>OZ002733.1:31380754-31980754 GCA_963924305.1 Polygonum maritimum | reverse complement strand
GAAAGAAAGAATAGGACGCTGGAGGATATGGCAAGGACTATGCTCTTAGCCAATAGCGTCCCCAAGTACTTCTGGGCTGAAGCTATTGCTACAGCGTGCTACATTATCAATCGAGCCATGATCCGTCCTTTGCTGAAGAAGACGTCCTATGAGTTGCTGAATGGAAGAAAGCCTCGCATCGACTATCTCAGAGTCTTTGGATACAAGTGCTTTGTTCACAACAATGATAAAGAAAGACTTGGAAAGTTTGACGCAAGAAGTGACGAAGCCATATTCCTTGGATACTCCCTCACCAGTAAAGCGTATAGAGTTTTCAATAAACGAACTCTAAAGCTTGAGGAGAGCATTCATGTTGTGTTCAAAGAAAGTTCTTCTCACAAAGATAAACCAAGTAAGAAAGAACGCTCATCTCCTCTACAGCAGGATGACTCCGATGATGAAGTTGATTTCGGGTCCTCTGGAAAATACTATGTTCCTAAGGACGCTACTCAAAATCCTGAAGAAGTCTCAGTAGAAGTTCCCAGTGTTGTTCAGGAAGTTCCATCTCAAAGTGAATCTCTAGCTCAACATGAGGTCGCTGAATCAAGCCTACAAGGAGAACAGCGTCAAGAAGAGGACGCTCAACCTGAGGGGGAACTCTATGAAACTCTCAATAAAGACGACGGGTTTGACTCAGATGAATCTGATTGGACGGACCCTAGATCTACTCCTGTAAGGGACGATACTCATAAGGGATCCCATCTTTCGAGACTTCATTCAACGGATCAAATCATCTCAGATATGTCAAAAGGAGTTCAAACAAGATCAGCCGTGAATCAGTCCCTTAATGCTAACATAGCGTTCTGTGCCTTCAACGCCTTTGTGTCCTTGGTTGAACCTAAGAACATAAAGGAAGCACTCCAGGACGCTGATTGGATTCAGGCCATGCAAGAGGAACTTAATCAATTCGAAAGAAATAAGGTTTGGACCCTCGTCCCTCGTCCGAGAAACAAAAACATAATAGGGACGAGATGGGTCTACAGGAACAAGCTTGATGAGAGTGGTCGCGTGTCAAGAAACAAAGCAAGGCTTGTGGCTCAAGGCTATAGGCAAGAGGAAGGGATCGATTATGATGAAACCTTCGCTCCTGTCGCCAGGATTGAAGCCATTCGCCTCCTCATCGCCTTTGCCGCTCACAAAGGGTTCAAGCTTTTTCAAATGGACGTCAAGACAGCCTTTCTCAACGGCAAGCTCAAAGAAGAAGTGTACGTCGCTCAACCTCCAGGATTTGAGGACGCTGATCACCCAGATCATGTGTACTTCTTGGACAAGGCACTCTATGGACTCAAGCAAGCCCCTCGTGCATGGTACGATAGGTTTGCGTCCTTCCTCTTGTCCAACGGGTACACACGAGGTAACATTGATAAAACCCTGTTCTTAAAGAAAGTCCTTAAAGATGTCTTGATTGTCCAAGTCTATGTCGATGACATAGTCTTTGGAAGCACTAACATGAAACTTGTAGAGGAATTCAAGAACTTGATGAGTAGTGAGTTTGAGATGTCCCTCATAGGAGAACTCAACTTCTTCTTGGGACTCCAAATCACTCAGCTCAAAGATGGGACGCGGATTCATCAACAAAAGTACATCCGTGAAATGCTTGAGAAGTATGGGATGAACTCTTCAAAACCCATTGATACTCCCATCTCCCCAAACACTCGCCTCTATGCTGATGAAGAAGGCAAGAGTGTAGATCAAAAGCTCTACAGAGGAATGATAGGGTCCTTGCTATATCTTACGGCAAGTCGTCCCGACATCATGTTCGCTGTATGCTTGTGCGCTCGATTCCAAGCAAATCCAAAGGAGTCCCATATGCAAGAGGTCAAAAGAATCTTCAGATATCTCAAGGGACGGGATGACCTATGTCTATGGTATCCCAGAAGGACGTCCCTGAACCTGGTAGCTTACTCTGACGCAGATTACGCTGGCCATGTGGTGGATAGGAAGAGCACCTCAAGAATGGCACAATTCCTTGGCTCATGCCTTGTATCTTGGGGATCCAAAAAGCAAAACTCCGTGGCACTATCAACCGCGAAAGCTGAGTACGTTGCTGCTGCTTCGTGCTGCTCACAAGTCCTATGGATCAAGTACCAACTTGAAGATTATGGTACGTCCCTCAACACAGTCCCTATCTTGTGTGACAACACCAGTGCTATAAGTATTGCCAAAAATCCCGTTCATCATTCTAGGACGAAGCATATTCACATAAGGCATCACTTTCTTCGTGATAATGTTGAACTTGGATTAATTAGAGTGGATCATGTTAGGACTGAGGATCAAGTGGCCGATATTTTCACAAAAGCACTTGATAGACGTCCCTACGAGCACCTCCGGTTGCTCTTGGGGATGATAACTTTTAAATGATCAAGTCCCGTTCTATTATTCCCTCCATGATTGGCTATGTCTTGTTGAGAACTTGTTTAAAGGTGTGTCATGCATTAAAGTCATTTTTAAAGGACGCTAGTCTAAGATATGTGTATTCACTTGTGTCTTTGAATGGTATTCATTTCGCTTTTCATCTCAAGAGTATCCCTGATCACCCTACCCTCATTACAAGCCGAAATGATGGGAACTCTAAGCTTACCCAGGCCGAGAATCTTGCAAACGCGTCCTATGAGCATTCTTTGTTTTACCTTTACGGGACGTACTTGCTTGATTTTCAAAAAAATGGTTCTAAGTGATCAAAGGGACGCGTGTTAGGAGCTGAGAGTTGTCTGTACAGAGTTCTAATTACAGAGGTTGAGATCAGTGAATGGGACGCCGTGGTTCAGTTCTGTGTTGTGTGTTGAAAGGACGTCAGGTCAGAGTCCTTTGCAGTTGTGAGAAGTTTGAATGGTTGAAATTGGGAAGGTAAACCGTTTTAGCGAATCGTCAGCGAAAATCTCGGGATATGCGCAAACAGTGTTCAACAGCTGTATTCCTTAGCAAAGAAGAAAGCCATGCGTGGGAAGGCGGGTGGAGGAAGCTGTGTGTAAAGACCCTGTTACCCCTGACCGTCCAACTTCGTCTTCTTCCTATATATACCCACCTGTGCACTCCGAAAACCTTTCTTCGCTCATCTGCTGTTTGCACACTTTTAGAAATCTCAAAGATCTTCCAAATCTTCAACCGAATCCCGAAATCTCTCTCCAAACCCTAATCCTCTCCTATTTAAACCATCTCAAATATGGCCAACACAAGAGCTTCAAAGAATCCCTCACTCTCGTCGCCGCCACTCCAACACCCCTCCTAAGCCCCTTCGCTCCCAACCTCCACCTCAAAGACAACAACCCCGCCCCCAATCCAAATCCCAACAGAAGCGGTTCTCATTTCTGGAGAAGCCCTTCAAACCTGAGCCGGAGTCCGACGAAGGGATCGCTGGCAAAGGCACCACTTTTGGCCTTCCATCCCAACCCAAACGCCGTCCTCCTCTTGACCCTCTCGTTGAGGACTGGCTTGAAAAGGAACCCAAAACCCTTGCCAATATTTTCCATAGGGCGTCCATCCAGGACTACCCTCCCAAAACCCAGAGGCTCATGCATTACTTCATGACGACTTATGTCAAGCCCCGCCTCCAAGAGACCAACTTCAAAAACCCCCCCTTCATGGGACCGGCAATCATTTCCGACACGTTTAAAGGGACGGTCGACGAGCTCGCCAAACTTCTCCCCGATATCATGGAGTTTTTGGTAGCTCCTGCGGGCTCCGTCCCGTCCCAGAAGAGGAAAAGGCCGTCCTCTCCCCCTCCCTCTCAACAACTCCAACTCAAAGGGCCTCCCTCCTCCTCCCAAGTAACCCCAGTCCCTTCCTCCCCTCCTCCTGCCCCAAAACGACGCCTCAAGACCTCTGCTCAGCTTGAGGGCGTCACGGATGAAGAAATGGCCGCCATTCGCCTCTCCGAAATTCAACTGGCAAAAGAGGAGAAGGCGCGCCAAGAGCAAGAGCAAGCAGAGAAAGCAGCCGTTGAGAAGGCGATCCAAGCGAGTATGTAGGACCTTCGTCAACTCCCTCCACCTCCTCCAAGGGTAGAGGACGCTCCTCAAGTCCAGGCCAAGGACGCTCCACAAGTCCAGGTCCAGGCCAAGGATGCTACCCCTGCTACTCTGCCGCCTCCTCCCTCTGCTCCGCTCAAGGTGAAACCGATCTCAGTGGTTCCGCCCAGCTCCTCCTCTGCTCCCCCCCCAAAAGCTAAGCTCTGCACTCCCTCTCCCTCTCCCCCTAGAGCTTCTCCTCCTCCTCCTCCTCCTCCGCCTGCTCCGGCCGTCGAAGAAGCTGCTCAAGTTCAAGGGACGTCTCCTCCATCCGTTCCCACAGAGTCCTTGGCAAGGACTCCAGCGGTGGACGCGCCTCCCACAGAACAGGCGTCCACAGCTGAGGACACTGCAATGGTTGAGTTCCAAGAACAACGGAACGCAGCCTCCGATGACGAGGACGCCCCTCCCCAGGATGAGGAACCTGAGGAAGAGGAGGGAGATGGAGATGAAGAAGATGGTGGTGATGAAGTGATCGTGAGCAATGGCTCCAAGCAGAAACGCTTCAAGAAAATCCTATCGCCGCTCCTCTTCACCGCCGAGTTTCTGGCAGAGAACCAGCGCCAAGAGTTCTTGGATCTTCTTGAGTTCCAGGGTTGGACTCACTTGGGCGCTGAGGCCGCTGAGGCCGCTGATGTTGACCCTGATGAGGTTCTCCGTTTCTACTCAAAGTTCGAAATCACAGAAGTAAACGGGAAGCCTCAGGGGACTTTTGAAATCGATGGGGACGAGTACTCAGTTGCTGAGGGCACCGTCCGCAAAATGCTAGGCCTGCGTCCTTCTCCGCAAGATGCTCTGCACGATCTGCCGTGCAAAAACTTTGGCCGTTTCTCCCAAGATGAAATCCTCAACAGAATATTCAATGGGAGACAGCCAACTGCTAAGGACAGAGTTGCTCATTGCCTCACCAAGACGGGCGTCCTTGCGCATCACTTCATTGTGCGCATGGTCGTCCCCCGCCAAGAGAAGAAGTCCATTGTTCAGATCACTGATAGTATTCTCTTGGACGCTTTCTTGGAACGCAAGCCGATAAACTTGCCCCGAGTAATCTTGGAACACATGGGCAAGTGCACAGGAGGCAGGCACTCTCTTCCTTTCCCCGGCTTGGTCAAGCAAATTCTGAAGCAGCAGGGACTCTATGCTCCTAAACAAGAGCGTTCCTTTGGCATTCATTGGGACGTCAGGCAAATTACACTCCCTCCAGTTGGGAAACTCAGGTGTGATGAGCCCTTCCGTCCGTTAAGCGCCAACTGGACAAGGAACGGAAAGAGGCTGAAAGGAAAGCCGAAGCTGAGAGGAGAGCTCAAGCTGCTGCTGCTGCTGAACCTGGAGAAGGAGATCACGAAGCTGAAAATGTCCAAGTAGTTGGGACGCCAGCTGAGGACGCTGCTGATGACGAGGACGAGCTCGATGGTATGAGCGTCCCTGATGAGGCTGAGAGGCACTCTATGAAGTATCTGATGGGCATGATGATCGAGAACCAGTGCATCATGATTGATCTAATTCAGCAGGTTCACGACACACTTCACGTCCACACAGACCTTCTTGAGCGCAACAACGAGCTCCTTGCCCAGAACAACCATCTTCAGGAGCAACACCTCAAAGCCCTTGGCAAGCGTCCCAGAAATTATCACCTCCCCCTTCTCTAACCCTGAAACAATTTATCATTTCTTGAGTTTTTGTTAAGACAAAGGAACGCTGTCCCCGTTTTGAACAATTATTGTGAATGTCTGTAATGAACGTTCTCGTTTCTCATTCTGAATGCCATTCACTACATTTGTGCTTCATTTTGTCTAAGCGTACCTTTCTTTAGTTATGACTTTGTGCTTGCATGCTTTTCGACTTGTTCTCCTTTTCGATGATGCCAAAAGGGGGAAGTATAGTTTTGCAGAGATGCGATTGTCCTTAAGTTATCATAGAAAGCATGTGTTCAGGGGGAATTTCGGCCAAGTCAAAAGGTCGTTAGTTAGGAATAAAATAGAACGCACTTAAAAGAATGTGTTGCATGCCAATCTAAGCTGAAAAGAAAATCAAAGTGTAGTTCCTCATGCTAAAAGCTTTACTTATGTGTGCATTATTTGAAAGAGTTTGTCATCATCAAAAAGGGGGAAATTGTTGGGACGATATTAAGGACGTCAGTCGTTAATATCTAAACCAATAATAATCGTCCCTTGTTTTGATAATGACAAACTCAAATGTATTTGATAAGTTGTCCAAGTTTTGATCTCAGGTAAGTCCAGTGGACGCACATGAGCGAAAAGGACAACAAGTGAACAACAGTCCCTATGCTGTAGGGACGCATGTTACCAGAACTTCCAAAGCTAAATGTAATTGGTGGAGTCCCTGCGCAAGATAGGACGGAGTCCTCATCAAGAAGGGACGCGCGCCAAAATACGGACGAAGTTCAAATTCAAATCAAGGCCGCCCCAACATGATTACATCATCGTCCGGCCTTAGTCCTCAGAAGGAAGCTTCCTTTGTCTGGGCACGTGTAGACAATGCCAGAGACGTCGCTTTCCCAGCAATGGTCCCCTACCCACGCGGAGGCTTCCCAAGCGTCAACAGAGTTGACCTCCTCAAGACGCTCATCGCACCGTTGATCAAAGATCGAGGATCCTGCCAAGTCTCAGAGGACGCTAGAGGACAAGAATCACTTCCGCTATAAATACTCTCCAAGGAGTATGCATAGCTGTAGAGAGATGTGTGTGTGCAAAAGTGGACTTTGAAGACTTTCTCTCAAGCTCTCCCGAAGCATTCAAGAACACGAACGAAGATCAAGAAGATCAAGTGAGCTTGAAGCAAGAGAAAGAAAGTCCAACCACATCAAATCCAAAACAAACCACAAATCAATTAGAGTTGTAGTTTGTCTCTCACAACGAACCATGAGAGACGTGAGTGATAGCTTCCTTATAGCTAAGAGTGTTAGGTTACTTGTTAGGTTGAAAGGAGTGTTACTAGTGAGGCTAAGGATGGACGCTTAGCTCAGAGAAGTGTAACGACTCGCCTAAGTTGTAAGGACTCGCTCTTAATAAGATAAGGGACGGCTATTGAAAATCCTCCAACGGAGGTAGAGGTTTACCCATAAGACTAGTTGGTCTTAGTGGGGTTCCTCTATAAATACTCGTGTCCACTTATCTTGTATTCTGTTAAGTCTATTTTCCGCTGCACTAAAGGACGCCCTTAACCCAGTTAAGGACGCCCTCATTAACTGACTTACGATCCAACACCCTGTTACCCCTGCCCGTCCAACTTCGTCTTCTTCCTATAAATACCCATCTGTGCATTCCGAAACACCTTCTTCGCTCCTTTGTTGTTTACTCATTTATAGCAATCTCTCTAGATCTGCAAAATCTTCAAACACATCCCGAAATCTCATCCTCAACCCTAATCTTCCTCTATATAAACCCTCTTTCTCAAATGGCCAATACTAGAGCAACCAAAAACCAATCTTCCTCTTCGGCGGCAAAGAACCCTAGTTCCTCGCGGTCTCCTCCGGTAAGAGGCCGGTCGCTCATGGACTCGCGAGGGCGACCTACTGGGCGTCAAGAACCCCCTCGCCGCCACTCTTCGTCTCAATCCACCCAACGCCATCACTCAACCACCCCGCCTCAGCCACAAAAATCCCAACCTCCACCTTCAAGGCCCCAATCTCATTCTTCCTCCAAAACCCAACAAAAACCTCATCCCTCTCAATCTAAATCCCAACCCTCTCAGAAACGGTTTTCGTTTCTCGAGAAACCATTCGTCCTGGAGGCAGACCAAGGGACCGCTGGCAAAGGCCCCGTTTTTGGACTTCCGTCCCAACCCAAACGCCGTCCTCCTCTTGACCCTCTCATTGAGGACTGGCTCGAAAGGGAACCCAAAACCCTTGCCAACATCTACCATAGGGCGTCCATCCAGGACTACCCTCCCAAAATCCAAAGGCTTATGCATTACTTCATGATGACCTATGTCAAGCCTCGCCTTCAAGAGACCAACTATAAAAACCCCCCTTTCATGGGACCGGCAATCATATCTGACATGTTTAAAGGGACGGTCGACGAGCTCGCCAAACTCCTCCCTGATATCATGGAGTTTTTGGTAGCTCCTGCGGGCTCCGTCCCATCCCAGAAGAGAAAAAGGCCGTCCTCTCCCCCTCCCTCTCAACACCTTCAAATCAAAGGCCCTCCCTCCTCCTCCCAAGTACCCCCAGTCCCCTCCTCCCCGCCTCCCGCACCAAAGAGACGCCTCAAGACATCTGCTGAACTTGAAGGCGTGACCGAGCAACAAATGGCAGCTATCCGCCTCTCGGAGCTTGCCATAGAAAAAGAGGAGAAGGCCAGGCAGGAGCAGGTAGAAAAGGACGCCATTGCTGCGGCGATCCAACAGAGCCTACAGGAAGTCCCTCGACTCCCTCCTCCTCCTCCAAGGGTAGAGGACGCCACTCCTGCGTCTGTGGCTGCTACGGATCCGCTGGACGCGGAGATAGAGGCGGACCTGGCAAAGCCAATGCCCAAGGTCACAAAGGACGCTCCTCAAGTACAGGTCCCGGCCAAGGACGCTGTACCACAAGTGATAACGCTTGAGGACTCTCCTGCTAAACAGCCGCCTCCTCCCCCTGCTCCGCTCAAAGTTCAACCAATCTCAGTGGCCCCGCCTCGCTCTTCTGCCCCCGCCACTAAGGCCAAGATAAGAACTCCTTCTCCCTCTCCTCCTAGAGCCTCAACTCCGCCTCCTCCTCCGCCAACTCAGGCCGTCGAGGCAACTGCTCAAGTCCAAGGGACTCCAGCGGTGGACGCGCCTCCTACAGAACAGGCGTCCGTCGCTCAGGACACTGAAATGGCCGAGTCCCACGAGCAAAGGGACGAGGCTTCAGACGACGAGGATGCTCCTCACCAGGATGAGGACCCTGAGGACGAGGAAGGTGACGGCGATGAAGAAGACGCCGGCGATGAAGTGATAGTAAGCAACGGCAGCAAACAGAAACGCTTGAAGAAAATTCTGTCGCCGCTCCTGTTCACCGCCCAGTTCTTAGAGGAAAATCAGCGCCAAGAGTTTCTGGACCTGCTTGAGTTCCAGGGATGGACGCATCTTGGTGCAGAGGCCGCTGAAGTCGACCCCGAACAGGTTCTCCGCTTTTACTCAAAATTCGAAATATCTGAAGTAAAAGGGAAGCCTCAAGGGACGTTCGAAATTGATGGGGATGAGTACTCAATTGCTGAGGGTACCGTCCGCAATATGCTAGGCCTGCGCCCCTCTCCTCCAGAAGCCCTCCATGACCTGCCCAACAAAAATTTTGGCCGGTTCTCCCAGGAAGAAATCTTCAATCGCATTTTCAACGGGAGACAGCCAGTCGTCAAGGACAGAGTCGCTCACTGCCTATCCAAGACGGGCGTCCTTGCGCATCACTTCATTGTGCGCATGGTCGTCCCCCGCCAAGAAAAGAAGTCAATAGTCCAGATCACTGACAGTATCTTGCTGGACGCCTTCTTAGAACGCAAGCCAATCAATTTACCGCGGGTAATCTTGGAGCATATGGGAAAATGCACAGGCGGCAGGCACTCTCTTCCCTTCCCCGGCCTCGTCAAGCAGATCATGAAGCAGCAAGGCCTCTACGTCCCCAAAGCAGAACAGTCCTTCGGGATTCATTGGGACGTCAGGCAAATCACACTTCCTCCGGTTGGCAAATTGAGGTGTGATGAGCCGCTCCCATCGGTGAAGAGGCAGCTGGCCAAGGAGAAAAAGGAAGCTGAGCGCAAAGCCAAGGCCGCTGCGGCTGCTGCTAGAGATGCTCAAGGTGATCAAGAGCCTGAAAATTTGCAAGTCGTAGGGACGCCAGCAGAGGACGCTGCAGATCAAGAGGATGAGCTCGATGGTATGAGCGTCCCTGATGAGGCCGAGAGGCACTCTACGAAGTATCTAATGGGTATGATGATCGAGAACCAGTGCATGATGATTGATCTAATCCAACAGGTTCACGACACTCTCCACACCCACACAGAACTTCTTGAGCGCAACAACGAGCTCCTTGCACAGAACAACCACCTTCAGGAGCAACACCTCAAGGCCCTCGGCAAGCGTCCCCGCAAATGATCACCTCCCCCCTCTCTATCCCTGAAACAGTTTATCTTTTCTTTTGTTTTTGTTAAGACTTTGGGACGATGTCCCCGTTTTGGAACTCTTGTTGAATGTCTGTAATGATCGTACTCTATTTTTCTTGAATGGCGTTCATTACATTTGTGATTCAATGTGTCTAAGCGTTCCTTTCTCTAGTTATGACTTTGTGCTTGCATGCTTTTCAACTTGTTCTCCTTTTCGATGATGCCAAAAGGGGGAAGTATAGTTTTGCAGAGATGCGATTGTCTTTAAGTTGTCATAGAAAGCATGTGTTTAGGGGGAATTCGGCCAAGTCCAAAGGACGCTAGTAGAAAATAAAAGAGAACGCACTTAAAGGAATGAGTTGCATGCCAACCTAAGCTGAAAAGAAAATCAAGTGTAGTGTCTCATGCTAAAAGCTTTACTTCTGTGCGTATTATTTGAAAGAGTTTGTCATCATCAAAAAGGGGGAAATTGTTGGGACGATATTAAGAACACCAGTCATTAATATCTAAACCAATAATGATCGTCCCTTGTTTTGATAATGACAAACTCAAAGGTATTTGATAAGTTGTCCAAGTGTTGATCTCAGGTAAGTCCAGTGGACGCACATGAGCGAAAAGGACAACAAGTGAACGGCAGTTCCTAAGCTGTAGGGACGCACGTCATCAGAACCTCTAAAGCTGAACGTAATTGGCAAAGTCCCTGCGAAGATAGGACGGCGTCCTCATCAAGAAGGGACGCGCGCCAAAATACGAACAAGGTTCAAATTCAAATCAAGGCCGCCCCAACATGATTACATCACGTCCGGCCGTAGTCCTCAGAAGGAAGCTTCCCTTGTCTGGGCACGTGTAGACAACTTCAAAGATGTCGCTTCCCAGCGATGGTCCCCTACCCACGCGGAGGCTTCCCAAGCGTCAACAGAGTTGACTTCCTCAAGAGGCTCATCGCACCGTTAATCAAAGATCGAGGATCCTGCCAAGTCTCAGAGGACGCTAGAGGACAAGAACCACTTCCGCTATAAATACCCCCCAAGGGGTATGCATAGCGGTGTGGACTTTGAAGACTTTCTCTCAAGCTCTCCCGAAGCATTCAAGAACACGAACGAAGATCAAGAAGATCAAGTGAGCTTGAAGCAAGAGAAAGAAAGTCCAACCACATCAAATCCAAAACAAATCACAAATCAGTTAGAGTTGTAGTTTGTCTCTCACAACGAACCGTGAGAGACGTGAGTGATAGCTTCCTTATAGCTAAGAGTGTTAGGTTACTTGTTATGTTGAAAGGAGTGTTACTAGTGAGACTAAGGACGGACGCTTAGCTCAGAGAAGTGTAACGACTCGCCTAAGTTGTAAGGACTCACTCTCAATAAGATAAGGGACGGCTATTGAAAATCCTCCAACGGAGGTAGAGGTTTACCCATAAGACTAGTTCGTCTTAGTGGGGTTCCTCTATAAATACTCGTGTCTATTCTCTTATCTTGTTTCCTGTTAAGTCGAATTTCCGCTGCACTTAAGGACGCCCTTAACTCAGTTAAGGACGCCCACCTTAACGACTTACGATCCAACATCACATTAGCTTGAATCGCATGAAGAAGCTCCATAAAGATGGAATTCTAAAAGATATGGATTGTGAATATATTGATTTATGTGAATCATTCTTGATGGGCAAGATGACAAGGTCACCTTTCAAAGGAACGAATGAAAGGGCTAATGAACTTTTGTCCGTAATACATACTGATGTATGCGGGCCTATGAGTACAAAAGCTAGAGGTGGTTATAGATATTTCATTACATTTACTGATGACATGAGCAGATATGGGTATATCTATCTTATGTCACATAAATCTGAAGCCTTTGAAAAGTTCAAGGAATTCCAAAATGAAGTAGAGACTCAAACTGGCAAAAGGATTAAAGCACTTCGATCCGATCGTGGTGGTGAATACTTAAGCCGTGAATTTGATAATTGTTGGGACGATATTAAGGACGCCAGTCATTAATATCTAAACCAATAATAATCGTCCCTTGTTTTGATAATGACAAACTCAAGGGTATTTGATAAGTTGTCCAAGTGTTGATCTCAGGTAAGTCCAAAGGATGCACATGAACGAAAAGGACAACAAGTGAACAGTAGTCCCTAAGCTGTAGGGATGCACGTCATTAGAACTTCCAAAGCTGAACGTAATTGGCAAAGTTCCTGCGCAGATGGGACGGCGTCCTCATCAAGAAGGGAAGCGCGCCAAAGTACGGACGAAGTTCAAATTCAAATCAAGGCCGCCCCAACCTGATTACATCACGTTCGGCTGTAGTCCTCAGAAGGAAGCTTCCCTTGTCTGGGCACGTGTAGACAACTCCAAAGATGTCGCTTTCCCAGCAATGGTCCCCTATCCACGCGGAGGCTTCCCAAGCGTCAACAGAGTTGACTTCCTCAAGATGCACATCGCACCGTTGATGGAAGATCAAGGATCCTACCAAGTCTCAGAGGACGCTAGAGGACAAGAACCACTTCCGCTATAAATACCCTCCAAGGGGTATGCATAGCGGTGTGGACTTTGAAGACTTTCTCTCAAGCTCTCCCGAAGCATTCAAGTTCAAGAATGAAGAACAAGAAGATTAAGTGAGCTTGAAGCAAGAGAAAGAAAGTCCAACCAAATCAAATCCAAAACAAACCACAAAATAGTTAGAGTTGTAGTTTGTCTCTTACAACGGACCGTGAGAGACGTGCGTGATAGCTTCCTTATAGCTAAGAGAGTTAGGTCTGTTGGGACGCTATCAAGAACGCTTGCGTACTTGTTAGTGTACCACACAACCGTCCCTTAGTTTTGATATGACAAACTCACTTTGATTCTAATAAAGTTGTCCAAGTGTTCAGGAACGCCAGTGACCAAAAGGACAACAAGTGTGTATGGGCATCCCATAAGCTTAGGGACGCTAGCTAACAGGAAGTAAGGACCAGCTAGAGACTACTTGAGCGAGGACGGAGTCCCAAGCAAGTAGGAACGCAAGAAAGGAGTCCTTACTCACTAGCCGACAGGATGACATCACTCGACAATGTTTGATCATCCAAGGACACGTGGAGACCAATTCTGTAGCGGAGTCCAACACTACGTGGCGGACGATCCTGTTACAGAGTCCAGCAACACGTGGCGGCCGATCCTGTAGCGTAGTTCATCATACACAGCTGGATACAGGAAGCTTCCTCATCACCGCCCTACTACGTGTAGGAAGATCCTGTAGCCACGTCCATGAAGGGCATGATCGTCCCAGTGAAAAGACGCCCTTCCCCAAGTCCTATAAATAGCCCCAAGGCATTTATTGTGACGTTAACGCTTTCAAGAATATTCAGAGAGAATCAAAGAGAAAGCGACTCACTCAAGAACACGAAGAACTAACTCAAGAACTCAAGAACAGTGCTAAAACTTGTGTTAGATCGAGTGAGACTTGTAACCAAATCACAAAAACAGTTTGTAACGGGAAATCCAAAAAGAGAGAGAGAGAGTTCTACGAAGTACTGCAGAACGTAGGAATAGAGTCCTTTAGTAGATTGAACTAGCTTAAGTTGTAGGCTTAAAGGAGTTCTTTACAAGTGAACTTAGGGAAAAGCTAAGTGTCAGAGAACTGTAAAGGCTCGCCAGTACAACTGTAAGATCGTTCAATAGAAAGGAATGAACTATTCAAAAATCCTCCAAGGAGGTAGAGGTTTACACTCAAGGACTACTTGGTCTTGAGTGGTTCCTCTATAACTCATTGCGTTCATCTATTATCTGTTTAGTACTTAATTTCCGCTGCATTACTCAAGGACGCCCCTACTCCTCGTAGGGACGCCTAATCAAAGGACGCCTTTACCAAAGTAAAGAACGTCCCTCAGTACTAACGATCCAACAATTGGTATCAGAGCAGGCGCTCTAGATTCTTACTGAGTTGCAGGTAAAGATGGACATGGAACCCATTGGAATCTCTTTTGTGAAGCCTCCGCGCCTAACGGACGGCAACTTCAACCGCTGGAAGACAAGGTTTGAAAATTTCTGCAGAAGTCAAAATTATCAATGCTGGAAGGTCATCATGATGGGAGATCTCAAAGTTCCTGCTGACAAAGCTGATAAGGAGGACGAGTGGGGACCTGACGAGTTTAAGCTGATGGAAACCAACGCAAAAGCTATTTGTTTTCTTCAAGCATCCTTATGCGAAAGGGACGCCACTCGAGCTAGCAACCTGCCAACAGCGAAACAACAGTGGGAATCTCTTGAGAAGTTCCATGTGGGAACCGCTGAAATGAAGGAGGACGTTCAGCTGAAAATCAAGAAGGAGTTCTATGCTTTTAGCATGCTGCCAAATGAAACGGTGAACGACTACTCATACCGTTTTGAGGCCCTTGTCACCAAGATGAGGAACTTGGGCATCCCAAAAACAGAAATCTCCATGAGGAATAGAGTTCAAGTGGTCATTGATGGTTTGACCGGAGTCTGGAACTTTGACAGGACAACGTTCAAAGAGAACACAGCCAACAAAACTCTAGATATGGAAGAAATCTATGGGAAGCTCAGGCAGTACGAAGAAAGAAGGATCTCTGACATGACTAAACTTGGACAGAATCCTCAAACTGATCTTGCTTTGGCGTCCACAACACCAGAGTACGCTGAGTATCTTCGTCGTCAAAGAGAGATTTCCTTAATGGTGGAAGCTAACAACAATGAGAATCGCGAAAAGATGCGCGTTCAAGCCTTAAAAGAGAGAGAAAGCAAGTCTAAAGAACAACTGGACGAAGAAGAAGAAGTTGCTCTCTTTAATAAAGTTCTCCGTGTCTTTGGCAAAAGGAACAAACATTTCAATAAACACAAGATGCCCAAGAAGGAAAGCCGCAAGTACACTGAGGCAAAAATGAAGGAACTCACATGTTACAAGTGTAACAAGAAAGGACACTTTGCTAAAAAGTGTACAACGGGAATGTCTGCAAAGGAAATGAAGACAAAAGCTCTCATTGGAGCGTTCGCCTCTGCATGGGACAATGCAAGTTCTTCTTCTGATGATGATGATGAAGAACCTGATGAACAAGCGGCATACATAGCTCTTGAGGACGCTTCTGATGATGAGCAAGTAGCGTTCATGGCTATGGAGAACGTCACAGATGTTGAGGAGAACGTTCCGAAATCTGAAAATGAGGTAACTCGTGAATCTATGATGAGTTCTCTTAAAAATTGTTCTAAGTCCAAACTTATCAAGCTTATTGGAAAAATTATGGAAGAAAGTGTTGTTATGCAAAATAGAATGGATGAACTTGAACTTGAAAATGAAAATATTGTTTTTGAATATGAAAACTATAGTTCCATGACCATTCAACTAGAGTCCTCATGTGAAGAATCTAAGTCCCTAAAAACTGAAATCATGTGTCTCAAACTTGAGAATGCTAAGCTTAGGGAAGAAGTGAAAGTGATGGGTAAGAGCCCCATAGTTGAAGAAGTAAGACCTATGGTATTTGTCCCAGCTAAGAGAGGTCTAGGTTATGAATCTGACACTAAGAACTCTCTTCCTAGTGACTTTGAGGCAAGCAAAACTTCAGAACTTGAACTTGAAAGGAAGAAAACCAAAAATCTTCTTGAAAGAATTAGAGTTCTAGAGAGTGGAGAACTAGGAAAGGAAGACTACTACACTAACTCCACTAGTCATAAGATTTACAAGAAGATTGCTAAAGGCGACGGTTCAAAAGTTTGTAATACTCAAAAGATGAAAGAAAACAAGATCCAACGTCCAAATAAGAAGTACTACCTTGGTACTTACTATAGGACGTGTTGGTATTGTGGACAAGGAGATCACTTCAAATATGATTGTTTAAAACTGAAGGAAGATGTTGGAAATGGAAAAGCTGTTAGGACTAACAATGAAAATACTAAGTCCGTTCCTAAGGCTAATCCTAGGCGTTCTAGACGCTCTAGGAACTCTTTCCGCATGCATGCTATTTCAAATGATGTGAATATTAATGACTACATGCCAGAACCAGAGTTCTATTTCTGTAACGAACCAGGTAAGGAACACCTTGCCTGGGTCGCCAAACACTAACTTTGTTATGACAGGTGGAAGTGAGGGGACGCCCATGGATCATTGATAGTGGCGCCTAAAATCATATGACAGGAAGCCAGATCCATCTCACTTCTATCCAAAATAGTGCCACGGGAGGAACTGTCTCGTTTGGCAACAAGGGCAAAGGAAAGATCAAAGGAACGGGAACTGCTATTCTCAACCCGTCCATCAAAGCAACAAATGTCAGTCTTGTTGAAGGACTTGGCTTTAATCTCCTTAGCGTTTCCCAGATGTGTGATCAAGGTGAAAATCTAGTCACATTTGACTCAAAGGAGTGCCTCGTCATCAACAAGAAATCAAACAAAGTCGTACTCAAAGGAGTACGCCACAACAATGTCTACATCTTCAACCAGGAGTTCAAGCCTAAATCAGAGTTGTGTCTATCTGCTTCAAAGGAGGACGCTGATCTCTGGCATCGCCGACTTGGCCATGCAGGACCTAGCACAATCCTCAAGCTACACCAGCGAAATCTTGTGAAAGGACTTCCCCAAATTGATCTTGAGAAAGTTGAACAGTGTGAAGCTTGTATTAAAGGGAAGCAAACAAGAACGTCCTTCAAATCCAAGAACGAAGTAAGTACAAAGAAGCCTTTGGAACTTCTCCATATGGATCTTTGTGGACCAATGAGGACGTTGAGCCACGGTGGAAAGAGGTACATTTACGTTCTTGTAGATGATTTTTCTCGATTCACTTGGTTCTTTTCTTGGTGTCAAAAGCAGATTGTTTTAATGCATTCAAAGTCTTCATCAAACAAGTGGAAGTTGCCCTTGAGACGCCTCTCAAAGCCATAAGGTCAGACCATGGAACAGAGTTCCAAAATTCAGAGTTCCTGGCCTACTGTGATCAACATGGAGTCTCACACAACTTCTCAGCTCCAAGAACTCCTCAACAAAATGGAGTTGTGGAAAGAAAGAATAGGACGCTAGAGGATATGGCAAGAACTATGTTTTTGGCAAATAGCGTTCCCAAGTACTTCTGGGCGGAAGCTATTGCTACAGCATGTTATATCATCAATCGTGCCATGATCCGTCCTTTGCTAAAGAAGACGTCCTATGAATTGTTGCATGGAAGGAAGCCTCGCATTGACTATCTCAGAGTTTTTGGATGCAAGTGTTTCGTTCACAACAATGATAAAGAAAAACTTGGAAAATTTGATGCAAGGAGTGATGAAGCCATATTCCTTGGGTACTCTCTTACCAGCAAAGCATATAGAGTTTTCAACAAAAGGACCCTAAAGCTTGTGGAGAGTATTCATGTTGTGTTCAAAGAAAGTTCCTCTCACAAAGAAAAACCAAGTAAGAAAGAACGCTCTTCTTCACAACAATAGGACGACTCTGAAGATGAAGCTGAAGATTGGACCTCTGGAAAATACTATGTCTCTAAGAACACATCTACTAATCCTGAAGAAGTCTCTGTGGACGCTCCCAGTGTTGTTCAAGGAGCTCCCTCTCGTAGTGAATCCCCAGTTCAACAAGATGTAGCTGAATCAAGTCAACAAGGCGAGCAACGTCAAGGTGTGGACTCTTTGAGGGGGAACACATCGAGGACGATGCTCAAAGTGGTAGTGATGATTCTGATGGAGACATTGATCCAAGATTTGCTCAGTTGTTTCAAAGGGAGTCCCGCTTCTCTAGGGACCACCCATCTTCTCAAATTGTTTCTGATCCTTCTTAAGGAGTTCAAACAAGGTCAGCTGCAAGCAAGTCCCAGAGTGCAAATTTAGCTTTCTGTGCATTCAATGCCTTTGTCTCTATGGTGGAGCCAAAGAATATCAAAGAAGCACTCCAGGACGCTGACTGGATTCAAGCAATGCAAGAAGAACTCAATCAGTTTGAAAGAAACAAAGTTTGGACTCTCGTCCCACGTCCCAAAGGCAAAAATATCATTTGGACGCGATGGGTGTTCAGAAATAAGCTGGATGAGAGTGGACGCGTGTCAAGAAACAAGGCAAGACTGGTGGCTCAAGGATTCAAGCAAGAGGAAGGCATAGACTATGATGAGACCTTTGCTCCTGTTGCTAGAATTGAAACCGTTCGTCTCCTTATTGCCTTTGCCGCTCACAAAGGATTCAAGTTATTTCAGATGGACGTCAAAACTGCCTTTCTCAATGGAAAGCTAAAGGAGGAAGTGTATGTTGCTCAGCCTCCTGGCTTCGAGGACGCCTCTCACCCAGATCATGTGTACTATTTGGACAAAGCGCTCTATGGACTCAAGCAAGCCCCTCGTGCATGGTACGACAGGTTTGCGTCCTTTCTCTTGTCTCATGGGTACACTAGAGGTTCAATTGATAAAACTTTGTTCATAAAGAAAGTTCACAAGGACATTTTAATTGCCCAAGTCTATGTTGATGATATAGTCTTTGGTAGTACTAACATGAAGCTTGTAGATGAGTTCAAGTCCTTAATGAGTGGTGAATTTGAGATGTCCCTCATTGGAGAACTCAATTTCTTCTTGGGACTTCAAATCAATCAACTCAAGGAAGGGACGCGCATTCACCAACAAAAATATGTCCGTGAAATGCTTGAGAAGTACGGGATGAACACGTCCAAACATGTTGCAACCCCTTGTTCTCCAAACTCGCGTCTTTACGCAGACGAACGGGGAAAGGACGTTGATCAAAAGCTTTACAGAGGAATGATTGGTTCTTTGCTCTACTTGACCGCAAGCCGTCCCGACATTATGTTTGCCGTTTGCTTGTGTGCACGCTTCCAGGCAAATCCAAAGGAGTCCCACATGCAAGAAGTCAAGAGGATCTTTCGCTATCTCAAAGGACGCGACGATCTTTGCCTTTGGTATCCCAGGAAGACGTCCTTCAAGCTAGTTGGTTACTCGGACGCTGATTATGCTGGTCATGTGATTGATAGAAAAAGCACTTCAGGAATGGCACAGTTCCTTGGTTCATGCTTAGTCTCTTGGGGATCTAAGAAACAGAACTCTGTGGCGCTTTCAACTGCGGAAGCTGAGTACGTTGCTGCTGCTTCGTGCTGTTCACAAGTTATCTGGATCAAATATCAACTAAAGGACTACGGTATCAATCTTGAAACTATTCCCATTCGTTGTGATAACACAAGTGCTATTGAAATTTCTAAGAATCCTGTTTTTCACTCTCGCACAAAGCATATTCATATAAGGCATCATTTCTTGCGTGATAATGTTGAACTAGGACTCATTAGTATGGAGCATGTAAGAACTGAAGACCAAATAGCTGATATTTTCACTAAGGCGCTTGATAGACGTCCCTATGAGCATCTAAGGCTGCTCTTGGGGATGATAACTTTTAAGTAGCAAGTCCCGTTCTACTATTCCCTCAATGATTGACTATGTTTTGTAGATTCTAAGTGTTTAAGGACTGTTATGCATGAAATTCATCTTTGCAAGGACGCTAGTCTAAAACTTTATGTGTTTGCTACTTTGGAACGCCATTCAAATTTTCGTTATTTTGTCTTGAAAAGAGTATCCCTGATCACCCAACCCTCATTATAAGCCGAAATGATGGGAACTCTAAGCTTACCCTAGCCGAGAACTCCGCAAAAGCGTCCTATGAGCTTCATATTTTCTTTTACGGGACGTACTTGAGTTGTTCTGAACTGGTTCGAAAGGTGATCACAAGAACGGTAAGTTGGTTGTTGGTTTGCTTGAAGAGGTAAAATTTTGCTAAGTATGAGAGAACGCTCAGTGTTGGTCGGAAAGAACGCCAGTTCAGTTTTGAGGAGAAGTTGAAGAGTCAGAATTTTGAACTTTTGAAAGTGTGAACAGTGACCGTTGCTTTTGCTCAATTCTTAAGGGGGAAGTTTTGCCACGTGTCGCACAGTAAAACAGTGGTAATTACCGTTTGTGCCACCGCTTCCTCTATATAAGGCCAGAATAGTCGCAATCAAATTTATTACGCTCAACCACTTTCTCGCTCTCAAATCTGCTCTGACATCTCTCTAGAACTCCGGCGACTTTCTCACTCTAAATCTCATCTGAAAAATGTCTCAAAGACAGTTGAACGTGGCCGGATCTTCTACCGGCGGGAAGCGGAGAAAGCTGGTGAAGTCCCACTACATCGAGAAACAAAAACCCATCGTTCTTAATGAATCGTTGGTGGACTTCATCAACAGAAACACGAGAACCCTCTACAATTTAATAAGGGAACGCATGGACTTGCCAGAGATCAAGAATGATGCAACGAAGACTAAGAACTATGAAAGGTTCATTGAACGCTTCGTCATGCCAAGTCTTCACAACATCAACTACAAGGACTTGCCAGGACGGATGGACGACGTTCTCTTCTTCTCACAGTTTGAAGGTGAGAATCTAGGTCCTTTACTTGAACTTATACCCGACCTCCACAACGCAGTCCTTCCCGACTTTCCCATGTATCCTAGGGAGCCCCTGGCCTACAAAATGCTCAAAGCAAGAGTGCCAAGTCCCTCTCCACCTCCCCCTGCCGTTCCTACCCTAACCACCAAAAAATTGCTAAAGCGTCCTACCCCCTCCTCTCCCCTCTTCAAATCTTCCCAACCCTTCTCCACTTCAAAACCAACGGAGATTGTGGATAAGTTTCCTTCCCATTTCAAGGAGGGACGCTCAAAGAAAATTCACGACCCAAGGCCCTTAAAAAAGGCCAAGACCTCGAGCGTCCCATCCTCCAAACCCTCCACAAAAAGGCCTAGCACCACAAAACGGCCATCCAACCTTTCCAAGGAATCCTCTCCTCCTCCACAACCAATCTCAATAGTCCAACTTCCCACTCCCCCTCCGTCCCCTCAACCTTCTAAGAAAAATGCCCTAATTCCTTTTCCTCCCAAACCCTACTCTCCCCTCAATCTTGCCAA
The DNA here is from genome assembly GCA_963924305.1 of Polygonum maritimum. Taxonomy (NCBI): domain Eukaryota; kingdom Viridiplantae; phylum Streptophyta; class Magnoliopsida; order Caryophyllales; family Polygonaceae; genus Polygonum; species Polygonum maritimum. Next base: position 31,959,742 of record OZ002733.1, on the reverse strand, counting down.
CTTACCAACCGCCCCGGCCCACATCTCGCCCCCCAAAGATCCCGAGACCCCCAAATCTCGCCGTCCCTCATCTGAGAGTGGACCAGAGGACGTTGAGAAGCGTCCAGCCCTGGAGCACACCTTCAAACGCCGCAAAGCTGGCGAATCTCCAAAGGTGCTCTTGGTTCAAGCTGCTCCAGAGCCCGAGCACATCTCCTCTTCCTCCTCTAGCTCATCTGAGAGCCACAGAGGAACGCCTCAAGCACATGCTGAAGGAGTCTCCCCTATCATTGACGTCGTTGGGGACTCCGATGACGAGGCTGAAGGAGTTGAGAATGCTCCCGCTGAAACACAAGTGGCTGAGGACGCTGGCGAGCACCAGGTTCCACAAAAGGACGCCGAGCCAACTCTTTCTGAAGAGCTCGAGCGTGATGCTCAGGAAGTCCCACCCTACAATCAATCCCTCCCCATCCTCCACCCCTCCCAAGCTCCACAAGAAAACCCCTCCCCCACAATCCAAACAGAATCCCATCAAGTCCCCACGGACGCTGAGCCAGCAACAGAAAATCAATCAGAGGCTCAGGACGCTGAGGGCACGTCCCAAGGTCAGACCTCAGGTGCCGATGAAGCCACAGCTGGTGGCGATGCAGAAAAAGAGCAAGGCACAGAGGACGCTCCCTTAAAGGACGCTTCTGACAGTGACTTTGAGAACGCTGAGGAAGAGTCAGATGATGATGAGGACTCTGAGTCCCCCAAGGGCAAGCGCAAGAGAAAAAATGCTGATGTGCCCGTCAAAGTCCTTAGCCCGCTCATTTACTCTGAAGAGTGGCTAGCCTCCTTCGATGATGAATCCGTTCAGGAGTTCCTCGAGCTTCTGAGATTCCAAGGATGGCTGAACGTTGGACTAGCGCCGATCACTGTTGACAAAGAACAGGTGAAGGCGTTCTACAAGGATTTGCGCTACAAAGCAAAAGATGGCTCCCTCCACTTCAAAATTGAAGGTGAGAAAGCCTCAGTAACAGAACGCCAAATCCGATCCTTCATGGGTCTAGGTCCACGCAAGCCACCGTCCGACGCTCTTAGCTCACTTCCTGAAGGCGGCTTTGAAACAACAGATCAAGAACTGCCTCTTGTTGAGCACATTTTTCAGGGCAAAAGGCCAATGGGACTTGACAGGGTAGCTCACGTTCTAAGCAAGGTTGGCGCCATCGTTCATTACTTCATATGTCGCGCCATACTTCCAAGGCAGGAAAAGCGTTCAATTGTGCAAGCACATGATATTATTCTAATTGACGCTATCCTAGAACGCCGCCCAATCAACTTAGCCAGAATTGCTATGCAACACATGGCCAAGTGTGGAAGGAAGAGGCATGCCTTGCCATACCCTGGAGTAGTGAAGGCAATCTTGCAGTCCCAGGACGCCTATGATGAGAGCGCTCCCTCTAAAGAACTTGGCTTAAAATGGAATGCTAAGAAGGGACTTGTCGAGATAAGGCACAATGAAGAGCTGCCGTCTGTGCTAAAACAGTTAGAAGCTGAGGCTGAGGAAGCCAAACTGAAAGCCGAGGAAGAACGCTTAGCTGTAAAGGCTGAGGCCGCAAGGCTTAATTCTCAAGAGTTCCCTCAGGACCAAGAGCCCGCAGTAGATCTTGCAACCCTTGATCAAATGCTCTTGGGGACTTCTTCTCCTCCAGCTTTTCCAACGGACGCTCCTTCTTCGAGTACAGGTCCTCTGCCCCGTTCTGCCCCTGCAAATATCGCTCAGCATCCTCCAGCAGAACTCATGGGTGCAATTATGGACAACCAGTGCCTCATCTTCTCCGCTTTGAAAGACTTGTCCGCCGCGTTCACCAAGGCTGCTGAACTTCAAGAACAACTGCTCAAGTTCTATCAAGACCACAACCGTTCTTCGTGATTGCCACCACTCCTTTAATCCCCTATTATTTTGCCTTTGCTTCTTTTGAACTTCAAACATTATGATCTTGGTTTGTAATAACCGTACTCTAATTTTGTTTGAATGGCAATTCCACTGTTTGCTTGCATGTGTTTGTTTAGGCGTTCCACTGCCTTTAATTATGTGTTTTTGCTAACGTTCTTATCACTTGTTATCCTTTTCGATGATGCCGAAAGGGGGAAGTGTAGTTTTGCAGAGATGCGCTATAAATAGTTATCTAGAATAAGCAGGTGTTAAGGGGGAACTATTAAGTGAAAAGTCTAAGGAACGCTCATACTAGAATAAAAGAGAACGCTTAGAAAGTTTTTCTAGGACGCGACTCTCTCCTTAAAATCCAAAAGCTAGAGAATCAAAGATTGAAAACTTGTGCTTTTTAAAATTTCTCTAAGTGTTAGAGGACGCTTCTAAGTTTTCATGCATGCTAAGTTCCAATGTCAAAACTATTTTGCTAAAGAGTTTGTCATCATCAAAAAGGGGGAAATTGTTGGGACGCTATCAAGAACGCTTGCGTACTTGTTAGTGTACCACACAACCGTCCCTTAGTTTTGATATGACAAACTCACTTTGATTCTAATAAAGTTGTCCAAGTGTTCAGGAACGCCAGTGACCAAAAGGACAACAAGTGTGCATGGGCGTCCCATAAGCTTAGGGACGCTAGCTAACAGGAAGTAAGGACCAGCTAGAGACTACTTGAGCGAGGACGGAGTCCCAAGCAAGTAGGAACGCAAGAAAGGAGTCCTTACTCACTAGCCGACAAGATGACATCACTCGACAATGTTTGATCATCCAAGGACACGTGGAGACCGATCCTGTAGCGGAGTCCAACACTACGTGACGGACGATCCTGTTACAGAGTCCATCAACACGTGGCGGCCGATCCTGTAGCGAAGTTCATCATACACTGCTGGATACAGGAAGCTTCCTCATCACCGCCCTACTACGTGTAGGAAGATCCTGTAGCCACGTCCATGAAGGGCATGATCGTCCCAGTGAAAAGACGCCCTTCCCCAAGTCCTATAAATAGCCCCAAGGCATTTATTGTGACGTTAACGCTTTCAAGAATATTCAGAGAGAATCAAAGAGAAAGCGACTCACTCAAGAACACGAAGAACTAACTCAAGAACTCAAGAACAGTGCTAGAACTTGTGTTAGATCGAGTGAGACTTGTAACCAAATCACAAAAACAGTTTGTAACAGAAAATCCAAAAAGAGAGAGAGAGAGTTCTGCGAAGTACTGCAGAACGTAGGAATAGAATCCTTTAGTAGATTGAACTAGCTTAAGTTGTAGGCTTAAAGGAGTTCTTTACAAGTGAACTTAGGGAAAAGCTAAGTGTCAGAGAACTGTAAAGGCTCACCAATACAACTGTAAGATCGTTCAATAGAAAGGAAAGAACTATTCAAAAATCCTCCAAGGAGGTAGAGGTTTACACTCAAGGACTACTTGGTCTTGAGTGGTTCCTCTATAATTCATTGCGTTCATCTATTATCTGTTTAGTACTTAATTTCCGCTGCATTACTCAAGGACGCCCCTACTCTGATGAGTCGCGACCCGGGTTAACGGGTCTTGGACTCAAAGGATCGTTTACTCTTCAGATCGAAGGAGTTCTCTTTCACTCGAATGGAGCTCTGATATCAAATGATGGGTCTTGACCCGGGTTAATGGGTCTCGGACTCAAAGGATCGTTTCTTCTTCTGGTCGAAGGAGCTCTCTAACACTTGATTGGAACAAGCAAGGCTCGATTGGGTATGATGGGACTCTTTTTGGGCGTGTATTTGAATAAACAAAGACACAATTTTTTTGTGGATAAGATAACTTGTATTAAAAGGATAAGTAGTCGAGCTCTCCCGAGAGAGAGACCGACTAAGGGGTACAAGGATCAAGAACTAGCCTGTACAACCCGAGAACCCCAAAGGACAAATATTGGGTTGATAACTCGAACAAGTCAGCCCGATCACGCCATGGGACTCTCACCCATACGCGCCGGACTAGGACCCTGTTGTTATCGAATAAGGCCGACCTCCTATCCCTCCCTTGGGTCATAGACGCGCCAAGGGAGAAGGAGAAAAAGCCCAGAACCCGAAAGAGACAAAAGTCTTTCAAGTTCAAGTTCTAAGCTTATCTAACAAATGGGCACCTAGCGTGCTATTTATAGGCAAGGCTAGGAGAGGCAAGCTTGGAGCCCAAGGAAGAGTTAATGAGGCGGTGGAATGCCTTGCTCTCCAAGGAAGAAACTTGCCGCCCAAGCTACTCACCTAATAACCTTATTTAGCTAAAAATTACATTAAAATTAAATATAATAAAAATACTATTCTTATTACAAAATTGGGCCTTCATGGGCCAAGACGTTGAGCCATCGTTCTAGACTTTGGGCTTGGCTCGAACCCACTTTGGATTTGGCGGGCTTCTTCACTTGGGCCCAAAATGGACCTTTCCCCTCACTTGATGTCTAGGCGTATGGGCTCTGGGGAAGGCTCAGCCATGGGGCCATGGGACGCGGCACCGAAGGCTTGGAGCGAGGCCATGGGCGCCGTGGGGCGCGGCACAAGGAGAGCGCCGGGCGCCGAGAGCCGGGGCATGAAGTGGGCACTGGGCATGGGGCGCGGCACAAAGCGGGCGCCGGGCACCGAGAGACGTGGCATGAGGCGGGCACCGGGCGCGGCACAAGATAGGCACCGGGCGTCGCGGGACGCGGCCGAGCCGGTGTGGAGACGCCAAAAGAAAATGCCCCGGTCCGTGACGTATCATCCTCCCCTTCTTGTGGAGGATTCGACCACGAATCCTTGCGCTTGTCGTTATAGTTGGCTCGGGCGTGGTGACTCAGCCGGGCGGGGCCACCCCTTAAGAGTGGCTCCACTTCATTCGGGTGCATGGGCCGGAGGGTGATAAGTTGGTCGTCGTGGGTGAAATGATGTGTGTTCCAACGACCGTTGTGTAGCACATCGAGGTCCCATTGCCATGGTCGCCCGAGTAAGATGTCCGTGGAATGCATAGGGACAACATCACAATTAATAAGGTCATGGTAGGGGCCGATGATGAGTGGCACGGACACGTAGTGTGTGACCGCCACGGAATCCCCTTCATGCAACCACTCGAGCGAATAAGGCTTGGCGAGGCACATAGGACGCAGCCCCACTCGGTCGACTACAAGCATAGACACCAAGTTCGAGCCACATCCACCATCAATGTTAACCATGCACTCGATTCCGAGCACCATGCCTCGGTTGTAAAAGAGGCTCCGCCTTTGGATAATGCAAGGAATTGGCGGCTCCTCGGGAACCTCGAGCCCAGCCGGCTCATCTTGTGTGACTCCTTGAGCCACCAACGCTTCTCCCACCTCCATGGGAAGGTGGTGCTCCACATACGGCTCCATATCCCACCCGTCGTTAAGAGCTTGAGCCGCGGCCTCATGGAGGACAGCCGCATCTATGTCCTCGCCCCAAAGATCCGCTAAGTCCAAATAGTCATCCAAGACATTCACGGGACCCTCGGACCCATGGGGGTTCGGATCTTCTCCCTCAATGTCCACCATCTCACTAGACCCCTCACTCTCGGTGTCCATTGTGGGCTCACTCTCGCTTCCCTCCCCACTCACCTCGTCCATGTCTTCCTCATCACTCTTGTACCCCTCGGTGTTCTCCTCACTTTCATTTTCACCACTCGGGTACTCATCCTCGCCACTTTCATTCAAACAGCCCCACACTTCGATTTCGAATTCCTCATCGTTCATCCACTCATCCGAAACCCCTAAGGACTCACTCTCACTCACAAGGTCCACAACCTCCACATTCTTCTCACTCTCCCCTTCCTCACCACTTGAGATGTCGATCACTTCCATGGCTTCCGCGCCTCCCTTCTCTTCATCGCTTGACAACTCGACCACTTCTACCCGTCGAGCCATGCCACAAGGACGTGAAAACCACATAGAAGGGGTGGCATTCGGCCTTGGCCGAACCACTAAGGGCTTGAACTCTTGCTCTTGGACACGTCCCTTAGCCTTGATGGAAGTCGCACTCTTGATGGAAGTTCGGATCATCTTGTGGGCTTTGGATATACACCAACCTACCACTTTCAAATCCTAGTTGCTCGGGAAAGGTTATGGAATCGGCTCACACTAGGATGATAGGCTCAAGGGTCGGTTTTGGGAATTTGGAAGGGATAAAGAATTTTGTGGACTATGGGTTGAATTTATAGACCAAAAGATGACACAAATCAACCCTCTCTTTACTCTCTTTAAATGTGGGACGCCAAAAGCCTTACAATTTAGAGCAATGGGCGGTTTTGGTTTACAAAGAAGAGTAATGTGTGGATGAATGATGATTAAAGAGGGTGGTGCAATTAGTTATGTCTTAACACACCTTAGCAATGAAAAACGCCCCTCTTGAACTTAAGTGTGACGTTTTGATTGGAGGGAAAATGATGAATGGAATGGCAAAAGGTGTCTTGATTGATAAAATTTGGCTTTAAAGAATTATCTCTTAAAGCCAATTAATCATCTTGAATGTGTGAGAAATGAAAGGGCTTTTGGTAGAATTAAAAGATAAGCTTGGTGGATAAGCAATGACTTTAATGAGGCTGAAATAAAATGAGGCTCTAAATGTAGTTAAGGAGGGTGAGTTTATGACGTTTTTCACTAGTGAAAAATGAGAAAACTCGGCTGGCCTTTTGTGTAGGAAGTCGGCTCAATCAATGAGCTCGGAAGAGGAATTTGGCCGACTTTAGGAATTAAATAGTTGACAATGGCTTACTTTTGTGTTTTAATGAAACTTGGGGCCAAAGCAACAATTTATTTGGCTCGGTTTTAGGATGAGGTTGTATAAAAGAATTTAATGTAAAATAAGGACAACCTCATTTCGAGTTTAAGGATGATAGGGCAAGATGACGGTTTCAACTCGAAACTTGCGAGCCAAGCAACTATTTTACTCAATGGGTTTAAGGGATATTATTCAAGGAATGACATAAACCCAAAATTGGCTAAAATGAAGGGATAAAGATCGGTTTTCTAACTCAAACTTGGGATCCAAGCAAGGGTTTGGAAATGAGTGTTCTTCTTCCCTTCGTTCTCTCTCTTTTTTTTTTTTTTTCACTATCAAGGCTCGAACTCAACTAATCTCTTTGCACTTGTTTTTACACAAGTCGAGCCTTCTTTTTTTTTTTTGAACTTGCAAAACCAATTCTTCAAGACCCCAAAGACGAAAAGAGGATTGGATAGAAAAAGGATCAAGGTCTAAAGGGTCAAGGCTTGAAGGGATAAAAGGTGAAGGCACGAGCAACTAAAGAATTGAAAATTGCAAGTAACATGATCGAACCTTACACTTGGATGAACTCCTTCGAATGGCTCTGATACCAAATGATGAGTCGCGACCCGGGTTAACGGGTCTTGGACTAAAAGGATCGTTTACTCTTCAGATCGAAGGAGTTCTCTTTCACTCGAATGGAGCTCTGATACCAAATGATGGGTCTCGACCCGGGTTAATGGGTCTCGGACTCAAAGGATCGTTTCTTCTTCTGGTCGAAGGAGCTCTCTAACACTTGATTGGAACAAGCAAGGCTCGATTGGGTATGATGGGACTCTTTTTGGGCGTTATTTGAATAAACAAAGACACAATTTTTTTGTGGATAAGATGACTTGTATTAAAAGGATAAGTAGTCGAGCTCTCCCGAGAGAGAGACCGACTAAGGGGTACAAGGATCAGGAACTAGCCCGTACAACCCGAGAACCCCAAAGGACAAATATTGGGTTGATAACTCGAACAAGTCAGCCCGATCACGCCATGGGACTCTCACCCATACGCGCCGGACTAGGACCCTGTCGTTATCGAACAAGGCCGACCTCCTATCCCTCCCTTGGGTCATAGACGCGCCAACGGAGAAGGAGAAAAAGCCCAGAACCCGAAAGAGACAAAAGTCTTTCAAGTTCAAGTTCTAAGCTTATCTAACAAATGGGCACCTAGCGTGCTATTTATAGGCAAGGCTAGGAGAGGCAAGCTTGGATCCCAAGGAAGAGTTAATGAGGCGGTGGAATGCCTTGCTCTCCAAGGAAGAAACTTGCAGCCCAAGCTACTCACCTAATAAACTTATTTAGCTAAAAATTACATTAAAATTAAATATAATAAAAATACTATTCTTATTACAAAATTGGGCCTTCATGGGCCAAGGCGTTGAGCTATCGTTCTAGACTTTGGGCTTGGCTCGAACCCACTTTGGATTTGGCGGGCTTCTTCACTTGGGCCCAAAATGGACCTTTCCCCTCACTTGATGTCTAGGCGTGTGGGCTCCAGGGAAGGCTCAGCCATGGGGCCATGGGACGCGGCACCGAAGGCTTGGAGCGAGGCCATGGGCGCCGTGGGGCGCGGCACAAGGAGAGCGCCGGGGCATGAAGCGGGCACCGGGCGTGGGGCGCGGCACAAAGCGGGCGCCGGGCACCGAGAGCCGTGGCATGAGGCGGGCACCGGGCGCGGGGCGCGGCACAAGATAGGCACCGGGCGTCGCGGGACGCGGCCGAGCCGGTGTGGAGACGCCAAAAGAAAATGCCCCGGTCCGTGACGTATTATACTCCTCGTAGGGACGCCTAATCAAAGGACGCCTTTACCAAAGTAAAGAACGTCCCTGAGTACTAACGATCCAACAAGGTTACTTGTTAGGTGGAAAGGAGTGTTACTAGTGAGGCTAAGGACGGACGCTTAGCTCAGTGAAGTGTAACGACTCACCTAAGTTGTAAGGACTCTCTCTTAATAAGATAAGGGACGGCTATTGAAAATCCTCCAACGGAGGTATAGGTTTACCCATAAGACTAGTTGGTCTTAGTGGGGTTCCTCTATAAATACTCGTGTCCATTATCTTATCTCGTTTCCTGTTAAGTCTATTTTCCGCTGCACCTAAGGACGCCCTTAACCCAGTTAAGGACGCCCATTCTACCAGACTTACGATCCAACAATTGGTATCAGAGCTGGCGCTCTAGATTAAGTTTGAGTTGTAGGAAACATGGATATGGAACCTATAGGTATCTCAAGTGCGAAGCCACCCCGCCTCACGGACGGGAACTTCCACCGGTGGAAGACAAGATTTGAGTGCTTCGTGCGAAGTCAAAACTACCAATGCTGGCTGGTGATAAAGAACGGCGACCTAGAAGTCCCTGCTGCTAAAAAGGACAAAGAAGGAGAATGGGGTCCCGATGAGTTTAAACTCATGGAGGCAAACGCCAAAGCTATCTGCTTCCTACAGATGTCCCTCTGCGAAAGGGACGCCACCCGTGTGAGCAATCTTCCAACTGCCAAGCTCCAATGGGAAGCTCTGGAGAAGTACCATGTTGGGACGCCTGAGATGAAAGAGGACGTCCAGCTTGAAGCTAAGAGGGACTTCTACAAGTTCAGAATGTTCACAAATGAGACCATCACCGACTACTCCATCCGCTTTGAGGCCCTACTAACCAAGTTGAAAAACTTGGGTGTCAAAGAACCGGAGATCACTCAAAGGATGAAGGTTCAAGTCTAGATCGATGGACTCACGGGACCATGGAACTTCGATAGGATGACGTTCAAAGAAAACCAAGCCAACAAAGGACTGTCCATGGAGGAAATTTATGGAAAGCTTAAGGGGTACGAAGCAAGGAGAAATCAAGATTTGCTGGAAATGGGGAAGAGTTCCCAAAATGAGCTGGCTTTAACTCTTGCGGCTAGGACGCTAGAGTATGAGCAATACTACCAAAGACAAAGGGAACTGAACTCCATGCTAGAAGACAAAACTCAAGAGCACCAAGAGAATCTTCGTCTTCAGGCGTTAGTGGAACGCAAAGGGAAGACTGAAGAACAAATATCTGAAGAAGATGAGCTAGCACTGTTGCACAAAACTCTTCGTACTCTGTCAAGTCCCAAGAATGAAGATGCCTTACAAGAAGGAAAGTCGCAAACCTTCGGATGCTGAAATGAAGGATATAGTCTGCTACAAATGCAACAGGAAGAGACACATGGCCAAGAAATGTACCACAGGGTTAACATCCAAAGAAATGAAGGAAAAGGCTCTGGTTGGTGCATTTGAAGGTGCGTGGGACGACCTCGACTCAAGTGATGAGGAACCAGAAAATCAAGTAGCTTACATGGCTATGGAAGACGCTCCAACCTCTCTAGAGGACGTCTCAGAAACTGAGCAAGAGGTAACTTATGAATCTATGCTAAGCTCACTTGAAAAATGCTCAAAGCCCAAGCTCATCAAACTAATCACTCAGATCATGCAAGAAAGCTATGCCATGAAACAAAGTTTTGATGAACTTGAATTAGAGAATATTGTTGTGGAATGTGAAAATTGCAATACTATGTCTTTTCAACTGGAGTCCTCTCAGGAAGAAGTCAAGTCCCTTAAGAGTCAGCTTGTGTCCCTAAAACTTGAAAATGCAAATCTTAGGGACAAAGTGAAAGTCCTGGGAAAGAGTCCCATGACTGAACCTGTGAATCCGATAGTCTTTGCTCCGGCTAGAAAAGGACTAGGGTATGAATCAGGATCAAAGAACTCTCTCCCTAGCGACTTCGAGGCTAACAAAACCACTGAACTAGAACTTGAGAGGGAAAAGACAAAGAACCTAGAGGAACGCATAAGAGTCCTTGAGAGTGGTGAGAAAGGCCAAAGGGACTACTACATAAATTCCACTAGCCATAAAATCTACAAAAAGATTGCAAAAGGTGAAGGATCTAAGGTAGTTGATCCAGAGAGGATGAAAGAGAATAGAATTCAACATCCTAACAAGAAGTACTACCTTGGAAACTACTATAGGACGTGCTGGCATTGTGGCAAAGGTGGTCACTATCAGTACGAGTGTCTTAAGCTAAAACAGGATCTTGAGAATGGAAGAAAGGCTAGAAGTGACAGTAAGAACACCAAGCCTAAATTTGCTGATAGGACGTATGCTAGTGTGCCAAATGCTAACAATCAATCTCCTAGGATGCATGCTAGAAGAACAAATGATGTGAATGTATATGACTATTTGCCCATGAAAGAGTTGTACCCATGTAACGAGCCAGGTAAGGGTCACCTTGCCTGGGTCGCAAAGAACTAACTCTTTGATGTGATTCGCCTTAGGATCGGACTCGATTCTGGTTCGAGGGAGTTCATTGTTGCTTCTTGAATTCGGCTTCGATGAAATCTCTTGCCAAACTTGCGAATTTGAACAAAAATGTGACACTTTGGAACGTGTGGGATTTTATGACTAACAAACTCTTTTTGTGGGATTTTTATTATTGTGGGATAAGTAGTCGAGCCCTCACTTCGGTCCACTCACCGAGAGGGATCGACTAAGGGATACAAGGGGTGCGGAACCGAACCCTAACAACCCAAGTGGCCCCAAGGATAGGTAGGCGACTCGCTCGGAATGAACCGAGCTTGGGCGCCTAAGGAGGGTGGGGCGAGGCTCGAGCACGAGCCAAGCCGCCCTCCGAGCCCTCGGTTACCTGAAGGCCCATGGTTGGGTTGAAAAATAAGAATGGCGAGGCACAGGTTCGAGTCTCACGAACCATAGCTCGCCATCCGGCTCTCGAGTCTCACGAGAGCCCTACGGCTTGAGTCCCACAAGCCGGGAAAGCCCAAAACCCAGAATGGGACAAAAAGTCTCTCAAGTTCAGGTTTAGGCTTAGTCTTAATCTATCTAAAAATGAAGAAATGCATCCCTTTATATAGGGCAAAAATGGGGCGTTTGACTCGGCCTCCAAGGCGGTAATTGATGGTGGCTTGTTACTTGGAGTGGAAGGCATTCATCTTTCAAGCTCATCCTTGGCGGCCAAGCTAACTTGAGGAGGTGGAGAGGAGTGGGCGCCAAGCTTCATGAGGAGGTGGAAGATTGGGCTTGGGCCCGTACTTGCCTTCGTTGAAGCGAACTAGTCCAGCCCGTCTTGTTCTTGAATGTTGTTGGCTTTTCCACATGGATTTCATGAATTGAAGGCCCTAGGCGGGGCCTAGATGAGGGCCAAACAACGGTGCCAACCCGAAGGCGTGCACGCCCACGAGAGGCACCGGCGCCGCGAACGGGGTTCCTCGATGAGGCACCGGCGCCGAGAGGTGCGCGGGCGCGGGGCTCGGGCACGATCACATCACTCTTCTTTTCAGGTGGAAGTGAGAGGAAGCCCGTGGATCATTGATAGTGGCGCCTCAAATCACATGATTGGAAGCCAGATCCATCTCACTTCTATCCAATCAAATACCACGGGAGGAACTGTCTCGTTTGGCAACAAGGGCAAAGGAAGAATCAAAGGGACGGGCACCGCAAAGCTAAATCAATCCATCAGTGCGTCCAAAGTCAGTCTTGTCGAGGGACTAGGCTTCAATCTCCTTAGCGTTTCTCAAATATGTGATCAAGGTGAAAACCTAGTCACATTTGATTCTAAGGAGTGCCTGGTCATCAACAAGAAAACAAATCAAGTCATTCTCAAAGGAACTCGTGAGAACAATGTCTATGTCTTCAATCAAAGATTCAAGCCTGCATCCAAGTTGTGCTTATCCGTCTCTGCTGTGGACGCCGATCTCTGGCATCGACGTCTTGGACATGCTGGTCCTAGCACTATCTTCAAGCTTCATCAAAAGGAACTTGTAAGAGGACTTCCCCGAATTGATCCTGAGCAAATTGAACAATGTGAAGCATGCATCAAAGGGAAGCAGACAAGATCGTCCTTCAAATCCAAAAATGAAGTGAGCACAAAGAAGCCGTTAGAACTCCTTCACATGGATTTGTGTGGACCCATGCAGACCCAAAGCTATGGTGGAAAGAGGTACATGTAAGTTATTGTAGATTATTTTTCAAGATTCACTTGGGTTCTCTTCTTGGTGTCAAAAGCAGAAGCCTTCCAGATGTTCAAAATCTTCATCAAGCAAGTAGAAGTTGCTCTTGGGACGAGTTTAAAAGCATTAAGGTCAGATCATGGAACGGAGTTCAAGAACTCAGAGTTTCTTGACTTCTGTGACCAACAAGGAGTATCCCACAACTTCTCTTGCCCCCGAACTCCTCAGCAAAATGGCGTTGTTGAAAGAAAGAATAGGACGCTGGAAGACCTGGCAAGGACGATGCTCCTGGCAAGCGGCGTCCCCAAACACTTTTGGGCAGAACCCGTGGCCACAGCTACCTACATCATAAACCGAGCCATGATTCTTCGTTTGCTCAAAAAGACGTCCTATGAGCTCCTAAATGGAAGAAAGACAAACATTTCGCATCTCAAAGTCTTTGGATGCAAATGCTTCATTCACAACAACGGCAAGGACAACATTGGCAAATTTGATGCTAGGAGTGATGAAGGCATATTCCTTGGATACTCCCTCACAAGCAAAGCCTATAGAGTCTACAACAAACGGACTCTTAAGCTTGAGGAAAGTATCCATGTGGTGTTCAAAGAAAATGCTTCTCACAAGAAAGAACCAAGTAAGAAAGAACGTCGTACCTCTCCAAGGGACGATGATGAAGATGATGAGGAAGAACCTAGAGGCTCCTCCGACAAATACTACGTTCCTAGGAACGCCCCTGAAGCTCACGATGAGGTTTCAATGGGAGTCCCTAGTGAACAGCAAGAGCCCTCTCAAACTTGGTCGCTAAACCAAGTAGATGCTGCTGAATCAAGTCAACAAGGAGAAGAAAGGCACAGTGTGGACGCTCGACCTGAGGGGGAACACACTGAGCCTACCGATGAAGAAGATGGCTTTGACTCCGATGAGTCTGACTGGACGGACCCCAGGTGTACTCCTGCAAGGGACGCCACGCATAGGGGATCCAACCTTTCAAGACTTCATTCAACGGATCAAATTATCTCGGACATTTCAAAAGGAGTTCAAACAAGATCAGCTGTGAATCAGTCCCACAGCGCCAACATAGCGTTCTATGCTTTCAACGCCTTCGTGTCCTTAATTGAACCTAAGAACATAAAGGAGGCACTTCAAGACGCTGATTGGATTCAAGCCATGTAAGAAGAACTCAATCAATTTGAGAGAAACAAATTTTGGACCCTCGTCCCTCGTCAGAAAAACAAAAACATAATAGGGACGAGGTGGGTCTATAGAAACAAGCTTGATGAGAGTGGCCGCGTTTCAAGAAACAAAGCAAGGCTCGTGGCTCAAGGCTATAGGCAAGAGGAAGGAATCGATTATGATGAGACCTTCGCTCCTGTCGCTAGAATTGAAGCCATTCGCCTCCTTATCGCCTATGCCGCTCACAAAGGGTTCAAACTTTTTCAAATGGACGTCAAGACAGCCTTCCTCAACGACAAGCTTAAAGAAGAAGTGTATGTCGCTCAACCTCCAGGTTTTGAGGACGCTGATCATCCTGATCATGTGTACTTCTTGGACAAAGCACTCTATAGACTCAAGCAAGCCCCTCGTGCCTGGTACGATAGGTTTGCGTCCTTTCTCTTGTCCAACGGGTACACGCGAGGTAACATTGATAAAACCCTGTTCTTAAAGAAAGTCCTTAAAGATGTTTTGATTGTCCAAGTCTATGTCGATGACATAGTCTTTGGAAGCACTAACATGAAACTTGTAGATGAATTCAAGAACTTGATGAGTAGTGAGTTTGAGATGTCCCTCATAGGAGAACTCAACTTCTTCTTAGGACTTCAAATCACTCAGCTCAAAGATGGGACGCGCATTCACCAACAGAAGTACATTCGTGAAATGCTCGAAAAGTATGGGATGAATTCTTCAAAATCCATCGACACTCCCATCTCCCCCAACACTCGCCTTTATGTTGATGAAGAAGGCAAGAGTATAGATCAAAAGCTCTACAGAGGAATGATAGGGTCCTTGCTATATCTAACGGCAAGTCGTCCCGACATCATGTTCGCTATATGCTTGTGTGCCCGCTTCCAAGCAAATCCAAAGGAGTCCCACATGCAAGAGGTAAAAAGAATCTTCAGATACCTTAAGGGACGGGATGACCTATGTCTTTGGTATCCCAGAAGGACGCCCCTAAACCTAGTGGCGTACTCTGACGCATACTACGCTGGCCATGTGGTAGATAGGAAGAGCACATCCGGAATGGCACAGTTCCTTGGTTCGTGCCTTGTGTCTTGGGGATCCAAAAAGTAGAACTCCGTGGCCCTCTCAACCGCGGAAGCTGAGTACGTTGCTGCTGCTTCGTGCTGCTCACAAGTCCTATGGATCAAGTACCAACTTGAAGATTATGGTACGTTCCTCAACACGATCCCTATCTTGTGTGATAACACTAGTGCCATAAGTATTGCCAAGAATCATGTTCATCATTCTAGGACGAAGCATATTCATATAAGACATCATTTACTTCGTGATAATGTTGAACTCGGATTAATTAGAGTGGATCATGTTAGGACTGAGTGCCAAGTGGCCGATATTTTCACAAAAGCACTTGATAGACGTCCCTACGAGCACCTCCGGTTGCTTTTGGGGATGATAACTTTTAAATGATCAAGTCCCGTTCTATTATTCCCTCTATGAGTGGCCATGTTTTGTTGAGAACTTGTTTTGAAGTGTGTCATGCATTTAAAGTCATCTTTACAGGACGCTAGTCTAAGACATGTGTTTTGCTTGTGCTTTGAACGCTATTCATTTCGCTTTTCATCTCAAGAGTATCCCTGATCACCCTACCCTCATTACAAGCCGAAATGATGGGAACTCTAAGCTTACCTAAGCCGAGAATCTTGCAAACGCGTCCTATGAACGTTCTTTGTTTTATCTTTACGGGACGTACTTGCTTGATTTTCAAAAATGGTTCTAAGTGATCAAAGGGACGCTTGTCAAAGTCTGAAGGACGTCGGGTCAGAGTTCTAGGATTCAGAGGTTGTGATCAGTGTTTGGGACGCCGTGGTTCAGTTCTGAGTAAAGCAGTGTTGCATGTTGAAAGGACGCCGAAATAGAGTCCTTTCAGTTGTGAAAAGTTTGAAATTTGAAAATGGGAAGATGAACCGTCTTAGAGAAGTTGAACGCAGATCTCGGGATGTGTGTAACGGGTGCAAAACAGCTGGTTACTTAGCGAAGAAGAATGCCACGTGTGGGAACGCGGGTGGAGGAAGCCGAATGAAAAGTCCCAATTACCCTTGACCGTTCACCTTCGTCTTCTTCCTATAAATATACCCCTGTGCATTCTGAAAGCTCTTCTTTGCCTCCCTGCTGTTTGCATAAATCCGGAAATCTCTCAAAGATCTTGCCAAATTCCCAGATCCCAGATCTCGAAATCTCCTTTTCTCAACCCTAATCCTTCTCTATATAAACCCCAATTTCACAAATGGCCAACACCAGATCTCTCAAGAACACATTGTCCTCCCCGTCTTCGTCGGCGGCGAAAAACCCAAACCCAGTGAGATCCATCACTCCGGTGAGAGGCCGGTCGCTAATGGACTCACGAGGCAGACCCGCTGGCCGGCAAGATCGTCCTCGCCACCAGCATTCCTCCCATTCTTCTCAGCGCCGCCCTTCCACCACCCTGCCAAAGCCACACCAATCCCAACATCCTCCTCAGAAATCCCAATCCAAACCCTCTTCCCGAGCTCTCTCTAAACCTTCTCAGAAACGCTTCAAGTTTCTCGAGAAACCCTTTGTCCCTGAGCCCGAGCAGGGAAGTCCCAATAAGTCTCAAATCATGAGACTCCCTGCTCAACCCAAACGCCGTCCTCCCCTTGACCCACTCATTGAGGACTGGCTTGAAAGGGAGCCAAGGACGCTAGCCAACATTTGCTTAAGGGCGTCCGCTCACAACCATCCTCCTAAAATCCAAAGACTACTTCACTACTTCATGGTGACGTATGTCAAGCCCCGCCTTGAAGAAACCAATCACACCAATCCTCCCTTCATGGGGCCAGGCATCATCTCAGAAATTTTTGGTGGGACAGTGGACGAGCTGGCTAAACTATTGCCAGATATAATGGAGTTTCTTGTTGCTCCAACTGGCTCCGACCCCAGCCAGAAGAGAAAGCGCCAATCCTCTCCTCTCCCTTCCCAAAAGCCAAAAGGCCCTTCCTCTTCCCATCCTAAACCAGTCCCTTCCTCCCCTCCTCCCGCACCAAAAAGAAGGCTAAGGACGTCTGCTCAACTTGAGGGCGTCACTGAAGAACAAATGGCAGCTATTCGCCTCTCCGAGCTGCAAATTGAGAAAGAGGAGAAGCCGAAGCAGGAGCAAGCGGAAAAGGACGCCATTGCTGCAACGATCCATAAAAGTTTGCAAGAAGTTCCTCTGCTCCCTCCTCCTCCACAAAGGATAGAGGACGTGACTCCTGCTTCTGAGGCTGCTGTGGATCCGCTTGAGGCAGAGATGGAGGCGGACCTGGCAAAGCGTATGCCCAAGGTTCAAAGGGACGCTCCTCAAGCACAGGTCCAGGTCAAGGACGCTGTGCCAACCGTCATACAGCTAGAGGACTCCCCTTCTAAGAAGCCTCCTCCCCCTCCTGCTCCGCTCAAGGTCAAGCCCATCTCAGTGGCTCCGCCCAGCACCTCCTCTGCCCCCGCAACCAAGGCAAAGATAAGAACCCCTACTCCCTCTCCTCCCATAGCATCAACTCCCCCTCCTCCGCCTGCTCCAGCCGTCGAGGAAAATGTTCAAGTCTAGGGGACGCCTACTGTTGAAGTCCCCATGGAGTCCTTAGCAAGGACTCTAGCTTTGGACGCGCCTCCTCCAGCACAGGCGTCCACTGCTGAGGACCAGGAGATGGCCGAGTCCCATGATCAAGGGGACGAGGCCTCAGACGAAGATGATGCTCCTCACCAGGATGAGGACCCTGAGGACGAGGAGGGAGATGGTGATGAACAAGATGCCGGTAACGAGGTCATCATAAGCAACGGCTCCAAGCAGAAACGACTCAAAAAGATTTTGTCACCACTGTTGTTTTCGGCTCAGTTTTTGGAGGAAAATCGAAGCACAGAGTTTTTGGAACTGCTCGAGTTCCAGGGTTGGACGCATCTTGGTGCAGAGGCCGCTGAAGTCGACCCCGAACAGGTTCTCCGCTTTTACTCAAAATTTGAAATATCTGAAGTAAAAGGGAAGCCTCAAGGGACTTTCGAGATTGATGGGGACGAGTACTCAATTGCTTAGGGTACCGTCCGTAACATGCTTGGTCTGCGTCCTTCTCCACCTGATGCTCTGCACGACCTTTCCAACAAAACCTTTTGCCGTTTCTCCCAAGAAGAGATCTTCAACCACATTTTCAGTGGGAGACAGCCAGTTGCTAGGGATAGGGTTGCCCATTGTCTTTCCAAGACAGGCGTCCTTACGCATCACTTCATAGTGCGCATGGTCGTCGCCCGCCAAGAGAAGAAGTCCATCGTCCAGATCACCGATAGTATTATATTGGACGCCTTCTTACAACGCAAGCCCATCAACTTGCCGCGGGTTATCTTGGAGCACATGGGTAAGTGCACAGGAGGACGCCACTCGCTCCCCTTCCCTAGATTGGTCAAACAGATTCTAGAGCAACAACATCTCTACGTCCCCAAAACAGAACAGACATTCGGAATTCATTGGGACGTTAGGCAGATAACAGCCCCTCCGGTAGGAAAGATGAGGTTTGCTGAGCCGCTTCCCTCCGTAAAGAGGCAACTGGCCAAAGAGAAGAAAGAGGCTGAACGAAGAGCTAAGGCCGCTGCTGCTGCTGCTGAGAATGTGGAAGGCGATCCTGAGGCTGAAAATTTGCAAGTAGTTAGGACACCAGTTGAGGACGCCGACGTTGAAGAAGAGGAAGATGAACTTGATGGCATGAGCGTCCCTCATGAGGCTTAGAAGCATTCTCAGAAGTATTTTCTTGGAATGATGATCGAGAACCAGTGTATGATGATTGATCTCATCCAACAGGTTCATGACACTCTCCATCAACACACTGAACTTCTGGAACGCAATAATGAACTCCTTGCGCAGAACAACTATCTTCAGGATCAGAATCTCAAAGCCCTCGGCAAGCGTCCACGCAAATGATCGCCCTTCCCTTCCAACCCCTGAAAAAGTTTATCTGTTCTTCGTTTTTTTGTTAAGACATTGGGACGATGTCCCCGTTTTGGAACCTTCTATTGAATGTTTGTAATGATCGTACTCTCACTTCTTGAATAGTGTTCATTACATTTGTGATTCATTTTGTCATCATCAAAAAGGGAAAAATTGTTGGGACGATATTAAGGACGTCAGTCATTAATATCTAAACCAAGAATAATCGTCCCTTGTTTTGATAATGACAAACTCAAGGGTATTTGATAAGTTGTCCAAGTGTTGATCTCAGGTAAGTCCAAAGGACGCACATGAACGAAAAGGACAACAAGTGAACAGCAGTCCCTAAGCTGTAGGGATGCACGTCATCAGAACTTCCAAAGCTGAAAGTAATTGGCAAAGTTCCTGAGCAGATAAGACGGCGTCCTCATCAAGAAGGGACGCGCGCCAAAATACGGACAAAGTTCAAATTCAAATCAAGGCCGCCCCAACATGATTACATCACGTTCGGCCGTAGTCCTCAAAAGGAAGCTTCCCTTGTCTGGGCACGTGTAGACAACTCCAAAGATGTCGCTTTCCCAGCAATGGTCCCCTATCCACGCGGAGGCTTCCCAAGCGTCAACAGAGTTGACTTCCTCAAGATGCACATCGCACCGTTGATTAAAGATCAAGGATCCTGCCAAGTCTTAGAGGACGCTGGAGGACAAGAACCACTTCCGCTATAAATACCCTCCAAGGGGTATGCATAGCGGTGTGGACTTTAAAGACTTTCTTTCAAGCTCTCCCGAAGGATTCAAGTTCAAGAACGAAGAACAAGAAGATTAAGTGAGCTTGAAGCAAGAGAAAGAAAGTCCAACCAAATCAAATCCAAAACAAACCACAAAATAGTTAGAGTTGTAGTTTGTCTCTCACAACGGACCGTGAGAGACGTGAGTGATAGCTTCCTTATAGCTAAGAGAGTTAGGTTACTTGTTAGGTGGAAAGGAGTGTTACTTGTAAGGATAAGGACGGACGCTTAGCTCAGTGAAGTGTAACGACTCACCTAAGTTTTAAGGACTCTCTCTTAATAAGATAAGGGACGGCTTTTGAAAATCCTCCAACGGAGGTAGAGGTTTACCCATAAGACTAGTTGGTCTTAGTGGGGTTCCTCTATAAATACTCGTGTCCATTATCTTATCTCGTTTCCTGTTAAGTCTATTTTCCGCTGCACCTAAGGACGCCCTTAACCCAGTTAAGGACGCCCATTCTAACAGACTTACGATCCAACAATAATCATTTGAAAAATTGTGGGATTGTAACACAATTGTCTACTCCAAGGACACCGCAATTGAATGATGTGTCTGAAAGGGGAAACAGGACCTTGTTGGACATGGTTCGATCTATGATGACTTTTGCTGACCTTCTGGTATCCTTCTGGGGATATGCACTCACAGTTGTTGTATTTACACTAAACAAGACTCCGTCAAGGATTCTAAACAAGACTCCATATGAGATATGGACTGGAAATGTTCCAAAGTTGTCTTTTTTGAAAATATGGGGATGTGAAGTTATGTAAACCGTTTACAAACTGATAAGCTTGTGATGACAGGCCCGATATGCTATACCAATTCTAATGATAGGGCCCCGGGTCAATCAACAAAAAATATTTGTATCACGACCCCGTTGTAGTACGGTGGTCGAGGTCGATCACATGGAATTATTTCATGCGCGTTTGAGCGGTTGATTGTCTAACACAAACACAATGGGGAGAGAAGACACGAAGCAACTCGGGACCAAGGTTGTCAATCTCGGGACCGAGGTATCTAGGCACAAACAAAGTTGGGCTCGAGGCTAGGGGACTCGGGCACAACTCAACAATCAATACGAAAGGGAAGAAACAAGCTAGGCTAAGGGGATCTCGGGCTTTGGGTTCCTTCTCTAGCTAGATGTGGGTAATTCCACCTCAATTCAAGCAATAAGTGTTGATCCTTGTGAGATCGAGGTTGTTAGCCTTCGATCCCTCCACTCTACACTTCGACCTAAGGGAGTTTCCGCCTTCCCTTCGATGCAAGGTCAAGTGACGGGTTCGAGATCGCTCCCGCTTACTCTTACCAATCACAAGCCCTTGATCCCTTGTTCCTACAAGAGAATAAAGGCTCAACGTAGAGAGGATTCATAGATCAAGCACTCAAGGCTATGGAATTGAGGGTTCACACCCAATCCTAGCTAGGGGTTTCCCCCATAGCCCAAGATCAAGCTATCTACTCACTAATCATGGATTTCAAGCTAGCAATCATCAAAGACCAAAGGCAAATCATGATTCATGCAAGTCAAATCCACAATCAATAACACAAACTCAAAATCAAAGCCAAAGCAAACTTGAATTAAACTAAGGAAGAAGTACTCTTACAATCTCAACTCCCGCTCCAAGCCTAAGGGTTTCTTTCCTCTCCAAGGAAAGGAATTCACCCAAATCCTCCTCTAGATCTTGGGTTCTTTCCCTCCCTTGGGGAAGAGTCAACCCCCTTCTTCCTTCTACCCTCTCAAACGTCCCTCTTTACTCACTCTCCAAAGTGTATGTGTTTCTAGATGTCCCCCAAATGAGAGATTACAAGAGTTTAAATAGAGATTATTCCCCCTACTACAAAGACTAGATTACCCCTCTAAACTCCTTGGGCTCCAAGGCTTGTCCTTGACCTCCAAGGCTTCTAGAACTCCTTGATCTCCAAGGCTTCTAGACTCCTTGATCTCCAAGGAAGCAAATACAATTATGGGAATTAATAGGAAAATCCAAAAAAGAAAGGAATCCGGAGCCACGACCGACATGGATCGACACGGAGAACCTCGGGCCCGACTTGCTTCAACCTCGGTCCAATGGCAGGCCTTTCATGGACCTCAGGCCCGACTTGCCACACCTCGGGCCACCACCTCGGGCCACCATTGTACCTCGGGCCTGACATGCTGGTTACCTCGGTCCTAAGGCATTTTTCAGCTTGTTTCGCTCCGTTCTCTCTCGTTTTAGCTCCGATTGACTCGATTCTTTCGCCATTCTCTTCGTCTTCACTTGAGGCTTCTTTCCATGCATTTTTAGCTCCATTTTGGCTCCTTTTTCATCCTTGAATTCCTCCATGATTCCATGCTCCAATCTCCATGATTCTTGCTCCAAAATGCCAACAAAACACACAAAACGCGCATAGTCCCCGAATCTCATAGAATATCGGAATCCATGCTAGAAAGAGACAAAACTAACGAAGAAAGGAACAAAAGGCACATTTTTACAAGAGAAATTAACTACTATAACACCACCAAAATGAGAGACATCAGAATACCCCATACTTAAACTTGCTTGTCCTCAAGCAATAACAATATAAGCAAGACCGAAGCACAATCTTCAAGTAAAGCCTCTTATGAAAAACACAAGTAAGAACAAATGATAGACATGCTAGCAAGATTACATCATCACACATGATCAAGTGTTCAAGGAATAAAGTCTAATGCAACAAAGCCTCACTTTAGGAATGGGAAAATGTGTACCACTCATCATGTGTTCAGGCTTAGCATTGAACACTCAAACTCAACAAACATGCAAGTAAAGACTTTATAATTGAAGCTAATATCACCAATTCCTCCACCTAGAGATGCCTATTACAATGCACACAAAGAATATGAACTTGGCTCAATGGAGGTCCTCAAAGATGTTCCATTCAGCCGGGTTGTAATGGGGCTTTTGGTGTTTCTCAAGGTGGGAATCACTTTGGTCTTGTGGTGCTTACAATGGGGATTGAACTTTCTAGTCTCTCACCAACTTCACCAAATTCTTCCACTTTCAACTTCACACTCCCAAAAGACTTTGATTTTTCTTTTTTTCTTTTCTTTCAACCCATATTTCACTAACATTCCACTTCATCTTTGCACTACACTTTTTGTTGGATATTTCACTTTTTTTCACTAGGGATCGACTTGCACTATACGTCGGGCCCGATGTGCCCTTTAACTCGGTCGGTACCCTTTTCTTTCACTTAAGCACTTTGCTTTCAATCCACTACGTTTTCCAACTTTTCTTTCTTTCTTCTCACTTTATACTTCACAAAGATGCACTACCCACTTGGTTTATAACTCCATTCTTTGCCCTTCACCAAAGAGAATCTCAACTCTCCAAATATTCTTCCAAACCTCTCACTAAAGTCCAATCCCATAAGGGTCAAGTCATATAGGCTAGGAATCATATTTTTGAGGAGTTTCAAACAAAGGTCTAAGGCTAAAACGGGGCTACAAACAACGGTTTATCTTCAAGGTAGGATTTGGAAGATTTTGTGACTAAATGAAACAAAGTTCAAATCAATGTGACAAAGCATGTAACAATTCCCATATTGGTCTTGGAAAATAAATAAACACCTCAATAGCAAGTTTTACTAAGCATGCATGAGCTAATTCACACAAGAAAATGAGGGATATACAATTATGAACAAGCATCCCTAAAATGGCCAAAAATAATCTCACAAGGTTCACTCTAGCTTAGTTGCATCAAAACTCATCCAAGAACTCATGTACTCAATAAAAACATGCAAGACATCATATCAAATCAAAAACAACATCCAGTTAGAGGCTAAACCATCCAAAAATATGCAAAGGACTTTACATGCTCACATCATCATTAGCCTTCATATGAACATCTAAGATGGGAATTCCTAGTCCAAAAACAAAATCTTTTTGCCATTTTCACACAATTTTTCAAATTTTTATGGATTTTTGCAAAAATTTTCTCAAAAACAAAACAAAAGACTACACACAAACACTAGGCAAAAGAGAGTTTCCTTTTCCCATACCCCATACTTAAAATATGCAATGTCCTCATTGCATCCAAATTAAACCACAAGGGAAAATGAAAAGGGAAACTCACTAGACAAGGCGTTCGAAGCTAGGAAGAATGGTGAATTGTTGACATCGGCACATGGGGAGGGGGAGGTGGAGCACCTTGTCGAACTTCTTGAGAGGTGGTCGAGACCGCTTGCTCGTCTCACATCCTAGTTGTTCGTCTATTTGCATCATACACCTTGTCCCTTCGAGCTCATCATTTGAATCAAGAAGCACCTACAAGATCACACCAAAGATACATCCCAAAATACTTGCATTCAAGGGGTTTAGAGAAAGGGTTAGCACAATAAGCTCAAATACTAAAAATAAGAAAACAAATCAAAAGGAAACAAAGGATACGTCGGGTTGCCTCCCGAGAAGCGCTTTTTTAACGTCATTAGCTTGACGTGCCACCTAAGCTTGGTTAGGGTGGAAAATAAGGCTCGGGGTCCATGAATTCCCCAAGGACCATCTCATCACTCAAGTAGAATTGAGGCCATTCACTATAGTTCAACCAAACATGCGCCTCGGCCTCGTCATAATGGCGGGGGACCCCATACTTAGACCAAGAATAATCGGAGATCGAATCCACCAAGTACGGTTCATCTCCACCATATGACTCATAAGTAACCGTCACAAAAGAGCAAAGGAGATTGGGCAAACGAGTCTCACACATGATCTTGGAGGCTTGCTTCTCGGATTGGACCGACATAAGAGCTACATCGGGCCCAACTTTATGCGTCTCCTCCAAAGCTTGTTTGAACCGAGACTCGACTCTTTCTTCTTCAATCACAAGAGGGGAGCTTTCCTTCACTTTAATCCTTGCACGCTCAAGAGCCATGAGATAATTTTCCTCCATCGTCACCGATCGAAGTGGATGTAAGTCGGTCCTGGGGCAGAGTAGAGGCAGGGGAGGTGGTTCGGTGTTTGGGCACCTCGGGCCCGACATGTCCTCCAACTTGGTCCTAGGTTGTAAAGTCGGTCCGACTTGCGAGTAACTCGGGCCCGACACTCTGTGTACGTCGGTCCAGGCTTGCTTACTCTTCTCGACTTGTGGTGGCTCGACTTCGACCTCATCATAGCTCTCTTCATCATGATAGCTCGGGAGTTGCTCTTGAGAACTCGAGAGGGATGCCCAATAATAGTCAAATTGGGCATCGACTTGCCTTCTCCAAACACCCAACTCTTTGAATTGATCATCAAATCTTCTCTCCATATTGGTGAATTGATTCTTCAAGTCTTGAGCCCATGGTGGTGTTTCATCAATTTCCTCTTGCAACATATGTTCCCATGGAGGAGTTTCTTCGTAGCTCGGAGGTTGGTAGGGAGGTAGTCTTTGCATTTGAGTGTAAGTGGGATTTCCCCAATAAGATTGAGCACCACCTCGTCCATCATAATGGTTTCGGTTCCCATACAAACCCCTCATATAACACTCCTCATCATAGTCTCTCTCTTCTATCTCTTGTTCCATTCTAATCTGGGCATCGAGTTGTTCTTGAGCTCGAACTCTACCTCTCCTTTCTCTTTCCAATTGCTCATCTAACTCGTGGAGTTTTCTTTTTAGACCTGACATCTTCATTTGAAGGTAGAAAACCTCCCACTCATCATCACTATCATACAACTCCATTTTTTTTTTTTATTTTTTTTTAAAGAAGGAATCACCTATGAAAAAGACAAAACGAAGCAATTGTTGGATCGTTAGTACTGAGGGACGTCCTTTACTTTGGTAAAGGCGTCCTTTAGTTAGGCGTCCCTACAAGGAGTAGGGGCGTCCTCGAGTAATGCAGCGGAATAAAGTACTAAACAGATAATAGATGAACGCAGTGAATTATAGAGGAACCACTCAAGACCAAGTAGTCCTTGAGTGTAAACCTCTACCTCCTTGGAGGATTTTTGAATAGTTCTTTCCTTTCTATTGAACGATCTTACAGTTGTACTGGCGAGCCTTTACAGTTCTCTGACACTTAGCTTTTCCCTAA
Organism: Polygonum maritimum; assembly: GCA_963924305.1. NCBI lineage: Eukaryota > Viridiplantae > Streptophyta > Magnoliopsida > Caryophyllales > Polygonaceae > Polygonum > Polygonum maritimum. The sequence continues at coordinate 31,934,096 of OZ002733.1, read as the reverse complement.
GTTCACTTGTAAAGAACTCCTTTAAGCCTACAACTTAAGCTAGTTCAATCTACTAAAGGACTCTATTCCTACGTTCTGTAGTACTTCGCAGAACTCTCTCTCTCTTTTTGGGTTTTCCTGAGTACAAACAGTTTTTGGGTTTTGATTACAATTCTCACTCAATCTAGCACAAGTCTTAGCACTGTTCTTGAGTTCTTGCGCTAGTTCTTCGTGTTCTTGAGTGAGCCGCTTTCCTTTGATTCTCTCTGAATATTCTCTGAAAGCGTTAACGTCACAATAAATGCCTTGGGGTATTTATAGGACTTGGGGAAGGGCGTCGTTTCTCTGGGACGATCTTGCCCTTCATGGACGTGGCTACAGGATCTTCCTCCACGTAGTAGGGCGGTGATGAGGAAGTGATTCGGCCTATTGTGTATAGGTTAACTCCTGTATTTTAGGGTTATATTGAGTGTGTTTAGGTTAGATTTGAGCATTATTGTAATATCTAGGCCAAAGACACAAGAATGCAAGAATCAAGAGTTTTAAGGCGTTTTGAGCTGTCTGCGCGACACCACTTGCTTGTGAAGGCTATATCTTGAGCTACGGTGGTCGGATTGACTTGATGCCGGTGCCATTGGAAAGCTAACTTCAAGGGTTTCAATTCATAGTTTTATACCGAAGTCAGATTCCAAGCCGAAGATGGTCAAAATAGCCTCCTAAGTGACACCAGCGAGTCTGTTGAGATTCCGCGACCGCGGTGGCCGCCAAGACAAGTTGTTCTTCTCTGTCGTGAAAGCGCGGGCGCGGTGATGGCGACGCGACCGCGGTGATGCCGAATCCGAATCGGGCCGAAATCTTTCTATCTTGTTTCCTTTTCTATCTTTTGCCTCTTTCCTTATCTATCTCGTGGAGCTTGTTCCTTGGGCTATATAAGGAGGAGCCAGACTTAGGTTTTTAGGATCTTCTTTCTCATAATTCAATTATTCTTTTAGGTCTTTAGTATAGTTATGGAGAGCTAGTCTCCTTGGGTTTGTTCAAGGGAGAAGCTCTGATCTATGAACTCGTGAGATTTTGGTAATTGATTTCTATCCTTTGGTTGATATTGATTCTCTTGTGCTTCATCTTATGAATGTTTATTGTTTCTCTAGGAGTAGCTAACCTATTGAATTGATTTATGTTCTACTGTTTGAATAGGTTTGGACCGTGGACAAAACTAATCTGTGAAAACAACTTAACCTAGACCTGTTGTCTATGCAACTAGGATTAAGAAGAGAATTGATTGTTTTATCTTACAATTGACTCGTAGCTTGATTGTTTGATATTATATCCTACATATCCTTGTTCTCTATGCTAATTCTAGGTTAAGCGTCCTTGCCTAGGGTTATAGAATTGCTTGGACCGTGGACTTGCGATGTTTAATGATCAGGATAGGAATTAACCATAGGTGTGAATGAAATCAATAGATAAATCTATGATCGTGTGATTATTTCATGAGTGGATCTTTTGAATGAACCTATTTCCCATATTTGTTTGTTTGATTTGTTATTTGTTTTCTAGTTTAGTTTAGTTTAGATCTTTCCCCTAAATCCCCCCTATCTTTGGTTGATAATTGTATTAGTACTAGAAGCCATAGTTCTCTTGGGTTCGACCCCTTACTTGCTTACTATACTTAGTTTGTTTGTTTGGGTTATTTATCTTTGATCTTGGCACGACGACTTTAGCCGAGTCAAATTTTGGCGCCGTTGCCGGGGAACTTTGGTTTCTTTCTAGCATTAATATTTTTATTGGCTTTGTGTGGACCTATCTTACGGTCTGCACTTGTATAGTCTGATGTCTGCCTTTAAGTTTTGTCAGTTGCAGGATGAGCCCTTTCATGGGTATTTCACTAGGTGTCAGGAAGAGTTGTATGAGCTTGCATCGTGGGGCTTAGACGTAAAGATTAAGGATGCTTGCGATTACATCTTTGGTGGGGTGACTCATGAGACCCTACTGATGTTGTACCACAAGAGCGAAGGAAAATACATCATCTGGGAACCCATAGACCAATGGAATTTCTTTTGTGGGATCCGAGCCGACGAGGTCAAGGAGTTAGTTTCTGTCGAAGATCCGCGCACGCGCTCACCAACCCGCGCCCGCGGAAATTCGACAGAACCTATTGAGTTTTCTTCGGATGAAGAGCCGCGACTGCGGTCCCCTGAGCCGCGACCGCGGTCCCCTGAGCCGCGACCGCGTTCCCCTGAGCCCGCCTGCGGAAATACCCCACAGGCATCCCCCGAGTTTTCATGAGAAAGGCGAGCGCGACACGCATGTCGCGAGGTCTTCGGTGCCCCTTGTTTTGAATGTGCTACGGTGGAAGGGCACTACTACCTCCCTCGTAGCTCATCCCCTGTTTCGTATGAGAAAACGGAGGATTTCCCCCTGGAGGAAAACCGCGACCGCGGCCCACAAACCGCGCCCGCGGCCTCTAAGGAGTCTTGTCCGCCGGTGCTTAAGCACAAGCCTGTCCCCCCCAAGAGGTTCCCCAGGCGTGTTCCCACAAGGCCAAAAGTATCCACTCAGAATGAGAGGACTAAAGAAGAAGTTGATTGGGCGGTATTTGGTGAATTTTGGGATGGTTTGGAGCAAGAGGAGGTTCGAGATGATGATATGGAGATTTCTTCTTCACCGTCAGAAAATTTCGCATCCCCTTCCATGGAGATTCCGGAAATCAGCCTTGACGATCCCTATATCCTTTATTCCACTTCTTCTCTCTCTTTTGATCCTGATTTTGTTCTTACATGCCAATCTTTCATTAAGGATTCTATCTTTGAGCATGCTAGGGTAGGTGATGAGTTCTTCTATGCTTTACCTCATGATAGTGATAATTCAACTAAGGGATTTGCATGCTTTGCTAAATTCTTTGAAAAATCAAATAAATCACCTAATTGGTTTCACTCTAGAAAATCTCACCCTAATTGCTCAAGCATAATTGATAGGTTAAAGAGAAGTTTGAATTATTTCTTATTTCTTGATAATTTGTCAAGATGTTGTGAGTCTTGTTGTAAGATAGTTGTGCAGGACTTTGATTTGATGCTCAGGGCATTGACGATGTCCGATCCTGTAGACGTCGGGCCATCGACGTTAAACAAAGGCGCTGCTTGGGAGGCAACCCAAGGATTAGATAGATTGTTTTTCCATTCTTAGCTTAGGATTTAATTCGTTTTTCAAGCTAACATGCAGGTACTAGGTCCGAAAGGACATACTGGTGTGATACCGCGACCGCACCGCCTTGGCCGCACCCGCGGTGGATCACCAGTGACGCCCCGACGAACAGGTACTAGCCCGAGCTCGCGGCAACCATACTGCGTCTCGGTTTTAGCTTGTTTTTAGTTCGATAAAAAAAAAAGAAAAAAAAAAGAGGAAAAAAAAAGAGGACTTTTTGGTCCCATTCTACCTCTATATTTTCCATCCATCTATATCCATTATGTTCATCTTCTATCTTTCCATCTTCTATTTCTTTTTTCCATCCATCTTTGTACTTTCCATTCTTTGGCTATGTGTAAAAGCCTAAGTATGGGGGATCTTTGTTCCCCCGGGATTTCATCTCCACGGCTCGAGTTCAAGTATTCATCTATCTTTCGAGAGACGAGCCAAGTTACGACGGTTGCCTACACATCACACTTTTCGAGACGAAGTCAAGATCACGTCTCTGCACAAGAATCGCGCCCGCGCTTCACCAGCCGCGCCCGCGGTGGTTCACCCGATGATGACTTCGCTCTCTGACGTGATTCCGCGCCCGCGCCCCTGGTGCCACGCCCGCGGTTCGCCAACAGACTTGGATTACGGAGTTCCATTCTACCACCCTTTGAAGAGTTCTTCCATTCTACCTCTCTTCATCGTTTGTGAGTCTTTTGATATACCTTCTTTCTTGCTTATATCCTTTCTCTTTGCTTCATTGAGGACAATGAAGGATTTAAGTATGGGGGAGGGAGTACTCGCATTCGCTTATCCTAGCTAGCTTAATTAGAGATTTGCTTCAGATTTTTGATTTTCTTCTTTTCATGGAGCACTTGCACCATATTTTTTGCATAATAAAGAAAGAAAAAGAAAGAATAAAGATAGAAAGAGCCATAAAAAGCGAAAAAAGGCATATAAATCCTGGGATGAGTCGAGAACCCGAAAGGGCGGCTCAGGTAATAAGCAGGTAACCCGGACCAGCATTAGGCTGGGGTAATATGAGGTTCATGAGAGTTGTGAGTATTTGTGAGCACACCTTGAGAAAAATGAAATGAGCGGTTAGGTGAAAACCCGAAAGCGCCTAAGCAGAATTGAGCGGAAAAATTCGAGTGTTTAGGATCATTCTTGCTTGGGGACTTTGGGGCTTACATGTTAGATTTGGGTAGATCCTAGGTTGCTCTCTTTCATGTTTTGAGCTTGAATGCTATATCTTTATTGTGAGGTGTGTGTTTGAGCTTCATTGTTTTATGCTCATGATTTCTTTATTTTTGGGTTCGGGTTGTGAGTTGAGTGTTTTTGTCTTCCCTTGTATTTCCTGAGATCTTAGATGTGCTACCTTGATATATTCGTTTGAGCTTACTCGAGGACGAGCAAGATCTAAGTATGGGGGAATTTGATTCGGCCTATTGTGTATAGGTTAACTCTTGTATTTTAGGGTTATATTGAGTTTGTTTAGGTTCGATTTGAGCATTATTGTAATATCTCGGCCGAAGACACAAGAATGCAAGAATCAAGAGTTTTAAGGCGTTTTGAGCTGTCTACGCGACACCACTTGCTTGTGAAGGCTATATCTTGAGCTACAGTGGTCGGATTGACTTGATTCCGGTGCCATTGGAAAGCTAACTTCAAGGGCTTCAATTCATATTTTTACACCGAAGTCAGATTCCAAGCCGAAGATGGTCAAAATAGTCTCCGAAGTGACACTAGCGAGTCTGTCGAGATTCCGCGACCGCGGATTGTCTGCCGCGACCGCGGTGGCCGCCAAGACAAGTTGTTCTTCTCTGTCGTGAAAGCGCGGGCGCGGTGATGGCGATGCGACTGCGGTGATGCCGAATCCGAATCGGGCCGAAATCTTTCTATCTTGTTTCCTTTTCTATCTTTTGCCTCTTTCCTTATCTATCTCGTGGAGCTTGTTCCTTGGGCTATATAAGGAGGAGCCAGCCTTAGGTTTTTAGGATCTTCTTTCTCATAATTCAATTATTCTTTTAGGTCTTTAGTATAGTTATGGAGAGCTATTCTTTTAGGACTTGGGGAAGGGCGTCTTTTCTCTGGGACGATCATGCCCTTCATGGACGTGGCTACAGGATCTTCCTCCACGTAGTAGGGCGGTGATGAGGAAGCTTCCTGTATCCAGCTGTGTATGATGAACTCCGCTACAGGATCGGCCGCCACGTGTTGATGGACTCTGCAACAGGATCGTCCGCCACGTAGTGTTGGACTCCGCTACAGGATCGGTCTCCACGTGTCCTTGAATGATCAAACATTGTCGAGTGATGTCATCCTGTCGGCTAGTGAGTAAGGACTCCTTTCTTGCGTTCCTACTTGCTTGGGACTCCGTCCTTGCTCAAGTAGTCTCTAGCTGGTCCTTACTTCCTGTTAGCTAGCGTCCCTAAGCTTATGGGACGCCCATATACATTTGTTATCCATTTGTCACTGGCGTTCCTGAACACTTGGACAAATTTATTTAGAATCAAAGTGAGTTTGTCATATCAAAACTAAGGGACGGTTGTGTGGTACACTAACAAGTACGCAAGCGTTCTTGATAGCGTCCCAACAATTTCCCCCTTTTTGATTATGACAAACTCTTCAGCAAAATAGTTTTGGCGTTTGAACTTAGCATGCATGAAAACTTAAAAACGTCCTCTAACGATTAGAGAAATTTCAATTAGCACAGATTTTCATTCTTTGATTCTCTAGCATTTGGATTTTAAGGAGAGAGTCGCGTCCTAGAAAAACTTTCTAAGCGCTCTCTTTTATTCTAGCATGAGCGTTCCTTAGACTTTTCACTTAATAGTTCCCCCTTAACACTTGCTTATTCTAGATAACTATTTTATAGCGCATCTCTGCAAAACTACACTTCCCCCTTTTGGCATCATTGAAAAGGATAACAAGTGATAAGAACGTTAGCATAAACACACAACTAAAGGCAGTGGAACGCTTAAACAAACATATGCACACAAACAGAGGATTGCCATTCAAACAAAATAGAGAGTACGGTTATTACAAACCAAGATCATAGTGTTTGAAACTTAAAAGAAGCACAAGCAAAAAAAGTGGGGGATTAATGGGGTGGACGGCAATCACTGAGAACGGCTCTGGTCTTGATAAAACTTGAGCAGTTTTTCATGAAGTTCAGCAGCCTTGGAGAATACAGAGGACAGGTCTTTCAGAGCTGAGAAGATGAGGCACTGGTTGTCCATGATCGCACCCATGAGTTCTGCAGGAGGATGCTGGGCAATGTTTGTAGGGGCAGAACGGGGCACAGGACCTGAACTCGAAGAGGGAGCGTCCATTGGAATTGCTGGAGGAGGAGAAGTACCCAAGAGCATTTGATCAAGAGTGGCAAGGTCTACTGCTGGCTCTTGGTCTTGAGGGAACTCTTGAGACGTAGAAGCAAGCCTTGCTTCCTCAGCTTCAGCAGCCAAGCGTTCTTCCTCAGCTTTCAATCGGGCTTCCTCGGCCTCAGCTTCTAACTGTTTCAGCACTGACGGCAGCTCTTCATTGTGCCTTATCTCGACAAGTCCCTTCTTTGCGTTCCATTTCAAGCCATGTTCTTTAGATGGAGCGCTCTCATCATAAGCGTCCTGGGACTGCAAGATCAACTTCACCAATCCAGGGTATGGCAAGGCATGCCTCTTCCTTCCACACTTGGCCATGTGTTGCATAGCAATTCTGGCTAGGTTGATTGGGCGGCGTTCTAGAATAGCGTCAATGAGAATAATGTCATGTGCTTGCACTATTGAACGCTTCTCCTGCCTTGGAAGGATGGCGCGACATATGAAGTAGTGAACGATGGCGCTAACCTTGCTCAAAACGTGAGCTACCCTGTCAAGTCCCATTGGCCTTTTGCCCTGAAAGATGTGCTCAACGAGAGGCAGTTCTTGATCTGTTGTTTCAAATCCGCCTTCAGGAAGTGAGCTAAGGGCGTCGGACGGGGGCTTGCGAGGACCTAGACCCATGAAGGATCGGATTTGGCGTTCTGTAACTAAGGCTTTCTCACCTCCAATTTTGAAGTGGAGTGAGCCATCTTTTGGTTTGAAGCGCAAATCCCTGTAGAACGCCTTCACCTGTTCTTTGTCAAGAGTAGTCGGCGCAGGTCCAACGTTCAGCCATCCTTGGAATTTTAGAAGCTCAAGGAACTCTTGAACGGCTTCATCATCAAAGGAGGCAAGCCACTCTTCTGAGTAGATCAGCGGGCTTAGAACTTTGACTGGGGCACCATTTGGTTTGCATTTCCTCTTGCCCTTTGGAGATTCAGAATCCTCATCATCAGAAGAACTGTTCTCCCCTGAGTCCTCTGACTCTTCAGCATTTGCGTCCTGATCAGCGGCATCCTCTGTGCCTTGTGAATTTTCAGCATTGCCACCAATTGTGGCTTGATCGGCACCAGTGGAGGTCTGACCTTGGGACGTGCCCTCAGCGTCCTGAGCCTCTGATTGAATTTCTGTTTGTGGCTCAGCGTCCGCAGGGACTTGATTGGATTCTGTTTGGATTGTGGGGGAGGGGTTCTCTTGTGGAGCTTGGGGGGATTGAGGATTGGGAGGGATTGGTTGTAGGGTGGGACTTCTTGAGCATCACGCTCGAGCTCTTCAGAAAGAGTTGGCTCGGCGTCCTTGTGAGGGACCTGGTGCTCGCCAGCGTCCTCAGCAACTTGTTTCTTTGCGGGAGCATTCTCAACTCCTTCAGCCTCATCATCAGAGTCCCCAACGACATCAATAATAGGGGAGACTCATTCAGCAGCTTCTTGAGGCGTTGCTCTGTGGCTCTCAGATGAGCTAGAGGAGGAGGAAGAGATGTGCTCGGGCTTTGTAGCAGCTTGAACCAAGAGCACCTTTGGAGATTCGCCAGCTTTACGGCGTTTGAAGGTGTGCTCAATGGCGGGACGCTTCTCAACATCCTCTGGTCCACTCTCAGATGAGGGACGGCGAGATTTGGGGGTCTCGGGATCCTTTGGGGGCGAGATGTGAGTCGGGGCAGTTGGGAAGTTTGCAAGATTGAGGGGAGAGTAGGGTTTGGGAGGAAAAGGAATGAGGGCATTTTTCTTGGATGGTTGAGGGGACGGAGGGGGAGTGGGGAGTTGGACTATTGAGATGGGTTGTGGGGGAGGAGTGGATTCCTTAAAAAGGTTGGAGGGTCTTTTTGTGATGCTAGGCCTTTTTGTTGAGGGTTTGGAGGATGGGACGCTCGAGGTCTTGGCCTTTTTGAGGGGCCTTGGGTCATGGACTTTCTTGGAGCGTCCCTCCTTGAGATGTGGTGGAAATTTATCCACGATTTGTGTGGGGTTTGAGGAGGTTGGCTTGGATGACTTTGAGAGGGGAGATGATGGGGCGGGACGCTTTAGCAATTTTTTGGTGGTTAAAGTGGGAACGGCAGGAGGAGGTGGAGAGGGACTTGGTACTCGGGGCTTAGTCATTTGAAAGGCTAGGGAGTTCTTTGGGTACATAGGAAACTCGGGCAGGACTGCATTGTGTAGATCTGGGATAAGCTCAAGTAAAGGGCCAAGATTCTCACCTCCAAACTGTGAGAAGAAGAGCACGTCGTCCATCCGTCCTGGTAGGTCTTTGAAGTCTGTGTTGTGGAGGCTTGGGACGACAAAGCGTTCAATGAACTTCTCATAGTTCTTTGTCTTTACTGCATTGTTCTTAACTTCTTGCAATTGCATGCGTTCCCTGATTAGATTGTACAACGTCCTGGGCTTCTTGTTGATGAAGTCCAGTAGAGATTCAACGTCCAGGTTTGGACGTATTCATTCCGTACTTCTCAAGCATTTCACGGACATATTTTTGTTGGTGAATGCGCGTCCCTTCCTTGAGTTGATTGATTTGAAGTCCCAAGAAGAAATTGAGTTCTCCAATGAGGGACATCTCAAACTCACTAATCATTAAGGACTTGAACTCATCTACAAGCTTCATGTTAGTACTACCAAAGACTATATCATCAACATAGACTTGGGCAATTAAAATGTCCTTGTGAACTTTCTTTATGAACAAAGTTTTATCAATTGAACCTCTAGTGTACCCATGAGACAAGAGAAAGGACGCAAACTTGTCGTACCATGCACGAGGGGCTTGCTTGAGTCCATAGAGCGCTTTGTCCCAGTAGTACACATGATCTGGGTGAGAGGCGTCCTCGAAGCCAGGCGGCTGAGCAACATACACTTCCTCCTTTAGCTTTCCATTGAGAAAGGCAGTCTTGACGTCCATCTGAAATAACTTGAATCCTTTGTGAGCGGCAAAGGCAATAAGGAGACGAACGGCTTCAATTCAAGCAACAGGAGCAAAGGTCTCATCATAGTCTATGCCTTCCTCTTGCTTGAATCCTTGAGCCACCAGTCTTGCCTTGTTCCTTGACACAAGTCCACTCTCATCAAGCTTATTTCTGAACACCCATCGCGTCCCTATGATATTTTTGCCTTTGGGACGTGGGACGAGAGTCCAAACTTTGTTCCTTTCAAACTGATTGAGTTCTTCTTGCATCGCTTGAATCCAGTCAGCGTCCTGGAGTGCTTCTTTGATATTCTTTGGCTCCACCATAGAGACAAAGGCGTTGAATGCACAGAAAGCTAAATTTGCACTCTGGGACTTGCTTGCAGCTGACCTTGTTTGAACTCCTTGAGAAGGATCAGAAACAATTTGAGAAGTTGGATGGTCCCTAGAGAAGCGGGACTCCCTTTGAAACAATTAATGAGCAAATCTTGGATCAATGTCTCCATCAGAATCATCACTATCACTTTGAGCATTGTCCTCAATGTGTTCCCCCTCAGAGAGAGCATCCACAGCTTGACGTTGCTCGCCTTGTTGACTTGATTCAGCTACATCTTGTTGAACTGGGGATTCACTACGAGAGGGAACTCCTTGAACAACACTGGGAGCGTCCACTGAGACTTCTTCAGGATTTGGAGAGGCGTCCTTAGAGACATAGTATTTTCCAGAAGTCCAATCTTCAGCTTCATCTTCAAAGTCGTCCTGTTGTTGTGAAGAAGAGCGTTCTTTCTTGCTTGGTTTTTCTTTATGAGAAGAACTTTCTTTGAACACAACATAAATACTCTCCTCAAGCTTTAGAGTCCTTTTGTTGAAAACTCTATATGCTTTGCTGGTAAGAGAGTACCCAAGGAATATGGCTTCATCACTCCTTGCATCAAATTTTCCAAGTTTTTCTTTGTCATTGTTGTGGACGAAACACTTGCACCCAAAAACTCTGAGATAGTCAATGCGAGGCTTCCTTCCATGCAACAGCTCATAGGACGTTTTCTTAAGCAAAGGGCGGATCATGGCACGATTGATGATGTAACATGCTATAGCAATAGCTTCCGCCCAGAAGTACTTGGGAACGCTATTTGCCAAGAGCATAGTTCTTGCCATATCCTCTAGCGTCCTGTTCTTTCTTTCCTCAACTCCATTTTGTTGAGAAGTCCTTGGAGCTGAGAAGTTGTGTGAGACGCCATGTTGATCACAGTAGGCCAGGAACTCTGAATTTTGGAACTCCGTTCCATGGTCTGATCTTATTGCTTTGAGAGGCGTCTCATGGGCAACTTCCACTTGTTTGATGAAGACTTTGAACGCATTGAAGCAATCGGCTTTTGACACCAAGAAAAGAACCCAAGTGAATCGAGAAAAATAATCTACAAGAACGTAAATGTACCTCTTTCCACCGTAGCTCAACGTCTTCATTGGTCCACAAAGATCCATATGGAGAAGTTCCAAAGGCTTCTTTGTACTTACTTCGTTCCTGGATTTGAAGGACGTTCTTGTTTGCTTCCCTTTAATACAAGCTTCACACTGTTCAACTTTCTCAGGATCAATTCGGGGAAGTCCTTTCACAAGATTTCGCTGGTGTAGCTTAAGGATTGTGCTTGGTCCAGCATGGCCAAGTCGGCGATGCCAGGGATCAGCGTCCTCCTTTGAAGCAGATAAACACAACTCTGATTTAGGCTTGAACTCCTGGTTAAAGATATAGACATTGTTCTGGCGTACTCCTTTGAGAACGACTTTGTTTGATTTCTTGTTGATGACTAGGCACTCCTTTGAGTCAAATGTGACTAGATTTTCACCTTGATCACACATTTGAGAGACGCTAAGAATATTGAAGCCAAGTCCTTCAACAAGACTGACATTTGTTGCTTTGATGGACGGGTTGAGAAAAGCAGTTCCCGTTCCTTTGATCTTTCCTTTGCCCTTGTTGCCAAACGAGACAGTTCCTCCCGTGGCACTACTTTGGATAGAAGTGAGATGGATCTGGCTTCCTGTCATATGATTTGAGGTGCCACTATCAATGATCCATGGGCGTCCCCTCACTTCCACCTGCCATAACAAAGTTAGTGTTTGGCGACCCAGGCAAGGTGTTCCTTACCTGGTTCGTTACAGAAATAGAACTCTGGTTCTGGCATGTAGTCATTTAAATTTACATCATTTGAAATAGCTTGCTTGCGGAAAGAGTTCCTAGAGCGTCTAGAACGCCTAGGTATTAGCATTAGGAACGGACTTATCATTTTCATTGTTAGTCCTCGCAGCTTTTCCACTTTCAACATCTTCCTTTAGTTTTAAACAATCATATTTGAAGTGATCTCCTTGTTCACAGTACCAGCACGTCCTATAGTAAGTACCAAGATAGTAATTCTTATTGGGACGTTGGATCTTGTTTTCTTTCATCTTTTGAGGATTACAAACTTTTGAACCGTCCCCTTTTGCAATCTTCTTGTAAATCCTATGACTGGTGGAGTTAGTGTAATAGTCTTCCTTTCCTAATTCTCCACTCTCTAGAACTCTAATTCTTTCAAGAAGATTTTTGGTTTTCTCCCTTTCAAGTTCAAGTTCTGAAGTTTTACTTGCGTCAAAGTCACTAGGAAGAGAGTTCTTAGTGTCAGAATCATAACCTAGACCTCTCTTAGCTGGGACAAAGACCATTGGTCTCACTTCTTCAACTATGGGACTCTTACCCATCACTTTCACTTCTTCCCTAAGCTTAGCGTTCTCAAGTTTGAGACACAAGATTTCAGTTTTTAGGGACTTAGTTTCTTCACATGAGGACTCTAGTTGAATGGTCATGGAACTACAGTTTTCACATTCAACAACAATATTTTCATTTTCAAGTTCAAGTTCATCCATTCTATTTTGCATGATCACTCTTTCTTCAATGATTTTACCAATGAGCTTAATAAGTTTAGACTTAGAACAATTTTCTAGAGAACTCATCATAGACTCACGAGTTACCTCATTTTCAGATTTGGGAGCGTTCTTTTCAACAGCTGTAACGTCCTCCATAGCCATGAATGCTACTTGCTCATCATCAGAGGCGGCCTCAAGAACTATGTATGCCGCTTGTTCATCAGGTTCTTCATCATCATCATCAGAAGAAGAACTCGCATTGTCCCATGCAGAGGCGAACGCTCCAATGAGAGCTTTTGTCTTCATTTCCTTTGTAGACATCCCCGTTGTACACTTTTTAGCAAAGTGCCCTTTCTTGTTACACTTGTAACATGTAAGTTCCTTCATTTCTGCCTCAGTGTACTTGCGACTCTCCTTCTTGGGCATCTTGTGTTTGTTGAAATGTTTGTTTCTTTTGCCAAAGACACGGAGAACTTTGTTAAAGAGAGCAAGTTCTTCCTCTTCATCAAGCTGTTTCTTAGTCTTGCTTTCTTTCTCTTTTAAGGCTTGAACGCGCATCTTTTCTCGATTCTCATTCTTATTAGCTTCCACCATTAAGGAAATTTCTCTTTGCCGACGAAGATACTCAGCGTACTCTGGTGTTGTGGACGCCAAAGCAAGATCAGTTTGAGGATTCTGTCCTAGTTTAGCCATGTCAGAGATCCTTCTTTCTTCGTACTGCCTGAGCTTGCCATAGATTTCTTCCATATCTAGAGTTTTGTTGGCTGTATTCTCTTTGAACGTTGTCCTGTCAAAGTTCCAGACTCCGGTCAAACCATCAATGACCACTTGAACTCTATTTCTCATGGAGATTTCTGTTTCTGGGATGCCCAAGTTCCTCATCTTGGTGACAAGGGCCTCAAAACGGTACGAGTAGTCATTCACCGTTTCATTTGGCAGCATACTGAAAGCATAGAACTCCTTCTTGATTTTCAGCTGGACGTCCTCCTTCATTTCAGCGGTTCCCACATGGAACTTCTCAAGAGCTTCCCACCGTTGTTTCGCTGTTGGTAAGTTGCTAACACGAGTGGCGTCCCTTTCGCATAGGGACGCTTGAAGGAAGCAAATAGCTTTTGTGTTGGTTTCCATCAACTTAAACTCGTCAGGACCCCACTCGTCCTCCTTATCAGCTTTGTCAGTAGGAACCTTGAGATCTCCCTTCATAATGACCTTCCAGCATTGATAGTTTTGGCTTCTGTAGAAATTTTCAAACCTTGTCTTCCAACGGTTGAAGTTGCCGTCCGTCAGGCGTGGAGGCTTCACAAAAGAGATTCCAATGGGTTCCATGTCCATCTTTACCTGCAACTCAGTAAGAATCTAGAGCGCCTGCTCTGATACCAATTGTTGGATCGTTAGTACTGAGGGACGTCCTTTACTTTGGTAAAGACATCCTTTAGTTAGGCGTCCCTACGAGGAGTAGGGGCGTCCTCGAGTAATGCAGCGGAATAAAGTACTAAACAGATAATAGATGAACGCAGTGAATTATAGAGGAACCACTCAAGACCAAGTAGTCCTTGAGTGTAAACCTCTACCTCCTTGGAGGATTTTTGAATAGTTCTTTCCTTTCTATTGAACGATCTTACAGTTGTACTGGCGAGCCTTTACAGTTCTCTGACACTTAGCTTTTGCCTAAGTTCACCTGTAAAGAACTCCTTTAAGCCTACAACTTAAGCTAGTTCAATCTACTAGAGGACTCTATTCCTACGTTCTGCAGTACTTCGCAGAACTCTCTCTTTTTGGGTTTTCCTGAGTACAAACAGTTTTTGGGTTTTGATTACAATTCTCACTCGATCTAGCACAAGTCTTAGCACTGTTCTTGAGTTCTTGCGCTAGTTCTTCGTGTTCTTGAGTGAGCCGCTTTCCTTTGATTCTCTTTGAATATTCTCTGAAAGTGTTAACGTCATAATAAATGCCTTGGGGTATTTATAGGACTTGGGGAAGGGCGTCTTTTCTCTGGGACGATCATGCCCTTCATGGACGTGGCTACAGGATCTTCCTCCACGTAGTAGGGCGGTGATGAGGAAGCTTCCTATATCCAGCTGTGTATGATGAACTCCGCTACAGGATCGGCCGCCACGTGTTGATGGACTCTGCAACAGGATCGTCCGCCACGTAGTGTTGGACTCCGCTACAGGATCGGTCTCCACGTGTCCTTGAATGATCAAACATTGTCGAGTGATGTCATCCTGTCGGCTAGTGAGTAAGGACTCCTTTCTTGCGTTCCTACTTGCTTGGGACTCCGTCCTTGCTCAAGTAGTCTCTAGCTGGTCCTTACTTCCTGTTAGCTAGCGTCCCTAAGCTTATGGGACGCCCATACACATTTGTTATCCTTTTGTCACTGGCGTTCCTGAACACTTGGACAAATTCATTTAGAATCAAAGTGAGTTTGTCATATCAAAACTAAGGGACGGTTGTGTGGTACACTAACAAGTACGCAAGCGTTCTTGATAGCGTCCCAACAACAAATCAAATAACACAAGAGGGTTCGAGCTAGTCCCTTACCCAAAACAAATCAACCAAACAAACACACAATCACAATAATTCCCCGGAAACGACGCCATTCTGATGACAGGCCCGATGTGCTATACCAATTCTAAGGATAGGGCCCCGAATCAATCAACAAAAAATATTTGTATCACGACCCCGTTGTAGTACGGTGGTCGAGGTCGATCACAGGGGATTATTTCATGCGCGTCTGAACGGTTGATTGTCTAACACAAACACAATGGGGAGAGAATACACGAAGCAACTCGGGACCGAGGTTGTCAATCTCGGGACCGAGGTAGCTAGGCACAAACAAAGTCGGGCTCGAGGCTAGGGGACTCGGGCACAACTCAACAATCAATACGAAAGGGAAGAAACAAGCTAGGCTAAGGGGATCTCGGGCTTTGGGTTCCTTCTCTAGCTAGATGTGGGTAATTCCACCTCAATTCAAGCAATAAGTGTTGATCCTTGTGAGATCGAGGTTGTTAGCCTTCGAACCCTCCACTCTACAGTTCGACCTAAGGGAGTTTCCGCCTTCCCTTCGATGCAAGGTCAAGTGACGGGTTCGAGATCGCTCCCGCTTACTCTTACCAAGCACAAGCCCTTGATCCCTTGTTCCCACAAGAGAATTAAGGCTCAATGTAGAGAGGATTCATAGATCAAGCACTCAAGGCTATGGAATTGAGGGTTCACACCCAATCCTAGCTAGGGGTTAAATTTCCCCCATAGCACAAGATCAAGCTATCTACTCACTAATCATGGATTTCAAGCTAGCAATCATCAAAGACCAAAGGCAAATCATGATTCATGCAAGTCAAATCCACAATGAATAACACAAACTCAAAATCAAAGCCAAAGCAAACTTGAATTAAACTAAGGAAGAAGTACTCTTACAATCTCAACTTCCGCTCCAAGCCTAAGGGTTTCTTTCCTCTCCAAGGAAAGGAATTCACCCAAATCCTCCTCTAGATCTTGGGTTCTTTCCCTCCCTTGGAGAAGAGTCCACCCCCTTCTTCCTTCTACCCTCTCAAGCGTCCCTCTCTACTTACTCTCCAAAGTGCATGTGTTTTTAGATGTCCCCCAAATGAGAGATTACAAGAGTTTAAATAGAGATTATTCGCCCTACTACAAAGACTAGATTACCCCTCTAAACTCGTTGGGCTCCAAGGCTTGTCCTTGACCTCCAAGGCTTCTAGAACTCCTTGATCTCCAAGGCTTTTAGACTCCTTGATCTCCAAGGAAGCAAATACAATTATGGGAATTAATAGGAAAATCCCAAAAAGAAAGGAATCCGGAGCCACGACCGACATGGATCGACACGGAGAACCTCGGGCCCGACTTGCTTCAACCTCGGTCCAATGGCATGTCTTTCATGGACCTCGGGCCCGACTTGCCACACCTCGGGCCACCACCTCGGGCCACCATTGTACCTCGGGCCCGACATGCTGGGTACCTCGGTCCTAAGGCATTTTTCAGCTTGTTTCGCTCCGTTCTCTCTCGTTTTAGCTCTGATTGACTCGATTCTTTCGCCATTCTCTTTGTCTTCACTTGAGGCTTCTTTCCATGTATTGTTAGCTCCATTTTGGATCCTTTTTCATCCTTGAATTCCTCCATGATTCCATGCTCCAATCTCCATGATTCTTGCTCCAAAATGCCCACAAAACACACAAAACGCGCATAGTCCCCGAATCTCATAGAATATCAGAATCCATGCTAGAAAGAGATAAAACTAAAGAAGAAAGGAACAAAAGACACATATTTACAAGAGAAATTAACTACTAAAACACCACCAAAATGAGAGACATCAGCTTGCACCAAAATCAGACAAATGCTATTTATAGGATATCCTAAAAGTAGTTTTGGATATTATTTCTATAATCCCACTGCACAAAAGGTGTTTGTTGCAAGGGATAGTGTCTTTTTGGAAAGAGAGTTTATTTCCAAAAAGTCAAGTGTGAGAAATATTCATCTTGAACCGGTTCTTGATGAAAAACAACAAACACAACAACTGGATGACATAGTTGATGTCGAGGATGAGATGGATTTGTTCGAAGGCCAAGGATCTGATGTTATCCAAGAACCTGAACAAATTCCTCAAGAAGCAGATCCACAAATAGTTGTGGAACATGCTGAAATCCCAGTTGTTGAACCAGTTGAACTCCTACGTAGATCAAACAGGCAAAGGTTTTAGCGAAGACGATATGATGATTTCATCTTGACCGAAAGCCTTGATGTTCTAATGCTAGACCATGGTGAGCCTGCTACTTATAAACAAGCAACGACGGGTCCAGACTCCAAGAAATGGCTTGAGGCCATGAAATCTTAAATGGATTCCTTAAATGAGTATGTTATGTTTCCCAGTTGATGATTGGTATGTCTTTGATATTGTTAAACGCTCTCCGTAAAAGGGGGTTATAAAAGCAATTACTAGGATTGCCAAAAGTTGAGTGGGAGCCATAGTCATACAAGATTGGAATTGTCCTTCTTATTCATGTTACATTGATGCATGAAAAGGAATGGTGTCTAGGCCACTTGAAGAGCTAGAACTAGAAAATGCATGGCCATGCTCGAATGGATTAATTGTAATCATTCTTTATTTGATAATTCGAACTCACGTATTCAAGAAACATATTTGATGAGAGATATGAATGTCACCATATCATCAAATAAGACATTAAGAGACAAAGGTATCTTAAAATTGCACACTTGTTTTCAAGGACAAGTGGGAGATTGAAGGAATTGTGTCCTTTAATAAAAGTTGCAATTACCGAACATGGAATAGGACAGTTGATAGAGAGATTCAATCTGGTTATTTTAGGAGTCGTAGTGTTTTGCTAGATACCAACTACGATTAATGGATTAAATAGTTTCAATCCATAGCTATTATAAACGGGTCCTATGAGGTCACACATAATGAGTTGACGGGCTGGATCAGCGGGCTGAAAGTCAGCCCAATAAGAAAAGGATACATTTATTTGGACAAATAAATATATAAGGCCTTTACAGGGAAGAAGAGAGGGTTTCAAGTTTTACGTAAGAAAGAAAAAGCTCTCTTCTTCCTCTTTTCTTCTAGTCTTTGGCATTTCGATCTAGCAATCGGAAGCGAAGGAGATCTAGATCCTGTGCTCGTGTGGACTGATTAGATAAGTCACAATTGAAGCTTTTTCTCTTGAAGAAAGAACCCTAATCAAGCATCAAGAGGTATTCTACTAACCGTCCTTTTGTTGAGCGACTTGGTGCAGACCAGTGTCCTCAATAACGTCAACATTTTCAGCTTCTTTCTCCACTGCTGGAGCATTCTAAACTCCTTCTGCCTCGTCATTGGAGTCCCCAGTAATATCAATGAAAGGGGAGGACTCAGCGGCAGGCGTCCCATGCTTACTACTCTCAAATGAGCTAGAAGAGGAGGAACGGGAGGAGGAGATGTGCTCGGGCTCAACACCTTCTGAAACCAGTACCCTAGGAGTTTCTCCGGATTTCCTTCTTTTGAAGGTATGCTCAAGGGCAGGACGTCTCTCAACGTCCTGTAGTGCAGACTCAGATGAAGGACGGTGAGACCTGGGGGTTTCGGGGTTCTTGGGAGGGGAAATGTGAGCCGGGCCAGAGGGGAATTGAGCAAAGTTCAATGGAGAAGGGAAAAAAGGAATAAGGGCTCGGTCCTTTGGGTCTTTTGGTGAAGGAGGAGGAGTTGGGAGCTGAACAATCTTGAGGGAAGGTTGGGGAGGTGTAAGCTTGGATTTCTTGGAAGGTTAGGATGAGCCTTTTTTGGTGCATGACCGTTTTGAGGAGGGGACGGTGGATGACTTAGCCTTTTTGAGAGGCCGTTTGTCATGGGCTTTCTTGGAGCGTCCCTCGGTTAAGCTTGGTGGAAACTTGTCCACAATTTGGGGTGGATTGGATGAAGTAGCTAAGGTTGGAAGATTTTCAGAGGGGGGACTGTGGGGGAGGAGGACGTTTAGCAGGCAAGATTTTCTTTGAGGTTATTTGAGGAGGTAGGTGAGAAGGACTTGGCAACCGGTTCCCTAACATGCGGAAAGCCGGGGAGTTCTTTGGGTACATGGGATAGTCGGGGAGGACGGCATTTTGGAGGTCAGGGATCATATCAAGAAGGGTTGAGAGATGGTCACCACCACAAGTTGCAATGAAGAGCACTGATAGACACATATTAGGTAGTGTTTCAGGGCATGTTTAGTTAGGATTTTCATCGTTTTTGGTTTAGTTTTAGTTAGTATTACTAGTTTTGTTAGTTTGTAAAAAGATTCGGATATCTACACTTTGTTGTGGTTTTTTATTGTAGATGTGAAGACAATAAGTGGAGAGGAGGTGAAGCCAAAGCATTGGAGAAAGCAAGAAGAGAGCCAAGCTATGAGATTAGCCCAAGAGGTGATGGGAAAAGCACACTTCGGTTTGGAGTATGTATTGGAGTTGTTGTTTCGACACCTCTTTCTTACAAAGGATGGATCTGGAGCTACAATGGTTGGATTGAGCTGATTTTGGTGTCATTCGAAAGCTAACTCGAAGCGCTACAATTCATCTTTTTACTCCAAGTCCAAATTCCAACTCGAAGTGGGTCAAAACAGCCTCTGAAGTGATACGTGACGACTAGTGTTGAAAACGCGGGCAGGAGGCACGAAAGCGCGCCCGCGCTTTAGAGGCGTACCCCGCGTTTCGAGACCTGAGCGTCTGGCGTGAAAACTCGGGCAAGCAGGCCAAAGCGCGCCCGCGCTTCAGTTCCAGGCCGCGTTTCTCCCCGCGTCCGCGAAAACGAGATTTTGTATGGGCTTAGGCTTTTGGGTTGAAACTTGTTTTGGATAATATTTTTAGAAACCTCTTAGATATATTTTTGGATATTAGTTTCTAGGTTTATTATCTCATTATTCTTTGACTTTGGATTGGTTATTGAAGACTTGGAGAACAAGAACCCTATGGGAAACTTTGTAAGCTTTTCAATGTCTTTCAGTAGCTAAATTCCTTTTGCTTGACTAGTTAATTGAAGTTGTGAATGAAGTATTATTGTGAGATTTGATTGTTCTTAATTTCCCTTGACTAGATTGTTTTCTCTGTGCTTAATTGAATAAGTTTGATTTAGGGTTTTGTTAGATTGGCCATCTAATTGAATCTCTAGGTTGAATTGCAACTAGATCTTTCTAATTACTGTTCGGTGTTAATTAGATCAAAAGTAGAACCTTTAATCAATCTAGGACTGGTAGGACTAATTGATTAGAGAAGAGAATTCAATCGCATGTTATTTGGATGTCTGGTTGCTCTGAATGCATGTTTCTATTGATGCTTGAATCTTAATGCTGTTGTCAAATGGAATCTAGGAGGTCTCTTAGGTTATTTGATAATTAGGGTTGTTAGTACCGGTCGGGCTAATAACTAGAATTGAAGTAGGATTAATAATTCCATGAAGTTGGGTTATTAGCATTCCACAATAGATTAGTCAAGGTAAAAAGAGAATTTTGATAATCAATGATCAATAATCAAGTTCACAATGGATGTTAACTGGTTAAGCATACTTCCCTCATATTTGATAAATCAATCTTAGTTTTGCATGTTCAATTTATTAGTTAGTAGAACAATTTCACAAAACCCCCTTTTCTAACTCTGAGTAATACAACAATAAACACTGAAAATCTGAGTCTCTGTGGGATCGACCCTTACTTCCCTACTACATTCCTAGTAGATAGTTTGGTTTATTTTGATCGGTATTAGGGCGACTAAATTACCGTTATCAAGCACGTCCTCCATTCTGCCAGCCTGATCTTGGTAATTGTTATTGTGAAGGGAGGGAAGGACAAACCTATTAAGGAACTTCTCATAGTTATGCTTTTTCTGAGCGTCATTCGTGACGTCCTCTTTGTTCATTCTTTCCCTGATCAGCTTGCAGTGGGTTTTTGTCCTCTTATTGATGAAGTCCACTAGTGATTCGTCCAGTTGGATCTGTCTGGGCTTCTCTATAGTGTGGGAGTTCACAAGTCACCTCTTCTTCCCGCCGGAAGAAGCTCCGGCCACGTCCCTCAATAGTGAAGACATTTTCTGATTGCTTTTTAGTGAGAGAAACTCGCCGGAAACTTAGAGAGAGAGCAGAGCAAATTTGAGAGCAAGGAAGTGGTTGAGCGAAATAAATGATCGATGGTGACAGGCAAGAGCTTATATAGAGGAAGCGGTGGCACAAACTGTAAATAGAACTGAATTCCTGTGCAACACGTGGCAAAACTTCCCCTTAAGTATTGAGCGGTTACAATTGTCTCTCTTCAAACGTTCAAAATTAAAATCTCGCCACGCTTCAACTTCCTCAACAACTCAACAACTAGCGTCCCAAACTGAAACAACTGGCGTCCTCTCTGACTTAACAAAATTTTCCTCTTGAACAAACCAAGAACCTGAGCGAACATCCCTGTGATCACTTTGCGAACCATTTGAGAACCAAGCAAGTACGTCCCGTAAAGAAAAAAATGAAGCTCATAGGACGCTTTTGCAAAGTTCTCGGCTAGGGTAAGCTTAGAGTTCCCAGCATTTCGGCTTATGATGTGGGTTGCGTGATCAGGGATACTCTTTTCAAGAAAAATAGAGAAATTGAATGGCGTTCCAAAGTAGCAAACAAATGAAGTTTTAGACTAGCGTCCTTGCAAATATGAATTCAATGCATGATAGTCCTTAAACACTTAGAATCTACTAAACATAGCTAATCATTGAGGGAATAGTAGAACGGGACTTGCTACTTAAAAATTATCATCCCCAAGAGCAACCTGAGATGCTCAAAGGGACGTCTATCAAGTGCCTTAGTGAAGATATCAGCTACTTGGTCGTCAGTCCTCACATGCCCCATACTAATAAGTCCTAGTTCAACATTATCACGCAAGAAATGATGCCTTATATGAATATGCTATGTGCGTGAATGAAACACAGGATTCTTAGCAATTTCAATAGCACTTGTATTATCACAAAGAATGGGAATAGCTTCAAGAGCGATATCGTAGTCCTTAAGTTGATATTTGATCCAGATGACTTGTGAACAACACGAGGCAGCAGTAATGTACTCCGCTTCCGCAATTGAAAGCGCCACAGAGTTCTGTTTCTTTGATCCCCAGGAGACTAAGCATGAGCCAAGAAACTGAGCCATTCCCAAAGTGCTTTTTCTATCTATCACATGACTAGCATAATCAGCGTCCAAGTAGCCAATAAGCTTGAGGGACGACTTCCTTGGGTACCAAAGACATAGATCGTCGCGTCCCTTGAGGTATCTGAAGATCATCTTGACTTCTTGCATGTGGGACTCCTTTGGACTTGCTTGGAAACGTGCACACAAGCAAACGGCAAACATGATGTCGGGACGGCTTGCGGTCAAATAGAGTAAAGAACCAATCATTCCTTGATAGAGCTTTTGATCAATGTCCTTTCCTTGTTCATCAGCGTAAAGACGTGAGTTGGGAGAACAAGGAGTAGCAAAAGGCTTGGACGTGTTCATCCCATACTTTTCAAGCATTTCACGGACGTACTTCTGTTGATGAATACGCGCCCCTTCCTTGAGTTGGTTGATTTGAAGCCCCAAGAAGAAGTTAAGTTCTCCAATTAGCGACATTTCAAACTCAAGGACGGAGCCAGAGAAATCTCGGTGGGGGGTCACCCTGTCCAATTACGGAACAAAAATGAGTGATAACTTATTATTATTATTATTTTTATTTTTATTTTTTTTATTTTTATTTTATTTTTTTATTTTTTTATATGAGTCCGCTAATATAGCAAATAAAACTATTTTCACATTCCTAATCCACTCGCCAAATCTTATATATCTCTTATATCAACTATTAATGAAATTAATTACATAATAAGTACAATGAAATGTAGTCCAAAAAATAATTATGCATACTAGTCACTAAATTAATCACATTTATATAAACTAAACTAGAAAATAAGAACAAAACTTTGTACATACCACCCAAAATAGACTTTAATTCATTAACTTAGAATTTACCATATAGTGAATGATCAACAAGGAAAAATTTATTTTTTTGATCAAATCAATACGGAAGAATTTACCATATAGAAAAAGTATAAGACATTCAGGCAGAATAGTTTAATTTGCTTGAGTGAGAAAGAATAGATTTTTTTTATCAGCATGGAAGAGGAAAAAAAAAAAGCATGGAAGAGAAAAAAAAAAAAAGGAACACAGGGAAGAGGGAAAAAAAGGAAGCCAGAGAGATTCGAACAGTCAACCTCACATATCTAGAGGGGGCACTAAACGAATTGGGCAAGGTAGGTTTTGTAGTTTACATAGGATAACATATACAATATATCTTCAATGGGGAGGGTAGAAGGGTCACCGGACCCCCCAGGACCCTCCCCAGCTCCGCCCCTGCTTGAAATCATCTACAAGCTTCATGTTAGTACTACCAAAGACTATGTCATCAACATAGACTTGGGCAATCAAGATATCCTTGTGAACTTTCTTTATGAACAAAGTTTTATCAATTGAACCTCTTATGTAACCATTACACAAAAGAAAGGACGCAAACTTGTCGTACCATGCACGAGGAGCTTGCTTGAGTCCATAAAGAGTTTTGTCTAAGTAGTACACATGATATGGGTGAGAGGCGTCCTCAAATGTTGGATCGTTAGTAACTGAGGGATGTCCATTATGTAGATAAAGGCGTCCTTGGTCAGGCGTCCCTACGAGGGGTAGGGTCGTCCTTTGGTTATGCAGCGGAATGAAATACTAAACAAGTACAAGTGAACGCAGTGAATTATAGAGGAACCACTTAAGACCAAGTAGTCCTTGAGTGTAAACCTCCACCTCCTTAAAGGATTTTTGAATAGCTTTTCCTTTATATTAAACGTCCTTACAGTTGTACTGGCGAGTCTTTACAGTTCTCTGGCTCTTAGCTTCTCTTCCTAAGTCCACTAGTAAATGACTCCTCTAAGCCTACAACTTAAGCGAGTTTAATCTTATAAAGGACTCTATCCCTACGTCCTACAGTACGTCGTGGGACTCTCTCTTTCTTTTTGGGTTTTCCTGAGTACAAACAAGTTGTGATTTTGGGTTACAAATCTCACTCGACCTAGCACAAGTCTTAGCACTGTTCTTGAGTTCTTGAGCTAGTTCATCATGTTCTTGAGTGAGCCACTTTCCTCTGATTCTCTCTGAATATTCTCTGAAAGCGTTAACGTCACAATAAATACCTTGGGCTATTTATAGGACTTGGGGAAGCACGTCTTTCTCTTCTGACGATCATGCCCTTCGTGGACGTGGCTACAGGATCTTCCTCCACGTATGATGGCGGTGATGAGGAAGCTTCCTGTATCCAGCTGTGTGTGATGGACTCCGCTACAGGATCTGCCGCCACGTGTTGATGAACTCTGCTACAAGATCGTCCGCCACGTAGTGTTGGACTCTGCTACAGGATCGGTCTCCACGTGTCCTTGGATGATCAAATGTTGTCGAGTGATGTCATCCTGTCGGCTAGTGAGTAAGGACGCTCTTCATGCGTTCCTACTTGCTTGGGACTCCGTCCTTGCTCAAGTAGTCTCTTGTTGGTCCTTACTTCCGGTTAGCTAGCGTCCCTAAGCTTATGCGACGCCCATACACACTTGTTGTCCTTTTGTCACTGACGATCCTGAACACTTGGACAAATTTATTAGAATCAAAGTGAGTTTGTCATATCAAAACTAAGGGACGGTTGTGGGCACACTACCAAGTACACAAGCGTCCTTGATAGCGTCCCAACATCAAAGCCAAGGGGCTGAGCAACATACACTTCCTCCTTCAGTTTTCCATTGAGAAAAGCTATCTTGACGTCCATCTGAAATAACTTGAATCCTTTGTGCGCGGCAAAAGCAATAAGGAGACGAACGGCCTCAATTCTAGCAACAGGAGCAAAGGTTTCATCATATTGTATGCCTTCCTCTTGCTTGACTCCCTGAGCCACCGGTCTTGCCTTGTTCCTTGACACGCGTCCACTTTCATCAAGTTTATTTCGAAACACCCAGCGCGTCCCTATGATATTTTTGCCTTTAGGACGAGGGACGAGGGTCTAGACTTTGTTTCTTTCAAATTGATTAAGTTCTTCTTGCATTGCTTGAATCCAATCAGCGTCCTGGAGTGCTTCCTTTATGTTTTTGGGTTCCATCATGGATACAAAGGCATTGAAAGCACAAAAAGCCAAATTTGCACTTTGGGACTTGCTTGCAGCTGACCTGGTTTGAACTCCTTGAGAAGGATCTGAGACAATCTGAGAAGTTGGGTGGTCCCTAGAGAAGCGGGACTCCCTTTGAAATAGTTGAACAAATCTTGGATCAATGTCTCCATCAGAATCATCACTATCATTTTGAGCATCGTCCTTAGTGTGTTCCCCCTCAGAGAGAGCGTCCACACCTTGACGTTGCTCGCCTTGTTGACTTGATTCAACCACATCTTGTTGAACTGGAGATTCACTTCGAGAGGGAACTCCCTGAGCAAAACTAGGAGCGTCCACTGAGACTTCTTCAGGATTTGGAGTGGCGTTCTTAGGAACACAGTATTTTCCAGAGGACCAATCTTCAGCTTCATCTTCAGAGTCGTCCTGTTGTTGTGAGGAAGAGCGTTCTTTCTTACTTTGTTTTTCTTTGTGAGAAGAACTCTCTTTGAACACAACATGAATACTCTCCTCAAGCTTTAGAGTCCTTTTGTTGAAAACTCTGTATGCTGCTTGTGAGGGAGTACCCAAGGAATATGGCTTCATCACTCCTTGCATCAAACTTTCCAAGTCTTTCTTTGTCGTTGTTGTGAACAAAACACTTGCATCCAAAAACTCTGAGATAGTCAATGCGAGGCTTCCTTCCATTCAACAACTCATAGGACGTCTTCTTCAGCAGAGGACGGATCATGGCACGATTGATGATGTACCAAGCTGTAGCAATAGCTTCCGCCCAGAAGTACTTGGGGACACTATTTGCTAAGAGCATAGTCCTTGCCATGTCCTCCAGCGTCCTATTCTTTCATTCCACAACTCCATTTTGTTGAGGAGTCCTTGGTGCTGAGAAGTTGTGTGAGACGCCGTATTGATCACAGAAGGCCAGGAACTCTGAGTTCTGGAACTCCGTCCCATGGTCTGATCTTATGGCTTTCAGAGGCGTCTCAAGGGCAACTTCCACTAGTTTGATGAAGACTTTGAACGCGTTGAAACAATCTGCTTTTGACACCAAGAAAAGAACCCAAGTGAATCGAGAAAAGTCATCTACAATAACATAAATGTACCTCTTTCCACCGTAGCTCAATGTCTTCATTGGTCCACAAAGATCCATATGGAGAAGTTTTAGAGGCTTCTTTGTACTGACTTCGTTCTTGGACTTGAAGGACGTTCTTGTTTGCTTCCCTTTGATACAGGCTTCACACTGTTCACTTTTCTCAGGATCAATTCGGGGAAGTCCTTTCACAAGATTTCTTTGGTGTAGCTTAAGGATTGTGCTTAGTCCAGCATGGCCAAGGCGGTGATGCCAGAGGTCAGCGTCCTCCTTTGAAACAGATAGGCACAATTCTGATTTAGGCTTGAACTCTTGATTGAAGATGTAGACATTATTCTTGCGTACTCCTTTGAGAACAACTTTGTTGGACTTCTTGTTGATGACAAGGCATTCCTTTGAGTCAAATGTGACTAGATTTTCACCTTGATCACACATTTGAGAGACGCTAAGAAGATTGAAGCCAAGTCCTTCAACAAGACTGACATTGGTTGCTTTGATGGACGGATTGAGAATGGCAGTTCCCGTCCCTTTGATCTTCCCCTTGCCCTTGTTGCCAAACGAGACAGTTCCTCCCGTGGCACTACTTTTGATTAAAGTGAGATGGATCTGGCTTCTTGTCATATGATTTGAGGCGCCACTATCAATGATCCATGGGCGTCCCCTCACTTCCACCTGCCAAAACAAAGTTAGTGTTTGGCGACCCAGGCAAGGTGTTCCTTACCTGGTTCGTAACAGTAATAGAACTCTGGTTCTGAAAAATAGTCATTCAAATTAACATCATTTGAAATAGTATGCTTTCGGAAAGAATTCCTAGAACGTCTAGGACGCCTAGGATTAGCCTTACGGACGGACTTATAATTTTCAATGTTAGTCCTAGCAGCTTTTCCACTTTCAATATCTTCCTTGAGTTTTAAACAATCATATTTGAAGCGGTCTCCTTGTCCACAGTACCAGGACGTCATATAGTAAGTACCAAGGTAGTACTTCTTATTGGGACGTTGGATTTTGTTCTCTTTCATCCTTTGAGGGTTACAGACTTTAGAACCTTCCCCCTTAGCAATTTTCTTATAGATCCTATGACTAGTGGAGTTAGTGTAGTAGTCCTCTTGACCTTTCTCTCCACTTTCTAGGACTCTAATTCTCTCAAGAAGATTCTTGGTTTTCTCCCTTTTAAGTTCAAGTTCTGAAGTTTTGCTTGCCTCAAAATCACTAGGGAGGGAGTTCCTAGTGTCAGACTCATAACCTAGTCCTCTCTTAGCTGGGTAAAAACCATTGGTCTGACTTCCTCAATGACAGGATTCTTTCCTAACACCTTCACTTCTTCCCTAAGCTTAGCGTTTTCTAGTTTAAGGCACATCACTTCAGTTTTTAGGGTTTTGCTTTATTCACATGAGGACTCTAGTTGCAAAGACACTGTAGCACAGTTCTCACATTCCACCATAATATTTTCAGTTTCAAGTTCAAGTTTATCCATTCTTTGTTTCATTGCAAGACTTTCTTCCATGATTTTACCAATGAGTTTGATAAGCTTTGATTTTGAACATCTTTCTAAGGAATTCATCATAGATTCATGTGTTACCTCTGGTTCCTTTTCGGAGGCGTCCTCTTCAACAGCTGAGGCGTCCTCCATGGCCATGTACGCCACTTGTTCATCAGGTTCTTCATCATCAGAACTAACATTATGCCATGCAGCTGAGCATGCTCCAAAGAGAGCTTTTGTCTTCATATCCTTTGAGGACATTCCTGTAGTACACTTCTTGGCAAAATGTCCTTTCTTGATACATTTGTAGCAAGTAAGTTCTTGCAATTCTGCCTCTGTGTACTTAGGACTTTCCTTCTTGTATGGCATCTTGTGTTTGTTGAAGTATTTGCTCCTTTTACCATAGATACGGAGAGCCTTGTGCAGAAGAGCAAGTTCTTCTTCTTCATCGAGCTCTTCCTTTGACTTGCTTTCTTTTTCCTTTAACGCTTGGACGCGCATCTTCTCATGTTGGCTTCCACCATCAAAGCAAGTTCTCTTTGACGACGCAAATACTCAGCGTACTCTAGTGTTGATGTTACCAAGGCAAGATCTGTCTGCGGGTTCCGTCCTAGCTCAGCCATATCGGAGTTCCTTCTTGCTTCGTACTGCCTCAACTTCCCATAGATCTCTTCCATATCTAGAGTCTTGTTAGCTGTATTTTCCTTGAATGTAGTCCTTTTGAAGTTCCAGACTCCTGTAAGTCCATCAATGACCACTTGAACTCTGTTCCTCATTGAAACTTCAGCTTCTAGAATACCCAAGTTTCTCATCTTGGTGACTAGAGCTTCAAAACGGTATGAGTAGTCCTGAACTGTTTCATTGGGCAGCATTCTAAAAGCATAGAACTCTCTCTTGATTTCGAGCTGAACGTCCTCCTTTATCTCAGCAGTTCCTACGTAATACTTCTCGAGAGCTTCCCACTGAAGTTTGGCTGTTGCCAAATTACTAACTCTGGTGGCGTCCCTCTCGCAAAGGGACGCTTGAAGGAAGCATATTGCCTTAGCATTTGTTTCCATCAGCTTGAATTCATCAGGACCCCACTCGTCCTCTTTATCAGCTCTGTCAGCAGGGACTTTGAGGTCGCCTTTCATGATTACTTTCCAGCATTGATAGTTCTGACTCCTGCAAAAGTTTTCAAATCTAATCTTCCAGCGGTTGAAGTTGCCGTCCGTCAGGCGCGGAGGCTTCACAAAAGAGATTCCTATTGGTTCCATGTCCATTTTGCACCTGCAACTCAACAAAATCTAGAGCGCCTGCTCTGATACCAATTGTTGGATCGTTAGTATAACTGAGGAACGTCCTTTACTTAGATAAATGGTCTTTGGTCAGGCGTCCTTACGAGGTGTAAGGGCGTCCTTTAGTTGTGCAGCGGAATTTAAACTAAATAGGTGAAATAATGAACGTAGTGAATTATAGAGGAACCACTCAAGACCAAGTAGTCCTTGAGTGTAAACCTCTACCTCCTTGGAGGATTTTTGAATAGCTTCTTCCTTTATATTAAACGTCCTTACAATTGTCCTGGCGAGTCTTTACAGTTCTCTGGTACTTAGCGTTCTTCCTAAGTCCACTAGTAAAGGACTCCTCTAAGCCTACAACTTAAGCGAGTTTAATCTACTAAAGGACTACTATCCCTACATCCTACAGTACTTCGTAGGACTCTCTCTTTCTTTTTGGGTTTTTCTGAGTACAAACAGTTTTGTCTTTTGGGTTACAATTCTCACTCGATCTAACACAAGCCTAGAACAGTTCTTGGGAGTTCTTAAGCTTGTTCTTCGTGTTCTTGAGTGACTCGCTTTCCTCTGATTCTCTCTGAATATTCTATGAAAGCGTTAACGTCACAATAAATGCCTTGGGCTATTTATAGGACTTGGGAAGGGCGTCTTTCTCTTCTGACGATCATGCCCTTCGTGGACGTGGCTACAGGATCTTCCTCCACGTTGTAGGGCGGTGATGAGGAAGCTTCCTGTATCCAGCTGTGTATGATGGACTCCGCTACAAGATCTGCCGCCACGTGTTAATGAACTCTGCTATATGTAGTGTTGGACTCTGCTACAGGATCGGTCTCCACGTGTCCTTGGATGATCAAATGTTGTCGAGTGATGTCATCTTGTCGGCTAGTGAGTAAGGACGCTTAGCTTAGCGTTCCTACTTGCTTTAGGACTCCGTCCTTGCTCAAGTAGTCTCTTGCTGGTCCTTACTTCCTGTTAGCTAGCGTCCCTAATCCTAGGGGACGCCCATACGCACTTGTTGTCCTTTTGTCACTGGCGTTCATGAACACTTGGACAATTTTATTAGAATCAAAGTGAGTTTGTCAAATCAAAACTAAGGAACGGTTGTGGGCACACTACCAAGTACACAAGCGTCCTTGATAGCGTCCGAACAATTTCCCCCTTTTTGATGATGACAAACTCTGCAGCAAAATAGTTTTGGCATTGGAACTTAGCATGCATGAAAACTTAGAAGCGTCCTCTAACACTTAGAGAAATTTCAGTAAACACAAGTTTTCATTCTTTGATTCTCTAACTTTTGGATTTTAATGAGAGAGTAGCGTCCTAGAATACTTTCTAAGCGTCCTCTTTTATTCTAGCACGGCGTTCCTTAGACCTTTCACTTAATAGTTCCCCCTTAACACTTGCTTATTCTAGATAACTATTTTATAGCGCATCTCTGCAAAACTACACTTCCCCCTTTTGGCATCATCGAAAAGGATAACAAGTGATAAGGACGTTAGCACAAACACATAACTAAAAGCAGTGGAACGCTTAAACAAACACATGCAACCAAACAGTGGAACTTCCATTCAAACAAAAGTAGAGTACGGTTATTACAAACCAAGAACCAAGTGTTTGAAACATAAAAGAAGCAAGAGCAAAACAATTGAAGGATTACAGGGTTGGAGGACGGCAATCACTGAGGGCGGCGGATTTGATCTTGGTAGAACTGAAGTAGCTTCTCATGAAGTTCCGCAGACTTAGTGAAGGCCGATGACAAGTCCTTGAGGGAAGAGAGGATCAGACACTGATTGTTCAAGATTACAGCCATAAGTTAAGAGGGAGGATGCTGTTCAGGATGAGATGGGGCAGGAATAGGTGCGGGACCGGAGCTGGAAGAGGGAGCGTCCACAGGAGGTACAGAGGAAGGAGGGGACGCCGCCATCAGCATCTGGTCAAGAGCAGCAAAGTTTACAGCAGGCTCATTTTCAAAAGCTGTCTCTTGATGCATTGAGGCAAGACGCTCTTGTTCAGCTTCCTGGGCGAGGCATTCTTGCTCAGCTTTCCTCTTAGCTTCCTCAGCTTCAGCTTCTAACTGCTTCTTGATTGAAGGCAGTTCCTCATTGTGCCTGATTTCCAGCAGTCCTTTCTTCTTGTTCCAAGTCAGTCCTAGTGTTTAAGTGGGTGCTTTGTCATCATATGCATTTTGAGACAAGAGAATCATCTTGACTAGACCAGGTTATGGCAAGGCATGTCGCTTCCTCCCACACTTAGCCATATGTTGCATGGCAATTCTGGCAAGATTTATGGGACGGCGGTCGAGAAAGGCGTCCAAAAGAATGCAGTCATGAGTTTGAACTACGGAACGCTTCTCTTGCTTGGGAAGGACGGCGCGGCAGATGAAGTAGTGAGCAATTACGCCAACTTTGGATAAAACATGAGCAACCCTGTCTGTGCCATAAGGCCTTTTACCCTGGAAGATTCTTTCAAGAAACCGTTCTCAGGAAGAGAGCATAAGGCGTTCGACGGCGGCTTTTGAGTGCTTAGTCCCAGGAAGGAGCGGACTTGACGTTCATTGACAGATGCTTTTTCATCATCTATTATGAAGTGCAGTGAGCCGTCCTTGGACTTGTAGCGAAGACTCTTGAAAAATGCCCGAATTTGATCATTATTAATTTCGGCGGGCGTTGGTCCAACACTTAGCCATCCTTGGAAGCGGAGCAGTTCTAGAAATTCCCTGACGTCCTTGTCGGTGAATGATGTAAGCCACTCTTCAGAATAGACCAAGGGGCCTAGAATATTGGCTGGCTCATCATCACCTTTCTTTTTCTTCTTAGAACGCTTTGGGGACTCAGAGTCTTCATCCTCAGAACTGTCCTCATCAGCATCAGCGTCCTCAAATTCATTATCAGCATCGTCCTGGGCAGGAGCGTCCTCAGTGCCTTGTGCATTTTCTTCATTGCCACCAACTACGGCCTGTTTTGTCTCTGAGGTAGCTCTGCCTTGGGACGTCTCGTCTGCGTCCTGAGCCTTTGATTGATTTACTTGAGCAGGCTCAACGTCCGCATGGACATGGGTTTCTGTTTGGATTGAGGGGGAGGGGTTTTCTTGAGGAGCGGGAAGGGGATTGAGGATGGGAAGGGTTTGGTCATTCATTAGCATCACGCTCAAGCTCATCGTCCAGACTGAGCTCAGCGTCCTTTTGAGCGACCTGGTGCTCACCAGCGTCCTCAGCAACTTCAATAATTTCTGCCTCTTTTGCCGTAGTAGCATTCTCAACACCATCTGCCTCGTCGTTAGAGTCCCCTGTGATATCAACAAATGGGGAGGACTCACCGGCAGGGGTTCCTTGGTTACTCTTCTCAGAAGAGCTAGAAGAGGAGGAACTGGAGGTGGAGATGTGCTCCGGCTTTGCAGCTTCCTTGACCAACAGCACCTTAGGCTTTTCACCAGTTTTGCAGCGGCGAAAAGTGTGCTTAAGAGTGGAACGCTGCTCAACATCCTCTGGGCCACTTTCAGATGAAGGACGGCGGGACCTGGGAGTCTCGGGGTCCTTTGGTGGGGAAATGTGGGCAGGGGCGGAGGGGAAGTTGGCAAAATTTAGAGGGGAGGGGCAAAATTATATGAGGGCGTTTTGTTTTGAAGGATGAGGGGACGGTGGAGGAGTAGGGAGTTGGACGATCTTGAGAGCTTTTTGGGGAGGAGGAGTGGATTGCTTTGAGAGTTTAGAAGGGCCTTTTGTGGAGCTTGGCCTTTTAGAAGAGGGGACGGAAGATGACTTGGCCTTTTTGAGGGGCCTTGGGTCGTAAGTCTTTTTGGAGCGTCCCTCTTTTATATGAGGTGGAAACTTGTCCACGATCTCTGTGGGTTTGGAGGAGGTTGATTTGGTTGATTTTGAGAGAGAGGACGAAGGAGCTGGACGTTTGGAGGGCAAAAGTTTCTTTGTGGTTATGGTAGGAATTTGAGGAGGAGGGGGAGAAGGACTTGGGACACAGTTCTCAAGCATTCTAAAAGCAGGAGAATCGCTTGGGTACATATGAAAGTCAGGTAGGACGGCATTGTGCAAGTCGGGGATAAGATCAAGTAAAGGAGAGAGGTTCTCACCACCGTATAATGAAAAGAAGAGCACGTCCTCCATCCTTCCGGGTAAGTCCTTGTAAGTAGTCTTGTGGAGGCCAGGGATGACGAAGCGTTCTATGAACTTCTCATAATTCCTGGACTTTACAGCGTCCTGCTTTATCTCTGGCCTGTCCATGCGTTCTCTTAGGAGCCTGTAGAGCGTTTTGGGTTTCTTGTTGATGAAATCAACTAAGGACTCATCCAGGACTATCTGTTTGGGCTTCTCAATTGTATGGGACTTCACTAGCTTTCTCCTCTTACCGCCGGCAGAAGATCCGGCCACGTTCCCTAGTTTTTGAGACATTTTCTGATTGCTTTTAGAGAGAGAAAACTCGTCAGAAAGCTAGAGAGAGGTGAGAGCTGTTTGAGAGCAGGGAAGTTGTTGAGAAGAGTGAATGAGTGATAGCGACTGTTGCATCCTTATATAGAGGAAGCGGTGACACAAACTGTAATTACCACTGATTTTCTGTGCGACACGTGGCAAAACTTCCCCCTTAAGATTTGAGCAAGTATAACAGTCACTGTTCAAACGTTCAAATTTTCAAATTTCTGACTCTTCAACTTCTTCTCAAAACTGAACTTCCGTCCTCTCTGACAAACCACTAGCGTCCTCTCAAACTTAGCAAAAATTTACCTCTTCAAGCAAACCAATAACCTTGACAGCCGTCCTTGTGATCACCTTGCAAACCATTTGAGAACAAAGCAAGTACGTCCCGTAAAAGAAAATATGAAGCTCATAGGACGCTTTTGCAGAGTTCTCGGCTAGGGTAAGTGACTCGGGCAAAGTCGTTGTTCCCTTATCAAAAATAAATCCCAAACATGCAAACAGTATAGTAGGCAAGCAAGGGGTCGAACCCAAAAGAATCAATTTCTATTTAGATTTTAATGGTTTTCATGCAAGAATTCAAAGAGGGGTTTGAAAGTCGGTTTCAATCAAAGGTTATCAAGTAGAGTTTATCCAATCAATTCCAATTTATTAATCCGTTGATCATGAATTCATCCACCTCTTTATATGCCTAGGTCAATTCCAATCCCAATCATTAGAAATCACAAGTCCACGGTCCAAGCAATTCTATAACCCTAGGCAAGGACGCTTAACATAGAATTAGCATAGAGCACAAGGATAATAGGAAATCAAATCATGCAATCAAGCTACGAGTCTCATGCACAATTTAACCATTGAATACTCTTCCCTAAACTAGTTCACGGTCCTAGAATAGAGTTGTTTCGAGAATAGGAAAGATGCATAGACAACAACCAATCCTAAATCAAACAATAGATCTAAGTCAATCAAACAAGTTGATCAGGCTCTTAAAATCAAACATAGATCATGGGATGAAGCACAAGAGTATCAATAAAGACCTAGGGATAAAGAGATTACCAGAATTTCACAACTTCATAATAAAGCTTCCTTGATTGAATAAACTCAAGAGGAGAGTTAGTTCTCCATTACAAAGAAAACTCTAATCTTTATTAAAAGACAATTGATTGACAAGTAAATTGTATATCTAAAACCCTAGAAAGGTTCCCCTTATATAGCCTCAAAGATCAACCTTTTCGGACTAAACAAGATAGGAAACTGAAAGATAAGAAAGGAAACAAGATAGAAACGGTGAAATCTCGTCCGCGTGAAAGTCGGTCGAACCGCGACCGCGGCACCACAACCGCGCCCGCGGCGGTCTATAATTGGTCAAGTCTGAGTCGGCTTCTACCACGACCGCGCCACAGACAGCACGACCGCGGCCTTCATAGGTCTTCATGGTTCGCTCCTTCACGCCACCGCGCCCGCGTCCTAGGCAACGCGACCGCGATATTCATGTAGTGGCGAATCTTCGTCTTTAAGCTCTTTAACTCTTGATTCTTCATAACTTTGTGTCTTCGGTCTTCATATTACAATAACGCTCAAAACTAACCTAAGCACTCTCTAAATCATCTCAAAATACAAGAGTTATCCTATACAAAATAGCCTGAATCAATAAGCTTAGAGTTCCCATCATTGCGGCTTATGATGCGGGTTGGGTGATCAGGGATACTCTTTTTCAAGATAAATAGAGAAGTTTGAATGGCGTTCCAAAGTAGCAAACACATGAAGTTTTAGACTAGCGTCCTTGCAAATATGAATTCAATGCATAACAGTCCTTAAACACTTAGAATCTACTAAACATAGCCAATCATTGAGGAAATAGTAGAACGGGACTTGCTACTTAAAAGTTATCATCCCTAAGAGCAACCTTAGATGCTCCTAGGGACGTCTATCAAGCGCCGTAGTGAAAATATCAGCTATTTGGTCTTCAGTCCTTACATGCTCCATACTAATAAGTCCTAGTTCAACATTATCACGTAAGAAATGATGCCTTATATGAATATGCTTTGTGCGTGAATGAAATACAGGATTCTTAGAAATTTCAATAGCACTTGTACTATCACAGCGAATGGGAATAGTTTCAAGATTGATACCATAGTCCTCAAGTTGATATTTGATCCAGTTGACTTGTGAACAACACGAAGCAGCAGCAACGTACTCAGCTTCCGCAGTTGCATGCGCCACAGAGTTTTGTTTCTTAGATCCCCAAGAGACTAAGCATGAACCAAGGAACTGTGCCATTCTTGAAGTGCTTTTCCTATCGATCACATAACCAGCATAATCAGCGTCCGAGTAGCCAACGAGCGTGAATCACGTCTTCCTAGGGTACCAAAGGCAAAGATCATCGCGTCCCTTGAGATAGCGAAAGATCCTCTTAACTTCTTGCATGTGGGACTCCTTTGGATTCGCCTAGAAGCATGCACATAAGGAAATGGCGAACATGATGTCGGGACGGCTTGCGGCCAAATAGAGCAAAGAGCCAATCATTCCTCTATAAAGCTTTTGATCAACGTCCTTTCCTTGTTCATCTGCGTAAAGAGGCGAGTTGGGAGAACAAGGTGTAGCCATGGGCTTGGACATGTTCATCCCGTACTTCTCAAGCATTTCACGGACCTATTTTTGTTGATGAATACGCGTCCCTTCCTTGAGTTGATTAATTTGAAATCTCAAGAAGAAATTGAGTTCTCCAATGAGGGACATCTCAAACTCACTACTCATTAAGGACTTGAACTCATCTACAAGTTTCAGGTTAGTACTACCAAAGACTATATCATCAACATAGACTTGGGCAATTAAAATGTCCTTGTGAGCTTTCTTAATAAACAAAGTTTTATCAATTGAACCTCTTGTGTACCCATGAGACAAAAGAAAGGATGCAAACCTGTCGTACCATGCACGAGGGGCTTGCTTGGGTCCATAGAGTGCTTTGTCCAAGTAGTACACATGATCTGGGTGAGAGGCGTCCTAGAAGTCAGGGGGCTGAGCAACATACACTTCCTCCTTGAGTTTTCCATTGAGAAAGGCAGTCTTGACGTCCATCTGAAATAACTTGAATCCCTTGTGAGCGGCGAAGGCTATGAGGAGACGAACGGCCTCAATTCTAGCAACATGAGCAAAGGTCTCATCATAGTCTATTCCTTCCTCATACTTGAATCCTTGAGCCACCAGTCTTGCCTTGTTCCTTGACACACGTCAACTTTCATCAAGCTTATTTCTAAACACCCAGCGCGTCCCTATGATGTTTTTGCCTTTGGGACGAGGGACGAGAGTCCAAACTTTGTTCCTTTCAAACTGATTAAGTTCTTCTTGCATTGCTTGAATCCAGTCAGCGTCCTGGAGTGCTTCCTTGATGTTCTTTGGTTCCACCATAGATACAAAGGCATTAAAACACAAAAGGACAAATTTGCACTCTGGGACTTGCTTGCAGCTGACCTAGTTTGAACTCCTTGAGAAGGATCTGAGACAATCTGAGAAGTTGGGTGGTCCCTAGAGAAGCGGGACTCCCTTTGAAATAATTGAACAAATCTTGGATCAATGTCTCCATCAGAATCATCACTATCATTTTGAGCATCGTCCTCAGTGTGTTCCCCCTCAGAGAGAGCGTCCACACCTTGACGTTGCTCACCTTGTTGACTTGATTCAGCCACATCTTGTTGAACTGGAGATTCACTTCGAGAGGGAACTCCCTGAGCAATACTAGGAGCGTCCACTGAGACTTCTTCAGGATTTGGAGTGGCGTCCTTAGGAACATAGTATTTTCCAGAGGACCAATCTTCAGCTTCATCTTCAGAGTCGTCCTGCTGGTGTTGTGAGGAAGAGCGTTCTTTCTTACTTTGTTTTTCTTTGTGAGAAGAACTCTCTTTGAACACAACATGAATACTCTCCTCAAGCCTTAGAGTCCTTTTGTTGAAAACTCTGTATGCTTTGCTTGTGAGGGAGTACCCAAGGAATATGGCTTCATCACTCCTTGCATCAAACTTTCCAAGTCTTTCTTTGTCGTTGTTGTGAACAAAGCACTTGCATCCAAAAACTCTGAGATAGTCAATGCGAGGCTTCCTTCCATTCAACAACTCATAAGACGTCTTCTTCAGCAGAGGATGGATCATGGCACGATTGATGATGTAGCAAGCTGTAGCAATAGCTTCCGCCCAGAAGTACTTGGGGACGCTATTTGCTAAGAGCATAGTCCTTGCAATGTCCTCCAGTGTCCTATTCTTTCTTTCCACAACTCCATTTTGTTGAGGAGTCCTTGGAGCTGAGAAGTTGTGTGAGACGTCGTATTGATTACAGAAGGCTAGGAACTCTGAGTTCTGGAACTCCGTCCCATGGTCTGATCTTATGGCTTTCAGAGGCGTCTCAAGGGCAACTTCCACTTGTTTGATGAAGACTTTGAACGGGTTGAAACAATCTGCTTTTGACACCAAGAAAAGAACCCAAGTGAATCGAGAAAAGTCATCTACAATAACATAAATGTACCTCTTTCCACCGTAGCTCAATGTCTTCATTGGTCCACAAAGATCCATATGGAGAAGTTCCAGACGCTTCTTTGTACTGACTTCGTTCTTGGACTTGAAGGACGTTCTTGTTTGGTTCCCTTTGATACAGGCTTCACACTGTTCAATTTTCTCAGGATCAATTCGGGGAAGTCCTTTCACAAGATTTCTTTGGTGTAGCTTAAGGATTGTGCTTAGTCTAGCATGGCCAAGGCGGCGATGCCAGAGGTCAGCGTCCTCCTTTGAAACAGATAGGCACAATTCTGATTTAGGCTTGAACTCTTTATTGAAGATGTAGACATTATTCTTGCGTACTCCTTTGAGAACAACTTTGTTGGACTTCTTGTTGATGACAAGGCATTCCTTTGAGTCAAATGTGACTAGATTTTCACCTTGATCACACATTTGAGAGACGCTAAGAAGATTGAAGCCAAGTCCTTCAATAAGACTGACATTGGTTGCTTTGATGGACGGATTGAGAATGACAATTCCCATCCTTTTGATCTTTCCCTTGCCCTTGTTGCCAAACGATACAGTTCCTCCCGTGGCACTACTTTGGATAGAAGTGAGATGGATCTGGCTTCCTGTCATATGATTTGAGGCGCCACTATCAATGATTCATGGGTGTCCCCTCACTTCCACCTGCCAAAACAAAGTTAGTGTTTGGCGACCCAGGCAAGGTGTTCCTTACCTGGTTCGTTACAGTAATAGAACTCTGGTTCAGGCAAATAGTCATGCAAATTAATATCATTTGAAATAGTATGCTTTCGAAAAGAATTCCTAGAACGTCTAGGATGCCTAAGATTAGCCTTAGGGAC
Source organism: Polygonum maritimum (assembly GCA_963924305.1). Lineage (NCBI taxonomy): Eukaryota > Viridiplantae > Streptophyta > Magnoliopsida > Caryophyllales > Polygonaceae > Polygonum > Polygonum maritimum. The sequence goes on along the minus strand of OZ002733.1, from coordinate 31,895,524 downwards.
GGACTTATCATTTTCAATGTTAGTCCTAGCAGCTTTTCCACTTTCAATATCTTCCTTGAGTTTTAAACAATCATATTTGAAGTGGCCTCCTTATCCACAGTACCAGCACGTTGGATTCCTAGTACTTCTTATTGGGACGTTGGATTTTGTTCTCTTTCATCCTTTGAGGGTTACAGACTTTAGAACCTTCCCCCTTAGCAATTTTGTTATAGGTCCTATGACTAGTGGAGTTAGTGTAGTAGTCCTCTTGACCTTTCTCTCCACTTTCTAGGACTCTAATTCCCTCAAGAAGATTCTTGGTTTTCTCCCTTTCAAGTTCAAGATCTGAAGTTTTTCTTGACTCAAAATCACTAGGGAGAGAGTTCCTAGTGTCAGACTCATAACCTAGTCCTCTCTTGGATGGGACAAAAACCATTGGTCTGACTTTCTCAATGACAGGATTCTTTCCTAACACCTTCACTTCTTCCCTAAGCTTAGCGTTTTCTAGTTTAAGACACATCACTTCAGTTTTTAGGGTTTTGCTTTCTTCACATGATGACTCTAGTTGCAAAGACACTGTAGCACAGTTCTTACATTCCAGCATAATATTTTCAGTTTCAAGTTCAAGTTTATCCATTCTTTGTTTCATTGCAAGACTTTCTTCCATGATTTTACCAATCAGTTTGATAAGCTTTGATTTTGAACATCTTTCCAAGGAATTCATCATAGATTCATGTGTTACCTCTGGTTCCTTTTCGGAGGCGTCCTCTTCAACAGCTGAGGCGTCCTCCATGGCCATGTACGCCACTTGTTCATCAGGTTATTCATCATCAGAACTAACATTATGCCATGCAGCTGAGCACGCTCCAAAGAGAGCTTTTGTCTTCATATCCTTTGAGGACATTCCTGTAGTACACTTCTTGGCAAAATGTCCTTTCTTGTTACATTTGTAGCAAGTAAGTTCTTGCAATTCTGCCTCTGTGTACTTGGGACTTTCCTTCTTGTATGGCATCTTGTGTTTGTTGAAGTATTTGCTCCTTTTACCATAGATACGGAAAGCCTTGTGCAGAAGAGCAAGTTCTTCTTCTTCATCGAGCTCTTCCTTTGACTTGCTTTCTTTTTCCTTTAACGCTTGGACGCGCATCTTCTCATGTTGGCTTCCACCATCAAAGCAAGTTCTCTTTGACGACGCAAATACTCAGCGTACTCTGGTGTTGATGTTACCAAGGCAAGATCTGTCTGCGGGTTCCGTCCTAGCTCAGCCATATCGGAGTTCCTTCTTGCTTCGTACTGCCTCAACTTCCCATAGATCTTTTCCATATCTAGAGTCTTGTTAGCTGTATTTTTCTTGAATGTAGTCCTATCGAAGTTCCAGACTCTTGTAAGTCCATCAATGACCACTTGAACTCTGTTCCTCATTGAAACTTCAGCTTTTGGAATACCCAAGTTTCTCATTTTGGTGACAAGAGCTTCAAAACGGTATGAGTAGTCCTGAACTGTTTCATTGGGCAGCATTCTAAAAGCATAGAACTCTCTCTTGATTTCGAGCTGAACGTCCTCCTTCATCTCAGCAGTTCCTACGTAATACTTCTCGAGAGCTTCCCACTGAAGTTTGGCTGTTGCCAAATTACTAACTCTAGTGGCGTCCCTCTCGCAAAGGGACGCTTGAAGGAAGCATATTGCCTTAGCATTTGTTTCCATCAGCTTGAATTCATCAGGACCCCACTCGTCCTCTTTATCAGCTTTGTCAGCAGGGACTTTGAGGTCGCCTTTCATGATTACTTTCCAGCATTGATAGATCTGACTCCTGCAAAAGTTTTCAAATCTAATCTTCCAACGGTTGAAGTTGCCGTCCGTCAGGCGCGGAGGCTTCACAAAAGAGATTCCTACTGGTTCCATGTCCATTTTTGCACCTGCAACTCAACAAAATCTAGAGCGCCTGCTCTGACACCAATTGTTGGATCGTTAGTATAACTGAGGAACGTCCTTTACTTAGATAAAGGCGTCCTTGGTCAGGCGTCCTTACGAGAAGGGCATCCTTTGGTTGTGCAGCGGAATTTAAACTAAACAGGTGAAATAATGAACGTAGTGAATTATAGAGGAGCCACTCAAGACCAAGTAGTCCTTGAGTGTAAACCTCTACCTCCTTGGAGGATTTTTGAATAGCTTCTTCCTTTATATTAAACGTCCTTACAGTTGTACTGGCGAGTCTTTACAGTTCTCTGGTACTTAGCGTTCTTCCTAAGTCCACTAGTAAAGGACTCATCTAAGTCTACAACTTAAGCGAGTTTAATCTACTAAAGGACTACTATCCCTACGTCCTATAGTACTTCGTAGGACTCTCTCTTTCTTTTTGGGATTTTTTGAGTACAAACAGTTTTGTCTTTTGGGTTACAATTCTCACTCGATCTAACACAAGCCTAGAACAGTTCTTGGGAGTTCTTAAGCTTGTTCTTCGTGTTCTTGAGTGAGTTGCTTTCCTCTGATTCTCTGAATATTCTCTGAAAGCGTTAACGTCACAATAAATGCCTTGGGCTATTTATAGGACTTGGGAAGGGCGTCTTTCTCTTCTGACGATCATGCCCTTCGTGGACGTGGCTACAGGATCTTCCTCCACGTAGTAGGGCGGTGATGAGGAAGCTTCTTGTATCTAGCTGTGTATGATGGACTCCGCTACAAGATCTGCCGCCACAAGTTGATGAACTCTGCTACAGGATTGTCCGCCACGTAGTGTTGGACTCTGCTACAGGATCGGTCTCCACGTGTCCTTGGATGGTCAAATGTTGTCGAGTGATGTCATCCTGTCCGCTAGTGAGTAAGGACGCTTAGCTTAGCGTTCCTACTTGCTTTAGGACTCCGTCCTTGCTTAAGTAGTCTCTTGCTGGTCCTTACTTCCTGTTAGCTAGTGTCCCTAATCCTAGGGGACGCCCATACACACTTGTTGTCCTTTTGTCACTGGCGTTCCTGAACACTTGGACAATTTTATTAGACTCAAAGTGAGTTTGTCATATCAAAACAAAGGAACGGTTGTGGGCACACTACCAAGTACACAAGCGTCCTTGATAGCGTCCCAACAATGTTCAGCTGGTTCTTCATCATCTGAGTCATCATCGTCCTAGGCACATGAAAAGGACGCTGACTCAAAGGCACTCAGCAAGGCCTTTCTTTTCACATCTTTTGAGGACAGTCCTGAGGTGCAATTCTTGGCGAAGTGTCCTTTCTTGTTGCATTTGAAACAAGTAAGTTCCTTCATCTCAGCTTCAGTGTACTTGGGACTCTCCTTTTTGTAAGGTATTTTTGTCTTTGAGTGAGCTTTGTTCCTTTTAGCCCAGGAACGGAGAGCGTTGTGCAATAGGGCAAGTTCTTCCTCTTCATCAAGCTGTTCCTTTGGCTTACTTTGATTCTCTTTCAAAGTTTGAAGGCGCAAGTTCTCACGTCGATCTTTGGTCTTAGCTTCCATCATCAAAGCTAGATCTCTTTGCCTTCGGAGGTACTCTGCGTACTCTGGCGTTGTTGAAGCCAAAGCGAGATCTGTTTGAGGATTCCGTCCTAGTTCAGCCATGTCTTTGTTCCGCCTTGCTTCATACTACCTCAGCTTCCCATAGATATCTTCCATTTCAAGAGCCTTGTTGGCCTGGTTCTCCTATAAGGTAGTCCTATCAAAGTTCCATACACCGGTTAATCCATCAATCAACACTTGAACTTTGTTACTCATGGAGATTTCAGCCTCTAGGATTCCCAAATTCTTCAATTTGGTGACAAGAGCTTCAAAACGGAAGGAGTAGTCCTTGACCATTTCATTTGGGAGCATTCGGAACGAGTAGAAATCTCTCTTTACCTCTAGCTGAACGTCCTCCTTCATCTCAGCAGTTCCTACGTGGTACTTCTCAAGAGCTTCATACTGTAGCTTGGCTGTGGCTAAGTTGCAAACTCTAGTGGCGTCCCTTTCACAGAGGGACGTCTGAAGAAAACATATAGCCTTTGCATTTGTTTCCATCAGCTTGAATTCATCGGGACCCCATTCTTCCTCTTTGTTGACCTTGTCAGCAGGAACTTTGAGATCACCGAACTTGATCACTCTCCAGCATTGGTAGTTCTGACTCCTTACAAAGTTCTTAAAGCTAATTTTCCAGCGATTGAAATTGCCGTCCGTTAGGCGCGGAGGCTTCACGCTAGAGATTCCAATAGGTTCCATTTCCATTTTCACCTGCAACTCAACAAAATCTAGAGCGCCTGCTCTGATACCAATTGTTGGATCGTTAGTATGAAAGGGGATGTCCTTTACTTGGGTAAAGGCATCCTTGAGTGAGGCGTCCTTACTAAGTATAAGGGCGTCCTTAGTTGTGCAACGGAAATAAAGAAACTAAATAGGTGAACTTAACAAGAATGGAACACAATAATTTATAGAGGTACCACTCAAGACCAAGTAGTCCTTGAGTGTAAACCTCTACCTCCTTGGAGGATTTTTCGAATAGACTTTCTTTTCTAATTAAGCGTCCTTACAGTTGTATTGGCGAGTCTTTACTGTTCTCTGGCACATAGTGTACGTCCTAAGTCCACTAGTAAAGGACTCCTCTAAGCCTACAACTTAAGCGAGCTTAATGTGCTAAAGGACTCTATTCCCACGTCCTACAGTACGTCGTAGGACTTCCCTCTTTTTCTTTGGTTTTCTGGGTTTACAAACAGTTTGTGATTTTGGTTATAATTCTCACTCGATCAAACACTAAGTCTAGAAGAGCTCTAAGCTTGTTCTTCGTGTTCTTGATTGAGGTCGCTTTCTCTCTGATTCTCTGAATATTCTTTAAAAGCGTTAGCGTCAAAATAAATGCCTTGGGGCTATTTATAGGACTTGGGGAAGGGCTTCATTCCTCTTGGACGATCATGCCCTTTGTGGACGTGGCTACAGGATCTTCCTCCACGTGGTATGGCGGTGATGAGGGAAGCTTCCTGTATCCAATTGTGTGTGATGGACTCTGCTACAGGATCTGCCTCCACGTGGTGATGAACTCTGCTACAGGATCGGTCTTCACGTGTCCCGGATGATCAAATGTTGTCGAGTGATGTCATCCTGTCGGCTGATGATTAAGGACGCTCTGGGAGATGAAGCTTGCGTTCCTACTTGCTTGGGACTGCGTCCTTGCTCAAGTAGTCACTTCGTTGGTCCTTACTCCTGTTAGCTAGCGTCCCTTAACCTCAGGGACGTCCACACACTTGTTGTCGTTTTTGTCACTGGCGTTCCTGAACACTTGGTCAAATTTATTAGAATCAAAGTGAGTTTGTCACATCAAAACTAAGGGCCGGTTGTGTGGGCACACTATCAAGTACAAAGGCGTCCTTGATAGCGTCCCAACAATAATTTTGTCTCTAATAAGGAATGCTTTAGATCGATGTTTAGGTGCAAGAAATTATTTCTGAAATTCCGCTTATACGCATCTAAAATCCTTCAATAGCTTGTTTCCGAAGTCTCTATCTTATTCTGTTCAGTCGAACACAACTTGTCTAGTTACATCTAACGCGTTTCATTATTAACTTAACTTTCTCCATGCTCATTATCCTTCTCTCAATTTATGGGCCTCTGCTGGTCTTGGGCTTACCACATCAGGTTGGGCCCAACACATTTCTTGGTAAAACTAATCGATGAGTATGATTCAATGAGAAGCCAAATTTTGTCACATACGGAGCCAACAAAGCCTTTCACCTCTTGCTCCAAGTTGAAGCATGAATTAAGTAGATATCTAGCTCGGACCAAAACTACAATATCAATCAACATGTGCCAACATTAAGACCTCAAGCATAATTAGGTTTTCTTAATAAAACTCACAAGGCTTGCCCGTTTTCTTACCCAAAAAACAAAACATCGATCAAGACCTCAAGCACAGACCATCAATCCATCATGTCTCCAACATAAAACTATTATATGGATGAACGAGACATCCTCCGAATAACCTACGGGTGACGATTGGGACATTTTTATCTACGAGTAGGGTGGTAGAATGGCCTCTACATAACCATAATTTGAGCCAGTGAAGGCTGTAATTGATACAAGAATATTCTATGTGAGCATATATAGGGGTGGGTTTAAATAAAACAAGTCTTACAGTGCTACAAGTGGACAAATATGGATCGTTGATCTATATGCATGATATAACACGTTATATGCATGATTTTTAATAAAACAAGTTAGTTACCTATATGCATAATAGAACACGTCATATGCATGCTTTTAAGACTCTATATACATGATTATAAAGGTTTTATGCATGATGTTTTGTTAGTTATATACATCAAATTCCCAAATCCCGGAATTATAGGAGCTGGAGTTAGTTACCAACTGTATGCATGATATAACACGTCATATGCATGAATTTAATACGCTATATATGCCGGGTTTGATCTTGATGAAGAATTTGATCTTGTTGAAACTCGGTGCCATCTCGATCACTATCTATGATGCATATATAAAAACCGAAGTTTTATACATATGTAATGATAGTTTAGATGCATATACAGTTGACATTTATGCATATAATTGCTCAGTTTTATGAATATAGGAGTTGAGTTATGTATACGACAATTCTTAATATGAATATACAATAACACTTTATGCATACAAATACCTTAGATCATGCATATAGCGTATTAATATAAGAGTTGAATATTCATTATATAAGTAATAAAACATCGTGCATATAACCTTTTATAATCATGCATATAACGTATTAAAATCATGCATACGATGTGTTATATCATGCATATAGGTAACTAGCTTCAGCTCCTATAATTTCGGGATTTGTGTATTAATATATAGAACTAATAAAGTATCATGCATATAACATTTATAATCATGCATATAGCGTATTAAACTCATGCATATGACGTGTTATATCATGCATATAGGTAACTAACTTCAGTTCCAATAGTTTCGGGATTTGGAGATTTGATGTATATAACTAACAAAACACCATGCATATATATAACCTTTAAAACCATGCATACGACGTGTTATATCATGCATATAGGTAACTAACTTGTTTTATTAAAATCATGCATATGACGTGTTATATCATGTATATAAATCAACGGTCCAGATCTATCCACTCTGTAGAACCATAAGACTTGCTTTATTCGAACCCACCCCTATATATAATATAAATTCTAAACGAGAAAGACTCCTATGAGAAGGAGTCTTACGGTAGGAAATAGGAATCAATTGTGTGCCTTGGATTAAACCCGAACCGTACAGTTACGATTTTGTTTCATTTTCTAATTATCTTTCCTCGAATTTGGCGTCCTGCGTCCTCACAATACTTTTCCTCGTCTTCGTTCATCGTCTGCTTCTCCCTCTTCAAGGCCAAGGATTCGCAGATCGCCGTCAACTCCATCCAGGTCCCGTCGTTCACGGTTGCCAACGGCACCGCCAACCTCACCTTCTACAGCTATGTCTCCGTCTGGAACCCTAACCGCGCCATCTTCTCTCACTACGACAGCACTCTACAGCTCCTCAACGGCGGCGACCAGGTCGGCTTCATGTACATCCCGGCGGGGTTGGTGGCCACCGGATAGGCGGAGTACATGGCGGCCACGTTCGCCGTGAATCGATCCAGATCTCGCCGACGTCCGGAGGCTCTGTGCCGGTGCCGGACACCTTAGGACAGTTCCCGAAGGTCGGCAACGGGATCGACAGCCAAGGCCGAGATCCTCCTCATGGACGTCGACGGCAAGCCGATCCGCACTATGCGCAGAAGGTACACCTAATTCGCAACCTCAATTGAACCAATTTCCAATATGAGATTTCGAATTGCCAAAAGCTAGGTTTTCAAGTGCTGATTTGAATTTGTGTGTGAACTGATTAAATTGAACAGAAGTTGAGTGGGAGAGACGTGGATGGTGTACGACGGCAAGAAGACGTCAGATCCGTTCATGGATGAGCCTGAACTCCGTGATTTGTAGGTCGGATCTAGGTCGATTAAGATCCTGATGAATTGTAGGAAGCGGTCGTCCTTCCGCCTCCGAAGGCCGAGCCTGAACTCCGTGAGGATTCGCCGAGTCTTCCATCCGATCTATCATTTGCCAATCGAGTTTGTAGCCTGATCTCCTGAACTCCGTGACGTCAGTTCCTGATGAATGTGTGAAGAGGCGGCCAGAGCTGTGCTTCGCCGGGAAATGGACGGTGTTGCTCTCGCCGGGAAATGGACGGTGCTGCACTTGATATGAGTGTTCAGTAGATTTGTAACATGTGAAAATGTGATGATATAGGTGCTGAAGTGGATTATGCAAATCAAGATCCAAATCTTGTTGAAATGGATTACGCAAACTGATGGTTTTTGACTTAGTGACGATGATGGCCACTGTCGCCACGCGTAATCAATTAGCATATCTTGTTGAAGACATGATTTAAGGATTAAGCTAAATAAGTTAATTTATATGGAGTACGTCTTAAGGTTCAATTACACCTATTATTTTGATGTTCTTACGTCTAAACAATCATTGTTCGAGATGATTGTTGTTTGTATTTTGGATGGTTGGAGGTTTGTATCTTGGTTCAAGTTGAATCCTTGTGAATGTCACTCACTAGCTACAAATATGGATGTCACTCAAATTGTTTCTGATTAAGGAGTTGTTGTGCACCTATTAGTAGTTGAAAGAGATAATGCAAATTGGCAATAGAGTTGAACAAATATGGATGAGCAAATTGACTTTAGAGGTGAACAAATTGTCGATAGAGTTGAACAAATTACACAAAGTTCAATCGATATAGATAGATGAACAAATTGACCATAGAGTTGAACAAATTGACCATAGAGTTGAACAAATTCGCAGTAGAGTTGAACAAATATGGATGAACAAATTGATCATAGAGGTGAACAAATTGACAACAGAGTTGAACAAATATTGATGAACAAATTGACCATAGAGGTGAACAAATTGCCAAAGCGAAACAAATTATACAAACTTCGATTGCTATAATATATGACATGGATGAACAAATTGACCATAGAGTTGAACAAATTGGCAATAGAGTTGAACAAATATGGATGAACACATTGACCATAGAGTTGAGTAAATTGACCATAGAGTTGAACAAATTATAGAAAATTCAATTGCTATAGATAGATGAACAAATTGATCATAGAGTTGAACAAATTCGCAATAGAATCAAACAAATATGGATGAACAAATTGACCATAGAGTTGAACAAATTGACCAAAGAGTTGAACAAATTGACAATAGAGTTGAACAAATATAGATGAACAAATTGACCATAGAGGTGAACAAATTGACAATAGAGTTGAACAAATATTGATGAACAAATTGGCCATAGAGGTGAACAAATTGACCATAGAGTTGAACAAATTGGTCATAGAGTTGAACAAATTGGCAATAAAGTTAAACAAATAAGGATGAATAAATTGACCATAGAGTTGAACAAATTGACCATAGAGTTGAACAAATTGGCAATAGAGTTGAACACGTGTTGATGAACAAATTGACCATAGACTTGAACAAATTCATCAAAGAGTTGAACAAATTGGCAATGAGTTGAACAAATATAGATGAATAAATTGACCATAGAGTTGAACAAATATTGATGATCATATTAACCATAGAGTTGAACAAATTGGCAATAAAGTTGAACAAATATTGATGAACAAATTAACCATAAAGGTTAACAAATTGCCAAAGCAAATACGAACTTCGATTGCTACAAAATATGACATAGGTGCACAAACTGACCATAGAGTTGAACAAATGGGCAATAGAGTTGAACAAATATGGATGAACAAATTGATCATAGAGTTGAACAAATCGGCCATAGAGTTGAACAAATTTTGGGCGCGCGCTAGTTTTCCGAAAAATACGCGAAAAAACGAAAAAAAAACGAACAAAAAACGAAAAAAAAGTGAAAAATAAAAAAAATGAAAAAAAAATGGAAAAAAAAGACGGAAAAATCGCAAATAATACGCCCATGAGTTTTTTGGGCTGTTTTTTTGCGCATGATCAACGGCCGAGATTTATTCTTATTTTCTACCCTAAGACCCATTCCTACCGGTCCCGGACCCATATATATAATTTATATAATTAAATTCTTAATTAGTTGGATCAAACTCTGGAAACTAATCTCGAGGAATTGAAATTAAAATAGGATCGCGCAAAATAGAGTTGAGTATATCATCCGGTTGATACAAGAATATTTTATGTATGCCTATTGATGGATCGTAAGTCAGTTAATGAGGGCGTCCTTAACTGGGTTAAGGGCGTCCTTTAGTGCAGCGGAAAATAGACTTAACAGAATACAAGATAAGTGGACACGAGTATTTATAGAGGAACCCCACTAAGACCAACTAGTCTTATGGGTAAACCTCTACCTCCGTTGGAGGATTTTCAATAGCCGTCCCTTATCTTATTAAGAGCGAGTCCTTACAACTTAGGCGAGTCGTTACACTTCTCTGAGCTAAGCGTCCGTCCTTAGCCTCACTAGTAACACTCCTTTCAACCTAACAAGTAACCTAACACTCTTAGCTATAAGGAAGCTATCATTCACGTCTCTCACGGTTCGTTGTGAGAGACAAACTACAACTCTAATTGATTTGTGGTTTGTTTTGGATTTGATGTGGTTGGACTTTCTTTCTCTTGCTTCAAGCTCACTTGATCTTCTTGATCTTCGTTCGTGTTCTTGAATGCTTCGGGAGAGCTTGAGAGAAAGTCTTCAAAGTCCACTTTTGCACACACACATCTCTCTACCGCTATGCATACTCCTTGGAGAGTATTTATAGCGGAAGTGATTCTTGTCCTCTAGCGTCCTCTGAGACTTGGCAGGATCCTCGATCTTTGATCAACGGTGCGATGAGCGTCTTGAGGAGGTCAACTCTGTTGACGCTTGGGAAGCCTCCGCGTGGGTAGGGGACCATTGCTGGGAAAGCGACGTCTTTGGCATTGTCTACACGTGCCCAGACAAAGGAAGCTTCCTTCTGAGGACTAAGGCCGGACGATGATGTAATCATGTTGGGGCGGCCTTGATTTGAATTTGAACTTCGTCCGTATTTTGGCGCGCGTCCCTTCTTGATGAGGACTCCGTCCTATCTTGCGCAGGGACTCCGCCAATTACGTTTAGCTTTGGAAGTTCTGGTAACATGCGTCCCTACAGCATAGGGACTGCTGTTCACTTGTTGTCCTTTTCGCTCATGTGCGTCCACTGGACTTACCTGAGATCAAAACTTGGACAACTTATCAAATACATTTGAGTTTGTCATTATCAAAACAAGGGACGATTATTATTGGTTTAGATATTAACGACTGACGTCCTTAATATCGTCCCAACACCTATACATATGTGATATGTCATGTCAATGAGATCGGAGGTGCGACGAAGAAATAAGAAATTATAATCAACCTAAACTTAAATAGCTACAAAACTGGCCTTCGGGCATTTAGTCAGAACGGTTAAGTCTCTTAGGGTAGTATCCAGAGGTCACCGGTTCGACTCTCATGGGCAATGCCCTCAACAAAAAAAAAAGCTACAAAACTGAAATGCTCCGGTGGTGGCGGAAAATTCAAATCCAAATCCAAAGCCAGTCTTCTACTCTAGCTTCATGGCTCCGCTCAAAATCCAGAACGCTTTGTTGCAATTGATCTGCTTCGGATCAGCTTTGAGAAGCTTTGCAGCCTCGATGTCAGCGCGCTTGCGTTTGGTGTTGAAATGGGCGTGCTTCCTCATGTGGCCGCCGAGCGCCTGGCCTGTGAGAAACCTGTCCCGACACTCTCTGCACTTGTGGATCTTCAATCTGGGGGGCCGAGAAGCCGCCGCCACTAAACCACCACCGCTGCCTGGAATAGCGGTTGTTACTTGATTAGCAAACCTATGTCTGACGTGGCTGGTGCGATGGCCAACGTTGCGAACCCCTGGCCGCAGTCATTGCGCTTTAACAGCTGATGATTCATCGGTGTATCAATAGCAAATGTTATTCCATTGGAGCTAGACCGGGGGGCGGGGGGGGGGGGGTGGCTCGACAAACTACGAATGGTATCCGTCTAGCTAGTAGCACACAATGACATTGCGTGCATTCGCCTAAACAAATTCGACGCTCAATAAAGGGGTTGTTATTGGTTTACCTAAAAACTAGCGTATTTCCTTGCACATTGTGCGGATTTTGAGTATATTAAATATATATACCATTTAACATACTTAGTTAATATACATATAGATATATCATATATATTAGTATATTAAATATATATTTAGACATTATTATATATTCATTAATCATAAATATATGAACGGTTTCTAAGTGCATAGTAACCGTTCATATATTTATTATTTGAATAGATGGATTGATGGATAAATGGATTTCGGTTTAAAAAATTGGATATCTTATCCTATTTTTATTACTGAAATCCTAAAAGAAAATCCATTAATTATTTTTTAAACAAATAATAAATTTATTTAATTAATATAATTAACATATACATTGTGTAGCCATAGAATATAGATAATCGATATAATAACTAATATATAAATTTGACGGTAAAAAAATCATTAAAAAAAGATTTAATTTGCAAATCACAGTTTGATAATGTATATCCTCATTTGGAAATAAATTTGCACTTTAGTTACAGTATTTTAAAATTTTTCAAGCGTAGATTTAAAAAAAATACAAGTTTAGAGTTTAAAAGAAATTGAAATCAAGTCAAAATTTCACAAATAAATCATATAGATTTATTTTAACATAATACGCTATCAAATTTAGAAAATGAATAAGGTTATACATGTTTAATAGTCAGGAAAAGCATTTAATCAAATTTACTTTGAAAAATTAATTAGTTACCAAATAGTTAAGCTATATAGGACTAGTTACCAAATCTAATGTGGAGTATCTTTTGATTTTTACAAATAAAAAAATAGAATATTTTATAAACAATATATATACTTACTTATTTGGTAGAAAAAAAATATATTTATCTAAATATATATGATGTGTCTATAATAAAATCTTATGTAGAAAAAATTTCTATATGATTGGATGATGTGGCCTAAATAATTAAATAATAGTGATGTTGTTGGGACACTATCAAGGACGCTTGCGTACTTGGTAGTGTGCCCACAACCGTCCCTTAGTTTTGATATGACAAACTCACTTTGATTCTAATAAATTTGTCCAAGTGTTCAGGAACGCTAATGACAAAAAGGACAACAAGTGTGTGAACGTTCCCTAGGCTTAGGGACGCTAACTAACAGGAAGTAAGGACCAGCAAGAGACTACTTGAGCAAGGACGGAGTCCTACAGCAAGTAGGAACGCAAGCAGAGCGTCCTTACTCACTAGCCGACAAGATGACATCACTCGACAACATTTGATCATCTAAGGACACGTGGAGATCGATCCTATAGCAGAGTCCAACACTACGTGTCGGACGATCCTGTAGCAGAGTTCATCAACACGTGGCGGCAAATCCTGTAGCGGAGTTCATCACACACAGCTGGATACAGGAAGCTTCCTCATCACCGCCCTACTACGTGGAGGAAGATCCTGTAGCCACGTCCACGAAGGGCATGATCGTCTGAAGAGGAAAGACGCCCTTCCCCAAGTCCTATAAATAGCCCAAGGCATTTATTGTGACATCAACGCTTTCAGAGAATATTCAGAGGGAATCAGAAGAAAGCGACTCAATCAAGAACACGAAGAACTAGCTCAAGAACACTCAAGAACAGTGCTAGGCTTGTGCTAGATCGAGTGAGAATTGTAACGCAAAACCACATCATGTTTGTAATTCAGAAAACTCAAAAAGAAAGAGAGAGAGTCCTACAACGTATTGTAGGACGTAGGGATAGAACTCCTTTAGAAGATTAAACTCACTTAGGTTGTAGGCTCAAAGGAGGACTTTACTAGTAGACTTAGGACGTTGTATAAGTGCCAGAGAAGTGTAAAGAACTCGCCAGTACAACGTAAGGACGTTTAATAAGAAAGGAAGAATCTATTCAAAAATCCTCTAAGGGGTTTACACTCAAGGACTACTTGGTCTTGAGTGGTTTCTCTATAAATCATTGTGTTCACTTTATTCACCTGTTTTGTTTTAAATTCCGCTGCACAACTAAAGGACGCCCTTACACCTCGTAGGACGCCTGACCAAAGGGCGCCTTTACCTAAGTAAAGAACGTCCCTCAGTTATACTAACGATCCAACAATTGGTATCAGAGGGGGCGCTCTAGATTTTGTTGTGTTGCAGGTGAAAAATGGACATGGAACCGATTGGAATCTCTTTTGTGAAGCCTCCGCGCCTGACGGACGGCAACTTCAATCGCTGGAAAACAAGGTTTGAGAACTTCTACAGGAGTCAGAACTATCAATGCTGGAACGTGATTAGGAAAGATGACCTCAAGGTTCCCACTGACAAAGTTGACAAAGAGGACAAGTGGGGTCTTGATGAATTCAAGCTGATGGAAACAAATGCTAAGGCAATATGTTTTCTTCAAGCGTCCCTTTGCGAAAGGGACGCCACCAGAGTTAGCAATTTGGCAACAGCCAAGCTACAGTGGGAAGCTCTCGAGAAATTTCATGTAGGAACTGCTGATATGAAGGAGGACGTCCAGCTGCAAATTAAAAGAGAGTTCTATGCTTTTAGAATGCTGCCAAATGAAACGGTCAATGATTACTCCTACCGTTTTGAAGCTCTTGTCACCAAGATGAAGAACGTGGGTATTCCAGAAGTTGAAGTCTCCATGAGGAACAGAGTTCAAGTGGTCATTGATGGACTTACAGGAATCTGGAACTTCGATAGAACTACTTTCAAAGAGAATACAGCCAACAAAACTCTCGATATGGAAGAGATCTATGGGAAGTTAAGGCAGTATGAAGCAAGGAGGAACTCTGACATGGCTGAGCTAGGATGGAACCCTCAAACTGATCTTGCTTTGGAGTCCACAACGCCAGAGTACGCCGAGTACCTACGTCGCCAAAGAGAACTAGCATTGATGATTCAACTTCAAACAAAAGAACAACTTGAAAACTTGCGCATTCAAACCTTGAAAGAGAAAGAAAGCAAGTCAAAAGAACAACTTGATGAAGATGAAGAACTTTCTCTTATTCACAAAGCTCTCCGTCCCTATGGCAAAAAGAACAAATACAGCAACAAGAACAAGACGCCTCACAAAAAGGAGAGTCCCAAGTACACAGAGGCAGAAATGAAGGAACTTACCTGTTACAAATGTAACAGGAAAGGACATTTTGCTAAGAGGTGTACCGCAGGAACGTCCTCCAAGGATAAGAAGAAAGCTCTCATTGGAGCATGCGCAACTGCTTGGGATGATCTTAGTTGAAGTGATGATGAACAAGAAGATCAAGTCGCGTTCATGGCAATGGAGGACGCCTCAGCTGTTGAAGAGAACGCCTCTAAGAACGAGCAAGAGGTAACTCACATTTCCATGATGCGTTCCTTAGAGAAATGTTCAAAACCAAAACTCCTTACACTCATTGGTAAAATCATGGAAGAAAGTCTTGCTATGAAACAAAGAATGGATGAATTTGAAGATGAAAACATAGTAGTTGAATGTGAGAACTATGCTACAATGTCTTTGAAATTAGAGTCTTCCTGTGAGGAAAGTAAATCCCTGAAAACTGAAGTGATGTGTCCTAAACTGGAGAACGCAAAGCTTAGGGAAGAAGTGAAAGTTTTAGGAAAGAATCCTATCATTGAGGAAGTCAGACCTATGGTTTTTGTCCCAGCCAAAAGAGGACTAGGTTATGAGTCGGACACTAGGAACTCTCTCCCAAGCGACTTTGAGGCAAGTAAAACTTCAGAACTTGAACTAGAAAGGGAGAAAATAAGATTCTTCTTGAGCGAATTAGAGTCCTAGAAAGTGAGAGAAAGGTCAAGAGGACTACTACACTAACTCCATTAGTCATAGGATCTATAAGAAAATTGCTAAGGGGGAAGGTTCTAAAGTTTGTAACCCTCAAAAGATGAAAGAGAACAAAATCCAACGTCCCAATAAGAAGTACTACCTCCGTACTTACTATAGGATGTGCTGGTATTGTGGACAAAGAGACCACTTCAAATATGATTGTTTAAAATTGAAGGAAGACATTGAGAGTGGAAAAGTTGCTAGGACTAACATTGAAAATGATAAGTCCGTCCCTAAGACTAAAGCTAGGCGTCCTAGACGCTCTAGAAGTTCTTTCGGAAAGCATGCTATTTCAAATGATGTTAATCTGAATGACTATTTGCCAGAAACAGAGTTCTATTTCTGTAACGAACCAGGTAAGGAACACCTTGCCTGGGTCGCCAAACACTAACTTTGTTTTGGCAGGTGGAAGTGAGGGGACGCCCATGGATCATTGATAGTGGCACCTCAAATCATTTGACAGGAAGCCAAATCCATCTCACTTCTATCCAAAATAGTGCCACGGGAGGAACTGTCTCGTTTGGCAATAAGGGCAAGGGAAAGATCAAAGGGACGGGAACTGCTACTCTCAACTCGTCCATCAAAGCATCAAATGTCAGTATTGTTGAAGGACTAGGCTTCAATCTCCTTAGCGTCTCTGAAATGTGTGATCAAGGTGAAAACCTAGTCACATTTGACTCTAAGGAATGCCTTGTCATCAACAAGAAGTCAAACAAAGTTGTTCTCAAAGGAGTACGCCAGAATAATGTCTAGATCTTCAACCAAGAGTTCAAGCCACAATCTGAGTTGTGTCTATCTGTTTCAAAGGAGGACGCTGACCTCTGGCATCGCCGTCTTGGCCACGCTGGACTAAGCACAATCCTTAAGCTACACCAAAGAAATCTTGTGAAAGGACTTCCCCGAATTGATCCTGAGAAATTTGAACAGTGCGAAGCCTGTATCAAAGGGAAGCAAACAAGAACGTCCTTCAAGTCCAAGAATGAAGTAAGTACGAAGAAGCCTTTGGAACTTCTCCATATGGACCTTTGTGGACCAATGAAGACGTTGAGCTACGGTGGAAAGAGGTATATGTACATTCTCGTAGATGATTTTTCTTGATTCACTTGTGTTCTTTTCTTAGTGTCAAAAGCAGATTGTTTCAATGCATTCAAAGTCTTCATCAAACAAGTAGAAGTTGCCCTGGAGACGCCTCTAAAAGCCATACGATCAGACCATTGGACGGAGTTCCAAAACTCAGAATTCTTGGCCTACTGTGATCAACATGGTGTCTCTCACAACTTCTCAGCTCCTAGGACTCCTCAACAAAATGGAGTTGTGGAAAGAAAGAATACAACGCTTGAGGATATGGCAAGGACTATGCTTCTAGCAAATGGCGTCCCCAAGTCCTTCTGGGCGGAAGCCGTTGCTACAGCATGCTACATCATAAATCGTGCCATGATCCGTCCTTTGTTAAAGAAGACGTCCTATGAGTTGTTGAATGGAAGGAAGCCTCGCATTGACTATCTCAGAGTTTTTGGTTGCAAGTGCTTCATCCACAACAATGATAAAGAAAGACTTGGAAAGTTTGATGCAAGGAGTGATGAAGCCATATTCCTTAGGTACTCTCTCACAAGCAAAGCATATAGAGTTTTCAACAAAAGGAATCTTAAGCTTGAGGAAAGTATTCATGCTGTGTTCAAGGAGAGTTCTTCTCACAAGGAAAAACAAAGTAAGAAAGAACGCTCTTCTTCACAACAGCAGGACGACTCTGAAGACGAAGTTGAAGATTGGTCCTCTGGAAAATACTATGCTCCTAAGGACGCCACTCCAAATCCAGAAGAAGTCTCAGTGGACGCTCCTAGTGTTGTTCAAGGAGTTCCATCTCGTAGTGAATCCCCAGTTCAACAAGATGTAGCTGAATCAAGTCAACAAGGTGAGCAACGCCAAGGTGTGGACGCTCTTTCTAAGGGGGAACACACTGAGGACGATGCTCAAGATGATAGTGATGATTCTGATGGAGATATTGATCCAAGATTTGTTCAATTATTCCAAAGGGAGTCCCGCTTCTCTAGAGACCACCCAACTTCTCAGATTGTCTCAGATATCTCTCAGGGAGTTCAAACAAGGTCAGCTTCTAGCAAGTCCCAAAGTGCAAATTTAGCTTTTTGTGCTTTCAATGCTTTTGTGTCTATGGTGGAACCAAAGAACATCAAGGAAGCACTTCAGGACGCTGACTGGATTCAAGCAATGCAAGAAGAACTCAACCAGTTTGAAAGGAACAAAGTTTGGACCCTCGTCCCTCGTCCCAAAGGCAAAAACATCATAGGGACACGCTGGGTGTTCAGAAACAAGCTTGATGAAAGTGGAAGTGTGTCAAGGAACAAGGCCAGACTGGTGGCTCAAGGATTCAAGCAAGAGGAAGGCATTGACTACGATGAAACCTTTGCTCCTGTTGCTAGAATTGAGGCCGTCCGTCTCCTTATTGCCTTCGCCGCTCACAAGGGATTCAAATTATTTCAGATGGACATCAAGACTGCCTTTTCCAATGGAAAAATCAAAGAGGAAGTGTATGTTGCTCAGCCCCCTGGCTTCGAGGACGCCTCTCACCCAAATCATGTGTACTACTTAGACAAAGCGCTCTACGGACTCAAGCAAGCCCCTCGTGCATGGTACGACAGGTTTGCGTCCTTTCTTTTGTCTAATGGTTATACAAGAGGTTCAATTGACAAAACTTTGTTCATTAAGAAAGTTCGCAAGGACATTTTAATTGCCCAAGTCTATGTTGATGATATAGTCTTTGGTAGTACTAACATGAAACTTGTAGATGAGTTCAAGTCCTTAATGAGTAGTAAGTTTGAGATGTCCCTCATTGGAGAACTCAATTTCTTCTTGGGACTTCAAATAAATCAACTCAAGGAAGGGACGCGTATTCATCAACAAAAGTATGTCCGTGAAATGCTTGAAAAATACAAGATGAACACGTCCAAGCCCATGGCTACACCTTGTTCTCCCAACTCGCGTCTTTACGCAGATGAACAAGGGGAGGACGTTGATCAAAAGCTCTATCGAGGAATGATTGGCTCTTTACTCTATTTGACCGCAAGTCGTCCCGACATCATGTTTGCCGTTTGCTTGTGTGCACGCTTGTTGGATCGTAAGTCGTTAAAGTGGGCGTCCTTAACTGAGTTAAGGGCGTCCTTAAGTGCAGCGGAAATTCGACTTAACAGGAAACAAGATAAGAGAATAGACACGAGTATTTATAGAGGAACCCCACTAAGACCAACTAGTCTTATGGGTAAACCTCTACCTCCGTTGGAGGATTTTCAATAGCCGTCCCTTATCTTATTGAGAGTGAGTCCTTACAACTTAGGCGAGTCGTTACACTTCTCTGAGCTAAGCGTCCATCCTTAGTCTCACAAGTAACACTCCTTTCAACCTAACAAGTAACCTAACACTCTTAGCTATAAGGAAGCTATCACTCACGTCTCTCACGGTTCGTTGTGAGAGACAAACTACAACCCTAACTGATTTGTGATTTGTTTTGGATTTGATGTGATTGGACTTTCTTTCTCTTGCTTCAAGCTCACTTGATCTTCTTGATCTTTGTTCATGTTCTTGAATGCTTCGGGAGAGCTTGAGAGAAAGTCTTCAAAGTCCACACCGCTATGCATACCCCTTGGGGGGTATTTATAGCGGAAGTGAATCTTGTCCTCTAGCGTCCTCTGAGACTTGGCAGGATCCTTGATCTTTGATCAACGGTGCGATGAGCCTCTTGAGGAAGTCAACTCTGTTGACGCTTGGGAAGCCTCCGTGTGGGTAGGGGACCATCGCTGGGAAAGCGACATCTTTGGAGTTGTCTACACGTGCCCAGACAGGGGAAGCTTCCTTCTGAGGACTACGGCCTGACGTGATGTAATCATGTTGGGGCGGCCTTGATTTGAATTTGAACCTTGTCCGTATTTTGGCGCGCGTCCCTTCTTGATAAGGACGCCGTCCTATCTTCGCAGGGACTTTGCCAATTACGTTCAGCTTTGGAGGTTCTGATGACGTGCGTCCCTACAGCTTAGGGACTGCCGTTCACTTGTTGTCCTTTTCGCTCATGTGCGTCCACTGGACTTACCTGAGATCAACACTTGGACAACTTATCAAATACCTTTGAGTTTGTCATTATCAAAACAAGGGACGATCATTATTGGTTTAGATATTAATGACTGGCGATCTTAATATCGTCCCAACAATTTCCCCCTTTTTGATGATGACAAACTCTTTCAAATAATACGCACAGAAGTAAAGCTTTTAGCATGAGAAACTACACTTGATTTTATTTTCAGCTTAGGTTGGCATGCAACTCATTTCCTTTAAGTGCGTTCTATCTTATTCTTAACTTGCGTCCTTTGGACTTTAGCCGAAATTCCCCCTAAACACATGCTTTCTATGACAACTTAAAGACAATCGCATCTCTGCAAAACTATACTTCCCCCTTTTGGCATCATCGAAAAGGAGAACAAGTAAAAAGTATGCAAGTATTAAGTCATAACTAGAGAAAGGAACGCTTAGACAAATTGAATCACAAATGTAATGAACGCCATTCAAGAAAAATAGAGTACGATCATTACAGACATTCAACAAGAGTTCCAAAACGGGGACATCGTCCCAAAGTCTTAACAAAAACAAAAGAAAAGATAAACTTTTTCAGGGATAGAGAGGGGGGGAGGTGATCATTTGCGGGGATGCTTGCCGAGGGCCTTGAGGTGTTGCTCCTGAAGATAGTTGTTCTGCGCAAGGAGCTCGTTGTTGCGGTCCAGAAGTTCTGTGTGGGTGTGGAGGGTGTCGTGAACCTGTTGGATTAGATCAATCATCATACATTGGTTCTGGATCATCATGCCCATCAGATACTTCGTAGAGTGTTTCTCGGCCTCATCAGCGATGCTCATACCATCGAGCTCGTCCTCTTCTTCTGCAGCGTCCTCAACCGGCGTCCCTACTACTTGTAAATTCTCAGCCTCTGGATCACCTTGAGCTTCTCTAGCAGCAGCAGCAGCGGCGGCCTTGGCTTTCCTCTGAGCCTCTTTCTTTTCCTTTTCCATTTGGCGTTTGACAGATGGGAGCGGCTCATCACAACGAAGTTTTCCAATTGGGGGCAAGGTGATTTGCCTAACGTCCCAATGGATGCCAAAGGACTGTTCTTGTTTCGGAGCATAGAGGCCTTGCTGCTTAAGAATCTGCTTGACCAAGCCAGGGAAAGGAAGAGAGTGGCGTCCTCCTATGCACTTACCCATGTGCTCCAAGATCACCCGCGGCAAGTTGATGGGCTTGCGTTGTAAGAAGGCGTCCAATACGATACTATCGGTAATCTGGACTATGGACTTCTTCTCCTGGCGGGAAACGACCATGCGCACTATGAAGTGATGCGCAAGGACGCCTGTCTTGGAGAGACAATGAGCGACCCTATCCCTAGCAACTGGCTGTCTCCCGTTAAAGATGTTGTTGAAGATGTCTTCCTGGGAGAAACGACCAAAATTTTTGTTGGGAAGGTCGTGCAACGCATCTGGAGGAGAAGAACGTAGGCCTAGCATTTTTCGGACGGTACCCTCAGCAACTGAGTACTCGTCCCCATCAATCTCGAACGTCCCCTGAGGCTTCCCGTTTACTTCGGTGATTTCAAATTTAGAGTAGAAACGAAGAACCTGATCGGGGTCAACATTCGCGGCCTCAGCGCCTAGGTGTGTCCAACCCTGGAACTCGAGCAGCTCTAAGAACTCGTGGCGCTGGTTCTCTTCCAGGAACTGGGTGGTGAAGAGTAGCGGCGACAGAATCTTCTTCAGGCGTTTCTGCTTACTGCCATTACTGACTATCACTTCATCACCGGCGTCTTCTTCATCGCCGTCTCCTTCCTCATCCTCAAGGTCCTCATCCTGGTGAGGAGCATCCTCTTCATCTGAGGCTTCGTCCCCTTGGTCATGGGACTCGACCATTTCAGTGTCCTCAGCAGCGGACGCCTGTGCTGGAGGAGGCGCGTCCACAGTTGGAGGCCTTTCCAAGGTGGGAGGAGGCGTCCCTTGGACTTGAGCAGTTGCCTCGTCGGCCTGAGCGGGCGGAGGAGGAGGCGGAGTTGAGGCTCTGGGAGGAGAGGGAGAAGGAGTTCTTAACTTGGCCTTAGTGGTGGGGGCAGAGGAGCGAGGCGGAGCCACTGAGATGGGTTGAACGTTGAGCGGAGCAGGGGGAGGAGGCGGCTGTTTAGCAGGAGAGTCCTCAAGCGTTATAACTTTTGGTACAGCGTCCTTGGCCGGGACCTGTACTTGAGGATCGTCTTTTGTGACCTTGGGCATTGGCTTTGCCAGGTCTACCTCTATCTCCGCGTCCAGTGGATCCGTAGCAGCCACAGACGCAGGAGTGGCGTCCTCTACCCTTGGAGGAGGAGGAGGGAGTCGAGGGACTTCCTGTAGGCTCTGTTGGATCGCCGCAGCAATGGCGTCCTTTTCTGCCTGCTCCTGTTTGGCCTTCTCCTCTTGTTCTATTTGCAGCTCGGAGAGGCGTATAGCGGCTATCTGCTCGTCCGTGACGCCCTCAAGCTGGGCAGAGGTCTTGAGGCGTCTCTTTGGGGCGGGAGGAGGGGAGGAAGGGATTGGTTTTGGAGGAGAGGAGGAATTGCCTTTGATTTGGAGCTGTTGAGAGGGAGGGGGAGAGGACGGCCTTTTTCTTTTCTGGGATGGGACGGAGCCCTCAGGAGCTACCAAAAACTCCATGATATCTGGGAGGAGTTTGGCGAGCTCGTCGACCGTCCCTTTAAACATTTCGGATATGATTGCCGGTCCCATGAAAGGGGGATTTTTATGGTTGGTCTCTTGAAGGCGAGGCTTGACATAGGTCATCATGAAGTAATGCATAAGCCTCTGGATTTTGGGAGGGTAGTCCTGGATGGACGCCCTATGGCAGATGTTGGCAAGGGTTTTGGGTTCCCTTTCGAGCCAGTCCTCAATGAGAGGGTCAAGAGGAGGACGGCGTTTGGGTTGGGACGGAAGTCCAAAAACGGCGCCTTTGCCAGTGGTCCCTTGGTCTGGCTCCGGGACGAATGGTTTCTCGAGAAACGAAAACCGTTTCTGAGAGGGTTGGGATTTAGATTGAGAGGGATGAGGTTTTTGGTGGGGTTTGGAGGAAGAATGAGATTGGGGCCTTGAAGGTGGAGGTTGGGATTTTTGTGGCTGAGGCGGGGTGGTTGAGTGATGGCGTTGGGTGGATTGAGACGAAGAGTGGCAGCGAGGGGGTTCTTGACGCCCAGTAGGTCGCCCTCGCGAGTCCATGAGCGACCGGCCTCTTACCGGAGGAGACCGCGAGGAACTAGGGTTCTTTGCCGCCGGAGAGGAAGATTGGTTTTTGGTTGCTCTAGTATTGGCCATTTGAGAAAGAGGGTTTATATAGAGGAAGATTAGGGTTGAGGATGAGATTTCGGGATGTGTTTGAAGATTTTGTAGATCTAGAGAGATTGCTATAAGTGAGTAAACAACAGAGGAGCGAAGAAGGTGTTTCGGAATGCACAGGTGGGTATTTATAGGAAGAAGACAAAGTTGGACGGGCAGGGGTAACAGGGTCTTTACACTCGGCTTCCTCCACCCGCCTTCCCACACATGGCTTTCTTCTTTGCTAAGAAACACAGCTGTTGAGCACTGTTTGCACATATCCCGAGATCTTCGCTGAAACTTCTCTAAGACGGTTCACCTTCCTTGTTTCAAAATCCAAACTTCTCACAACGACAAAAGACTCTGACCTGGCGTCCTTTCAACACACAACACTTTTCTGCTCTGAACTGAACCACGGCGTCCCAAACATTGATCACAACCTCTCAATTCTGCTCTGACATTCTTCAGACTTCAACAAGCGTCCCTTTGATCACTTAGAACCGTTTTTGAAAATCTAGCAAGTACGTCCCGTAAAGATAAAATGAAGAACTCTCATAGGACGCGTTTGCAAGATTCTCGGCTTGGTAAGCTTAGAGTTCCCATCATTTCGGCTTGTAATGAGGGTAGGATGATCAGGGATACTCTTGAGATGAAAAGCGAAATAAATGTCGTTCAAAACACAAGCGAAATAAATGTCTTAGACTAGCGTCCTCTAAAGATGACTTTAGATGCATGACACACTTTAAACCGAGTTCTCAACAAGACATAGCCAATCATTGAGGGAATAATAGAACGGGACTTGATCACTTAAAAGTTATCATCCCCAAGAGCAACCTAAGGTGCTCGTAGGGACGTCTATCTAGTGCTTTTGTGAAAATATCGGCCACTTGGTCCTCAGTCCTAACATGATCCACTCTAATTAATCCGAGTTCAACATTGTCACAAAGGAAATGATGTCTTATATGAATATGCTTCGTCCTAGAATGATGAACAGGATTCTTGGCAATACTTATAGCACTCGTGTTATCACACAAGATAGGGACTGTGTTGAGGAACGTACCATAATCTTCAAGTTGGTACTTGATCCATAGGACTTGTGAGCAGCACGAAGCAGCAGCAACGTACTCAGCTTCCGCGGTTGAGAGTGCCACGGAGTTTTGCTTTTTGGATCCCCAAGAAACAAGGCACGAGCCCAGGAATTGAGCCATTCCTGAGGTGCTCTTCCTATCCACCACATGGCCAGCGTAATCTGCGTCAGAGTACGCTACCAGATTTAGGGACGTCCTTCTGGGATACCATAGACATAGGTCATCCCGTCCCTTGAGGTATCTAAAGATTCTCTTGACCTCTTGCATGTGGGACTCCTTTGGATTTGCTTGGAAGCGAGCACACAAGCATACAGCGAACATGATGTCGGGACGACTTGCCGTTAGGTATAGCAAGGACCCTATCATTCCTCTGTAGAGCTTTTGATCTACACTCTTGC
The DNA here is from genome assembly GCA_963924305.1 of Polygonum maritimum. Classification (NCBI taxonomy): domain Eukaryota; kingdom Viridiplantae; phylum Streptophyta; class Magnoliopsida; order Caryophyllales; family Polygonaceae; genus Polygonum; species Polygonum maritimum. Next base: position 31,870,787 of record OZ002733.1, on the reverse strand, counting down.
CTTCTTCATCAGCATAAAGGCGAGTGTTGGGGGAGATGGGAGTATCAATGGATTTTGATGAGTTCATCCCATATTTCTCGAGCATTTCACGGATGTATTTTTGTTGATGAATGCGCATCCCATCTTTGAGCTGGGTGATTTGGAGTCCTAAGAAGAAGTTGAGTTCTCCTATGAGGGACATCTCAAACTCACTACTCATCAAGTTCTTGAATTCCTCTACAAGTTTCATGTTAGTGCTTCCAAAGACTATGTCATCGACATAGACTTGGACAATCAAGACATCTTTAAGGACTTTCTTTAAGAAAAGTGTTTTATCGATGTTACCTCGTGTATACCCGTTGGACAAGAGAAAGGACGCAAACCTATCGTACCATGCACGAGGGGCTTGCTTGAGTCCATAAAGTGCCTTGTTCAAGAAGTACACATGATCAGGGTGATCAGCGTCCTCAAATCCTGGAGGTTGAGCGACGTACACTTCTTCTTTAAGCTTGCCGTTGAGGAAGGCTGTTTTGACATCCATTTGAAAAAGCTTGAACCCTTTGTGGGCGGCATAGGCGATAAGGAGGCGAATGGCTTCAATTCTGGCAACAGGAGCGAAGGTCTCATCATAGTCGATTCCTTCCTCTTGTCTATAGCCTTGAGCCACAAGCCTTGCTTTATTTCTTGACACGGGACCACTCTCATCAAGCTTGTTCCTGTAGACCCACCTCGTCCCTATTATGTTTTTGTTTCTTGGACGAGGGACGAGGGTCCAAACCTTGTTTCTTTCAAACTGATTAAGTTCTTCTTGCATGGCTTGAATCCAATCAGCGTCCTGAAGTGCCTCCTTTATGTTTTTAGGTTCAATTAAGGACACAAAGGCGTTGAAGGCACAGAACGCTATGTTGGCATTATGGGACTGATTCACAGCTGATCTTGTTTGAACTCCTTTTGAGATATCTGAGATGATTTGATCTGTTGAATGAAGTCTTGAAAGATTGGATCCCTTATGAGTATTGTCCCTTACAGAAGTACATCTAGGGTCCGTCCAATCAGATTCGTCTGAGTCACACCCATTGTCTTCATTGAAAGGCTCAGAGTGTTCCCCCTCAGGTTGAGCGTCCACTTCTTGACGCTGTTCGGCTTGTAAGCTTGATTCAGCTATATCATGTTGACCTGGTGATTCACTTCGAGAGAGAATTTCCTGAGCAACACTGGGAACATCCACTGAGACTGCTTCCGGGTTTGGAGTAGCGTCCTTAGGAACATAGTATTTTCCAGAGGACCCAAAATCAATTTCATCGTCGGAGTCGTCCTGCTGATGAGAATATGAGCGATCTTTCCCACTTGATTTTTCTTTGTGAGAAGCACTTTCCTTGAACACAACATGAATGCTCTCCTCAAGCCTTAGAGTTCGTTTATTGAAAACTCTATATGCTTTACTGGTGAGGGAGTACCCAAGGAATATGGCTTCGTCACTTCTTGCATCAAACTTTCCAAGTCTTTCTTTATCATTGTTGTGAACAAAGCATTTACATCCAAAGACTTTGAGATAGTCAATGCGAGGCTTTCTTCCGTTCAACAACTCATAGGACGTCTTCTTCAGCAAAGGACGGATCATGGCTCGATTGACAATATAGCAAGCTGTAGCAATAGCTTCCGCCCAGAAGTATTTGGGAACACTATTAGCCAGAAGCATAGTCCTTGCCATATCCTCCAGCGTCCTATTCTTTCTTTCCACCACTCCATTTTGTTGAGGAGTCCTTGGAGCTGAGAAGTTGTGAGAGACTCCATGTTGATCACAGTAGGCCACGAACTCTGAGTTTTGAAACTCCGTCCCATGATCTGATCTTAAGGACTTGAGAGGCGTCTCAAGCGCAACTTCCACTTGTTTGATGAAGACTTTGAATGCGTTGAAGCAATCTGTTTTTGAAACTAAGAAAAGAACCCATGTGAATCGAGAATAATCATCTACAAGGACGTAAATGTACCTTTTTCCACCAAAGCTCAACGTCTTCATTGGTCAACAAAGATCCATATGGAGAAGTTCCAAAGGTTTCTTTGTGTTGACATCGTTCTTTGATTTAAAGGACGTTCTTGTTTGCTTCCCTTTGATACAGGCTTCACACTGTTCAATTTTCTCAGGATCAATTTGGGGAAGACCTTTCACAAGATTTCTTTGATGTAGCTTAAGGATTGTGCTTGGTCCAGCATGGCCAAGTCGGCGATGCCAGAGGTCAGCGTCCTCCTTTGACACAGATAGGCATAACTCAGATTTTGGCTTGAACTCCTGGTTGAAGATGTAGACATTGTTCTTTCGGACTCCTTTGAGGACGACTTTGTTTAATTTTTTGTTGATAACGAGGCACTCCTTTGAGTCAAATGTGACTAGGTTTTCACCTTGATCACACATTTGAGAGACGCTCAGGAGGTTGAAGCCAAGTCCTTCAACAAGGCTAACGTTTGTCGCTTTGATGGACGGATTGAGAATAGCAGTGCCCGTCCCTTTGATCTTTCCTTTGCCCTTGTTGCCGAACGAGACAGTTCCTCCCGTGGCGCTACTTTGGATAGAAGTGAGATGGATCTGGCTTCCTGTCATATGATTTGAGGCGCCACTATCAATAATCCATGGGCGTCCCCTCACTTCCACCTGCCAAAACAAAGTTAGTGTTTGGCGACCCAGGCAAGGTGTTCCTTACCTGGTTCGTTACATAAATAGAACTCTGGTTCTGGCATATAGTCACTTATATTCACGTCATTTGAAACAGCATGCTTTCGGAAAGAACTCTTAGAACGTCTAGGACGTCTAGGGTTAGCCTTAGGGACGGACTTATTATTTTCAATGTTAGTCCTAGCAGCTTTGCCACTTTCAATGTCGTCCTTCAGTTTTAAGCATTCATACTTAAAGTGATCTCCTTTTCCACAATACCAACACGTCCTATAGTAAGTACCAAGGTAGTACTTCTTGTTGGGACGTTGGATTTTGTTCTCTTTCATCTTTTGAGGGTTACAGACTTTCGAACCCTCCCCCTTAGCAATTTTCTTATAGATCTTATGACTAGTGGAGTTAGTGTAGTAGTCCTTTTGACCTTTCTCTCCACTTTCTAGGACTCTAATTCTTTCAAGGAGATTCTTGGTCTTTTCCCTTTCCAATTCAAGTTCTGAAGTTTTGCTTGCCTCAAAGTCGCTAGGGAGAGAGTTCCTAGTGTCAGACTCGTAGCCTAGTCCTCTCTTGGCTGGAACAAACACCATTGGTTGAACTTCCTCAATTGCTGGGCTCTTCCCTAACACTTTCACCTCTTCCCTAAGCTTAGCATTCTCTAGCTTAAGACACATCACTTCAGTTTTCAGGGATTTGACTTCGACACATGAGGACTCTAGTTGTAATGACACTTTAGCACAGTTCTCACATGCAACTAACACATTTTCACTCTCAAGTTCAAGTTCATCCATTCTATGTTGCATGACTACGCTTTCTTCCATGATTCTATTAATGAGCTTAATAAGTTTGGATTTGGAACACTTCTCCAAGGAATTCATCATGGATTCACGAGTTACCTCTTGTTCCTTTTCCGGAGCGTCCTCTTCAACGACTGGGGCGTTCTCCACAGCCATGTACGCCACTTGTTCATCATTTGAGGCGTCCTCTATGGCTATGTACGCCGCTGGTCCTTTTGGTTCTTCATCATCAGAACTCAAATTATCCCATGCGGCTTCACACGCTCCCAAGAGGGCCTTCATCTTCATTTCTTTTTGAGTTCAGTCCCGTAGTACACTTTTTGGCAAAGTGTCCTTTCTTGTTACACTTGTAGCAAGTCAGTTCCTTCATCTCTGCCTCCGTATACTTGGGACTCTCCTTTTTGTAAGGCATCTTGTTTTTCTTGAAATCTCTGGTCTTTTTACCCCATAAGCGAGCAACTTTATGTAGAACGGCAATCTCTTCCTCTTCTTCTAGCTGTTCCTTGGTCTTGCTTTCCTTCTCTCTCAAAGCTTGAGCACGCATCCTTTCACGATTCTCATTTTTATTTGCTTCCACCATTAAGGCAAGATCTCTTTGGTGGCGCAGATACTCAGCGTACTCTGGAGTTGACGTCATCAAGGCAAGATCTGTCTGGGGGTTCCTAGCCAATTCAGCCATATCGGCTTCCCTTCTTGCTTCATAGCCTCTCAGCTTCCCATAGACCTCTTCCATATCCAGGGTCTTGTTGGCTGTATTCTCCTTGAACGTAGTCCTATCAAAATTCCATTTCCTTGTAAGTCCATCAATGACTACTCCAACTCTGTTCCTCATTGAGATTTCAGCTTCTGGGATGTAATAACCCTATTTTTCGAGAAGGTTATTATTGTAATTTCCCTTAACATTTTTTTTTCCGTTAATAAAAGTATTGACATTATTTATTAAATAGAAATTTAATAAGAACCGATAATGTCATGATAATACTTTTAAACTCATATCAATAGATCACGTACCTATTAACCGATGCTAAAGAAAATTTTCAAAGCATTAAGATAAAACTATATGAAACATCCTTTGAAGATAAAACTAATAAACCACATTAAATTAGAATGAGTAGTTTAAGATAATAAAATGGGAGGTGAGCTTCCACTAAAAGATAGTATCTTTATCGTTGAATTTTAGAAAAGTATAATAAAAGAATACAATAATGTTCTTTTAAAATGATATTATATTAAAAAGTAAGAAAGAACCTTTTATAAAGGAAAATAATATGAAGAAAATAATTAATGATATTTATAAACATACTTACATACATATGTAAAGGAAAAGAACTTAAATTATCTAAAATAAGAAATTTGTTTTTTCGGATCAATTATAATTGAAAAGGGTACTTTTATCACAATCTAAAATCTTTGGGCCAGTTTTGTAATTAACCCTAAAAAGTGGGTTAGCAGCCACGATCTTCCCCATTTCCTCCTTTCCTTCTTCAAACCACCTTCCTTCTTCATGAAAGACCCGATTTGTTTTTAAAGGAATCATTCCCAAATCGTGGCCTAACATCTATGGAAAGCATACAACTCGAATCCTTGAATCTCAATCCACCCAATCCTTATAAATCGAACCCGAAATCCCGTCACAATCACACACAAATTCAGTCAAAACCCGGAACCCTAGTTGTGTAACTTCACCGCTTCGGAGTTTAATTTCTCCTATACCACTCAACGAAACTCAAAACCGAAACCAGATCTAGAATCCTCTTTTCAATCTCTTCAAAATCCCAGAATTTCATCCCTTAATGTGTTCGTTTCATCCCTCAAAAATCCGATCGAAAACACGCACCTGCTCAGCCAAAAACAGAGCGTATCTGTGTTGACGAAGCAAGTTTACAGCCACGGTACGCCGCCGTCGGACCACCAAAACCACCACCACTGCCGACAGCTAGTACGCCAACACTTCCTCTTCCAACGGTCGCCAAGTCCGCGTCGAACCACCGCTGGACCACGGAGAACGAGCCGCCCAAAAACGTCTCGTCACCACTGTAAAATCCCTGCTCCAATTCAAATTCTTTTAAATCCGAATATTCAATTGTTTCATGAAATCGATTTGAATTAGTTATAGTTGCTTATAAATCATACAAATATTTATATGATTACATAATGAAGTTGTCTAATAATTATGAAATTTTCAGAATTTATGAAGTTGTATTTGCCAGTAATAAATTCGATTAATTAAACAGCCTGATTTTCGAAATAAATTCGTATTATATTTTAAATTAATTATATAAATTCTTATAAATTATATATGTTCTGTAAATATGATTTATGAACTATATACAGTATTTTGGAATATTTTATTCGACTTTTGAGGCCTAAAGAAAACAATTGTCACACTATAGAGTATTAAAGAAAAGAATACAATTTTTAATTAAATAAAATAACTACGAAATTAAAAACTAACAGATTTAAGTATTTTTAAGTAACTTAGATGTTTTCATTATTTACATAATTTTTATTTATATTATAGCCTATTTTATCGTAATTTAACTAGTAAATTGTAAGTAGCTAAAAAGAATGTATTTTTACTTTATGAACATAAAAATAAAATTATTGTTTCTTGATCCTTAAATTTTTATCATGACTAAGTGTTAATAAATTTAAAGGATAGGTTTTCAAAAGTGTTTGGCTAAGGCATGTGTAAGATTAAAGAATTAAACTCAAGAACGAAATAATACTTAAAATATATTATAAGAACATGGGTATGTATAATGAATAAAATACTTATATGCTTATAAGATCTTTAGCATATCTCTTGAATCCAACCTTTTCCTAGATAACGAAAAACCAAAATAAATTCGTATAATTTATTTTGTCGTTGTTAATGAAACAGGAAACGAACCCCGTTCGTAAGGATTCACCTCATTGACAAATTACTCTTTTGCCTTCGAATCAAGGCAAGTGGACGGTTCTCGCTTGCATAAATGTTTTAAATATTGTTGGGAACTTTGTGTGCTAATAAATGAATTAGGATTTATTGTTATAGCATTAATGACCTTATTATATATGTAGTATGTATATATTGCTAGACTGCGCTAGAACTTGGACTTAGGTCTCGATGTGGTGGCCTTATGTGTTTCGTCTCCATTGAGACTTGATGTGGACTTAGCGTAGTATTAGGGGTGTGGGTTAGACCCTGGACGCCTCTTTAAAATATTTGCATTAGGATGGACCTGTATCCTAGTGCCTGGTCATGACCGTGCCGCCTCATCCGAATATGAGGGGTGATTGCACCTAGCTAGTGCCTTTATTGAATTCTTGAGATCTCCTTCGTTTTGTTTCGACCATTGTCGAATCCGATACTTTAAAAGCTATCAACCTGAATGTACCGTTTTGGAAGTAAGTAAGATAAGTGCCCATGCACATAATTAATGAACCAAGGCGGTTAGTACAACTTGGAAAACCATTCTTACTCCCGATTGACCAAGTCTGCTTCCCAATCTGAATTCGTACAATTATTGTGCGGTGAGGTTGGTCGTAGACCCAATCACTCGACGGAGGTTTTTCAAAAACTTGTGTGAATAAGTTCCCAACAAATCGCATACTTCGCTTAAGGAACCACCTCGTGTGGCGTCCTATCTTTCTTCCTGAGCATATTTCCTTTCTTACCTTCGATGGGGATACTTCATTGTTGGGACGATATTAAGGACGTCAGTCGTTAATATCTAAACCAATAATAATCGTCCCTTGTTTTGATAATGACAAACTCAAATGTATTTGATAAGTTGTCCAAGTTTTGATCTCAGGTAAGTCCAGTGGACGCACATGAGCGAAAAGGACAACAAGTGAACAGCAGTCCCTATGCTGTAGGGACGCATGTTACCAAAACTTCCAAAGCTAAACGTAATTGGCGGAGTCCCTGCGCAAGATAGGACGGAGTCCTCATCAAGAAGGGACGCGCGCCAAAATACGGACGAAGTTCAAATTCAAATCAAGGCCGCCCCAACATGATTACATCATCGTCCGGCCTTAGTCCTCAGAAGGAAGCTTCCTTTGTCTGGGCACGTGTAGACAATGCCAAAGACATCGCTTTCCCAGCAATGGTCCCCTACCCACGCGGAGGCTTCCCAAGCGTCAACAGAGTTGACCTCCTCAAGACGCTCATCGCACCGTTGATCAAAGATCGAGGATCCTGCCAAGTCTCAGAGGACGCTAGAGGACAAGAATCACTTCCGCTATAAATACTCTCCAAGGAGTATGCATAGCGGTAGAGAGATGTGTGTGTGCAAAAGTGGACTTTGAAGACTTTCTCTCAAGCTCTCCCGAAGCATTCAAGAACACGAACGAAGATCAAGAAGATCAAGTGAGCTTGAAGCAAGAGAAAGAAAGTCCAACCACATCAAATCCAAAACAAACCACAAATCAATTAGAGTTGTAATTTGTCTCTCACAACGAACCGTGAGAGACGTGAGTGATAGCTTCCTTATAGCTAAGAGTGTTAGGTTACTTGTTAGGTTGAAAGGAGTGTTACTAGTGAGGCTAAGGACGGACGCTTAGCTCAGAGAAGTGTAACGACTCGCCTAAGTTGTAAGGACTCGCTCTTAATAAGATAAGGGACGGCTATTGAAAATCCTCCAACGGAGGTAGAGGTTTACCCATAAGACTAGTTGGTCTTAGTGGGGTTCCTCTTTAAATACTCGTGTCCACTTATCTTGTATTCTGTTAAGTCTATTTTCCGCTACACTAAAGGACGCCCTTAACCCAGTTAAGGACGCCCTCATTAACTGACTTACGATCCATCAATTGGTATCAGAGCAGGCGCTCTAGATTTTTGTTGAGTTGCAGGTACAAGATGGATATGGAACCTATTGGAATCTCTTTTGTAAAGCCTCCTCGTCTGACGGACGGCAACTTCAACCGCTGGAAGATCCGCTTCGAGAACTTTTGCAGAAGTCAGAATTATCAATGCTGGAGAGTGATCATGAAGGGTGACCTTACCATCCCTGATGACAAGAAAGACAAAGAGGACGAGTGGGGTCCTGACGAATTCAAGCTTTTGGAAACAAACGCTAAGGCTATATGCTTCCTTCAAGTGTCCCTCTGCGAAAGGGACGCCACCCGAGTTAGCAATTTGGCAACAGCCAAACTACAATGGGAAGCTCTTGAGAAGTACCATGTGGGTACGGTAGAGATGAAGGAAGACGTCAAGCTTGAAATCAAACGAGAGTTCTATGCCTTCAGAATGCTTCCTAACGAATCTGTCAAGGACTACTCATACCGCTTTGAAGCTCTTGTGACCAAGATGCGAAATTTAGGCATCCCAGAAGCTGAAGTCTTAATGAGAAACAGAGTCGGAGTAGTCATTGATGGGCTTACAGGAAAATGGAATTTTGATAGGACTACGTTCAAGGAGAACACAGCCAACAAAACCCTGGATATGGAAGAGATCTATGGGAAGCTGAGAGGCTATGAAGCGAGGAGGGAAGCCGATATGGCTGAATTGGCTAGGAACCCCCAGACAGATCTCGCCTTGATGACGTCAACTCCAGAGTACGCTGAGTATCTGCGCCACCAAAGAGATATTGCCCTAATGGTGGAAACAAATAAAAATGAGAATCGTGAAAGGATGCGTACTCAAGATTTGAAAGAAAAGGAAAGCAAGACTACGGAACAGCTGGAAGAAGAGGAAGAGATTGCCCTTCTACACAAAGTTGCTCGCTTATGGGGTAAAAAGGCCAGAGATTCCAAGAAACACAAGATGCCTTACAAAAAGGAGAGTCCCAAGTATACAGAGGCAGAGATGAAGGAACTTACTTGCTACAAATGTAACAAGAAAGGACACTTTGCTAAAAGGTGTACTGCGGGACTAAACTCAAAAGAAATGAAGATGAAAGCTCTCTTGGGAGCGTGCGAAGCCGCATGGGATAATGTGAGTTCTGATGATGAAGAACCAGAAGGACCAGTGGCGTACATAGCCGTAGAGGACGCCTCAGATGATGAGCAAGTGGCGTACATGGCTGTGGAGGACGCCCCAGTCCTTGAAGAGGACGCTTCTGAAAAGGAACAAGAGGTAACTCGTGAATCCATGATGAACTCCTTAGAGAATTGTTCCAAAACCAAACTTATTAAGCTCATTAAAAGAATCATGGAAGAAAGCGTTGTTATGCCACATAGAATGGATGATCTTGAACTTGAAAGTGAAAATAGGCTAGTTGAATGTGAGAACTGTGCTACAGTTTCGTTACAACTAGAGTCCTCGTATGTCGAAGTTAAATCCCTGAAAACTGAAGTGATGTGCCTCAAGCTAGAGAACGCTAAGCTTAGGGAAGAGGTGAAAGTGTTAGGGAAGAGCCCGGTAACTGAGGTAGTTCAACCAATGGTGTTTGTCCCAGCCAAAAGAGGACTAGGATACGAGTCTGACACTAGGAACTCTCTCCCTAGTGACTTTGAGGCTAGCAAAACCTCAGAACTTGAATTAGAAAGGGAAAAGACCAAGAACCTTCTTGAAAGAATTCGAGTCCTAGAGAGTGGAGAGAAAGGTAAAAGGGACTATTACACTAACTCCACTAGTCATAGGATCTATAAGAAGATTGCTAAGGGGGAAGGTTCAAAAGTTTGTAACCCTCAAAAGATGAAAAAGAACAAAATCCAACGTCCCAACAAGAAGTACTACCTTGGTACTTACTATAGGACATGTTGGTACTGTGGAAAAGGAGATCACTTCAAATATGATTGCCTGAAACTGAAGAACGACATTGAAAGTGGCAAAGCTGCTAGGAATAACATGGAAAATGATAAGTCCGTCCCTAAGGCTAACCCTAGACGTCCTAGACGATCTAAGAGTTCTTTCAGAAAGCATGCTATTTCAAATGATGTGAATATAAGTGACTACATGCCAGAACCAGAGTTTTATTTCTGTAACGAACCAGGTAAGGAACACCTTGCCTGGGTCGCCATACACTAACCTTGTTTTGGCAGGTGGAAGTGAGGGGACGCCCATGGATCATTGATAGTGGCGCCTCAAACCATATGACAGGAAGCCAGATCCATCTCACCTCTATCCAAAGTAGCGCCACGGGAGGAACTGTCTCGTTTGGCAACAAGGGCAAAGGAAAGATCAAAGGGACGGGAACTGCTATTCTCAATCCGTCTATCAAAGCGACAAATGTTAGCCTTGTTGAAGGACTTGGCTTCAACCTCCTAAGCGTCTCTCAAATGTGTGATCAAGGTGAAAACTTAGTTACATTTGACTCAAAGGAGTGTCTCGTCATCAACAAGAAATCCAACAAAGTCGTCCTCAAAGGAGTCCGAAAGAACAATGTCTACATCTTCAATCAGGAGTTCAAGCCAAAATCTGAGTTGTGCTTATCTGTGTCAAAGGAGGATGCTGACCTCTGGCATCGTCGACTTGGCCATGCTGGACCAAGCACAATCCTCAAGCTTCATCAAAGAAATCTTGTGAAAGGTCTTCCCCAAATTGATCCTGAGAAAATTGAACAGTGTGAAACATGTATCAAAGGGAAGCAGACAAGAACGTCCTTTAAGTCAAAGAACGATGTCAGCACAAAGAAACCTTTGGAACTTCTCCATATGGATCTTTGTGGACCAATGGAGACGTTAAGCTATGGTGGAAAGAGGTATATCTATGTCCTTGTAGATGACTTTTCTCGATTCACCTGGGTTCTTTTCTTAGCTTCAAAAACAGATTGCTTCAACGCATTCAAAGTCTTCATCAAACAAGTGGAAGTTGCGCTTGAGACGCCTCTCAAATCCATAAGATCAGACCATGGGACGGAGTTTCAAAACTCAGAGTTCGTGGGCTACTGTGATCAACATGGAGTCTCTCACAACTTCTCAGCTCCAAGGATTCCTCAACAAAATGGAGTGGTGGAAAGAAAGAATAGGACGCTGGAGGATATGGCAAGGACTATGCTCTTAGCCAATAGCGTCCCCAAGTACTTCTGGGCTGAAGCTATTGCTACAGCGTGCTACATTATCAATCGAGCCATGATCCGTCCTTTGCTGAAGAAGACGTCCTATGAGTTGCTGAATGGAAGAAAGCCTCGCATCGATTATCTCAGAGTCTTTGGATGCAAGTGCTTTGTTCACAACAATGATAAAGAAAGACTTGGAAAGTTTGACGCAAGAAGTGACGAAGCCATATTCCTTGGATACTCCCTCACCAGTAAAGCGTATAGAGTTTTCAATAAACGAACTCTAAAGCTTGAGGAGAGCATTCATGTTGTGTTCAAAGAAAGTTCTTCTCACAAAGATAAACCAAGTAAGAAAGAACGCTCATCTCCTCTGCAGCAGGATGACTCCGATGATGAAGTTGATTTCGGGTCCTCTGGAAAATACTATGTTCCTAAGGACGCTACTCAAAATCCTGAAGAAGTCTCAGTAGAAGTTCCCAGTGTTGTTCAGGAAGTTCCATCTCAAAGTGAATCTCCAGCTCAACATGAGGTCGCTGAATCAAGCCTACAAGGAGAACAGCGTCAAGAAGAGGACGCTCAACCTGAGGGGGAACTCTATGAAACTCTCAATAAAGACGATGGGTTTGACTCAGATGAATCTGATTGGACGGACCCTAGATGTACTCCTGTAAGGGACGATACTCATAAGGGATCCCATCTTTTGAGACTTCATTCAACGGATCAAATCATCTCAGATATGTCAAAAGGAGTTCAAACAAGATCAGCCGTGAATCAGTCCCTTAATGCTAACATAGCGTTCTGTGCCTTCAACGCCTTTGTGTCCTTGGTTGAACCTAAGAACATAAAGGAAGCACTCCCGGACGCTGATTGGATTCAGGCCATGCAAGAGGAACTTAATCAATTCGAAAGAAATAAGGTTTGGACCCTCGTCCCTCGTCCGAGAAACAAAAACATAATAGGGACGAGATGGGTCTACAGGAACAAGCTTGATGAGAGTGGTCGCGTGTCAAGAAACAAAGCAAGGCTTGTGGCTCAAGGCTATAGGCAAGAGGAAGGGATCGATTATGATGAAACCTTCGCTCCTGTCGCCAGGATTGAAGCCATTCGCCTCCTCATCGCCTTTGCCGCTCACAAAGGGTTCAAGCTTTTTCAAATGGACGTCAAGACAGCCTTTCTCAACGGCAAGCTCAAAGAAGAAGTGTACGTCGCTCAACCTCCAGGATTTGAGGACGCTGATCACCCAGATCATGTGTACTTCTTGGACAAGGCACTCTATGGACTCAAGCAAGCCCCTCGTGCATGGTACGATAGGTTTGCGTCCTTCCTCTTGTCCAACGGGTACACACGAGGTAACATTGATAAAACCCTGTTCTTAAAGAAAGTCCTTAAAGATGTCTTGATTGTCCAAGTCTATGTCGATGATATAGTCTTTGGAAGCACTAACATGAAATTTGTAGAGGAATTCAAGAACTTGATGAGTAGTGAGTTTGAGATGTCCCTCATAGGAGAACTCAACTTCTTCTTGGGACTCCAAATCACTCAGCTCAAAGATGGGACGCGGATTCATCAACAAAAGTACATCCGTGAAATGCTTGAGAAGTATGGGATGAACTCTTCAAAACCCATTGATACTCCCATCTCCCCAAACACTCGCCTCTATGCTGATGAAGAAGGCAAGAGTGTAGATCAAAAGCTCTACAGAGGAATGATAGGGTCCTTGCTATATCTTACGGCAAGTCGTCCCGACATCATGTTCGCTGTATGCTTGTGCGCTCGATTCCAAGCAAATCCAAAGGAGTCCCATATGCAAGAGGTCAAAAGAATCTTCAGATATCTCAAGGGACGGGATGACCTATGTCTATGGTATCCCAGAAGGACGTCCCTGAACCTGGTAGCTTACTCTGACGCAGATTACGCTGGCCATGTGGTGGATAGGAAGAGCACCTCAGGAATGGCACAATTCCTTGGCTCATGCCTTGTATCTTGGGGATCCAAAAAGCAAAACTCCGTGGCACTATCAACCGCGGAAGCTGAGTACGTTGCTGCTGCTTCGTGCTGCTCACAAGTCCTATGGATCAAGTACCAACTTGAAGATTATGGTACGTCCCTCAACACAGTCCCTATCTTGTGTGACAACACCAGTGCTATAAGTATTGCCAAAAATCCCGTTCATCATTCTAGGACGAAGCATATTCACATAAGGCATCACTTTCTTCGTGATAATGTTGAACTTGGATTAATTAGAGTGGATCATGTTAGGACTGAGGACCAAGTGGCCGATATTTTCACAAAAGCACTTGATAGACGTCCCTACGAGCACCTCCGGTTGCTCTTGGGGATGATAACTTTTAAATGATCAAGTCCCGTTCTATTATTCCCTCCATGATTGGCTATGTCTTGTTGAGAACTTGTTTTAAGGTGTGTCATGCATTAAAATCATCTTTAAAGGACGCTAGTCTAAGATATGTGTATTCGCTTGTGTCCTTGAATGGTATTCATTTCGCTTTTCATCTCAAGAGTATCCCTGATCACCCTACCCTCATCATAAGCCGAAATGATGGGAACTCTAAGCTTACCCAAGCCGAGAATCTTGCAAACGCGTCCTATGAGCATTCCTTGTTTCACCTTTACGGGACGTACTTGCTTGATTTTCAAAAATGGTTCTAAGTGATCAAAGGGACGCGTGCTAAGAGCTGAGAGTTGTCTGTACAGAGTTCTAATTTCAGAGGTTGAGATCAGTGAATGGGACGCCGTGGTTCAGTTCTGTGTTGTGTAGTGTTGTGTGTTGAAAGGACGTCAGGTCAGAGTCCTTTGCAGTTGTGAGAAGTTTGAATGGTTGAAATTGGGAAGGTAAACCGTTTTAACGAATCGTCAGCGAAAATCTCGGGATATGCGCAAACAGTGCTCAACAGCTATATTCCTTAGCAAAGAAGAAAGCCACGTGTGGGAAGGCGGGTGGAGGAAGCTGTGTGTAAAGACCCTGTTACCCCTGACCGTCCAACTTCGTTTTCTTCCTATATATACCCACCTGTGCACTCCGAAAACCTTTCTTCGCTCATCTGCTGTTTGCACACTTTTAGAAATCTCAAAGATCTTCCAAATCTTCAACCGAATCCCGAAATCTCTCTCCAAACCCTAATCCTCTCCTATTTAAACCATCTCAAATATGGCCAACACAAGAGCTTCAAAGAATCCCTCACTCTCGTCGGCGGCGAAAAACACAAGCTCTTCGAGATCTCCTCCGGTGAAAGGCCGGTCATTAATGGAGTCGAGAGGAAGACCTTCCGGCCGCCAAGAACCCCCTCGCCACCTTTCCTTCTCTCAAAGCACCCAGCGCCGCCACTCCAACACCCCTCCTAAGCCCCTTCGCTCCCAACCTCCACCTCAAAGACAACAACCCCGCCCCCAATCCAAATCCCAACAGAAGCGGTTCTCATTTCTGGAGAAGCCCTTCAAACCTGAGCCGGAGTCCGACGAAGGGATCGCTGGCAAAGGCACCACTTTTGGCCTTCCATCCCAACCCAAACGCCGTCCTCCTCTTGACCCTCTCGTTGAGGACTGGCTTGAAAAGGAACCCAAAACCCTTGCCAATATTTGCCATAGGGCGTCCATCCAGGACTACCCTCCCAAAACCCAGAGGCTCATGCATTACTTCATGACGACTTATGTCAAGCCCCGCCTCCAAGAGACCAACTTCAAAAACCCCCCCTTCATGGGACCGGCAATCATTTCCGACACGTTTAAAGGGACGGTCGACGAGCTCGCCAAACTTCTCCCCGATATCATGGAGTTTTTGGTAGCTCCTGCGGGCTCCGTCCCGTCCCAGAAGAGGAAAAGGCCGTCCTCTCCCCCTCCCTCTCAACAACTCCAACTCAAAGGGCCTCCCTCCTCCTCCCAAGTAACCCCAGTCCCTTCCTCCCCTCCTCCTGCCCCAAAACGACGCCTCAAGACCTCTGCTCAGCTTGAGGGCGTCACGGATGAAGAAATGGCCGCCATTCGCCTCTCCGAAATTCAACTGGCAAAAGAGGAGAAGGCGCGACAAGAGCAAGAGCAAGCAGAGAAAACCGCCGTTGAGAAGGCGATCCAAGCGAGTATGCAGGACCTTCGTCAACTCCCTCCACCTCCTCCAAGGGTAGAGGACGCTCCTCAAGTCCAGGCCAAGGACGCTCCACAAGTCCAGGTCCAGGCCAAGGATGCTACCCCTGCTACTCTGCCGCCTCCTCCCTCTGCTCCGCTCAAGGTGAAACCGATCTCAGTGGTTCCGCCCAGCTCCTCCTCTGCTCCCCCCCCAAAAGCTAAGCTCCGCACTCCCTCTCCCTCTCCCCCTAGAGCTTCTCCTCCTCCTCCTCCTCCTCCGCCTGCTCCGGCCGTCGAAGAAGCTGCTCAAGTTCAAGGGACGTCTCCTCCATCCGTTCCCACAGAGTCCTTGGCAAGGACTCCAGCGGTGGACGCGCCTCCCACAGAACAGGCGTCCACAGCTGAGGACACTGCAATGGTTGAGTTCCAAGAACAACGGAACGCAGCCTCCGATGACGAGGACGCCCCTCCCCAGGATGAGGAACCTGAGGAAGAGGAGGGAGATGGAGATGAAGAAGATGGTGGTGATGAAGTGATCGTGAGCAATGGCTCCAAGCAGAAACGCTTCAAGAAAATCCTATCGCCGCTCCTCTTCACCGCCGAGTTTCTGGCAGAGAACCAGCGCCAAGAGTTCTTGGATCTTCTTGAGTTCCAGGGTTGGACGCACTTGGGCGCTGAGGCCGCTGATGTTGACCCTGATGAGGTTCTCCGTTTCTACTCAAAGTTCGAAATCACAGAAGTAAACGGGAAGCCTCAGGGGACTTTTGAAATCGATGGGGACGAGTACTCAGTTGCTGAGGGCACCGTCCGCAGAATGCTAGGCCTGCGTCCTTCTCCGCAAGATGCTCTGCACGATCTGCCGTGCAAGAACTTTGGCCGTTTCTCCCAAGATGAAATCCTCAACAGAATATTCAATGGGAGACAGCCAGCTGCTAAGGACAGAGTTGCTCATTGCCTCACCAAGACGGGCGTCCTTGCGCATCACTTCATTGTGCGCATGGTCGTCCCCCGCCAAGAGAAGAAGTCCATTGTTCAGATCACTGATAGTATTCTCTTGGACGCTTTCTTGGAACGCAAGCCGATAAACTTGCCCCGAGTAATCTTGGAACACATGGGCAAGTGCACAGGAGGCAGGCACTCTCTTCCTTTCCCCGGCTTGGTCAAGCAAATTCTGAAGCAGCAGGGACTCTATGCTCCTAAACAAGAGCGTTCCTTTGGCATTCATTGGGACGTCAGGCAAATTACACTCCCTCCAGTTGGGAAACTCAGGTGTGATGAGCCCCTTCCGTCCGTTAAGCGCCAACTGGACAAGGAACGGAAAGAGGCTGAAAGGAAAGCCGAAGCTGAGAGGAGAGCTCAAGCTGCTGCTACTGCTGAACCTGGAGAAGGAGATCACGAAGCTGAAAATGTCCAAGTAGTTGGGATGCCAGCTGAGGACGCTGCTGATGACGAGGACGAGCTCGATGGTATGAGCGTCCCTGATGAGGCTGAGAGGCACTCTATGAAGTATCTGATGGGCATGATGATCGAGAACCAGTGCATCATGATTGATCTAATTCAGCAGGTTCACGACACACTTCACGTCCACACAGACCTTCTTGAGCGCAACAACGAGCTCCTTGCCCAGAACAACCATCTTCAGGAGCAACACCTCAAAGCCCTTCGCAAGCGTCCCAGAAAATGATCACCTCCCCCTTCTCTAACCCTGAAACAATTTATCATTTCTTGAGTTTTTGTTAAGACAATGGGACGCTGTCCCCGTTTTGAACACTTGTTGTGAATGTCTGTAATGAACGTTCTCGTTTCTCATTCTGAATGCC
This sequence comes from Polygonum maritimum, assembly GCA_963924305.1. Lineage (NCBI taxonomy): Eukaryota > Viridiplantae > Streptophyta > Magnoliopsida > Caryophyllales > Polygonaceae > Polygonum > Polygonum maritimum. The sequence goes on along the minus strand of OZ002733.1, from coordinate 31,853,527 downwards.
ATTCACTACATTTGTGCTTCATTTTGTCTAAGCGTACCTTTCTTTAGTTATGACTTTGTGCTTGCATGCTTTTCGACTTGTTCTCCTTTTCGATGATGCCAAAAGGGGGAAGTATAGTTTTGCAGAGATGCGATTGTCCTTAAGTTATCATAGAAAGCATGTGTTCAGGGGGAATTTCGGCCAAGTCAAAAGGTCGTTAGTTAGGAATAAAATAGAACGCACTTAAAAGAATGTGTTGCATGCCAATCTAAGCTGAAAAGAAAATCAAAGTGTAGTTCCTCATGCTAAAAGCTTTACTTCTGTGTGCATTATTTGAAAGAGTTTGTCATCATCAAAAAGGGGGAAATTGTTGGGACGATATTAAGGACGTCAGTCGTTAATATCTAAACCAATAATAATCGTCCCTTGTTTTGATAATGACAAACTCAAATGTATTTGATAAGTTGTCCAAGTTTTGATCTCAGGTAAGTCCAGTGGACGCACATGAGCGAAAAGGACAACAAGTGAACAGCAGTCCCTATGCTGTAGGGACGCATGTTACCAGAACTTCCAAAGCTAAACGTAATTGGCGGAGTCCCTGCGCAAGATAGGACGGAGTCCTCATCAAGAAGGGACGCACGCCAAAATACGGACGAAGTTCAAATTCAAATCAAGGCCGCCCCAACATGATTACATCATCGTCCGGCCTTAGTCCTCAGAAGGAAGCTTCCTTTGTCTGGGCACGTATAGACAATGCCAAAGACGTCGCTTTCCCAGCAATGGTCCCCTACCCACGCGGAGGCTTCCCAAGCGTCAACAGAGTTGACCTCCTCAAGACGCTCATCGCACCGTTGATCAAAGATCGAGGATCCTGCCAAGTCTCAGAGGACGCTAGAGGACAAGAATCACTTCCGCTATAAATACTCTCCAAGGAGTATGCATAGCGGTAGAGAGATGTGTGTGTGCAAAAGTGGACTTTGAAGACTTTCTCTCAAGCTCTCCCGAAGCATTCAAGAACACGAACGAAGATCAAGAAGATCAAGTGAGCTTGAAGCAAGAGAAAGAAAGTCCAACCACATCAAATCCAAAACAAACCACAAATCAATTAGAGTTGTAGTTTGTCTCTCACAACGAACCGTGAGAGACGTGAGTGATAGCTTCCTTATAGCTAAGAGTGTTAGGTTACTTGTTAGGTTGAAAGGAGTGTTACTAGTGAGGCTAAGGACGGACGCTTAGCTCAGAGAAGTGTAACGACTCGCCTAAGTTGTAAGGACTCGCTCTTAATAAGATAAGGGACGGCTATTGAAAATCCTCCAACGGAGGTAGAGGTTTACCCATAAGACTAGTTGGTCTTAGTGGGGTTCCTCTATAAATACTCGTGTCCACTTATCTTGTATTCTGTTAAGTCTATTTTCCGCTGCACTAAAGGACGCCCTTAACCCAGTTAAGGACGCCCTCATTAACTGACTTACGATCCATCATTCATTATTAGATTATTGACCGGCTTTCATTCGGTATTCAATACTAATAGTGGAGTCTAACCATAAGAACCGTTTTTCTAAAACCCATTTGCTTAGTCTATCACAAGACTAACCGTCCGTTTTCTTTCCTTGCATGGTCGGCTGGTGTCAACCGTATTTACATCGCGGCACATCAGGATTCGAGCCGTTGGAGTCTCAAGAGGAGTGAGTTGAAGACTTGGAGCATTTCTTGCAAGTTTTTTTTTTTTCATTTGAATTTATTTAAGAATAAATGAGATACTTTTATTGTAAAGACCATTTATTACCACGCACTTCCACACTTTTGTTTTAATCGTTCACGATTACTGTTTTGGATTGTAAGACAATATAAGTTTTGAGATCTATTTATGGATTTTGGATATTATTCTTTTATTGTTATGTACTGTATAAGCCTTGGGTGGCTTTGTGTGTGAACTCCAAGGCCACTGGCGTGTAGCATTCCCGAGAAAATTTTGGGGTGTTACATGGGATGCCCAAATTTCGCATCTTGGTCACAAGAGCTTCAAAGCGGTATGAGTAGTCCTTGACAGTTTCGTTAGGCAGCATTCTGAAGGCATAGCACTCTCGTTTGATTTCAAGCTTAACGTCTTCCTTCATCTCCGCCGTACCCACATGGTACTTCTCAAGAGCTTCCCATTGTAGTTTGGCCGTTGCCAAATTGCTAACTCGGGTGGCGTCCCTCTCGCAAAGGGACGCTTGGAGGAAGCATATTGCCTTAGCGTTTGTTTCCAAAAGCTTGAATTCATCAGGACCCCACTCGTCCTCTTTATCTTTCTTGTCATCAGGGACGATAAGGTCACCTTTCATGATCACTCTCCAGCATTGATAATTCTGACTTCTGCAAAAGTTCTCGAAGCGGATCTTCCAGCGGTTGAAGTTGCCGTCCGTCAGGCGAGGAGGCTTTACAAAGGAGATTCCAATAGGTTCCATGTCCATCTTGTACCTGCAACTCAACAAAATCTAGAGCGCCCGCTCTGATACCAATTGTTGGATCGTAAGTCGTTAAAGTGGGCGTCCTTAACTGAGTTAAGGGCGTCCTTAAGTGCAGCGGAAATTCGACTTAACAGGAAACAAGATAAGAGAATAGACACGAGTATTTATAGAGGAACCCCACTAAGACCAACTAGTCTTATGGGTAAACCTCTACCTCCGTTGGAGGATTTTTAATAGCCGTCCCTTATCTTATTGAGAGTGAGTCCTTACAACTTAGGCGAGTCGTTACACTTCTCTGAGCTAAGCGTCCGTCCTTAGTCTCACAAGTAACACCCCTTTCAACCTAACAAGTAACCTAACACTCTTAGCTATAAGGAAGCTATCACTCACGTCTCTCACGGTTCGTTGTGAGAGACAAACTACAACCCTAACTGATTTGTGATTTGTTTTGGATTTGATGTGGTTGGACTTTCTTTCTCTTGCTTCAAGCTCACTTGATCTTCTTGATCTTTGTTCGTGTTCTTGAATGCTTCGGGAGAGCTTGAGAGAAAGTCTTCAAAGTCCACACCGCTATGCTTACCCCTTGGGGGGTATTTATAGCGGAAGTGGTTCTTGTCCTCTAGCGTCCTCTGAGACTTGGCAGGATCCTTGATCTTTGATCAACGGTGCGATGAGCCTCTTGAGGAAGTCAACTCTGTTGACGCTTGGGAAGCCTCCGCGTGGGTAGGGGACCATCGCTGGGAAAGCGACATCTTTGGAGTTATCTACACGTGCCCAGACAGGGGAAGCTTCCTTCTGAGGACTACGGCCTGACGTGATGTAATCATGTTGGGGCGGCTTTGATTTGAATTTGAACCTTGTCCGTATTTTGGCGCGCGTCCCTTCTTGATAAGGACGCCGTCCTATCTTCGCAGGGACTTTGCCAATTACGTTCAGCTTTGGAGGTTCTGATGACGTGCGTCCCTACAGCTTAGGGACTACCGTTCACTTGTTGTCCTTTTCGCTCATGTGCGTCCACTGGACTTACCTGAGATCAACACTTGGACAACTTATCAAATACCTTTGAGTTTGTCATTATCAAAACAAGGAACGATCATTATTGGATTAGATATTAATGACTGGCGATCTTAATATCGTCCCAACAACGCTTCCAAGCGAGCCCAAAGGAGTCCCACATGAAGGAAGTGAAGCGAACCTTTCGCTATCTCAAGGGACGCGATGATATCTGCCTTTGGTATCCAAGGAAGACGTCCTTCAAGCTTGTTGGCTACTCGGACGCTGATTATGCTGGTCATGTGATTGATAGAAAAAGCACTTCGGGAATGGCACAGTTCCTTGGTTCATTCTTAGTCTCATGGGGATCAAAGAAACAGAACTCTGTGGTGCTTTCAACTGCGGAAGCCGAGTACATTGATGCTGCTTCGTGCTGTTCACAAGTCATCTGGATCAAATATCAACTTGAGGACTACGGTATCAATCTTGAAACTATTCCCATTCTCTGTGATAATACAAGTGCTATTGAAATTGCAAAAAATCCTGTTTTTCATTCACGCACAAAACATATTCATATAAGACATCATTTCTTGCGTGATAATGTTGAACAAGGACTTATAAGTATAGGGCATGTAAGGACTGAATACCAAATAGCTGATATTTTCACTAAGGCGCTTGATAGACGTCCCTTTGAGCATCTTCGAGTGCTCTTGGGGATGATAACTTTTAAGTAGCAAGTCCCGTTCTACTATTCCCTCAGTGATTGGCTATGTTTAGTAGATTCTAAGTGTTTAAGGACTATCATGCATTGAATTCATATTTGCAAGGACGCTAGTCTAGAACTTCATGTGTTTGCTACCTTGGAACGCCATTCAATTTCTCTATTTGTCTTGAAAAGTCTATCCCTGATCACCCAACTCGCATCATAAGCCGAAATGATGGGAACTCTAAGCTTACCCTAGCCGAGAACTCTGCAAAAGCGTCCTATGAGCTTCATATTTTCTTTTACCGGACGTACTTGTTTTGTTCTCAAATGGTTCACAAGGTGATCACAGGGACGGTTGCTCAGATTCTTGGTTTGCTAAAGAGGTAATTTTTGCTAAGTATGTGTGAACGCTAGTAGTTTGTTGAGAGGACGCCAGTTCAGTTTTGAGAAGAAGTTGAAGAGTCAGAAATTTGAAATTTTGAACGTTTGAACAATGACCGTTGTACTTGCTCAATTCTTAAGGGGGAAGTTATGCCACATGTCGCACGGGATATCAGTATTAATTACAGTTTGTGCCACCGCTTCCTCTATATAAGGCTGCAACAGTCGCTCTCATTCATTTACTACGCTCAACTACTTCCCTGCTCTCAAAACAGCTATGACTTCTCTCTAGAATTCCGACGAGTTTCTCTCACTAAAAAGCCATCGGAATATGTCTCAACTACTAGGGAACCCGGCCGGATCTTCTGCCGGAGGAAAGAGAAGGAAGCTTGTGAAGTCCCACACCATAGAGAAGCCAAAACAAATAGTTCTCAATGAATCTCTTATGGACTTCATCAATAGGAAGCCCAAAACATTGTACATGCTTATCAGGGAAAGAATGGAAAGAGAAGACGTCAAGAAGGACGCCGTCAAACTAAGGAACTATGAGAAGTTCCTGGACAGGTTTGTCATTCATGGCCTCCATAAGAATGACTACAAGGACTTGCTAGGAAGAATGGAGGACGTGCTGTTCTTCTCACAGTTTGGCGGTGAACATTTGAGTAATGTTCTTGACCTTATCCCAGATCTTCATAATGCTATTTTGCCAGATTTTCCCATGTACCCAATGGACTCCCCAGCCTTCCAAATGCTCAAAAATCGTTTGCCCAGTCCTTCTCCCCCTCCTCCTCAAATTCAAACCATAACTACAAAGAAAATTTTGCCAGCCAAACGCCCTGCTCCACAGTCCCCCCTCTCAAAATCGTCAAAGCCCTTTTCCTCCTCAAATCCAACAGAAATAGTGGACAAGTTCCCCAAAGACTTGTCGGAGGGATGCTCCAAACGTAAACATGATCCAAGGCCTCTTAAAAAGACTAAGACATCCACCGTCCCCTCCTTCACTAAACCAAGCTCCACAAAACGGCCTATCTCCTCAAAAGGCCCGTCCAAACCCTCCAAGAAATCCAACCTTGCTGCTCAACCCGCGCTCAAAATCGTCCAACTCCCAACTCCTCCTCCGTCCCCTCAACCTTCAAAAGATAACGCCCTCATCCAATTTTGTCCTTCACCCTTAAATCTTGCCAATTTTCCCTCCGCCCTTGCTCATATCTCTCCCCCAAAAGACCCTGAGACCCCCATGTCCCGCCGTCCTTCATCAGAGTCTAGCCCAGAGGACGCCGAGAAACATCCCACCCTTGAGCACACTTTCCGACGCCGTAAAACCGGCGAAGCACCAAGGGTACTAGTCCAAGAGGTTGTTGAAACGGAGATCTCCACCTCCAGTTCCTCCTCGTCAAGCTCTTCTGAGAAGAGTAATCAAGGAACGCCTGCCGGTGAGTCCTCCCCTTTTGTTGATATCACAGGGGACTCCAATGATGAGGCAGAAGGTGTTGAGAATGCTCCTACTGCTAAAAAGCCGAGATTGTTGAAGTCATTGAGGACGCTGGTGAGCACCAGGTCGCTCAAAAGGACGCCGAGCCTACTCTTTCTGATGAGCTTGAGCGTGATGCAACAGAAATCCCTCCCTACGACCAATCTCTCCCACTCCTCAATCCCCAACCAACCCCACAAGAAAACCCCTTCCCCACAATCCAAACAGAATCCCAAGTCCCTACGGACGCTGAGCCCTCCACTGAAAAACAAACAAAGGCTCAGGACATTGAAGAGACGTCCCAAGGCAGAGCTCCTTCTGAAACTGAACAGGCCGCAGCTGGTGGCAATGATAAATCTGCACAAAGCACGGAGGACTCTCCTGCTAAGGACGATGCCGAAAATGAATCTGAGGACGCCGATGATGATGAGGACAGTTCTGATAATGAAGACTCTGAGTCCTCCGAAGCGTTCTAAGAAGAAGAAGAAAGGTGATGATGATCCAGCCAATATTCTAGGCCACTTGGTCTATTATGAAGAATGGCTTGCTTCATTCACTGACAAGGACGTCAGGGAATTCCTTGAACTGCTCCGCTTCCAAGGATGGCTGAGTGTTGGACCAGCGCCCGCCGAAATTAATAATGATCAAATTCGGGCGTTCCTCAAGAGTCTCCGCTACAGGTCCAAGGACGGTTCACTGCATTTTAAGATAGATGATGAGAAAGCATCTGTCACTGAACGCCATGTCCGCGCCTTCATGGGACTCAACACTCAAAAGCCGCCGTCCAATGCTTTAAGCTCCCTTCCTGAGAACGGTTGTGAGATGACAGACGACGAAGAAGTGGCGCTTCTTGAAAGAATTTTCCAAGGCAAAAGACCTTATGGGAGGGACAGAGTTGCTCATGTGCTGTCCAAGGTTGGCGCTATTGCTCATTACTTTATCTGCCGCGCCGTCCTTCCTAGGCAAGAGAAGCTTTCTATGGTTCAAACCCATGACTGTATATTGCTGGACGCATTTCTCGACCGCCGCCCCATCAATCTTGCCAGAATTGCTATGCAACATATGGCTAAGTGTGGGAGGAAGCGACATGCCTTGCCGTACCCTGGTCTAGTCAAGCTGATTCTCATGTCACAAAATGCTTATGATGACAAAGCCCCCACTGAGCAGCTAGGACTGACATGGAACAAGAAGAAGGGACTGTTGGAAATAAGGCACAATGAGGAACTGCCATCCATCAAGAAGCAGTTGGAGGCTGAGGCAGAGGAAGCAAAGAAGAAAGTTGAGTAAGAACGCCTCGCTCCAGAAGCTGAACAAGAGCGTCTTGCTTCAATGCATCAAGAGCCAGAATCTGAACATGAGCCCGCTATCAATTATGCAGCTCTTGATCAACTATTGATGGCTAACTCTCCTCCTGCCACATTACCTCATATGGACGCCCCATCTTCCAGTTCTGGTCCTGCGCCCATTCCTGCCCCGGCACATCCTGAACAGCATCCTCCTCAAGAACTTATGGCTGCAATACTTCAGAATCAGTGCCTCATTCTCAACTCTCTCAGGGACTTATCTACAGCTTTCCCTGAGTCTACGGAACTGCATGAGCGACTTCTCAAGTTTTATCAGCAACAAAGCCGCCGTCCCTAGTGATCGCCGTCCTCCTCTTTTGTCCCTCATATGTTTAGCCTTTGCTTCTTTTGTTTTACAAACACTTGATCTTTTTGATCGTTGGTCTGTAATGACATTTATTCTGCTTTCCTTGAATGGCAATTACACTGTTTGCTTGCATTGTGCTTGTTTAAGCATTCCACTGCTTATAGTTGTGTGTTTTTATGCTAACGTCCTTATCTCTTGTTATCCTTTTCGATGATACCAAAAGAGGGAAGTGTAAGTTTTGCAGAGATGCGCTATAAAATAGTTATCTAGAATAAGCAAGTGTTAAGGGGGAACTATTAAGTGAAAGGTCTAAGGAACGCCATGCTAGAATAAACTAGAGGACGCCTAGAAAGTTCTAGGACGCTTTTCTCTCCTTAAAATCCAAATGTTAGAGAATCAAAAGAATGAAAACTTGTGCTCACTGAAATTTCTCTAAGTGTTAGAGGACGCTTCTAAGTTTTCATGCATGCTAAGTTCCAATGCCAAAACTATTTTGCTGAAGAGTTTGTCATCATCAAAAAGGGGGAAATTGTTGGGACGCTATCAAGGACGCTTGCGTACTTGGTAGTCTGCCCACAACCGTCCCTTAGCTTTGATATGACAAACTCACTTTGATTCTAATAAATTTGTCCAAGTGTTCAGGAACGCTAATGACAAAAAGGACAACAAGTGTATGAACGTTCCCTAGGCTTAGGGACGCTAGCTAACAAGAAGTAAGGACCAGCAAGAGACTACTTGAGCAAGGACGGAGTCCTAAAGCAAGTAGGAACGCAAGCAGAGCGTCCTTACTCACTAGCCGACAAGATGACATCACTCGACAACATTTGATCATCCAAGGACACGTGGAGACCGATCCTGTAGCAGAGTCCAACACTACGTGGCGGACGATCCTGTAGCAAAGTTCATCAACACGTGGCGGCAGATCCTGTAGCGGAGTTCATCACACACAGCTAGATACAGGAAGCTTCCTCATCACCGCCCTACTACGTGGAGGAAGATCCTATAGCCACGTCCACGAAGGGCATGATCGTCCGAAGAGGAAAGACGCCCTTCCCCAAGTCTATAAATAGCCCAAGGCATTTATTGTGACATCAACGCTTTCAGAGAATATTCAGAGAGAATCAGAGGAAAGCGACTCACTCAAGAACACGAAGAACTAGCTCAAGAACATTCAAGAACAGTGCTAGGCTTGTGCTAGATCGAGTGAGAATTGTAACCCAAAACCAGAACTTGTTTCTAATTCAGAAAACCCAAAAAGAAAGAGAGAGAGTCCTACAACGTACTATAGGACGTAGGGATAGAATTCCTTTAGAAGATTAAACTCACTTAGGTTGTAGGCTCAAAGGAGGACTTTATTAGTGGACTTAGGACGTTGTCTAAGTGCCAGAGAAGTGTAAAGAACTCACTAGTACAACGTAAGGACGTTTAATAAGAAAGGAAGAATCTATTCAAAAATCCTACAAGGAGGTAGAGGTTTACACTCAAGGACTACTTGGTCTTGAGTGGTTCCTCTATAAATCATTGTGTTCACTTTATTCACCTATTTAGTTTTAAATTCCGCTGCACAACTAAAGGACGCCCTTACACGTCGTAAGGACACCTTTACCTAAGTAAAGAACGTCCCTCAGTTATACTAACGATCCAACAGATGTGGAGCAATGATAGGGTGAGACGTGTTAAAATCCTAGGTTGCGAAATGTGAGGACAACACGTGGAAAAATCCTAAGTCTTTTGGCTTTTATATATATATTGCAAATCAATACCAATGGAGAAAGCCAAAATTAGAGTCGAGATAAGAGGACAACCCATTTTTCTTTTTCTTTTTTCCAATAGATCAGCAACGCACCATTTCGATAAATGATACTACAACTCACTATCCCTTTTCTTTCTCTTTTAAAAATACAATTGTTTTTTGGTTTTATTGAATATGATAATCTTAAGTTAAAAAATTAAAAACTTTAAAAACAACAAACAACCTCCACAGCATTAGCACTAACTTCATTTATTTTCGATTAATTTTTATGCACTTTCTTTTAGCTTTTCACACTTCAATTTGTGCAGATATCGGATACGCACAAGATTTATTTCAAAAAACGCGGTTTTTTTCTATGGATCCTGAAACTGCACATCTGTTAGGATAAACTTAGTCCATCTGTGTGAATCCCATATATGCACAATCGAAACCGGATATTTAGAAAAAAAATAATCTTGTACGGGTTGCAAGCCTACACAAAAGCTTAAAAAATGTAACAAAAAAAAAGAGATTACAAAAATTGACAACAAAGAGATTAAAAATCTTATGGGCCAACTGCGCGAGAGGTTAAAAAATTCCAAAAAAAGAGCTTAAAAAAATTCTTGTGCGGGTTTGCAACCCACATAAAAGCCGTCGTCGTCTTCGACCTAATTTCACGCTGCTAACCAACCTCCCGGCTCCCTCCCCATTTCGACCTAATTTTTGACAATGAGATTTTCACTCTCAATTTCGATTTCACACCTAAATTTCATTCCCGAATATGGATTCCAGTGAGTTAGATTTGTCATCGGTTTCCAACTCCGACCAAGAAACAAATGCGTTGACGGCATCCGGTGGAATCCAATTAGAATAGTTCGATTTAACACCCTAATTTTATTCTCGATATTATTTTAGTGTTTTTAATTAGGAATAATATTAATTTAGCATTTTTTTAAAATAATATTTCGATATTGTATAGTTGAATATGTTTAATCTTTTTAATTTTGTTGAATATTACTTTGGTGGAATATGTTTGATTTAGCATTTAATATAATGTTACTTTTAGTTAGCAAAAATATAATTTAATATATACTTAATTACTAGTATAATGTATCGTTTAATTACCAATAATTTACAATTTAACGTTTAATTAATAGAAGTTAGAAATAGAATATAAAAAGTATTTTATTTAGAAATTAGAAATAGGATTGAATACTGGCATCGATGTGGTCAACCATATTCATCGTCAATAACCATCTCCAAAACTCCATCTTAGTTGCGACTAGAGGCCGGCTCCACGAGAAGTCTTCAACCAAGATTCAACAATGAATCTCATCATGGTTGAGAGCTTCTCGAGGACTCAGTCTCTAGTTGGCATGTTCAATATAGGGAATTGATGTCTAGGTTCAATCGAGATTTTCTTAAAAGTTTTTCAGAGAAATCGTCTACGTGTACTATTAACTAAAAGTGCGTTACTTACCTTAGAGACAATTTTTCATTAACTCGGATCTAGTTCTTACCAACGAAAATCATCATAGTTTACGTACTTCTCTAAGAATTGACGTCTAACTATATATGTTCTGTATGGAGAGTTGAGGATTGTGATAATCTTTTAATTAAAGGATTTTCAATTTTATTTTTTGAAAGTTTTGAAGGACAAAACATCAAATTAAATATAAAAATACTTCCCCTTTAAACGAATTCCGAAACCCCACAAAGGTTAAGAAAACCTTTTGTGCGGTTCTGGGGAACACACAAAGGGTAAGAAAATCCGCACAAGACACCGACTGATTCGGTGTCTTGTGCGGCTCCAAAAGCCGCCCAAAAACCGAGGACAACCGGTAGCTTGTGCGGCACGGGTACCCGCACAAGACACCCATTTTTTCGACTATTCCGTTTTAGATACACGTGTGACACAATTTTTTTGACTATTCCGTTTTAGATACATGTGTGCAATTTTCAAAACCCTCTTTTGCATATCCGAGATTCGCCTAAAAGGGTTTCAAAAAAAACCTTGTTTTGTGCACTTTCTAAAATCGCCCAAATTCTTGAACAGATCCGAAACCTGCACCGTTGGACCGATTTTCGACCACAGTTTATGCAAAATTCAGTTCTCCTCGGATCCGCACAAATTGCAGTGCGAAAAGTAAAGAAAGAGTGTGCAGATTAAAGATTGCCCATTTGAGTTGTGTTACATTTGATTGAACTAAAACTAATTTTGCATAAAAATATTGAATTTGTGCATTGATTTTTTTTTGTTAAATGATTTTCTTAGGATTATGAATAGTGCAATATAATTAGTAGAGGTATGAAGTTCATAAATTTGACCATTGAGTTTTAAACTATCTTGTTTATATCTAGATATTAAAATTAAATAATGTAAATCTAGGTAGATTGAGTCCACACAACTTAAATTTTATTAAAATTGGTATGCATATATTAAAAAAAACTATTGTTCATGATAGTACTCACCATTTTTTGCTCGCTACCCATGTAGGTAATGATCCTCCTATTACCGCGTTAGGCGCCCACGTTTCACCCTCTTATCGCGACACCAAATAACCATTACCGTATTTCGACACTTGGCATCAAACCCATATGAAATTTGTCTCATATTTGCCACTTGTTACACATGTAAAAGAGGCCTAAGGGCCTATAAATAGAAGATTTGAGCTGATTTTCGGTGGACTTCGGTTCGGAATTCAGGCCGAAGGGTTGATACTTTTTCGTGTTTGATCTGCAAGATTGTTACAAAATCAATGAAAACACATTGTTCTTCCTTGAGTGATCAAATTCATATTTAATTAATGTTTTGATTTGGTCGGGAACCATTAGTTTCATACGTTATATGACACATTTCTCAAATTAAAGGATTTACTTGGTAAATTTTACAATTTATACTTTAGATAGTAATACTCTAAAGCGAGGTTGCAGTTATATTTAAGACGGCCAACAATCATATGTCATATGTAAGTTACGAATCGTTCCACTCGGCCCCTCCTTCCAAAGGATCCTAGATCTATCACTAGTTGTTACTTGACTCACATGACATAATGTACAACTTGGATGTATAGTTTAAGTGGGAAAACAAAGACTGAATAAGAAAGTTGGATAGTTTATGTTGGAATGTTGTAAGCATAGGAACGCAAAGTGCAAAGTATGTTAGGTTGATGTTTTCTGACATTGTTTCTTCTTTTCAGTGGGCTGAATAAAAAAACTAGAATGTTATAAGCATGAGAGCACAGAGTGCAAAATATGTTAGGGTGATGTTTTCTGACATTGTTTCTTGTTTGTATTCGAACGTTTTCCGTCAATGTGATTTGCATAATAAAAACGTTAATGTGATTTGCACAATAACCGTGTCTCTTTGGAAATGATTCAAGTTTTTAAAAAAATTATGGTGTTGTGTTACTACTTGAACAGCGTGTTAAATTAGCGGATTGATGACTCCATTACATATATGAAACTTCATTATAGGCACAAAATCATGCACAGATTCGTGTTTGATATAGATTTATAGTATCGAAATAACCAGTAAAAAAAATTGCATTCAGAATCCATAAACTGAATCGAGATTTCATATCAAATTTATATAGCTGAATAGAAACCTCATAAAATCCACGGAAATCTATAAAAAATAAAACCAATTGAACTGAAGTGAAGATATGTAGTATTAAGCAACAAAATAAAGTCTATACAATTCTCACTATTCATCAAGCTACTATCTTTATAATGTTTATATATCATAAAAAAAATGATCAATCTAACCTTATTTTAAAAAATTCCCTAATCTTTAATCACTAATCTGTGATTAATGAGCCCCTCAAGACTACAATTTGAAAAGAGAGTCGTCCTCCAGCGGCGGAAAGTTCAAATCGAGATCCAAAACCACTCTTCTTCTTCTTCTTCTTCTTCTTCTTCTAGCCTTGTTGATGGATTCGTTTAGAACCGGAAACGCAACGTTGGAGGCAGGTTCTTGAACTTTCTCAACTTCGACGTCGGCGCGCTTCCTCTTGAAAGACTACGCCATTGACTAGGGAAGAATGGATGGTTTTCCACAATATCTACAATGAAGCTTATATCTAATGTCGACGCACACAACCTAAGCCAAAATAGTTGGATTTGGAAGTTAGACACCTTCCCAAAGGTAAAAAAACTTCCTGTGGAAAATTGACAAAAACGGATTACTAACAAGGGACAGGCTACGAGGAAACATATCACAGTACCCCAAGAATGTGTGTTTTCATCTATTTGTAGAGTGCCCACATACATTGCATATCATAATGAAAATTAAGCCAGGCCAAGAACATGGAGTCTACTACAACAATATGATACATCCAATAAAACATCGAAGACCAAGTTAAGTGAACTCCGACATCAAATTGGAAAAGACAACATGACTGAACTTGCAGTAGCCTGGTGGTGTGTTTGACACCAAAGGAATAAAGTAGTATGTATTTCAACAAGTTCCCAATGACTATATACAAGATATCGAGAGACACATCCGAGCACAATTAGATAATTGGAAAAGATCAAAAAAGTGGACCGAGGACGAAGAAGCAAAAGAAGTAACAAGGAAAAAAATCAAAAAGGAAGCCAAAATGTAAAGATGGGAAAACCCGGAACAACGATGTATCAAACTAAACTTGGATGGCTCAAAATTAAATGATGACTTTGCTTCAACGGGCTTTGTTATACGAAACCATGAGGCAACAATACTAAGCATGGGAGTCAGGAAGTATGGTCATAATTCAATCCTCCAAACTGAGGCCCTCGCCCTTAGAGATGGAGCTAAAAAAGCAAAACAATTGGGATACAAAAAAATTAAAATCGAAAGTGATAATTAATAGTCATTGAAGCATCCATGGGCATCAGAAAGTGCCCTTGGCAAATTGACATGTTGATCTCAGACATCTGGGTTTTTCTCTAGGAGTTTGAGATTGTGAGGATTAAACATGTGGGTAGGGACTGTAACACAGTGGACGACAAGATCGCTAAATTAGGCCACGACCTCCCTATTGAAGACATTGTGAATCACCAAGAAAACCCAGAAATTTACCCCAAATGATGCTAAATAGCTTAGTGTAAGTATAATTGTTAAAACAAGTTAGAAATTTGATAAATGTGTTAATAATTGGAACTTGGAACAAACCCATAGTGGATTTCAGGAAATATTATTCACAAAAATCCATCTGTTTTTTTTAATTTAGCTAAAATGTAATATTTTTCACTAAACATGCATTTCACCATTTTTTTCTTATAATTTTGACCAAAATAACTTCATTTCAATTAAGGTGTATGACTAATATGTTTATTTATATATGCTTTTAATACTCCATCCGTTTTAAAACATTTATCTATTTCATATTTATTGTGATCTTTTTACATGTATACTCATAATAATTAATTTTATCATAATCATATACGTCTTTCCATATTTCTTTTAAAATAAACAAGTATACATTCATATGGGTAATATAGGAAAACCAATTATTTTTTAATAAATATAGAAATCTTATTTAGTCAATTATTTTAAAACGGTGGTAGGTATATATATATATAAATAAAAATTGTAAAATTCCAACGGGAGGTACAACCCCCCATTAGGTACCATATACGCCCGCCCCTGCCCAAAACTTAATGTTTTCATCCGAAAGGATGCTCTAGGCCGTCCTCCGTGAGGGAGATCTCCTAAATTTTACCTCGATAAAAAAAATACTCCATCTGTTTCAAAAAACTTGACCCTTTGGAAACTTTATGTTGCTTCAAAAAACTTGTCAATTTCATATATTTTCCCACTTATTTCCAAGTTTGTCCCTCATGATGTCACCTATTTCCATGCTAGTCATGCTGTTTAGTTAGGAGTGATGTTGTTATAATTGTATAGGGATATTTTAAGTATACATAAATAATCCTTAATATTTGTAAAAATGTTCAAAAAATCAAAGTTTCAAAACGGAGAAAGTAATAAATATCTACTCGCTAGTAGGAAACTACCACGTACCGTGTTCAGTAATCAAGTAGCAACTCCTTGCAGCGCAAGCACAATCTAGGGAGTCCAAATATGTGTATTTTATAAAATATATGGTCTGAGAAAAGGTAAATATTGGAAAAAATATATCAAAAAGGTAGTATGATGACCTTGATGCATATTTGGTTCATCATGACTAGCGCTCTTAATTTTCACGTATGAGTATACTTATTGATATATAAAGGCATGACTATGTAGCTATATTCCATATAAATAATACTGTCAATGAAATATTAGTACATAAAAAATTGAGTTTAATATATATATATATATATATATATATATAGGATGCGGTTCACGGTAGAACAACCCCTGTAGAGATATCTAAGAATAAATCTCACGTGTGGTTGAGCGCGTCGCGTAGAAAAAAATCTCCGTAGTAATGCTCTAAAAGCAATGAAATTAAACACATCTTTCTTCCTTGAACGGTCAATTTCGATTGTTACAAAACCAATGAAAACACATTTTTCTACCTTGAATGATTAAATTTTTTTTTAAATAATGTTTCGATTTGGATCGAAACCGTCAGTTTCAAATATTATATGACACGTTGCTCAAATTCAAGGATTTACTTGGCAAATTTCACAATTCATATAGTAATGCTCTAAGAACTTCGGCGAGGTTGCAGATATATATTTTTTTTGGTCGAAAGGTTGCAGATACATTTAAGTAACCAAGATCTAATAAATTCAAGGATTTACTTGGCAAATTTCACAATTTATACTTCATATAGTAATGCTCTAAGAACTTCGGCGAGGTTGCAGATATATTTTTTTGGTCGAAAGGTTGCAGATACATTTAAGTAACCAAGATCTAATAAATTCAAGGATTCACTTGGCAAATTTCACAATTTATACTTCATATAGTAATACTCTAAGAACTTCGGCGAGGTTGCAGATATATTTTTTTTTGGTCGAAAGGTTGCAGATATATTTACGTGACCAAGATCTGATACTAGAAGTTCCTTTGGTTGTATAGTTTAAGTGGACAAACAAAGACTGAATAAGAAAGTCGGAAGGTTAAATGCATGAGGGCGCACACTGCAAAGTACGTTTGAGTGATTTTCTCTGACATTGTTTCTTGTTTGTACTGGAACGTTTTACATCAATGTAATTTGCACAATAACCGTGATTTTTGAACGTTTTACTTGTTTGTACTCGAACGTTTTACATCAATGTAATTTGCACAATAACCGTGTCTCTTTTTGGGAATGATGACCAGCGTGTTAAATTAGCGGATTGATGAGTCCATTACAGCTATGAAACTTCATTATAGACGCGAAATCATGCTGAACAATTCTACGAAGTACGTAGTGCGCAGATTCGTTTTTACAAGAAATTGGAAGCAAATTGGGAACTTGATATATATAGATTATTGTACCACAAAAAACTGCATTCAGAATCAATAAACTGAATGGAGGATTCATATCAAATTTATATAGCTGAATAGAAACCACATAAAACCAACGCAAATCTATAAAAATTGAACCAATTGAAGTGAACTGAAGATATGTAGTATTGCGCAACAAAAGAAAGTATACACATGTTCCCACTATTCATCAAGCTACTGTCTTTAATAGGGTTTATATATCATGAAAAAAGAAAATAATCAGTCTAAGCTGCATTACACAAATCCCCTAATCTTTAATCCCTAATCTGTGATTAATGAACCGCTGAAGACTACAATTTGAAAAGAGAGTCGTTCTCCAGCGGCGGAAAGTTCAAATCGAGATCCAAAACCACTCTTCTTCTTTTTCCGACCTTGTTGATGGATTCGTTCAAAACAAGAAACGCAGCGTTGGAGTCAGGTTCTAGAACTTTCTCGACCTCTACGTCGGCGCGCTTCCGCTTAGCGGTGAACTCGGCGTGCTTCCGCATGTGGCCGCCGAGGGCCTGCCCCGTCGGGAACCTCTCACAGCACTCCTTGCACTCGTGGACCCTGAATCTGGCCGGCCGGACCCGTCTTTGTTGGCAGCCCTCGCCGGGAATCGCGATTGTCACGGCGGCGGCGGCGGCGCTGTCTTGATTTGGTAAGCGGAGTTTGATGTGGCTGGCGCGGTGGCCGCCCAGGGCTTGGAAGCTCCTGAATTGGCGGTTGCAGTCTTTGCACTTGAAAAACTGATCGATTTCCGACAGCCGACTCCCGGACGGCGCCCGCGGCTTGTCTAGGGCGCTGGATTTGGCCCGGAGTAAGGACGCGCAATTCGCCCTGGCTTGCATCTCGATCGAATCCGCTGCTTGAAAAACCACCATTGTTCGGAGGCAGAAAAGAAGAGACTAGAAGACTCAGATTCAGAGTGTTGCAAAATTGAAACGGAAGATTGGGCTGTGCGTTGCGCGTGTATTTATAGGTGAGGGGTTGCCAATAGATAAATAAATAAATAGGAGGCCTTCGCTTCGACCAAAGAACAATTAAATAAATAAATAGGAGGCGAAAACCGAGTAAGCCATTAGGTCATATTCCCTTTGACTTTGACCGTCCGAACAGAAAGCGAGTGTTTATCCTTTTGCTTTCTTCTGTGCGTCTCTCTTTGTTTCTTGCAGCGCAAGGCTGAATAAGAATTAAGTCGGCGCAATATTACACCGTCATACTTACAGTATATTTCAGGGGTAAGTTTTAGATTATAATAATGACTCTTATAATAATGGTGTTTCTATTGTTTCCTTGTAGAATATTTGTTGCTTTATCTTACGATATCTTTTTACTAGTTATAACTCCGTATTATATACTCCCTCTGTCCTCGAAAACTTGTCCGTCTTTCCTTTTTGGTCGTCCCCAAAACTTTGTCTATCTCTACTTTCTTTCCATTTGTATCACTATGCTTTTACAATCTTACCCTCATACAATCTCATATGTTACACTCATTATTAACTTTATCGTCAACTTTATCACTTTTTCCTATAAAATTATAAAATTACCCCCATCCAATCTTATATATTATTCCTTTTTATTACCCTTTTCATCAATTTTACACCTTTTTCAATCACCTATCAAACTTTTACACTTTTTATTAATCCGCGTGCAAATATGCTTTACGGACAAGTTATCGGGGACGGAGGGAGTATTTGGGGTGATTTGCTTTGTATTATGCTTTTCTGTACTTAGATTTTGTAGTAGTGTGCAAGGAAAGTAAACGAATACTTATTCGTTTTAGGAATAATATATATAGTTTCAGTTTTTATCCATATATATATAATTCAAACAAGCCTAGTTTCTTTTGGGTGTACGTTCTCCTTCTGTGTCCGCCAATATTAATGTATACTTAGTTGAAGACCCGTACCATGTACGGGAAATGATCATTTTTTTCGTTAAATTTGTGTATCTACTATAATCTATACTATATATTAATTCTTTTATAGAAGGAAATTTTAAAGATAGATATTAGATGAGTAAGAAAAAAAATAAAATTAAAGGTTAGATCATTGAAGAAATTTTAGAGATAAATAATATGCCTTTAGAAATAGATATTTGATGGGTACAAAAAAGATAAAGTTAAAGATTACATAATTAGGAAAAATAAAACATATAAAATTGTTAATCAAGTGGGGTCAGATTTAACGTGAAAGCTCGAAATTCTCCGGCTTTAATATATAGTATAGAATAGATTTTTATAAAATAATATTATGGATTCAATTATTTTATATATCTTTCTTTTCCCCTTTTTTTGGTGTGAATTGAATAAAACTTTTTTAATATGACTTTTCTAATATATACCATCAACCTTAGCCTAATCAGGTTAAGAATATATGTGATATGTTCATGAACATATACATTGACTTCGACCAAAAAAAAAAAATGAACATATACATTGACCTCAAGTCTGGTTCAGGCCCTTCGATAGTTCCATATAGTGGTGAAGCTTTTCATGGGTGCTAGATCGATCGATCGAGTTGGTAGATGGGGTGCTGGATTTTCGAGTTATGATTTTATGGCCTCTTACAATATGTCTATTTAAGTATATGAATTACAGTCATTACTTTTCTACAATACCAAAAACAATAAGAATAACAAATTAATAAACAAATTCAAACTTCTAAATTTAATTAATCAATTAATCCAAAATTAATTATATATCAGAAAGTTTCATATTAGGTTAATATCTGTGGTTTCATATGCGTACTCTAAATCATCACTATCATCACAAACTTCCGTGTTTCACCAGGGTCCAGGGCCATTGCTGCTTTGTCATTATTTGTCGTGCGAGCAGCTCAAGTCTGAAAGACAGAAATTATGGTGTAAGCTAATTATGGTGGAACTTAGGTACTAAGCATTGCGGAAAGTGAGAAGAAATAGGGTTCTTCTGGGGAACTTGTTCTCCAATATACACGGTTTCCTAATTAACATTATTATACACACGCACGTAGCACTCGCTCGGTTATATGTCTAGATTAGGTTTTTTCTTTGATGTATGCGTACAAGTGCTTGAGTCATTAGGCAGATCGACATCAATTAATCACTGCTAAATAATATGTATATATCCATACGCTATACTCCAACTGTCCCATTAAGTTTGTCTCGTTTCCATTTTAGGCGTCCTCTTAAGTTTGTCCTCTTTCCTTTATCAATGTACAATTTCTTAAAATTCAAACTCATTTTTTACACCAAAAATCCAACTTTTCCGTCTACTTTATCCCTTTTCAACTTTTACACATATAAAATTACAAAATTTACCCCATTGAATTTGATCTTTTATCCACTTTCTTAAATCCTAATACCTACTTTATCACTTCCTTAATAAACACAAAATTTGTCCTTTGAGACAAACTCATTGCAACCGAGGAAGTATAATATAAATCCTCGTACCAAATTCAACCAACGCCTAGTCAACTCTATTTTAAATACCTTTCATTGTCAACCTTTGTATGGTTGGTTTCCCATGTTGCCCAAAATCCCAATTTATGCAAAAAGGGCATTTACATGTTACCTTTTAAAGATTGTTTTTTCCTAAGAAAAACTCTTTGTTGCTAAATTAGATATTTTATATAAGGCTAAATAGCTGAAAACCACCCCTATAATATGCTACATTCCCAGTAACCACCCCTTTAAAGCGATATTCCTGAGAACCACCCCTTTAACCAGCTCCGTTAATGAAGCACCACCCCTCGTCACCTTTCCGTCCGAAGCCGTTAGTAATATCTGACGTGGCATGTTTTTTATCTGTTTTTAGTAGCTTTGCTTATGTGGCATACACATGTTGGACACTTCATCTAGTTCATTTACCCATATTCATTCAAATTACCCATTTCACTTAATTTCACCAAATTAGGTCAAAATTGGCATAATTTGGTCAAAATTGACACCACCCTAATTAGGTCAAAATTGGTCAACATCCTCCCCCACTACCTTGGGCGTCTCCACCGCCAAGGAGACCTGCTCAACCCCGCCGTCCCTCTGCGACGCCGGCAAGCTCCTCACCTCCGTCACCATCTCCGACACCAACCTCACCGGCTTCCTCCCCAAATCATGGCACCACACCGCCACCAGCAGCCAACAAAACCTCTCCCCAAATCCAGATCTACCGTCATCCATCCTCCATCCACGCCTGTCGCCAGATCTACTGTCCTCCGTCCTCCATCATCCATTTCGTGAGGCTAGAGAGGGCGCTGGAGGAAGCTGAGGGGGAGATGATGTAGCCACGTCTCGTCTTCCTCGGCCACCAGCGGAAAGCAGCCCCCTTTCCCCTCCTCCGCCACCCACAAATCCTGCTATCTCTCCGCCGCCTCCCGCTCCCATAGCATGCTCGTCCTCTCCTGCCCATCCCCCAAGCCCATCGCTCAACCCCACCCCCAACCCCCGCCTCCTTCCATTCGAGATCCGATGACGCCCCTTCCAGATCGCGACTCCATTAGCTAGGAGGTCGGGAGCCCTCGGATCTGGAGCAGCGGCGTATGTAGTCGGAGACGACATCGGTGGTCGAAAGCGATGACAGCGGTGGCCGGGTGGCGACGAGTCGAAGGATTTGCTCGGCATCCTGGCGGAGAGGTTGATGATGAAGATTTGCTCATAATTGAAGATAACCCTAATTGAAGAATTTTGGGAAAATTATGGGTATTTTTTGTGCTTAAATTAGTAATTTTGATAACATAAATAAATAAATAAAATGGGTAAATGAGTTAGCTTAGGTGGAGCTTAGGTGGCCACCAAATCTATGCCACATAAGCGAAGCTACCCAAAAACACATAAAAAATTATGCCACGTTAGATATTTCTAACGGTTTTGGACGGAAAGGTGACGAGGGGTGGTGCTTCATTAACGGAGCTGGTTAAAGGGGTGGTTCTCAGGAATATCGCTTTAAAGGGGTGGTTACTGGGAATGTAGCATATTATAGGGGTGGTTTTCAGCTATTTAGCCTTTATATAAATGTATTAAAATTTGGCATTGGTTCAAATAAAAATTAACATTAACCTATAAACTACGAACACACAGTAACCGTTAGATTATATAGATGGATGGCCAGGATTAAACGATTGTCTCTTTTTAGTTTTTAAGGACGCGGGGGTAAAATTGTCATTTTACGTATTTTTTTTTCATCTGAAACCCTTCTTCTCCGGGGCGGGGGATCTGCCCCGAGATTGAGGGTGGCGAGGACGGGCAAGGGGCCGGAGATCCGATTGAGGGAGAGTTCGAGGTCGGAGAGGCGGTAGATGTTGGAGATGGAGTCCGGGACGGGTCCGGAGAGGGCGTTGGCGCTGAGGAGGGCTCGGCTGAGCATCCCGAGCCGGCCAAAGTCGGAGGAGATGGGGCGAGGGCCACGATTGAGGGGGGATGGGGCCAGATCAAAAGTACAGAGCTTCTGATATTCCGACTCCGACTCGTTGCTGACTCGGCTAAAGTTGTCGTGCCAAGATCAAAGATAAATAACCCAAACAAACAAACTAAGTATAGTAAGCAAGTAAGGGGTCGAACTCAAGAGAACTATGGCTTCTAGTATTAATATAATTATCACCAAATAAAGGGGGAATTTAAGGGAAGAATCTAAACTGATCTAATCTAAGAAACAAACAAAACAAACAAATAAACAAACAAATAAGGAAAGCAGTGATATGGAAACAAGTTCATTCAAAAGATCCACTCATGATATAATCCCTCGATCATAGATTCATCCATTGATTTCATTCACACCTATGGTTAATTCCTATCCTGATCATTAACAATCGCAAGTCCACGGTCCAAGCTATTCTATAACCCTAGGCAAGGACGCTTAACCTAGAATTAGCATAGAGAACAAGGATATGTAGGATATAATATCAAACAATCAAGCTACGAGTCAAATGCAAGATAAAACAATCAATTCTCTTCTTAATCCTAGTTGCATAGACAACAGGTCTAGGTTAAGTTGTTTTCACAGATTAGCTTTGTCCACGGTCCAAACCTAATCAAAAGTAGAACATCAATCAATTCAATAGGTTCATGACTTCTAGAGAAACACTAAACATTCATAAGATGAAGCACAAGAGAATCAATATCAACCAAAGGATAGAAATCAATTACCAAAACCTCACGAGTTCATACATCAAAGCTTCTTCCTTGAACAAACCCAAGGAGACTAGCTCTCCATAACTAAACTAAGCTAAAGAATTGAATTATGAATAAGAGATAGAAGATACTAAAAACCTAAGGCTGGCTCCTCCTTATATAGCCCAAGGAACAAGCTCCACGAGATAGATAAGGAAAGAGGCAAAAGATAGAAAAGGAAACAAGATAGAAAGATTTTGGCCCGCTTCGGACCCGGCATCAACGCGGTCGCGCCACCATCACTGCGCCCGCGCTTTCATGACAGAACAGAATAACTCGTCTCGGCAGCCATCGCGGTCGCGGTGGACAATCCGCGGTCGCGGAATCTCGACAGAATCGCTGGTGTCACTTTGGAGGCTGTTTTAACCATCTTCCGCTTGGAGTCTGACTTCGGTCTAAAAAGATGAATTGAATCCCTTGAAGTTAGCTTTTTAATGGCACTGGAATCATCTCAATCCGACCTCTGTAGCTCAAGATATAGCCTTTGCAAGCAAGTGGTGTCGCGCAAACAGCTCAAAACGCCTTAAAACTCTTGATTCTTGCATTTTTGTGTGTTCGGCCTAAATATTACAATTACGCACAAACTCTAACCTAAACACACTCAATATAGCCCTACAAGAGTTAACCTATGCAAAATAGGCCGAATCAAATTCCCCCATACTTAGATCTTGCTCGTCCTCGAGTAAGCTCAAAACAAATCTAACAAGGTAGCATATCTAAGATCTGAAGAAATACAAGGGAAGATAAAACACTCAGCTCATAACCCGAACCAAAAACAATAGAGAAATCATGAGTATAAAACAATGAAGCTCAAACACACACCTCACAACATGATATAACACTCAAGCTCTAAAAACATGAAAGAGAGCAACCTAGGATCTACCCAAATCTAACATGTAAGCCCCAAAGTCCCCAAACAAGAATGATCCTAAAACACTCGAATTTTTCCGCTCAATTCTGCTTAGGCGCCCTTTCGGGTTTTCACCTAACCGCTCTTTTCATTTTTCAAAGTTGTGCTCACAAATACTCACAACTCTCATAAACCTCATATTACCCCAGCCTAATGCTGGTCCGGGTTACCTGCTTATTACCTGAGCCGCCCTTTCAGGTTTTCGACTCATCCCAGGATTTATATGCCTTTTTTCACCTTTTTATGGCTTTTTCTATCTTTTTCTTTTTCTTTTTTTCTTTATTATGCAAAAAGTAGGTGCAAGTGCTCCATGAAAAGATGAAAATCAAAAATATGAAGCAAATCAACTAACTAAGCTAACTAAGATAAGCGAATGCGAGTACCCCTTCCTCCATACTTGTTAGAGCTAGAAATCAACCAAGTAGAATTGGTGACCCCTTAGCCTAGATTGGGCGTGAATTAAGCTATACGAACTCGTGAATCAAAAGAAAGAATGCGAAAATTGTATTTGGAACTGATGTGTATTCAATTGTATTCATGTATGAATAAGTAACGTACATATGTATGATCCCCTCTATGTATTTATAGGGGCCCAAAAGATAGAGTGCTCTACAAGATAGAAAGATAACTAGATAGATGCGTTTTTATCTAGACGACCTATATGATATGGTTTTTGCCTCATAAGATAGGAATAACCCCTACAAGATATAAACGTAAATATATCTTATAATTAGGCGTATGAATTATCATGCTTCGATATTCATTTACTTGATCAATCTTCTAGAAGCTCGCCGCCTAGTTCCGTGGATCTCTCGTAGGCCGTTCCGGTACATCTCGTGGGCTTCGGGTTATTAGGGCCCAACAATACCTCTTTCAATTTCAATCTCCAAATTTCAAATTTGGAATTGGAATTGAACTAAAACTCCAATTGCCGGCTACTTGGCCTTGAAAATCGTTGCGCCAGGCCATCATTACTCTGTATTAATACCCCTCAAACGTTCTCTTCTAGCAGAAACATCACCTCACTCTGTCGAACACAGGTACGAAAACTCTCTCCTCCTCGTTTAACTTTTTCGTCTTCCACCTTTTGTTTTTCTCTCAAACCCTGCTACTCTTTGCTTTCCTTTTTTGCTTAGTCTCCTCGCTCAATCCCCATCCGCCTGCTTCCCTACCATGGCCGAAACCCCTCTTTTCGCCCCTTCAAACTCACTAATGCCCCAGGATCAATTCTCGTGTAACCTTACCCCGACGATGTGGCTAGAATCGTCGCCGAAGGAGGGTTTCCGGCCGGGACGGTGACCCACTGTCCTCAAGACGAGCTTATTGACTGGATTCGCCCTGGCTGGATCTGCTTTATTGAGTTTCCATTTGCCCTAGGACTCAAATTCCGGTTTTCCCCCTTTGTTAGGGATTTTCTCAAGGAGTTAGGGTTTCGCCTTCTCAAATTATGCCCACAACTTGGCGCATATTGAGATGTGTCGACGAGTTGGCCTCTAGGAAAGGGATGGCTATGACAGTGAGCGAGTTCTTAGTTGCTTACAAGGTAGTGCCCTCTAGGCCGGGTAGAATCTCCGTTCACTCTAGGAACACCCACGACCCCTTGATCCCAGGTGTCAAGAACCCTAACACGGGATGGCAGTCACGCTACTTTTTTGTCGAGAGACGCTCTTTGGGTGAAATAGGAGAAATCTATAAAGATGTTTTCCTAGATGCTTGGAACACCACCCGTAAGAGCCTCGCCTGTCCTGCTGTTATCTTTTCTTTTTCATCGTTGTACTGTCTTTACTAGTGTTCGTTACTGGTCCCGTTATCCTGATAAATATATCTTGCTGACATTCTCCTGATTACACCTTGTGCAGTGCCAAAGAACTTCAACTCCAGATCGTCCAGCGGAAAACTGATCAAAGTGTTATTGACCACGGAAGCCAAAAACCGCGCCCCTAGCAAAGTTTTCAACGAGCCAGATAAGCCCAAGGAGGAGGAGCATTCCCGGGGCTCTAGTTACGAGGCTTCAGAACTAGAAACCGAAATCTCTCCCCCTGTCGTGAAAATGTCAAGCACCTCCAAGCCCACCAACTCTGGTAAGATTTTAGCAATTTACCCTTTCTGTATACCAGATAACTTTTCTAGTAGAGAATAGGTTCAAATAACTCGTTCGTGGTGGAGTTAGGTCGCGAGATGAATGTCTCTACCGATGCAATGCTAAGGCGGATGCTGAGGTCTCAAAGTTCCAATCCCCCTCTGGTGCCAAAGAAGGAAGCTAAGCAAGAACGCCATACCCAGAAGCGTAAACTAGAGGACCCTCATACCGTTGATCTTTCCAAGGACGACCCCCTGGATTTCTGGGGTGCTGTGCTAGAGTCTACCTCCAGTGAGGCCAGAGCCACCTCTGTCAAGGGTGGAGTGGAGCGAGCACTGACGCAATCTAGGGCGACTATGAAGAAGGTACGCTTACACGCTCCCTTTCATTTGTCAAACTAATTTTCTACCGTCGTGACGATGACTTTTCTTCTTTTATTTATCGTTGCTCGTAGGCAACTCAAGAATTTGCTCTGGCCATGGATGTGTTCATGAGGGAGCTTAGTGTGCTGACGACTAAGGAGAGACAGGCCTCGGAGGCAGTGTTGGAAGTCGGCCGTCAGAACCGCATCCTTGAAGAGGCCTTAGGCTCCCACCGAGCTCAAGTCGCCAAGTTGCAGGAAGAGGTATCCTCTCAAACCAGGAAGGTTGTCGAGCTTCAAGAGGCCGCAAGTGAGTTCACGCAGCAGGTGGTAAGGATCGGCACGTACTATTCTATCAAGGCCAAGATTGAAGTTCTAGAGAGTGTCGCCAATGGAGAGAGTGACCGGTGGAACTTGGAGGAGCTGAAGTCCACCTTTGAAGCCTTGTTCCCTCCTGGCTCGAAGGTCCCAGGAGAAGACTTCTTGCCTGACGAAGACCTAGACGATGACGCCAACTCTCCCGCTCCGATAGACGATATCCCGGCCGTGGGTTCCAGTGACGTTGTCCAGCAACAAAACAAGGATGAGCAACTCTCGTCGCAAACCCCTTCTCCGGCTAAGTGACCTCTCTAAATGTCTGTTTTTTGGTTGTGTTTGGTTTAAGTACTTTCTCTGGCAATGTTATTTGCCAAAACTTGATAATGGTTCTGGCGTGGCCCGGGTGCCAAGACTTTGACTCTTTCTGGGGAAAACTTTGTACCCCTAATGTATGGATCTTTTTATTCGTAGGCCCATTGTATGGCCCCGCTTTATCTAGTTATGGGTATTTTCTGCTTATGATAAAGCTTGCCGAAATAACTGGACATTTGCCCACGAACATCTAGGAATAGTTCTGGTGGTGTTATCTAGCTTTCGGAGCTCATTTTGAGCGATCTTGCCCAACCGTTGGAGCTTGATCCGTATTGCGTAGTTGACCCTTCGGGAACGTACCTAGCTCCCGTGATTTCGCCTAGATTGGGCTCTACTTGCCTTATCTTGAAACGAGATGTCTTGCTTGAATACGTTTTGTCAGGGGGCCTAGTACCCCTTGCCATTCTAGGAAGGTATTTGTAAACTGTACCCTGAAGATCGTTCCCAGAAAAGTATGCTTGTGTTTTTTAAACAAACGCCTGGTAATGTGAATCTCCTAGGGTCGGAGTTTAGATGTAATCTTGGTAATCATACGGGTAATAAATTTGTCATAGTATGGTGATGTGATTGACGGCGAATTCGCTACCCCTTGTATTATTCGGAGAGGGACCACCTTTGTCTAGAGATTGTGATTAGAAAAGCGCGTTTTGTCTTTGCTAGAAGTGGCGTAGTTACCTAGTGCGTCGTAGTGGTTGTTATTCGTAAGAAACAAGCTTGTTTGTATGAAGGGCTAACGTTAGCGTGGTGACGTCGAATGTTGATAGTATACCTAGGTTGTACAACCAGTTAGTAGGTGTGGATTAATCCGCTGGATGCTAGCATATGTGTCAGGCGACTTGTGCCTTATTCGTGGATCCAAATGTTCGTGCGAGTTTTGCAATACTGGCGATACTTGCCTAGGCCTCTTATGGGCCAAATCATTACGTCCACGAGTTTTGTGGGATATCTGGCGATAAATGCCTAGGTCACTTATGGGCCTAATCGTTACGTCCACGAGGTTTGTGGGAATATTTGCCTTTTTGTAGCTTGATCGGGGCTACTAGGTGGGAACCCAGGTTTTGCGTTTTTGTATCGTGCGAAATTTGCAAAGGCATGCTTTCGAGAAGCACATTCTTGTTTTCCGTGTGTATAATCGAAGTAATTTGTCACAAATTCCATTCATAACTTGAAAGAATCACAAGAACACAAAACAATGTACTAACTGGTGCTAACCACTAGAACTATGATCTAGAAATAAAAGTGGGGTGATGGTTCAGGAACCCCCTTGCATCCCCCCGAAAAAGAAGAAAATCCAAGACCTTCTAATATGCAAAATAAACTAGGTAACTAGAGATAAGGTTTCTAGAAATAATGCTTTTTGAGGTGAGTGGCGTTCCAACTCCTAGGCACTGGTTCTCCTTCCTCGGACTCCAACTGGTAAGCTCCTTGCTCTACGACCTTCGTGATCCTGTAAGGTCCTTCCCATCCGGGTGCCAGTTTTCCCGCGTTTTGCTCTGCTGTGTTCTGGAACACCTTGCGAAGTACCCAGTCTCCAACTTGAAAGACCTTAACTCTTACGTTCTTGTTGTAGCTCCTGGATACTTGCTGCTGGTATCGAGCTACTCTGAGGTGGGCCGATTCCCGTAACTCCTGGACCGTGTCTAGGTCTGCCTCTAGTTGCTCCTTGTTCTGGTCAAGCGTAGCTAAACCATACCGCGCGGTTGGGACCTAGATTTCCGCTGGGATGACTGCCTCGCACCCGTATACTAGAGAAAAGGGGGTTTGCCCCATTGGTTTCTTGGGAGTGGTGCGATCAGCCCAAAGCATGTAGGGTAGCTCCTCTGCCCACTTGCCTTTGGACTTGGCTAGTCTTTTCTTCAGATTGTTTATGATCACCTTGTTTGAGGCCTCTGCTTGCCCATTTGCCTGGGGATATCTGGGAGTTGATGTAACCAGGTCGATGTTCCACCCCTGGCAGAAATCTCTCATTCTCTGGCTAATGAACTGGGAACCGTTGTCGCAAACGATTGTTGCTGGGATCCCGAAGCGGCATAGGATGTTGCGCTCGATGAATGAGATCACGTGCTTGTCCTTGATCTCCCTATATGCTTCGGCTTCGATCCATTTGGAGAAGTAATCAGTCATAGCCAAGAAGAATACTTTTTGCCCCGTAGAAGGAGGTAACTTTCCCACAATATCCATCCCCCACCTCATGAAGGGCCACGGAGTAAGGGTTGGATGTAGGCTTTCGGAGGGTTGGTGAGAAGTTGGTGCGTGTCGCTGGCAAGCCTTGCATTCCTGGGCATACTTGGTGGCGTCGCGTCGTAGCGTTGGCCAGTACCACCCATGTCTAAGTATCTTGTTTGCCAAGCTCCTACCACCAGCATGGTTCCCGCAATATCCTTCATGGATTTCTTTCATAACGCTCTCTATCTCTTCTCCTTCCGCGCATCTTTGCAAGACCCCAGACGAAGACTTGTGGTAGAGTACGCCCTAGTGGACGACGAATCGCGTGGCTTTCGCTCTTAAAGCTCTTGCCTCCGTTTTATCCTCAGGCGCCTTCTCGTGTACTAGCCAGTCCAGATATGGTTTGATCCAGCTGCTGGGCTTTGATCCAGAGTGTGCGTCAATGCTGGCTACTGGGAGCGTGTGTAGCATGGATGTTGATGGATCGTTAGTACTGAGGGACGTCCTTTACTTAGGTAAAGGCGTCCTTTGGTTAGGCATTCCTACGAGGTGTAGGAGCGTCCTCAAGTAATGCAGCGGAAATAGTACTAAACAGGTAAGTAATGAACGCAATGAATTATAGAGGAACCACTCAAGACCAAGTAGTCCTTGAGTGTAAACCTCTACCTCCTTGGAGGATTTTTGAATAGTTCTTTCCTTTATATTGAACGTTCTTACAGTTGTACTGGCGAGTTCTTACAGTTCTCTGACACTTAGCTTTTCCCTAAGTTCACTTGTAAAGAACTCCTTTAAGCCTACAACTCAAGCTATAGTTCAATCTACTAAAGGACTCTATCCCTACGTTCTGCAGTACTTCGCAGGACTCTCTCTCTCTCTCTCTTTTTGGTTACAAACTGTTTTGTGGTTTGGGTACAAAATCTCACTCGATCTAACTCAGGTCTAAACACTGTTCTTGAGTTCTTGAGTTAGTTCTTCATGTTCTTGAGTGAGTCGCTTTCCTCTGATTCTCTCTGAATATTCCTGAAAGCGTTAGCGTCACAATAAATGCCTTGGGGCTATTTATAGGACTTGGGGAAGGGCGTCATTTCTCTGGGACGATCATGCCCTTCATGGACGTGGCTACAGGATCTTCCTCCACGTAGTAGGGCGGTGATGAGGAAGCTTCCTGTATCCAGCTGTGTGATGAACTCCGCTACAGGATCGGCCGCCACGTGTTGATGAACTCTGCTACAGGATTGTCCGCCACGTAGTGTTGGACTCTGCTACAGAATCGGTCTCCACGTGTCCTTGGATGATCAAGTATTGTCGAGTGATGTCATCCTGTCGGCTAGAGAGTAAGAACTCCTTTCTTGCGTTCCTACTTGCTTGGGACTCCGTCCTTGCTCAAGTAGTCTCTTGCTGGTCCTTACTTCCTGTTAGCTAGCGTCCCTAAGCCTATGGGACACCCACACACACTTGTTGTCCTTTTGTCACTGGCGTTCCTGAACACTTGGACAATTTTATTAGAATCAAAGTGAGTTTGTCATATCAAAACTAAGGGACGGTTTGTATGGGCACACTACCAAGTACGGAGGCGTCCTTGATAGTGTCCCAACAATTTCCCCCATTTTGATGATGACAAACTCTACAGCAAAATAGTTTTAGCATTGGGACTTATCATGCATGAAAAGCGTCCTAGAATTTTCTAGGCGTCCTCTAGTTTTCTAGGCGTCCTAGAAATTTCAATAAGCGCAAGTTTTCATTCTTTGATTCTCTAACATTTGGATTTTAGGGAGAGAAAAGCGTCCTAGAATTTTCTAGGCGTCCTCTAGTTTATTCTTGCATGGCGTTCCTTAGACCTTTCACTTAATAGTTCCCCCTTAACACTTGCTTATTCTAGATAACTATTTTATAGCGCATCTCTGCAAAACTACACTTCCCCCTTTTGGCATCATCGAAAAGGATAACAAGTGATAAGGACGTTAGTACAAACACATAACTAAAAGCAGTGGAACGCTTGAACAAACACATGCACACAAACAGTGGATAGCCATTCAAATGAAAATGAGAGTACGGTTATTACAAACCAAGATCGTAGTGTTTTAAAACAAAAGAAGCACAAGCAAAATAGTGGGGAATAAAAGGGGTGGACGGCAATCACTGAGAACGGCTCTGGTCTTGATAAAACTTGAGCAGTTGTTCATTAAGTTCAGCAGCCTTGGTGAACGCAGAGGACAGATCCTTGAGAGCTGAGAAGATTAGGCACTGGTTGTCCAAGATCGCACCCATGAGTTCTGCAGGAGGATGCTGAGCAATATTCGCGGGGGCAGAACGGGGCAGAGGACCTGAACTAGAAGAGGGAGCGTCCATAGGAGTAGCTGGAGGAGGAGAAGAAGCCATTAGCATCTGATCAAGAGTGGCAAAGTCAACAGCTGGCTCTTCTTCATGAACGAACTCCTGAGACATTGAAGCGAGACGTTCTTCTTGAGCTTCAACTGCTAGGCGTTCTTCCTTAGCCTTCTTCCTGGCTTCCTCAGCCTCAGCTTCTAACTGTTTTAGCACGGAAGGCAGCTCTTCATTATGCCTGATCTCGACAAGTCCCTTCTTTGCGTTCCATTTCAAGCCGAGTTCCTCAGATGGAGCGTTCTCATCATAAGCATCCTGGGACTGCAGAATGAGCTTGACCAGTCCAGGGTACGGCAAGGCATGCCTCTTTCTTCCACACTTAGCCATGTGTTGCATAGCAATTCTGGCTAGGTTGATTGGACGGCGTTCTAGAAAAGCGTCAATGAGAATGATGTCATGTGTTTGCACTATTGAACGCTTCTCCTGCCTTGGAAGGATGGCGCGACATATGAAGTAGTGAGCGATGGCGCCAACCTTGCTCAGCACGTGAGCTACCCTGTCAAGTCCCATTTGCCTTTTTCCTTGAAAGACATGTTCAACCAGGGGCAGTTCTTCATCAGTTGTCTCAAACCCGCCTTCTGGAAGTGAACTTAAAGCATCGGACGGTGGTTTACGAGGACTTAGGCCCAAGAAGGATCGGATTTGGCGTTCTGTAACTGAGGCTTTCTCACCTCCAATTTTGAAGTGGAGTGAGCCATCTTTTGGTTTGAAACGCAAATCCCTGTAGAACGCCTTCACCTGTTCTTTGTCGACAGTAGTCGGCGCGAACCCAACGTTCAGCCATCCTTGGAATCTTAGAAGCTCGAGGAACTCCTGAACGGCTTCATCATCAAAGGAGGCAAGCCACTCTTCTGAGTAAATTAGAGGGCTAAGAACGTTGACGGGCGCGCCTTCATTTTTCCTTTTGCGCTTGCCCTTTGGAGACTCAGAGTCCTCATCATCATCTGACTCTTCATCGGCATCCTCGGACTCATTTTCAGCTACGTCCTTGGAGGGAGCGTCCTCTGTGCCTTGTTCATTTTCAGCATTGCCACCAGCAGTGGCTTGATTAGCATCAGAGGTAGCTTGACCTTGGGACGTACCCTCGGCGTCCTGAGCCTCTAATTGATGTTCTGTTTGTGGCTCAGCGTCCGCAGGGACTTGGTTGGATTCTGTTTGGATTGTGGGGGATGGGTTTTCTTGAGGAGTTGGGAGGGGATTAAGTAGAGGGAGGGTTTGGTTGTAGGGAGGGACCTCTTGAGCATCACGCTCGAGCTCTTCAGAAAGAGTTGGCTCGGCGTCCTTGTGAGGGACCTAGTGCTCGCCAGCGTCCTCAGCTACTTGTTTCTCAACAGGAGCATTCTCAACTCCTTCTGCCTCGTCATTTGAATCCCCAACAACATCTATGAAAGGGGAGGGTTGACCAGCAGGCATTCCTCGTTGGCTCTCAGATGAGCTAGAGGAGGAGGAGGAGATGTGCTCGGGCTCTGGAGCAGTGTGGACCAGGAGCACTTTTGGAGTTTTGCCAGCTTTGCGGCGTTTGAACGTGTGCTCAAGTGCGGGACGCTGCTCAACGTCCTCTGGTCCACTCTCGGAAGAGGGACGGCGAGATCTGGGGGTCTCGGGGTCCTTGGGTGGCGAGATATGAGCCGGGGCGGATGGGAAGTTTGCGAGATTGAGGGGAGAGTAGGGTTTGGGAGGAAAAGGAATGAGGGCATTTTTCTTTGATGGTTGAGGGGACGGAGGAGGAGTGGGTAGTTGGACGAGAGTGAGTGGTTGTGGAGGTGGAGTTGATTCCTTAGAAAGGTTGGAAGGCCGTTTTGAGGAGTTGGGCCTTTTTGTGGGGGTTTTTGAGGAGGGGACGCTTGATGTTTTGGCCTTTTTGAGGGGCCTTGGATCGTGGGTTCTCTTTGAGCGTCCCTCCTTTAGGTGTGGTGGAAATTTATCCACAATTTGGGTTGGTTTTGAGGAGGTAGATTTGGATGTTTTTGAGAGGGGAGAAGAAGGGGTTGGACGTTTGGATGGGAGGATAGATTTGGTGGTGATGGTGGGGACTTGAGGAGGTGGAGGAGAGGGACTGGGCACTCGGGACTTTAGCATTTTGTACGCCAAAGATTCCCTTGGGTACATTGGAAAGTCCGGTTGGACGGCGTTGTGGAGATCTGGGATAAGTTCAAGTAAAGGACCCAGATTCTCAACTCCAAACTGTGAGAAGAAGAGAACGTCGCCCATCCTTCCCGGCAAGTCTTTGTAATTTGTGTTGTGGAGGCTTGGAACAACGAACCGTTCAATGAACTTCTCGTAGTTTCTCGTCTTTATGTCGTCCGTCTTCACCTCGGGACTATCCATCCGTTCCCTTATCAAGTTGCACAACGTCTTGGGCTTCCTGTTGATGAAGTCCATCAACGATTCATTTAGGACGATGGGTTGAGGTTTCTCGATATAGTGGGACTTCACCAACTTTCGACGCTTCCCGCCGGTAGAAGATCCGGCCACGTTCTTTAGTTGTTGAGACATTTTCAGATGAAGTTTTAGTGAGAGAAAGCTGCTGGAGTTCTAGAGAGAGGTCAGAGCACTGATTCAAGCAGGAAGTGGTTGAGAATAATAAATGAACGAGAGCGACTGTTCTGGCCTTATATAGAGGAAGCGGTGGCACAAACTGTAATTACCACTGTTTTACTGTGCGACACGTGGCAAAACTTCCCCTTTAAGCATTGAGCAAAAGCAACGGTCACTGTTCAAACTTTCAAATATTCAAATTTCTGACTCTTCAACTTCCTTTCAAGACTGAACTGGCGTTCTCTCTTTCAAACCAATGGCGTTCTCTCAGACTTAGCAAAAATTTACCTCTTCAAGCAAACCAATAACCAAGTTCACCGTCCTTGTGATCACCTTACGAACCATTTGAGAACAAAGCAAGTACGTCCCGTAAAATAAAATATGAAGCTCATAGGACGCTTTTGTAGAGTTCTCGGCTAGGATAAGCTTAGAATTCCCATCATTTCAGCTTATAATGAGGGTTGGGTGATCAGGGATACTCTTTTCAAGACAAATAGAGAAATTTGAATGGCGTTCCAAAGTAGCAAACATATGAAGTTTTAGACTAGCGTCCTTGCAAATATGAATTCAATGCATAACAGTCCTTAAACACTTAGAATCTACAAAACATAGCCAATCATTGAGAGAATAGTAGAACGGGACTTGCTACTTAAAAGTTATCATCCCCAAGAGCAGCCTTAGATGCTCATAGGGACGTCTATCAAGCGCCTTAGTGAAAATATCAGCTATTTGGTCTTCAGTCCTTACATGCTCCATACTAATGAGTCCTAGTTCAACATTATCACGCAAGAAATGATGCCTTATATGAATATGCTTTGTGCGTGAATGAAAAACAGGATTCTTAGAAATTTCAATAGCACTAGTGTTGTCACAACGAATGGGAATAGTTTCAAGATTGATACCGTAGTCCTCAAGTTGATATTTGATCCAGATGACTTGTGAACAGCACGAGGCAGCAGCAACGTACTCGGCTTCCGCAGTTGAAAGCGCCACAGAGTTCTGTTTCTTAGATCCCCAAGAGACTAAGCATGAACCAAGGAACTGTGCCATTCCTGAAGTGCTTTTTCTATCAATCACATGACCAGCATAATCAGCGTCCGAGTAGCCAACAAGCTTGAAGGACGTCTTCCTAGGGTACCAAAGACAAAGATCGTCGCGTCCTTTGAGGTAGCGAAAGATCCTCTTAACTTCTTGCATGTGGGACTCCTTTGGATTTGCCTGGAAGCGTGCACACAAGCAAACGGCAAACATGATGTCGAGACGGCTTGCGGTCAAATAGAGCAAAGAACCAATCATTCCTCTGTAGAGCTTTTGATCAACGTCCTTTCCCTTTTCATCAGCGTTAAGACGCGAGTTGGTAAAACATGGGGTTGCAACAGGCTTGGACGTGTTCATCCT
Organism: Polygonum maritimum; assembly: GCA_963924305.1. Classification (NCBI taxonomy): domain Eukaryota; kingdom Viridiplantae; phylum Streptophyta; class Magnoliopsida; order Caryophyllales; family Polygonaceae; genus Polygonum; species Polygonum maritimum. The sequence goes on along the minus strand of OZ002733.1, from coordinate 31,818,088 downwards.
GTACTTCTCAAGCATTTCACGGACATATTTCTGTTGGTGAATACGCGTCCCTTCTTTGAGTTGATTTATTTGAAGTCCCAAGAAGAAATTGAGTTCTCCAATGAGCGACATTTCAAACTCACTACTCATTAAGGACTTGAACTCATCTACAAGCTTCATGTTAGTACTACCAAAGACTATATCATCAACATAGACTTGAGCAATTAAAATGTCCTTGTGAACTTTCTTAATGAACAAAGTTTTATCAATTGAACCTCTTATGTACCCATGAGACAAAAGAAAGGACGCAAACCTGTCGTACCATGCACGAGGGGCTTGCTTGAGTCCATAAAGTGCTTTGTCCAAGTAGTACACATGATCTGGGTGAGAGGCGTCCTCGAAGCCAGGCGGCTGAGCAACATACACTTCCTCCTTTAGCTTTCCATTGAGAAAGGCAGTTTTGACGTCCATCTGAAATAACTTGAATCCTTTGTGGGCGGCAAAAGCAATAAGAAGACGAACGGCCTCAATTCTAGCAACAGGAGCAAAGGTTTCATCATAGTCTATTCCTTCCTCTTGCTTGAATCCTTGAGCCACCAGTCTTGCCTTGTTTCTTGACACACGTCCACTTTCATCAAGCTTATTTCTGAACACCCAGCGCGTCCCTATGATGTTTTTGCCTTTGGGACGAGGGACGAGGGTCCATACTTTGTTTCTTTCAAACTGGTTGAGTTCTTCTTGCATCGCTTGAATCCAGTCAGCGTCCTGGAGTGCTTCTTTGATATTCTTTGGTTCCACCATAGAAACAAAAGCATTGAACGCACAGAAAGCTAGATTTGCCCTCTGGGACTTGCTTGCAGCTGACCTTGTTTGAACTCCTTGAGAAGGATCTGAGACAATCTGGGATGTTGGGTGGTCCCTAGAGAAGAGGGACTCCCTTTGAAATAATTGAGCAAATCTTGGATCAACCTCTTCATCAGAATCATCACTATCACTTTGAGCATCATCTTCGGTGCGTTCCCCCTCAGAGAAAGCGTCCACACCTTGACGTTGCTCACCTTGTTGACTTGATTCAGCCACATCCTGTTGAACTGGAGATTCACTACGAGAGGGAACTCCCTGGATGATACTGGGAACGTCTACTGAGACTTCTTCAGGATTTGGGGCAGCGTCCTTAGGAACATAGTATTTTCCAGAGGACCAATCTTCAGCGTCGTCTTCAGAGTCGTCCTGCTGTTGTGACGAGGAGCGTTCTTTCTTACTTGATTTTTCTTTGTGAGAAGAGCTTTCCTTGAACACAACATGAATACTCTCCTCAAGCTTTAGAGTCCTTTTGTTGAAAACTCTATATGCTTTGCTGGTGAGAGAGTACCCAAGGAATATGGCTTCATCACTCCTTGCATCAAAGTTTCCAAGTTTTTCTTTATCATTGTTGTGAACGAAGCACTTGCAACCAAAGACTCTGAGATAGTCAATGCGAGGCTTCCTTCCGTTCAACAACTCATAGGATGTCTTTTTCAAGAGAGGACGGATCATGGCACGATTGATGATGTAGCATGCTGTGGCAATAGCTTCCGCCCAGAAGTACTTGGGAGCGTTATTTGCTAAGAGCATAGTTCTTGCCATATCCTCCAACGTCCTGTTCTTTCTCTCCACAACTCCATTTTGTTGAGGAGTCCTTGGAGCTGAGAAGTTGCGCGAGACGCCATGTTGATCACAGTAGGCTAGGAACTCTGAGTTTTGGAACTCCGTCCCATGGTCTGATCTTATGGCTTTGAGAGGCATCTCAAGGGCAACTTCCACTTGTTTGATGAAGACTTTGAATGCATTGAAGCAATCTGCTTTGGACACTAAGAAAAGAACCCAAGTGAATCGAGAAAAATCATCTACGAGAACGTAAATGTACCTCTTTCCACCATAGCTCAACGTCTTCATTGGTCCACAAAGATCCATGTGGAGAAGTTCCAAAGGCTTCTTCGTGCTAACTTCATTTTTGGATTTGAAGGACGTTCTTGTTTGCTTCCCTTTGATACAGGCTTCACACTGTTCAACAGTCTCAGGATCAATTCAAGGAAGTCCTTTCACAAGATTTCTTTGGTGTAGCTTGAGGATCGTGCTAGGTCCAGCATGGCCGAGTCGGCGATGCCAAAGATCAACGTCCTTCTTTGAAGCAGATAGACATAATTCTGATTTAGGCTTGAACTCTTGATTGAAGATATAGACATTGTTCTTGCGTACACCTTTGAGAACAACTTTGTTGGACTTCTTGTTGATAACAAGGCACTCCTTTGAGTCAAATGTGACTAGGTTTTCACCTTGATCACACATTTGAGAGACGCTAAGAAGGTTGAAGCCAAGTCCTTCAACAAGACTCACATTTGTTGCTTTGATGGACGGATTGAGAATAGCAATTCCCGTTCCTCTGATCTTTCCCTTGCCCTTGTTGCCAAACGAGACAGTTCCTCCCGTGGCACTATTTTGGATAGAAGTGAGATGGATCTGGCTTCCTGTCATATGATTTGAGGCGCCATTATCAATGATCCATGGGCGTCTCCTCACTTCCACCTACCAAAACAAGGTTAGTTCTTGGCGACCCAGGCAAGGTGTTCCTTACCTGGCTCATTACAATAATAGAACTTTGGTTCTGGCATATAGTCATTTATGTTAACATCATTAGAAATGGCATTTTTGCGGAAAGAACTTCTAGAACGTCTAGGACGCCTAGAATTAGCTTTTGGAACGGACTTAGCATTTTCATTGTTAGTCCTAGCAGTTTTGCCACTTGCAATATCTTCTTTCAGTTTCACACAGTCATATTTGAAGTGGTCACCTTGTCCACAGTACCAGCACGTCCTATAGTAAGTACAGAGGTAGTACTTCTTGTTGGGACGTTGGATTTTGTTTTGCTTCATCTTTTGGGGATCACACACTTTTGAACCGTCCCCTTCTGCAATTTTCTTGTAAATTTTATGACTGGTGGAATTAGTATAGTAGTCCTCTTGACCTTTTTCTCCACTTTCTAGGACTCTAATTCTTTCAAGAAGATTCTTGGTTTTCTCCTTTTCAAGTTCAAGTTCTGAAGTTTTGCTATCCTCAAAGTCACTAGGGAGAGAGTTCCTAGTATCAGATTCATAGCCTAGTCCTCTTTTGGCTAGGACAAAGACTATTGGTTTCACTTCCTCAACAATAGGACTCTTTCCTAAAACTTTCACTTCTTCCCTAAGCTTGGCGTTCTAAAGTTTGAGACACATAAGTTCAGTTTTTAGGGACTTAGTTTCTTCACATGAGGACTCTAGTTGAATAGTCATAGAACTACAGTTTTCACATTCAACTACAATATTTTCATCTTCAAGTTCATCCATTCTTCTTTTCATAACAAGACTTTCCTCCATGATTTTACCAATGAGTTTAAGGAGTTTTGGTTTTGAACATTTTTCTAAGGAACGCATCATGGAATCGTGAGTTACCTCTTGTTCATTGTCTGAGGCGTTCTCTTCAACAACTGGGGCGTCCTCCACTGCCATGTACGCAACTTGATCTTCACGTTCATCATCACTTGAACTGAGATCATCCCATGCAGCTGTGCATGCTCCAATAAGAGCTTTCTTCTTATCCTTGGAGGACGTTCCCACAGTACACTTTTTGGCAAAATGTCCTTTCTTGTTGCATTTGTAACATGTGAGTTCCTTCATTTCGGCCTCTGTGTACTTGGGACTCTCCTTTTTGTAAGACTTGCTCTTGTTGCTATGCTTGTTCTTCTTGTTATAGTACTTGAGAGCTTTGTGAATAAGAGATAGTTCCTCATCTGAATCAATCTCTTCCTTTGACTTGCTTTCTTTCTCTTTGGAACGCAAGTTCTCAAGCTTTTCTTTTGATTTGCTTTGCATCATCAATGCTAGATCTCTTTGGCCACGTAGGTACTCAGCGTACTCTGGTGTTGTGGACGCCAAAGCAAGATCAATTTGAGGATTCTTTCCTAGCTGAGCCATGTCGGAGATTCTTCTTTCTTCATACTGCCTGAGCTTCCCATAGATCTCTTCCATATCTAGAGTTTTGTTGGCTGTGTTTTCTTTGAAAGTCGTCCTATCAAAGTTTCAGACACCAGTCAACCCATCAATAACTACATGAACTCTGTTCCTCATGGAGATCTCTGATTCTGGAATACCCAAGTTCTTCATCTTGGGGACAAGACCTTCAAAACGGTACGAGTGGTCATTTACTGTTTCATTGGGCAACATACTAAAAGCATAGAACTCCTTTTTGATTTTCAGCTGGACGTCCTCTTTCATTTCTGCAGTTCCCACATGAAATTTCTCAAGAGCTTCCCACTGTTGTTTTGCTGTGGGGAGATTGCTAACTCTTGTGGCATCCCTTTCACAGAGGGACGCTTGAAGAAAGCACACTGCTTTAGCATTTGTTTCCATTAGCTTGAATTCATCAGGACCCCACTCGTCCTCTTTGTCTTTCTTGTCATCGGGAACTTTGAGGTCACCTTTCCTGATCACGTTCCAGTATTGATAATTTGTGCTTCTACAGAAGTTCTCAAATCTAGTTTTCCAGCGGTTGAAGTTGCCGTCCGTCAGACGCGGAGGCTTCACAAAAGAGATTCCAATAGGTTCCATGTCCAGTTTTACCTGCAACTCAGTAAGAATCTAGAGCGCCTGCTCTGATACCAATTGATGGATCGTTAGTACTGAGGGACGTCCTTTACTTAGGTAAAGGCGTCCTTTGGTTAGGCGTTCCTACGAGGTGTAGGAGCGTCCTTAAGTAATGCAGCGGAAATAGTACTAAACAGGTAAGTAATGAACGCAATGAATTATAGAGGAACCACTCAAGACCTTGTAGTCCTTGAGTGTAAACCTCTACCTCCTTGGAGGATTTTTGAATAGTTCTTTCCTTTATATTGAATGTTCTTACAGTTGTACTGGCGAGTTCTTACAGTTCTCTGACACTTAGCTTTTCCCTAAGTTCACTTGTAAAGAACTCCTTTAAGCCTACAACTCAAGCTATAGTTCAATCTACTAAAGGACTCTATCCCTACGTACTGCAGTACTTCGCAGAACTCTCTCTCTCTCGCTTTTTGGTTACAAACTGTTTTGTGGTTTGGGTACGAAATCTCACTCGATCTAACTCAGGTCTAAACACTGTTCTTGAGTTCTTGAGTTAGTTCTTCGTGTTCTTGAGTGAGTCGCTTTCCTCTGATTCTCTCTGAATATTCCTGAAAGCGTTAGCGTCACAATAAATGCCTTGGGGCTATTTATAGGACTTGGGGAAGGGCGTCATTTCTCTAGGACGATCATGCCCTTCATGGACGTGGCTACAAGATCTTCCTCCACGTAGTAGGGCGGTGATGAGGAAGCTTCCTGTATCCAGCTGTATGATGAACTCCGCTACAGGATCGGCCGCCACGTGTTGATGAACTCTGCTACAGGATCGTCCGCCACGTAGTGTTGGACTCTGCTACAGGATCGGTCTCCACGTGTCCTTGGATGATCAAGTATTGTCGAGTGATGTCATCCTGTCGGCTAGAGAGTAAGGACTCCTTTCTTGCGTTCCTACTTGCTTGGGACTCCGTCCTTGCTCAAGTAGTCTCTTGCTGGTCCTTACTTCCTGTTAGCTAGCGTCCCTAAGCCTATGGGACACCCACACACACTTGTTGTCCTTTTGTCACTGGCGTTCCTGAACACTTGGACAATTTTATTAGAATCAAAGTGAGTTTGTCATATCAAAACTACGGGACGGTTTGTATGGGCACACTACCAAGTACGGAGGCGTCCTTGATAGCGTCCAAACAGATGTCTCTTTGGGATGCTCGATCGCCGAGTAAAGAAGGTGCACTAGCGGGATCTGGGAGTATTCACTTGGATTGAGTACTGAACCTAAACCTGCTAAGGCGTCGGCCGCCGTGTTGTTCTCCCTAGGTACCTGTTCGAAGGTAACCTGCTGGAATTCCCCCGCCAATGCCCTCGCCTTTTCCAGGTAAAGAGCCATCCTCTCGTCTTTTGCCTCGAACAAGCCTAGTATCTGGTTGACCACCAAGAGAGAGTCGCACCTTACTTGCAGATTCCGGATTGCTAGGTCTCGTGCTAGCCCTAATCCGAAAATCAAAGCTTCATACTCTGCCTCATTGTTTGTGGCGTTGAAATCACATCTTACGGCCTGAGCTAGCCTATCTCCCTTGCTTGATTCCAGGACCACCCCTAGCCCTATCCCTCTGGCGTTGGAAGCCCCATCTGTGTTGAGCGTCCATGTGTTGTGTATCTCATCTGGGACAGGCGCGGGTGTGCTTGTGTTTGCTGCCTCCTCTAGATCAGGTGTGAAGTCAGCGACGAAGTCGGCTAGGACCTGCGACTTTATGGCCTTGCGAGGTTCGTATTTGATGTCGTAGCCGCTGAGTTGCATTGCCCACTTGGTCATTCGCCCAGAGAATTCCAGCTTCTGCATCACCTGTCGCAGAGGGTAGCTGGTTTGCACCGCGATCGTATGCGATTCGAAGTAAGGGCGAAGCTTATTCGAACTCATGACGACGGCGAGGACCAATTTTTCGAGGGGGGTGTATCTAGTCTCTGCTGAAGTCATCGTCTTGCTTACGAAGTAAACCGGCATTTGTTGTCCGTCGGCTTCCCTGACTAGGACCCCGCTCAGTGTACTTCCTGATATTGCTAGATATAGCTGCAAGATTTCTCCTGGCACCGGTTTGGCTAGCAACAATGGATTGGAAAAATAACCCTTGAGTTCCTGGAAAGCCTTCTCGTGTCGTTCGTCCCACTGGAAGCTTTTGTTTTTCTTGAGTATATCGTAGAACAAGCGACACTTGTCGGCTGACTTGGATATGAACCTGTTAAGGGCGGCGATTTTCCCAGCGAGCTTTTGTACTTCCTTGATGTTCTTGGGCGATCTCAGGGAGGCTATTGCTTTCACTTGGTCGGGACTGGCCTCAATCCCCCTTTTAGTTACGATGTAACCTAGAAATTTTCCAGACTGAGCTCCGAACGTGCACTTTTGAGGGTTAAGCTTCATATTGAATCTTTCGAGAATGTTAAAGGCTTCCTCGAGGTGCTGTTGGTGCTAAATCGCCAACGTGCTCTTAACCACCATATCGTCGATATATACCTCCATGGTCTTCCCGATCTGATTCTGGAACATATGGTTAACGAGACGCTGGTAAGTTGCACCAGCGTTTCTTAAGCCGAAAGGCATAACTCGGTAACAATACGTCCCTTGTCCTGTTATGAAGGACGTCTTCTCTTGATCTTCGGGGTGCATCTGGATCTGGTGGTAGCCGCTAAAGGCGTCCATGAATGTCAAAAGTTCATGACCAGCGGTGGCGTCGACCATCGTGTCTATGTGTGGGAGTGGGAAAGAGTCCTTAGGACAAGCCTTGTTCAGGACGGTAAAGTCCACGCAAACCCTCCACTTCCCATTCTTTTTTGGGACGACCACCACGTTAGCTAGCCATTCTGGATATTTCACCTCTCGGATCTTGCCCGTGTCTAGCAGCCTCCTTACTTCCTCGTCGACTGCCTGGATTCGTTCCGGTGCAAACCTTCTTCTTATCTGTTTTACGGGGGAGAAGCTAGGATCGGTATTAAGCTTGTGCATGATTACCCCTGGGTCGATTCCAGTCATGTCCTCGTGGCTCCATGCAAAGCACTTCTGGTGTTTCTCCAGAAAGGCCACAAGTTCCGCCTTGATGGACGTGTCTAGTCCGATGCCCAAGCGAACGATCCGTCCTTCCCCTATTGCTACCTCCTCCACTTCTTCTTCTTCCTCTCGGGTCTGGATAGGAGGGGTAGCGCTCTGTAATTGCTATGCCTGCGGCCCAGAGGCCGTAGGCTTTAGAGCGGTCTTGTAGCATTCTCTAGCTAGCCTCTAATCTCCCCGAATTTCTTCTATTCCCCTGGGCATAGGGAACTTAACCGTCTGGTGGTAGGTGGAAGCTACCGCCTTCATGTCGTGTAACCAGGGACGACCCAAGATCACGTTGTAGCTAGATGGACAATCTATCACCATGAATTCCACTTGCAAGTTTACTCCTTTGGCGAAAGTTTGTAGGGTTATGTTTCCCGTAGTATGTTTTACTTCTCCACTAAACCCTACGAGGGGGACTGGTTGCTTGTGGATGTCGTTTTCAGACAAACCCATCTCTTTGAGGGCGGTGAGTGTTATTAGATTGGTAGAGCTACCGGTGTCGACTAGTATTCTCCTCATAAGGACGTTTCCTATGTGTAAGGAGATCACCAAACCGTCGTGATGAGGCCCGACCTGGTTTTCAATGTCGGAGTCGTCAAAGACTATCGCCAACCCGGTGGGTTGTCTAGGTCGCCTCTCTAGATGGGTAGGTTTTCCCAGGTACCCTTCTCGCGCGTGTCTCTTGGCTGCTGAGTAAGTAAGACCACACACGCTTGAGCCTCCGGTGATTACGTTCACCACCCTTTCTGGCGTAGGGGGTGTTTTCTCGCTCGCTTTTCTGGAGTAGGGGTTATATAGAAGATCGCGAGGAACTCTGGCGTCTGGAGCCGCTTCCCGGATCTTGCCTTTAGAGATTAAGTGCGCCACTTCCCTCCTTAGCATAATGCAATCTTTGATCCAGTGGCCGTGGTTGTCGTGGAACTCACACCATTTATTCTCGTCGGCTCCTGCCTTGGGTGCTTTATCTTTCCTGGGCCACCTAACCAGGTCTCCCATCTTGGAGAGATTTTTCACCAGTTGCGATGGCGAGATTTTGAGGTTGTAATCCTCCAGAGGTGGTGGCAATGGATCGCGTTCCTTCTCCATTGGCGGCTTGTTGCGGGTTACATTAACCCGCTTGGCTGGGTGTCTATCGTAGGATCGATCACGCCTGCCCCTTTTCTGGTCGAAGGGTGATCGCCTTCGCTCTGGATACTCCCTCTTGCGATCATTGCCGCCTTTCCTATCAGAGCTCCTTGGTTCGGCCGACCTTCTTCGGAGAGACCTACCTTCCTCCAGCCGTTCGTGTGCTAGCGCTTTTGACTGGACTTCCTCGAAAGTAACACATGGGTGTTTGGTTAGCTCCTGGTAAAATCCTCCGTCTGGTATGATTCCTTGTCGGAAAGCCTCGATTGCGGTAGTAGCATCGCAACTTGGGATGGTTACTTTCTCCTTGTTGAAGCGGTCTAGGAAAGCTCTCGTGGTCTCATGATTTTTCTGTTTGACCCGGTAAAGATCGCTAGACTGCTTCTCGAATTTGCGACTGCTCGCGAACTGGCTTCGAAAGGTATCCGAGAGGTCGGCGAAGGACTTGATGCTTCCTTTGGGTAGACCGGTGAACCAGGTGAGGGCCGGTCCTGTTAGGGTCGTTCCAAACCCTTTGCACATCACGGATTCCTTTGAGTGACTGGGAACCGAGCTAGTCATCATCTTTTGCTTGTAGATGGCTATGTGCTCGTTAGGGTCCGTGGTACCATTGTAAGGGTTCATGGTGGGAATAGTGACTTTCCTTGGTATCTCGGCCCGAGCAATCCTGGGGACGAATGGTGATTCGTCGTATCCGTCGTGGGCGTCTGGTTGCACCGGCTGGTATCCGGTGTGGCTTCTGACAACCCGATCGGAGATGGCCCCGATCTGCTCCATGACCTTCCTTCGGATGAGGGCGTCTAGATCCACCTCCTGGTGACTTTCAGTATAAGCATTCTCAGCTATCCATATGTTCCCGGAGCGGGTTCTATAGGTGTTACCCGGAGGTGTGACCTGGTTTCCGGTGATTTCCCTGTTTGTCGCCTGTTCGCGATTGCCCTCGGGGTTAGGCGTCTGTTGAGTGTTCAAGACTCCGCCTTGGGTGTCATTCCCATTGTTTCCCCCCGAAGTCCCTTCTCCGGAATCGAAATTCAGCCGAGTTGCCAGACCTTCAGTATTCCTAGGCACGTTGGCGGGTTGCCTTGCCATGGTGAGTAACTGGTTCTGGCTTCTGAGCTGGTTGTTTTCGTTGGTCAAGCGCTCCATGCTGGCTTCAAAGAAGCCTTTTTGCTGCTCGAGTTCCTTTTGGAGAAGCTCCATGCGACGTCGAACGTCCGCCATCTCGTCTTCTCGTTGTTTAGACAAGATCTCTTCTTGTTGGGTGGCGTTGTTCTTCTTTGGCACGAACTCCCCAGATTTTGACATTGTTGTTGATGAGAAACTTGAACAGCAAGTGATTCTTTGTTCGTAAGTTGCCAAATTCTTCGCCCCACGGTGGGCGCCAAATTGTCAGAGCTAGAAATCAACCAAGTAGAATTGGTGACCCCTTAGCCTAGATCGGGCGTGAATTAAGCTATACGAACTCGTGAATCAAAAGAAAGAATGCGAAAATTGTATTTGGAACTGATGTGTATTCAATTGTATTCATGTATGAATAAGTAACGTACATATGTATGATCCCCTCTATGTATTTATAGGGGCCTAAGAGATTGAGTTCTCTACAAGATAGAAAGATAACTAGATAGACGCGTTTTTATCTAGACGACCTATATTTAAATATGATATGGTTTTTGCCTCATAAGATAGGAATAACCCCGACAAGATATAAACGTAAATATATCTTATAATTAGGCGTATGAATTATCATGCTTCGATATTCATTTACTTGATCAATCTTCTAGAAGCTCGCCGCCTAGTTCCGTGGATCTCTCGTAGGTCGTTCCAGTACATCTCGTGGGCTTCGGGTTATTAGGGCCCAACAATACTTAAATCCTTCATTGTCCTCAATGAAGCAAAGAGAAAGGATAGAAGCAAGTAACAAGGATAATCAGAAGACTCACAAACGATGAAGAGAGGTGGAATGGAAGAACTCTTCAAAGGTGGTAGAAGAATGGATGAAAAGGAACCTTGAAATACCGTTCTGTAGGCTAACCGCGGGCGCGGGTGTACGGGCCACGGGCGCGGATCCAACGCCGTAAGGAACATCATCCACCGTGAGCCAACCGCGGGCGCGGCCGGTGTGGCGCGGGCGCGGCCTTGAGCGAATGCGAACTCGGACGTCTCCTTGAACATGAATGCTCAACGTGGCTATCGGATCTTGGGCTCGTCGTCTCATGACATGTGTGAACTCTTGAACTCGAACCTCAATGATGCTATTCGGGGGGAACAAAGCTCCCCCATACTTAGGCTTTGAACATAGCCAAAAGAATGGAAATCTAAAGATGGATGAAAAGAATATATAGAAGGTGGTGGAAAGAGATAGATGGAAAGATAGAATGATCGAATGATAGAAGGATGGAAAGATAGATAGATGGTAAGGATATATGGAAGGTAGAAGATAGAATGTGACCAAGTAATCCTCTTTTTTTTTTTCTCTCTCTTTTTTTTTCTTTTTTTTTCTCTCTCTTTTTTTTTCATTTTTTTTTCATTTTTTTTCATTTTTTTTCATTTTTTTTTTCAAGCCAACTGCATCACCACCGCGGGCGCGGTTTGTGGACCGCGACCGCGGTGTCTAGTACCTGTACGTCGGGAGTTTCTGTATTCGAAACGCGACCGCGGTTGCGCACCCACGGGCGCGGTTCAAGCACAAAACGTTCTTTCGAACCTAGTACCTGCATGTTAGCCCGATTTTTTTTATATAGTCAATAAAAATATCAATACTAGAAAGAAACGTACGTTCCCCGGCAACGGCGCCAAAATTTGACTCGGCTAAAGTCGTCGTGCCAAGATCAAAGATAAATAACCCAAACAAACAAACTAAGTATAGTAAGCAAGTAAGGGGTCGAACCCAAGAGAACTATGGTTTCTAGTATTAATATAATTATCAACCAAATAAAGGGGGAATTTAAGGGAAGAATCTAAACTAATCTAATCTAAGAAACAAACAAAACAAACAAATAAACAAACAAATAAGGAAAGCAGTGATATGGAAACAAGTTCATTCAAAAGATCTAATCATGATATAATCCCTCGATCATAGATTCATCCATTGATTTCATTCACACCTATGGTTAATTCCTATCCTGATCATTAACAATCGCAAGTCCACGGTCCAAGCAATTCTATAACCCTAGGCAAGGATGCTTAACCTAGAATTAGCATAGAGAACAAGGATATGTAGGATATAATATCAAACAATTAAGCTACGAGTCAATTGCAAGATAAAACAATCAATTCTCTTCTTAATCCTAGTTGCGTAGAGAACAGGTCTAGGTTAAGTTGTTTTCACAGATTAGCTTTGTCCACGGTCCAAACCTAATAAAAAGTAGAACATCAATCAATTTAATAGGTTCATGACTTCTAGAGAAACACTAAACATTCATAAGATGAAGCACAAGAGAATCAATATCAACCAAAGGATAGAAATCAATTACCAAAACCTCACGAGTTCATACATCAAAACTTCTTCCTTGAACAAACCCAAGGAGACTAGCTCTCCATAACTAAACTAAGCTAAAGAATTGAATTATGAATAAGAGATAGAAGATACTAAAAACCTAAGGCTGGCTCCTCCTTATATAGCCCAAGGAACAAGCTCCCCGAGATAGACAAGTAAAGAGGCAAAAGATAGAAAAGGAAACAAGATAGAAAGATTTCGGCTCGCTTCGGATCCGGCATCACCGCGGTCACACCGCCATCACCGCGCCTGCACTTTCACGACAGAATAGAATAACTCGTGTCGGCAGCCACCGCGGTCGCGGTGGACAATCCGCCGTCGCGGAATCTCGACAGAATCTCTGGTGTCACTTTGGAGGCTGTTTTGACCATTTTCCGCTTGCAATCTGACTTCGGTGTAAAAAGATGAATTGAAGCCCTTGAAGTTAGCTTTCTAATGGCACCAGAATCAGCTCAATCCGACCTCTGTAGCTTAAGATATAGCCTTTGCAAGAAAGTGGTGTCGCGCAAACAGCTCAAAACGCCTTAAAACTCTTGATTCTTGCATTCTTGTGTCTTCGGCCTAAATATTACAATTACGCACAAATTCTAACCGAAACACACTCAATATAGCCCTAAAATACAAGAGTTAACCTATACAAAATAGGCCAAATCAGTTGCCTTCTTCTTTGATCTTCTGATTTCAGTTTTGGCTGAATTAGGTTTTGGTTGCATAAACGCAATTCGAGGAATTAGGGGGCGGATTTGGGGATGGAGTGCGTGTCGGCGACGACGGGTTGCAACCGCCAACGCTACGAGACAACCTCCGACTTGTCTCCGGGTAAAATCATTACGAGTCAACTCCGGCCACCTTCATTTCCATTGATTAGTGATTACTCCTCCTACGTGAACTCACCAATAATTAATCATCACTTAATCAATTAATTAGCATCATCTTGCTTGTTTTTTAAGGGTTACAAATCAACAATCTAAAGTGCTTTTTTTTTGTGTTGCTGTCATTAGCTTCTTATGGCTAGATTGGTTGGATTGCAGTTGGAGAATAGTCAATTGGCAGACAAGGGTTATGGTCAATTAACGATCAACGAAGATGGGATTGCTACAAGCTACAAGGATGCATCAGTGACATCCTTGCTATAATAGAGTCAGAGATGCTCAAGGAGCAATTTGGGTTTGACCCAAATCAAACTGAGCTCATGAAAGACGCTCCTGACTCAACAATCAATCCAATTGGTGCCAAAATCAAGGCATCACTTAGCAAGATGATTGAACTAGCTGAACCAGGAGAAGTGCTCTTCTTCCTTCACAACCAGGAGAAATCCAATGAGCATTTTCTAACACAAGAAGAAATAAATGAAAATTTTACTGTTGAGATCAAAACAATCAGTTGCTCTAGGACTTCCCATGGAAGGGGCTTCTTGGCCAACTTCATTGCATAAATTACAGGCTTCAAAGGCAACTCTAAGGCCATCTCTTCTCATTCCAGGGTCTCCAATTGCAGATTTAACTGGGTTTCCAGTTGAAGTTGATGCAAGGAAGGAAATCACATTTGCTGTCCAAAACATTAGCAAGCTGGGTTTTTTGTCCATACCCATGTCTTATCTTGGTGTTTTTTTGGACATGAAAGTATAAATCATGTGAACTGAATATGAAGAGCATAAATATACACTGAATATTGATGATTGACTAGTATGCAGATCATAATTGATGCACACTTGACAAAAATAGTAAGACCTATACAAGTTTGTTTTGAGTTCCTCAATTTCTCACACTCATTACAATTTACAAATTCGTTTTTATTTTCCCATTCTCGTTCAGTTTTTTAATCATAGTTCAATTCATTTTTGCTTTAAATTTCATACATACTATTATACTATACTGCTGCCGAATATTAACTAGTTAATTTTTTTTATTAAAGAACTTTTTTATTGACAAAAATACACGAAACTGACGTTAAACTACTATTCAATCCAATACATAGAATGCAAATTGGCTTGTTCAATCATCCTGCTCAAAATACTATTTCACAAGTATGTGAACCTACATCTAAAAATATGTGAACATGTTACTTCAATATGTGAACACAACTTCTTCATATGTGAACGCAAATCTAAAATACGTCGTGAAGATGATACTCAAATACATGAACATTATACTCAAATATGTGAACGCGCATCTAAAATACGTGAACATTTTACTCAAATATGTGAACGTACATCTAAAATACCTGAACATGATACTCAAATATGTAAACATTATACTCAAATATGTGAATGTATATCTACAATACGTGAACATGATACTCAAATACGTGAACATTATACTCCAATATGTGAACGTACGTCTAAAATATGTGAACAGAGAGATCACATTTTTATTTGAGTTAACATTATGTTATTTGATATGTGAACTATGTAAAAAAGGTATGAAATATATGAACACCCGCATAAAATATGTGAATATAGGCGTGAAATATGTGAACAGCGGTATGAAATATGTGAACATATAGATATATGAAATATGTGAGCAGAGACATGGAGTATGTGAACAAAGGCAAGGAATATGTGAACGAGATTACTCTGCATTCCTGTACCATCCTTAATAATATCTGAACACGACATAAAATATGTGAACAACCTCATCAAATATGTGAACACCCAAAGAAAAAACATGAACATGGAAACAGATATAATAAACTATTTCGCATATTTAAACTTATTTATGCGTCATATAATGCATGACTTGAATGTATTAGAAATTTAGCAATAAACCTTTTTCTCTATTTCTATTCGCTATCTCCATCGAATTATCTTACAAATGCAGCTTTGCTGCATTTGTTTTCACTATAACCCAACTTGTCATTTTTAAAATTTATATAGAGTGAGATAAATCATCCTTTATAATTGTGCAAATTCGAGAGCTTTACATATATGCGCGTAGAAAAATTTGACAGCATTGATCTGAACATACATCTAAAATACGTGAACACAAGTACTTCATATGTGAACGTACGTTTAAAATACGTGAACATGATACTCAAATACGTGAACACAAGTACTTCATATGTGAACGTACATCTCAAATACGTGAACATGATACTCAAATATGTGAACGTACATTTAAAATACGTGAACATGATATTCAAATACGTGAACATTATAATCAAATATGTGAACGTACATCTAAAATACGTGAACAGAAGTACTTCATGTGCGAACGTTTATTTAAAATACGTGAGCATGATACTCAAATATGTGAACATTATACTCAAATATGTGAACGTACATCTAAAATACGTGAACATGATACTCAAATACGTGAACGTATGTCTAAAATGCCAAGTGAAGATCAAAGAAAATGTTGTGAAATTGAAATGTGTTTGCACCTCTGTACTCGTATGAATGTATGAGAAATTTTCATCAACTCGTTGTTTTGTAACCCTATGCGATGAATATTTTAATTTGGCTTCAATACACTTGTATCATTCAACCACCTCATTGCTTGGTATAGACTAGTACATTAAAAGACAAATTCAATAATTACTCTTCCTAGCCGAAGGTCATACGACTCATACATACACCTACTCTAACATTTACATTCTTCTTATTTGGTAGTCAAATTGTAATATGAGTTAGTCTTGAGAATTAGTTGTTCATGGTGGCCGGAATGACGGAGAGGTTGTTAATTAGGAATTCAAAAAAATTTACAAGAATTAGACGTAATTTACCAATCTGGATTTACCAGATTTGGAGCCCAATTCGACAAGTTGGGTCTTTTTGGGCAGAACAAACCCAATAATAATCAGAATTTCCCCACTTGAAAGTGTAGCAATTAATCAAATGTAACTATTTCTCACATTAATCAGCTTTTGTCTTGATTCTTAACTAACAAGAAGCATTCACAGACAACCACTAGTTGTACTCATCCATCCTTATGATAAAGAAGCTTGAACTTGAAGAACCACCTCCACCATGAGTCTAAACATTTATTACCAGAAAGACAAACTAGTTTTACTAGCCTGAACATCTAAAATTACTCAAAGATTGCTGTAGAATTATACAATGAGCCAAATCTATGCAGGTTGTACAAAATGTACATTATGCTTTTGGAATAGCATAAGGCAACCTATCAAACTTTCTCATCACATTCAACAAATCAACACTAGAAACTAAAATTCTTGATAACAACAAGAACATGGTCTCCAAAGGCGACCAAAACGTTCTTGATTTCTTTCGGACAGACTTCCCCGACATGGATCGACCATTGCTGGTGTCTTGGGCGGTTTCAATGCCCATGCTAGTAACATTGTCACTTCTGGTCCCCTAACCCATTTTCCAGTTGGCGACGATGCCTCCGACACCGGCGATTTCGACGCCCTGTCGGAGCAAACACCGTCAAAGCCTTAGCTCCCGGCCTTCCAACCCTCTCCGGACGCCGACCTGATCTCGAACCTCCTCCTGGACCACCACAACCCCTTCCACGCCATGGAGTCTCTCTATCCTCTCACCTCCTCAACCAGACCCTCCTCCGCCTCAAACACTTCCCCATAATCGCCCTCTCCTTCTCCTACTCCATTTCCCAACGCCATAACCCTAATTTCACCCCCGAGCGTCGTTCGACCTCATCATCGACATCCTCGGCCGCGCTCGCCAGTTCGACGTCGCTTGGCAGCTCATTGTCGAGCTTCAAACCCTAAACCTAACCCCCAATTCCTCCACCTTCCTTGTTCTCATCCAGAGGCTGATCGCGGCCGGCCTCTGATGGGGGTCGTCCGGATCGGATGATATTAAAATTTAAATTTATAAACCAAACCCCAATTGTAGTATAAGGGTAGGGTGTCGAACACATGGGAGTTCGTGCGTTGAGTGTACCAAGAAGACTAAAAAGAGGTAAAAGAAAGGAAAAAACTACGAAAATCAAAGGGAACAACCCGGATCGACTTGGGTCACTTCGGTCCGAGGTTGGATCGATGCGAGTTTGGCCGGGACCGACACTGGGGAAGTCGGGCCCGATGTACTGGGTAACTCGATTAGGCAAAAATGGTAGATCGGTCTTGGGTTTTTGGGTTCCTTCCCTAACCAGACTTGGGTAATTCCACCCCAATTCAGCCAATAAGTGATGATCCTTGTGAGATCGAGGTTGTTTGCCTCCGATCCCTCCACTCTACACTTCGACCTTAGGGAGTTTGCACTCTCCTTCGATGCTAGGTCTAGTGATGGGCTCGAGATTGCTTTCGCTTACTCTTACCAACCACAAGCCCTAGATCCCTTGTTCTCACAAGAGAATTGAAGCTCAATGTAGAGAGGATTCATAGATCAAGCACTCAAGGCTATGGAATTGGGGGTTCACACCCAATCCTAGCTAGGGGATTCCCCCATAGCCCAAGACTATGGAATCTACTCCATCAAGTAAGAGTAAAAAGCAATCAAATAGCAAAGCAAGCAAATCTCCATCATCAAACTCAAATCAAAGCAAAATCTCATTCAAATCAAAGGAATTCACAATATCCAAGTCTCAAATCCACTAAACAAAAGCAAAACAAGTTCAAACTCACTAATCCTCTCCTAGAGCTCCACCGATTTTCTCTTCTCTTCTCCTCTTCCTTTGTCATCCTTGCTCTCCAAGTCTTCCTTTGAGCCTTTGAGAGTGATTAGATGTGGATGTGTGTTAAGCTCCTCTAAGCTCCCTCTAATTATCCTCCTCTCTTGATTGGGGACCAAGGAATTCCGAAATTAGAAGAAGGGCAAAAGTGGTAGATCACAATAATGTGCCTTGGAGCCCAATCCTCAAATTGCCGACTTGGACCGACACGGGTAGACCTCGGGCCCGACGTTGCCAACGTTGGTCCGAGCCTCTGAAATGCTAACTCGGGCCCGACTCCTTGGTACATCGATCTAGGGCTTCGATCCTCTTCTCTCCTTGGTTTTCCTTGAGCTCCTCTTCGTTCTTTGCATGGCTCTTCCGCTCCTTAGCTCCTTAGCTTTGCTCCTCCTTAGAAACTCCTCTAAAACGTCCTCTAATGTGCCATTTTACCTACAAAACACAACAAACTCGCATAGTCTCCGAATCTCATAGAAAATCGGGAACTAAGATAAAAAGGGACAAAACTAACAAAGAAAGGAACAAAAGACACATATTTACAAGAGAAATTAACTACTAAAACACCACCAAAATGAGAGACATCAGAATACCCCATACTTAAACTTGCTTGTCCTCAAGCAATAACAATGCAAACAAGACCAAAGCACAATCTTCAAGTAAAGCCTCTTATGAAAAACACAAGTAAGCACAAGTGATAGACATGCTAGCAAGATTACATCATCACTGTTGGATCGTTAGTAACTGAGGGACGTCCTTTACTTTGGTAAAGGCGTCCTTAGGTCAGGCGTCCCTACGAGGGGTTGGGGCGTCCTTGAGTAATGCAGCGGAATAAAATACTAAACAAGTAAAGATCAACGCAGGGAATTATAGACATTGTTCTAAAAATCGGTCTAGGCGTCCGCCTAGGCCCCGCCTAGGCGCTAGACGGTGCCCCACCGTCCCGACTAGGCCCTCGGCGGTTGGCTGGCAGCTAAGTGGGCTAAGCGAGCACCTAGGCGGTCTAGACGGGCGCCTAAGCGGTGTAGGCGGGCGCCTAGGTGGCTAGGTTAGTTGGTTAGGCGGTCTAGGCGAGCCCCTAGGCGGTTGGGCTTGTTAGTTAGGCGGTTTAGGCAGGCCCCTAGGCGGTTGTACTAGTTGGTTAGGTGGTCTAGGCGGGCCCCTAGGCGGCTTAGACGACATCCTAGGCAGGCTGGGCGGGTCTAAGTTGAGGCTAGATAGGGCTCTAGGTGCCAATTTATATATAAATATTAAGATGAGATTGTTCTTTTATCTATATTCTCACCAAATAAGAATAATAATCTTATATTTCGAATCACTTACAAATCCGCCTAGGCTCCGCCTAGGCCCCCGCCTAGCCGTCTAGGCGCTAGGCCCCATCCCACCGCCCAACTTCCGCCTAGCGTTTTTTAGAACACTGATTATAGAGGAACCACTCAAGACCAAGTAGTCCTTGAGTGTAAACCTCTACCTCCTTTGAGGATTTTTGAATAGCTTTTTCCTTTATATTGAACGTCCTTACAATTGTACTGGCGAGTCTTTACAGTTCTCTGACACTTAGCTTTTCCCTAGGTTCACTAGTAAAGGACTCCTTTAAGCCTACAACTTAAGCGAGTTCAATCTCTTAGAGGACTCTATTCCTACGTCCTACAGTACTTCGTAGAACTCTCTTTCTCTTTTGGGGTTTTTCTGAAAACAAACTGTTTTGTGGTTTGGTTACAAATCTCACTCGATCTAGCACAAGTCTTAGCATTGTTCTTGAGTTCTTGAGCTAGTTCTTCGTGTTCTTGAGTGAGTCGCTTTCCTCTGATTCTCTCTGAATATTCTCTGAAAGCGTTAGCGTCACAATAAATGCCTTAGGCTATTTATAGGACTTGAGGAAGGGTGTCATTCTTCTTCTGACGATCATGCCCTTCAGGGACGTCGCTACAGGATCTTCCTCAACGAGTATGGCGGTGATGAGGAAGCTTCCTGTATCCAGTTGTGTGTGATGAACTCCGCTACAAGATCGCCCGCCACGTGTTGATGAACTCTGCTACAGGATCGTCCGCCACGTAGTGTTGGACTCTGCTACAGGATCGGTCTCCACGTGTCCTTGGATGATCAAACATTGTCGAGTGATGTCATCCTGTTGGCTAGTGAGTAAGGACTCCTTTCATGCGTTCCTACTTGCTTGGGACTCCGTCCTTGTCAAGTAGTCTTTTGCCGGTCCTTACTTCCTGTCAGCTGGCGTCCCTAAGCCTAGGGCACGCTCACACACTTGTTGTCCTTTGTCATTTGGCGTTCCTGAACACTTGGACAAATTTATTAGAATCAAAGTGAGTTTGTCATATCAAAACTAAGGGACGGTTTGTGTGGGCACACTACCAAGTACGCAGGCGTCCTTGATAGCGTCCCAACAATTTCCCCCTTTTTGATGATGACAAACTCTTCAGCAAGATAGTTTTGACATTGGAACTTAGCATGCATGAAAACTTAGAAGCGTCCGCTAATACTTAGAGAAAATTTCAGTAAGCACACGTTTTCATTCTTTGATTCTTTAGCATTTGGATTTTAAGGAGAGAGTCACGTCCTAGAAATACTTTCTAAGCGTCCTCTTAACACTTACTTATTCTAGATAACTATTTTATAGCGCATCTCTGCAAAACTACACTTCCCCCTTTTGGCATCATCGAAAAGGATAACAAGTGATAAGGACGTTAGCACAAACACACAACTATAAGCAGTGGAACACTTAGACACACATATGCAAGCAAATAGTGGAATTGCCATTCGAACAGATTTTAGAATAGTTGTCATTACAGACGAACGATCAAAAAGATCAAGTGTTTTTCAAATAAAAGAAGCAAAGGCAAAACAATGTAGGGATAAAGAGGTGGAGGACGGCAATCACTGAGGACGGCTCTGGTCTTGGTAAAACTTTAGAAGCTGTTCATGAAGTTCTGTCGACTTAGTGAATGCCGACGACAAGTCCTTGAGAGCAGAGAGAATCAGGCACTGGTTGTTCAAAATAGCACCCATGAGTTCTGACGGAGGATGTTGTGCAGGATTATCGGGGGCAGGAATGGGCACGGGACCAGAACTAGAAGAGGGAGCGTCCACGTGAGGTACAAAGGAAGGAGGAGACGACGCCCTCATCAGCTGATCAAGAACTGCAAAGTTAACTGCTGGCTCTTCTTCATGAATGGGCTCTTGATGTGTAGAAGCAAGGCGTTCCTATTCAGCTTCAGCGGCTAGGCGTTCTTGCTCAGCGTTCTTCCTAGCTTCCTCAGCTTCAGCTTCTAATTGCTTGATGATTGAAGCCAGTTCCTTATTGTGTCTGATATGAACAAGTCCTTTGTTCGGATTCCATTTCAATCCTAGGACTTCTGTGGGAGCACTCTCATCATAAGCGTTTTGAGACTTGAGGATCAACTTGACCAGTCCTGGGTATGGCAAAGCATGTCGCTTCCTCCCACACTTAGCCATATGTTGCATAGCAATTTTGGCAAGGTTTATGGGGCAGCGGTCGAGAAAAGCATCTATCAAAATGATATCGTTGTTATGAACGATGGAACGCTTTTCTTGCCTGGGAAGAACGGCGCGACAGATGAAATAATGTGCAATTGCGCCAACTTTGATCAACACGTGAGCTACCCTGTCAAGTCCATTGGGTCTTTTACCCTGGAACACTCTTTCAATAATAGCAACTTCTTCGTCCTTTGTCATCTCAAAGCCGTTCCGTGGAAGAGAGCTTAGGGCGTTGGACGGCGGCTTTTGAATGCTCAGTCCCATGAAGGCGCGGACTTGGCGTTGATTTACAAAGGCTTTTTCGTCCTCTATCTTGAAATGGAGAGAACTGTCCTTGGACTTGTAGCGCAGGCTCTTGTAGAACGCTCGGACCTGTTCTTTATCAACTTCAGTAGGGGCGGGTCCGACGTTCAGCCATCCTTGAAACCTCAGAACCTCAAGGAATTCCAGGACTTCTTTTTCTTTGCTGAAGGACGCAAGCCACTCTTCAGAATAGACCAGAGGTCCTAGAACGTTGACAGGGGCTCCATCGTCCTTGCGTTTTCTCTTGCCTTTTGGGGACTCGGAGTCCTCATCATCAGAAGTTTCATCCTCATCATCAGCGTCCTCAGATTGTTTTTCAGCATCTTTTTTCAGCAGAGGCGTCCTCAGTGCCTTGTTCATTTTCTGCATTGCCACCAGGTGCGGCCTGTTCGGTTCTTGAGGAGGTTCTGCCTTGGGACGTGTCCTCAACGTCCTGAGCCTCTTGTTGATTTTCAGTTGGGGGCTCAACGTCCGCAGGGACATTGGATTCTGTTTGGATTGAGGGGGATGGGTTTTCTTGTGGAGGTGGGATGGGATTGAGAATTGGGAGAGATTGGTTGTAGGGAGGGATTTCTTGTGCATCACGCTCAAGCTCATCGTCCAGACTGAGCTCAGCGTTCCCTGGAGCGACCTGGTGCACACCAGCGTCCTCAGCTACTTCAACTATTTCAGCCTCTTTTGAAGCAGGGGCATTCTCGACATCTTCAGCCTCGTCGTTGGAGTCCTCAGTTATATCAACGAAGGGTGAGGACTCACCGGCGGGCGTTCCTTGTTTGCTCTCTGAAGAAGAGCTTGAGGAGGAGGAACTTGAGGTGGAGATGTGCTCCGGCTCTATAGTTTCCTGGACCAGTAGCACCTTGGGCGATTCACCGGCTTTGCGGCGTTTAAAAATGTGCTCAAGTGCTGGACGTTTCTCGACGTCCTCTGGTCCGCTTTCGGATGAAGGACGGCGGGACCTGGGAGTCTCGGGGTCCTTAGGTGGAGATATATGGGCCGGGGCGGAGGGGAAGTTTGCGAGATTGAGAGGGGAGGGGCAGAAAGGGATTAGGGCATTTTCTTTGGAAGGATTTGGGGATGGAGGAGGAGTTGGGAGTTGGATGATTTTGAGAGGTTGAGGTTGAGAGGAGGATTGCTTGGAGAGATTTGAGGGGCCTTTTGTGGTGCTAGGCCGTTTTGAGGAGATTTTGGTAGGGGGGACGTTTGAGGATTTGGCCTTTTTAAGGGGCCGTGGGTCATGGGCTTTCTTGGAACGTCCCTCCTTGACATGGGGTGGAAACTTGTCCACTATTTGTGTTGGGTTGGAGGAGGTTGGTTTGGAAGATTTTGAGAGGGGGGACGATGGGGCTGGACGCTTTAGGAGTTTCTTGGTTGTGACGGTGGGAATTTGAGGAGGTGGGGGAGAGGGACTCGCCAAATGGTGTTTTAACATTTGAAAGGCGGGGGAGTCCCTTGGGTACATAGGGAAGTCGGGAAGGACTTGGTTATGTAGGTCTGGGATAAGATCAAGTAAGGGACCCAGATTCTCACCTCCAAATTGTTGAAAGAATAGCACGTCCTCTATTCGGCTAGGCAGGTCGTGGTAGTTGGTTTTGTGCAGGCCTTGAATGACGAAGCGTTCTATGAACTTTTCATAGTTCCTCGTCTTTTCAGCGTCCTGCTTGACGTCTGAACGGTCCATGCGTTCCCTGATCAACATGTAAAGAGTTTTGGGCTTCTTATTGATGAAGTCCACAAGTGATTCGTTGAGAGCAATGGGTTTGGGCTTCTCAATGGTGTGGGACTTCACCAATTTCCTTCTCTTCCCGCCGGCAGAAGATCCGGCCACGTTCCACTGTCTTTGAGACATATTCTGATGACTTGTAGAGAGAGAAACTCGTCGGAATTCTAGAGAGAGGGCAGAGCACTTATAAGAGGAGGGAAGTGGTTGAGAATAATAAATTCGGAGTGCGACTATTCTGGCCTTATATAGAGGAAGCGGTGGCACAACTGTAATTACCACTGATTTTCTGTGCGACACGTGGCATAACTTCCCCCTTAAGCATTGAGCAAATACAACGGTTACTGTTCAAACTTTCAAATATTCAAATTTCTGACTCTTCAACTTCGTCTCAAGACTGAACTAGCGTCCTCTCTTACAAACCATTAGCGTTCTCTCAGACTTTAGCAAAAATTTACCTCTTTAAGCAAATCAACAACCAATTCAACCGTCCTTGTGATCACCTTGCGAACCATTTGAGAACAAAGCAAGTACGTCCCGTAAAAGAAAATATGAAGCTCATAGGACGCTTTTGCAAAGTTCTCGGCTAGGGTAAGCTTTAGAGTTCCCATCATTTCGGCTTATAATGAGGGTTGGGTGATCAGGGATACTCTTTTCAAGACAAATAGAGAAAATTTGAATGGCGTTCCAAAGTAGCAAACATATGAAGTTTTAGACTAGCGTCCTTGCAAATATGAATTCAATGCATAACAATCCTTAAACACTTAGAATCTACTAAACGTAGCCAATCATTGAGGGAATAGTAGAACGGGACTTGCTACTTAAAAGTTATCATCCCCAAGAGCAACCTGAGATGCTCAAAGGGACGTCTATCAAGCGCCTTAGTGCAAATATCAGCTATTTGGTCTTCAGTCCTTACATGCTCCATACTAATGAGTCCTAGTTCAACATTATCACGCAAGAAATGATGCCTTATATGAATATGCTTTGTGTGTGAATGAAAAACAGGATTCTTAGAAATTTCAATAGCACTTTTATTATCACAGCGAATGGGAATAGGTTCAAGATTGATACCATAGTCCTCCAGTTGATATTTGATCCAGATGACTTGCGAACAGCACGAGGCAACAGCAACGTACTTAGCTTCCGCAGTTGAAAGCGCCACAGAGTTCTGTTTCTTAGATCCCCAAGAGACTAAGCATGAACCAAGGAACTGTGCCATTCTTGAAGTGCTTTTTCTATCAATCACATGACCAGCATAATCAGCGTCCGAGTAGCCAACGAGCTTGAAGGACGTCTTTCTAGGGTACCAAAGACAAAGATCGTCGCGTCCTTTGAGGTAGCGAAAGATCCTCTTGACTTCTTGCATGTGGGTCTCCTTTGGATTCGCCTGGAAGCGTGCACACAAGCAAACGGCAAACATGATGTCTGGACGGCTTGCGGTCAAATAGAGCAAAGAACCAATCATTCCTCTGTAAAGCTTCTGATCAACGTCCTTTCCCTGTTCATCTGCGTAAAGACGCGAATTTGGAGAACAAGGGGTTGCAACAGGTTTGGACGAGTTAATCCCGTACTTCTCAAGCATTTCGCGGACATATTTTTGTTGGTGAATGCGTGTCCCTTCCTTGAGTTGGTTGATTTGAAGTCCCAAGAGGAAATTGAGTTTTGTAATGAGGGACATCTCAAACTCACTACTCATTAAGGACTTGAGGTCATCTACAAGTTTCATGTTAGTGCTACCAAAGACTATATCATCAACATAGACTTGGGCAATTAAAAT
Source organism: Polygonum maritimum (assembly GCA_963924305.1). Classification (NCBI taxonomy): domain Eukaryota; kingdom Viridiplantae; phylum Streptophyta; class Magnoliopsida; order Caryophyllales; family Polygonaceae; genus Polygonum; species Polygonum maritimum. The sequence goes on along the minus strand of OZ002733.1, from coordinate 31,792,892 downwards.
ATCCTTGTGAACTTTCTTAATGAACAAAGAAACATTAGGAATCGCATGATTCGTATGCTTGTGTTTGTGTTATTTGGTGATCTTTCTATTAAGTTCAAAGATTTTTGGACGAGAAAAAGAATGGAAACCAACACTTCCCAAACCATATCCTAGGCAAATCAAACCAATCAATAAGAAAGGTTGTGGTATTGAGAATTTGAGATACATTAGGAATCGCATGATTCGTATGCTTGTATTTGGTTTGTTTGGTGATATTTCTATTAATTGCAAAGATTTTTGGACGAGAAAAAGAATGGAAACCAACACTTCCCAAACCATAGCCTAGGCAAATCAAACCAATCAAAAAGAAATGTTGTGTTATTGAGTATTTGAGAAACATTAGGAATCGCATGATTCGTATGCTTGTGTTTCTGTGGTTTGGTGATCTTTCTATTAAGTTCAAAGATTTTTGGACGAGAAAAAGAATGGAAACCAAGACTTCCCAAACCATAGCCTAGGCAAATCAAACCAATCAATAAGAATGGTTGTGTTATTGTGAATTTGAGAAACATTAGGAATCGCATGATTCGTATGCTTGTGTTTGTGTTGTTTGGTGATCTTTCTATCAAGTACAAAGACTTTTGGACGAGAAAAAGAATGGAAACCAGCACTTCCCAAACCATAGCCTAGGCAAATCAAACCAATCAATAAGAAATGTTGTGTTATTGAGTATTTGAAAAACATTAGGAATCGCATGATTCGTATGCTTGTCTTTATGTTGTTTGGTGATCTTTCTATTAAGTTCAGAGATTTTTGGACGAGAAAAAGAATGGAAACCAACACTTCCCAAACCATAGCCTAGGCAAATCAAACCAATCAATAAGAATTGTTGTGTTATGGAGTATTTGAGAAACATTAGGAATCGCAAGATTCCTATGCTTGTGTTTGTGGTGTTTGGTGATCTTTCTATTAAGTTCAAAGATTTTTTGACGAGAAAAAGAATGGAAACCAACACTTCCCAAACCATAGCCTAGGTAAATCAAACCAATCAATAAGAAATGTTGTGTTATTGAGTATTTGAGAAACAATAAGAATCGCATGATTCATATCCTTGTGTTTGTGTTGTTTGGTGATCTTTCTATCAAGTTCTATTAAGTTCAAAGATTTTTGGACGAGAAAAAGAATGGAAACCAACACTTCCCAAAACATACCCTAGGAAAATCAAACCAATCAATAAGAAAGGTTGTGTTATTGAGAATTTAAGAAATATTAGGAATCGCATGATTCATATGCTTGTGTTTGGGTTGTTAGGTGATCTTTCTATTAATTGCAAAGATTTTTGGACGAGAAATACAATGGAAACCAACACTTCCCAAACCATAGCCTAGGGAAATCAAACCAATCAATAAGAAATGTTGTGTTATTGAGTATTTGAGAAACTTTAGGAATCGCATGATTCGTATGCTTGTGTTTGTGTTGTTTGGTGATCTTTTTATGAAGTTCAAAGATTTTTGGACGAGAAAAAGAATGGAAACCAACACTTCCCAAACCATAGCCTAGGCAAATCAAACCAATCAATAAGAAAGGTTGTGTTATTGAGAATTTAAGAAACAATAGGAATCGCATGATACGTATGCTTATGTTTGGGTTGTTTGGTGATCTTTCTATTAATTGCACAGACTTTTGGACGAGAAAAAGAATGGAAACCAACACTTCCCAAACCATAGCTTAGGGAAATCAAACCAATCAATAAGAAATGTTGTGTTATTGAGTATTTGAGAAACATTAGGAATCGCATGATTCATATGCTTGTGTTTGTGTTGTTTGGTGATCTTTCTATCAAGTTCAAAGACTTTTGGACGAGAAAAAGAATGGAAACCAGCACTTCCCAAACCATAGCCTAGGCAAATCAAACCAATCAATAAGAAATGTTGTGTTATTGAGTATTTGAAAAACATTAGGAGTCGCATGATTCGTATGCTTGTGTTTGTGTTGTTTGGTGATCTTTCTATTAAGTTCAGAGATTTTTGTACGAGAAAAAGAATGGAAACCAACACTTCCCAAACCATAGCCTAGGCAAATCAAACCAATCAATAAGAATTGTTGTGTTATTGAGTATTTGAGAAACATTAGGAATCGCAAGATTCCTATGCTTGTGTTTGTGGTGTTTGGTGATCTTTCTATTTAGTTCAAAGATTTTTGGACGAGAAAAAGAATGGAAACCAACACTTCCCAAACCATAGCCTAGGCAAATCAAACCAATCAATAAGAAATGTTGTGTTATTGAGTATTTGAGAAACATTAGGAATCGCATGATTCGTTTCCTTGTGTTTGTGTTGTTTGGTGATCTTTCTATCAAGTTCTATTAAGTTCAAAGATCTTTGGACGAGAAACAGAATGGAAACCAACACTTCCCAAACCATATCCTAGGCAAATCAAACCAATAAATAAGAAAGGTTGTGTTATTGAGTATTTGAGAAACATTAGGAATCGCATGATTCGTATGCTTGTGTTTGTGTTGTTTGGTGATCTTTCTATTAAGTTCAAATATTTTTTTACGAGAAAAAGAATGGAAACCAACACTTCCCAAACCATTGCCTAGGTAAATCAAACCAATCAATAAGAAAGGTTGTGTTATTGAGAATTTAAGAAACATTAGGAATCGCATGATTCGTATGCTTGTGTTTGGGTTGTTTGGTGATCTTTCTATTAATTGCAAAGATTTTTGGACGAGAAAAAGAATGGAAACCAACACTTCCCAAACCATAGCCTAGGGAAATCAAACCAATTAATAAGAAATGTTGTGTTATTGAGTATTTGAGAAACATTAGGAATCGCATGATTCATATGTTTGTGTTTGTGTTGATTGGTGATCTTTCTATCAAGTTCAAAGATTTTTGGACGAGAAAAAAAATGGAAACCAGCACTTGCCAAACCATAGCCTAGGCAAATCCAACCAATCAAAAAGAAATGTTGTGTTATTGAGTATTTGAGAAACATTAGGAATCGCATGATTCGTATGCTTGTGTTTGTGTTGTTTGGTGATCTTTCTATTAAGTTCAAAGATTTTTGGACGAGAAAAAGAATGGAAACCAACAATTCCCAAACCATAGCCTAGGCAAATCAAACCAATCAATAAGAAATGTTGTGTTATTGAGTATTTGAGAAACATTAGGAATCGCAAGATTCGTATGCATGTGTTTGTGTTGTTTGGTGATCTTTCTATTAAGTTCAAAGATTTTTGGACGAGAAAAAGAATGGAAACCAACACTTACCAAACCATAGCCTAGGCAAATCAAACCAATCAATAAGAAATGTTGTGTTATTGAGTATTTGAGAAACATTAGGAATCGCATGATTCGTATGCTTGTGTTTGGGTTGTTTGGTAATCTTTCTATTAAGTTCAAAGATTTTTGGACGAGAAAAAGAATGGAAACCAACACTTCCCAAACCATAGCCTAGGCAAATCAAACCAATCAACAAGAATGGTTGTGTTATTGAGAATTTGAGAAACATTAGGAATCGCATGATTCGTATGCTTGTATTTGGGTTGTTTGGTGATCTTTCTATTAATTGCAAAGATTTTTGGACGAGAAAAAGAATGGAAACCAACACTTCCCAAACCATAGCCTAGGAAAATCAAACCTTTCAATAAGAAATGTTGTGTTATTGAGTATTTGAGAAACATTAGGAATCGCATGATTCATATGATTGTGTTTCTGTTGTTTGGTGATCTTTCTATCAAGTTCTATTAAGTTCAAAGATTTTTGGACGAGAAAAAGAATGGAAACCAACACTTCCCAAACCATAGCCTAGGCAAATCAAACCAATCAATAAGAAAGGTTGTGTTATTGAGTATTTGAGAAACATAAGGAATCGCATGATTCGTATGCTTGTGTTTGTGTTGTTTTGTGATCTTTCTATCAAGTTCTATTAAGTTCAAAGATTTTTGGACGAGAAAAAGAATGGAAACCAACACTTCCCAAACTATAGCCTAGGCAAATAGAACCAATCAAAAAGAAATGTTGTGTTATTGAGTATTTGAGAAACATTAGGAATCGCATGATTCGTATGCTTGTGTTTGTGTTGTTTGGTGATCTTTCTATTAAGTTTAAAGATTTTTGGACGAGAAAAAGAATGGAAACCAACACTTCCCAAACCATAGCTTAGGCAAATCAAACCAATCAATAAGAAAGGTTGTGTTATTGAGAATTTGAGATACATTAGGAATCGCATGATTCGTATGCTTGTATTTGGCTTGTTTGGTGATATTTCTATTAATTGCAAAGATTTTTGGACGAGAAAAAGAATGGAAACCAACACTTCCCAAACAATAGCCTAGGCAAATCAAACCAATCAATAAGAAAGGTTGTGTTATTGAGTATTTGAGAAAAATAAGGAATCGCATGATTCGTATTCTTGTGTTTGTGTTGTTTGGTGATCTTTCTATCAAGTTCTATTAAGTTCAAAGATTTTTGGACGAGAAAAAGAATGGAAACCAACACTTCCCAAACCATAGCCTAGGCAAATCAAACCAATCAAAAAGAAATGTTGTGTTATTGAGTATTTGAGAAACATTAGGAATCGCATGATTCGTATGCTTGTGTTTCTGTTGTTTGGTGACCTTTCAATTAAGTTCAAAGATTTTTGGACGAGAAAAGAATGGAAAACAAGACTTCCCAAACCATAGCCTAGGCAAATCAAACCAATCAATAAGAAAGGTTGTGTTATTGAGTATTTGAGAAAAATAAGGAATCGCATGATTCGTATGCTTGTGTTTGTGTTGTTTGGTCATCTTTCTATCCAGTTCTATTAAGTTCAAAGATTTTTGGACGAGAAAAAGAATGGAAGCCAACACTTCCCAAACCATAGCCTAGGAAAATCAAACCAATCAAAAAGAAATGTTGTGTTATTGAGTATTTGAGAAACATTAGGAATCGCATGATTCGTATGTTTGTGTTTCTGTTGTTTGGTGATCTTTCTATTAAGTTCAAAGATTTTTGGACGAGAAAAAGAATGGAAACCAACACTTCCCAAACCATATCCTAGGCAAATCAAACCAATCAATAAGAAAGGTTGTGTTATTGAGAATTGGAGAAACATTAGGAATCGCATGATTCGTATGCTTGTATTTGGTTTGTTTGGTGATCTTTCTATTAATTGCAAAGATTTTTGGACGAGAAAAAGAATGGAAACCAACACTTCCCAAACCATAGCTTAGGCAAATCAAACCAATCAATAGGAAAGGTTGTGTTATTGAGTATTTGAGAAACATAAGGAATCGCATGATTCGTATGCTTGTGTTTGGGTTGTTTGGTGATCTTTCTATCAAGTTCTATTAAGTTCAAAGATTTTTGGACGAGAAAAAGAATGGAAACCAACATTTCCCAAACCATAGCCTAGGCAAATCAAACCAATCAAAAAGAAATGTTGTGTTATTGAGTATTTGAGAAACATTAGGAATCGCATGATTCGTATGCTTGTGTTTCTGTTGTTTGGTGATCTTTCTATTAAGTTCAAAGATTTTTGGACGAGAAAAAGAATGGAAACCAAGACTTCCCAAGCCATAGCCTAGGCAAATCAAACCAATCAATAAGAAAGGTTGTGTTATTGAGTATTTGAGAAACATAAGGAATCGCATGATTCGTATGCTTGTGTTTGTGTTGTTTGGTCATCTTTCTATCCAGTTCTATTAAGTTCAAAGATTTTTGGACGAGAAAAAGAATGGAAGCCAACACTTCCCAAACCATAGCCTAGGCAAATTAAACCAATCAAAAAGAAAGGTTGTGTTATTGAGAATTTAAGAAATATTAGGAATCGCATGATTCATATGCTTGTGTTTGGGTTGTTAGGTGATCTTTCTATTAATTGCAAAGATTTTTGGACGAGAAATACAATGGAAACCAACACTTCCCAAACCATAGCCTAGGGAAATCAAACCAATCAATAAGAAATGTTGTGTTATTGAGTATTTGAGAAACTTTAGGAATCGCATGATTCGTATGCTTGTGTTTGTGTTGTTTGGTGATCTTTTTATGAAGTTCAAAGATTTTTGGACGAGAAAAAGTATGGAAACCAACACTTCCCAAACCATAGCCTAGGCAAATCAAACCAATCAATAAGAAAGGTTGTGTTATTGAGAATTTAAGAAACAATAGGAATCGCATGATACGTATGCTTATGTTTGGGTTGTTTGGTGATCTTTCTATTAATTGCACAGACTTTTGGACGAGAAAAAGAATGGAAACCAACACTTCCCAAACCATAGCTTAGGGAAATCAAACCAATCAATAAGAAATGTTGTGTTATTGAGTATTTGAGAAACATTAGGAATCGCATGATTCATATGCTTGTTTGTGTTGTTTGGTGATCTTTCTATCAAGTTCAAAGACTTTTGGACGAGAAAAAGAATGGAAACCAGCACTTCCCAAACCATAGCCTAGGCAAATCAAACCAATCAATAAGAAATGTTGTGTTATTGAGTATTTGAAAAACATTAGGAGTCGCATGATTCGTATGCTTGTGTTTGTGTTGTTTGGTGATCTTTCTATTAAGTTCAGAGATTTTTGTACGAGAAAAAGAATGGAAACCAACACTTCCCAAACCATAGCCTAGGCAAATCAAACCAATCAATAAGAATTGTTGTGTTATTGAGTATTTGAGAAACATTAGGAATCGCAAGATTCCTATGCTTGTGTTTGTGGTGTTTGGTGATCTTTCTATTTAGTTCAAAGATTTTTGGACGAGAAAAAGAATGGAAACCAACACTTCCCAAACCATAGACTAGGCAAATCCAACCAATCAAAAAGAAATGTTGTGTTATTGAGTATTTGAGAAACATTAGGAATCGCATGATTCGTATGCTTGTGTTTGTGTTGTTTGGTGATCTTTCTATTAAGTTCAAAGATTTTTGGACGAGAAAAAGAATGGAAACCAACAATTCCCAAACCATAGCCTAGGCAAATCAAACCAATCAATAAGAAATGTTGTGTTATTGAGTATTTGAGAAACATTAGGAATCGCAAGATTCGTATGCATGTGTTTGTGTTGTTTGGTGATCTTTCTATTAAGTTCAAAGATTTTTGGACGAGAAAAAGAATGGAAACCAACACTTACCAAACCATAGCCTAGGCAAATCAAACCAATCAATAAGAAATGTTGTGTTATTGAGTATTTGAGAAACATTAGGAATCGCATGATTCGTATGCTTGTGTTTGTGTTGTTTGGTAATCTTTCTATTAAGTTCAAAGATTTTTGGACGAGAAAAATAATAGAAACCAACACTTCCCAAACCATAGCCTAGGCAAATCAAACCAATCAACAAGAATGGTTGTGTTATTGAGAATTTGAGAAACATTAGGAATCGCATGATTCGTATGCTTGTATTTGGGTTGTTTGGTGATCTTTCTATTAATTGCAAAGATTTTTGGACGAGAAAAAGAATGGAAACCAACACTTCCCAAACCATAGCCTAGGCAAATCAAACCTTTCAATAAGAAATGTTGTGTTATTGAGTATTTGAGAAACATTAGGAATCTCATGATTCATATGATTGTGTTTCTGTTGTTTGGTGATCTTTCTATCAAGTTCTATTAAGTTCAAAGATTTTTGGACGAGAAAAAGAATGGAAACCAACAATTCCCAAACCATAGCCTAGGCAAATCAAACCAATCAATAAGAAAGGTTGTGTTATTGAGTATTTGAGAAACATAAGGAATCGCATGATTCGTATGCTTGTGTTTGTGTTGTTTTGTGATCTTTCTATCAAGTTCTATTAAGTTCAAAGATTTTTGGACGAGAAAAAGAATGGAAACCAACACTTCCCAAACTATAGCCTAGGCAAATAGAACCAATCAAAAAGAAATGTTGTGTTCTTGAGTATTTGAGAAACATTAGGAATCGCATGATTCGTATGCTTGTGTTTGTGTTGTTTGGTGATCTTTCTATTAAGTTTAAAGATTTTTGGACGAGAAAAAGAATGGAAACCAACACTTCCCAAACCATAGCTTAGGCAAATCAAACCAATCAATAAGAAAGGTTGTGTTATTGAGAATTTGAGATACATTAGGAATCGCATGATTCGTATGCTTGTATTTGGCTTGTTTGGTGATATTTCTATTAATTGCAAAGATTTTTGGACGAGAAAAAGAATGGAAACCAACACTTCCCAAACAATAGCCTAGGCAAATCAAACCAATCAATAAGAAAGGTTGTGTTATTGAGTATTTGAGAAAAATAAGGAATCGCATGATTCGTATTCTTGTGTTTGTGTTGTTTGGTGATCTTTCTATCAAGTTCTATTAAGTTCAAAGATTTTTGGACGAGAAAAAGAATGGAAACCAACACTTCCCAAACCATAGCCTAGGCAAATCAAACCAATCAAAAAGAAATGTTGTGTTATTGAGTAGTTGAGAAACATTAGGAATCGCATGATTCGTATGCTTGTGTTTCTGTTGTTTGGTGACCTTTCAATTAAGTTCAAAGATTTTTGGACGAGAAAAGAATGGAAACCAAGACTTCCCAAACCATAGCCTAGGCAAATCAAACCAATCAATAAGAAAGGTTGTGTTATTGAGTATTTGAGAAAAATAAGGAATCGCATGATTCGTATGCTTGTGTTTGTGTTGTTTGGTCATCTTTCTATCCAGTTCTATTAAGTTCAAAGATTTTTGGACGAGAAAAAGAATGGAAGCCAACACTTACCAAACCATAGCCTAGGCAAATCAAACCAATCAAAAAGAAATGTTGTGTTATTGAGTATTTGAGAAACATTAGGAATCGCATGATTCGTATGTTTGTGTTTCTGTTGTTTGGTGATCTTTCTATTAAGTTCAAAGATTTTTGGACGAGAAAAAGAATAGAAACCAACACTTCCCAAACCATATCCTAGGCAAATCAAACCAATCAATAAGAAAGGTTGTGTTATTGAGAATTGGAGAAACATTAGGAATCGCATGATTCGTATGCTTGTATTTGGTTTGTTTGGTGATCTTTCTATTAATTGCAAAGATTTTTGGACGAGAAAAAGAATGGAAACCAACACTTCCCAAACCATAGCTTAGGCAAATCAAACCAATCAATAGGAAAGGTTGTGTTATTGAGTATTTGAGAAACATAAGGAATCGCATGATTCGTATGCTTGTGTTTGGGTTGTTTGGTGATCTTTCTATCAAGTTCTATTAAGTTCAAAGATTTTTGGACGAGAAAAAGAATGGAAACCAACATTTCCCAAACCATAGCCTAGGCAAATCAAACCAATCAAAAAGAAATGTTGTGTTATTGAGTATTTGAGAAACATTAGGAATCGCATGATTCGTATGCTTGTGTTTCTGTTGTTTGGTGATCTTTCTATTAAGTTCAAAGATTTTTGGACGAGAAAAAGAATGGAAACCAAGACTTCCCAAGCCATAGCCTAGGCAAATCAAACCAATCAATAAGAAAGGTTGTGTTATTGAGTATTTGAGAAACATAAGGAATCGCATGATTCGTATGCTTGTGTTTGTGTTGTTTGGTCATCTTTCTATCCAGTTCTATTAAGTTCAAAGATTTTTGGACGAGAAAAAGAATGGAAGCCAACACTTCCCAAACCATAGCCTAGGCAAATTAAACCAATCAAAAAGAAATATTGTGTTATTGAGTATTTGAGAAACATTAGGAATCGCTTGATTCGTATGTTTGTGTTTCTGTTGTTTGGTGATCTTTCTATTAATTGCAAAGATTTTTGGACGAGAAAAAGAATGGAAACCAACACTTCCAAAACCATAGCTTAGGCAAATCAAACCAATCAATAAGAAAGGTTGTATTATTGAGTATTTGAGAAACATAAGGAATCGCATGATTCGTATGCTTGTGTTTGTGTTGTTTGGTGATCTTTCTATCAAGTTCTATTAAGTTCAAAGATTTTTGGACGAGAAAAAGAATGGAAACCAACATTTCCCAAACCATAGCCTAGGCAAATCAAACCAATCAATAAGAAAGGTTGTGTTATTGAGTATTTGAGAAACATAAGGAATCGCATGATTCGTATGCTTGTGTTTGTGTTGTTTGGTGATCTTTCTATCAAGTTCCATTAAGTTCAAAGATTTTTGGACGAGAAAAAGAATGGAAACCAACACTTCCCAAACCATAGCCTAGGCAAATCAAACCAATCAAAAAGAAATGTTGTGTTATTGAGTATTTGAGAAACATTAGGAATCGCATGATTCGTATGCTTGTGTTTCTGTGGTTTGGTGATCTTTCAATTAAGTTCAAAGATTTTTGGACGAGAAAAAGAATGGAAACCAAGACTTCCCAAACCATAGCCTAGGCAAATCAAACCAATCAATAAGAAAGGTTGTGTTATTGAGTATTTGAGAAAAATAAGGAATCGCATGATTCGTATGCTTGTGTTTGTGTTGTTTGGTCATCTTTCTATCCAGTTCTATTAAGTTCAAAGATTTTTGGACGAGAAAAAGAATGGAAGCCAACACTTCCCAAACCATAGCCTAGGCAAATCAAACCAATCAAAAAGAAATGTTGTGTTATTGAGTATTTGAGAAACATTAGGAATCGCATGATTCGTATGTTTGTGTTTCTGTTGTTTGGTGATCTTTCTATTAAGTTCAAAGATTTTTGGACGAGAAAAAGAATGGAAACCAACACTTCCCAAACCATATCCTAGGCAAATCAAACCAATCAATAAGAAAGGTTGTGTTATTGAGAATTTGAGAAACATTAGGAATCGCATGATTCGTATGCTTGTATTTGGTTTGTTTGGTGATCTTTCTATTAATTGCAAAGATTTTTGGACGAGAAAAAGAATGGAAACCAACACTTCCCAAACCATAGCTTAGGCAAATCAAACCAATCAATAGGAAAGGTTGTGTTATTGAGTATTTGAGAAACATAAGGAATCGCATGATTCGTATGCTTGTGTTTGGGTTGTTTGGTGATCTTTCTATCAAGTTCTATTAAGTTCAAAGATTTTTGGACGAGAAAAAGAACGGAAACCAACATTTCCCAAACCATAGCCTAGGCAAATCAAACCAATCAAAAAGAAATGTTGTGTTATTGAGTATTTGAGAAACATTAGGAATCGCATGATTCGTATGCTTGTGTTTCTGTTGTTTGGTGATCTTTCTATTAAGTTCAAAGATTTTTGGACGAGAAAAAGAATGGAAACCAAGACTTCCCAAACCATAGCCTAGGCAAATCAAACCAATCAATAAGAAAGGTTGTGTTATTGAGTATTTGAGAAACATAAGGAATCGCATGATTCGTATGCTTGTGTTTGTGTTGTTTGGTCATCTTTCTATCCAGTTCTATTAAGTTCAAAGATTTTTGGACAAGAAAAAGAATGGAAGCCAACACTTCCCAAACCATAGCCTAGGCAAATCAAACCAATCAAAAAGAAATATTGTGTTATTGAGTATTTGAGAAACATTAGGAATCGCATGATTCGTATGTTTGTGTTTCTGTTGTTTGGTGATCTTTCTATTAAGTTCAAAGATTTTTGGACGAGAAAAAGAATGGAAACCAACACTTCCCAAACCATATCCTAGGCAAATCAAACCAATCAATAAGAAAGGTTGTGTTATTGAGAATTTGAGAAACATTAGGAATCGCATGATTCGTATGCTTGTATTTGGTTTGTTTGGTGATCTTTCTATTAATTGCAAAGATTTTTGGACGAGAAAAAGAATGGAAACCAACACTTCCCAAACCATAGCTTAGGCAAATCAAACCAATCAATAAGAAAGGTTGTATTATTGAGTATTTGAGAAACATAAGGAATCGCATGATTCATATGCTTGTGTTTGTGTTGTTTGGTGATCTTTCTATCAAGTTCCATTAAGTTCAAAGATTTTTGGACGAGAAAAAGAATGGAAACCAACACTTCCCAAACCATATCCTAGGCAAATCAAACCAATCAATAAGAAATGTTGTGTTATTGAGTATTTGAGAAACATTAGGATTCCCATGATTCGTATGCTTGTGTTTGTGTTGTTTGGTGATCTTTCTATCAAGTTCTATTAAGTTCAAAGATTTTTGGACGAGAAAAAGAATGGAAACCAACATTTCCCAAACCATAGCCTAGGCAAATCAAACCAATCAATAAGAAAGGTTGTGTTATTGAGTATTTGAGAAACATAAGGAATCGCATGATTCGTATGCTTGTGTTTGTGTTGTTTGGTGATCTTTCTATCAAGTTCCATTAAGTTCAAAGATTTTTGGACGAGAAAAAGAATGGAAACCAACACTTCCCAAACCATATCCTAGGCAAATCAAACCAATCAATAAGAAATGTTGTGTTATTGAGTATTTGAGAAACATTAGGATTCCCATGATTCGTATGCTTGTGTTTGTGCTGTTTGGTGATCTTTCTATCAAGTTCAAAGATTTTTGGACGAGAAAAAGAATGGAAACCAACACTTCCCAAACCATAGCCTAGGCAAATCAAATCAATCAATAAGAAAGGTTGTGTTATTGAGAATTTGAGAAACATTACAATCGCATGATTCGTATGCTTGTATTTGGGTTGTTTGGTGATCTTTCTATTAATTGTAAAGATTTTTGGACTAGAAAAAGAATGGAAACCAACACCTCCCAAACCATAGCCTAGGCAAATCAAACCAATCAATAAGAAAGGTTGTGTTATTGAGAATTTGAGAAACATTAGGAATCGCATGATTCATATGCTTGTGTTTGTGTTGTTTGGTGATCTTTATATCAAGTTCTATTAAGTTCAAAGATTGTTGGACGAGAAAAAGAATGGAAACCAACACTTCCCAAACTGTATCTTAGGCAAATCAAACCTATCAATAAGAAAGGTTGTGTTATTGAGTATTTGAGTAACATTAGGAATCGCATGATTCGTATGCTTGTGTTTGTGTTGTTTGATGATCTTTGTATTAAGTTTAAAGATTTTTGAACGAGAAAAAGAATGGAAACCAACACTTCCCAAACCATATCCTAGGCAAATCAAACCAATCAATAAGAAATGTTGTGTTATTGAGTATTTGAGAAACATTAGGAATCGCATGATTCGTATGCTTGTGTTTCTGTTGTTTGGTGATCTTTCTATTAAGTTCAAAGATTTTTGGACGAGAAAAAGAATGGAAACCAAGACTTCCCAAACCATAGCCTAGGCAAATCAAACCAATCAATAAGAAAGGTTGTGTTATTGAGTATTTGAGAAACATAAGGAATCGCATGATTCGTATGCTTGTGTTTGTGTTGTTTGGTCATCTTTCTATCCAGTTCTATTAAGTTCAAAGATTTTTGGACAAGAAAAAGAATGGAAGCCAACACTTCCCAAACCATAGCCTAGGCAAATCAAACCAATCAAAAAGAAATATTGTGTTATTGAGTATTTGAGAAACATTAGGAATCGCATGATTCGTATGTTTGTGTTTCTGTTGTTTGGTGATCTTTCTATTAAGTTCAAAGATTTTTGGACGAGAAAAAGAATGGAAACCAACACTTCCCAAACCATATCCTAGGCAAATCAAACCAATCAATAAGAAAGGTTGTGTTATTGAGAATTTGAGAAACATTAGGAATCGCATGATTCGTATGCTTGTATTTGGTTTGTTTGGTGATCTTTCTATTAATTGCAAAGATTTTTGGACGAGAAAAAGAATGGAAACCAACACTTCCCAAACCATAGCTTAGGCAAATCAAACCAATCAATAAGAAAGGTTGTATTATTGAGTATTTGAGAAACATAAGGAATCGCATGATTCATATGCTTGTGTTTGTGTTGTTTGGTGATCTTTCTATCAAGTTCCATTAAGTTCAAAGATTTTTGGACGGGAAAAAGAATGGAAACCAACACTTCCCAAACCATATCCTAGGCAAATCAAACCAATCAATAAGAAATGTTGTGTTATTGAGTATTTGAGAAACATTACGATTCCCATGATTCGTATGCTTGTGTTTGTGTTGTTTGGTGATCTTTCTATCAAGTTCTATTAAGTTCAAAGATTTTTGGACGAGAAAAAGAATGGAAACCAACATTTCCCAAACCATAGCCTAGGCAAATCAAACCAATCAATAAGAAAGGTTGTGTTATTGAGTATTTGAGAAACATAAGGAATCGCATGATTCGTATGCTTGTGTTTGTGTTGTTTGGTGATCTTTCTATCAAGTTCCATTAAGTTCAAAGATTTTTGGACGAGAAAAAGAATGGAAACCAACACTTCCCAAACCATATCCTAGGCAAATCAAACCAATCAATAAGAAATGTTGTGTTATTGAGTATTTGAGAAACATTAGGATTCCCATGATTCGTATGCTTGTGTTTGTGCTGTTTGGTGATCTTTCTATCAAGTTCAAAGATTTTTGGACGAGAAAAAGAATGGAAACCAACACTTCCCAAACCATAGCCTAGGCAAATCAAATCAATCAATGAGAAAGGTTGTGTTATTGAGAATTTGAGAAACATTACAATCGCATGATTCGTATGCTTGTATTTGGGTTGTTTGGTGATCTTTCTATTAATTGTAAAGATTTTTGGACTAGAAAAAGAATGGAAACCAACACCTCCCAAACCATAGCCTAGGCAAATCAAACCAATCAATAAGAAAGGTTGTGTTATTGAGAATTTGAGAAACATTAGGAATCGCATGATTCATATGCTTGTGTTTGTGTTGTTTGGTGATCTTTATATCAAGTTCTATTAAGTTCAAAGATTGTTGGACGAGAAAAAGAATGGAAACCAACACTTCCCAAACTGTATCTTAGGCAAATCAAACCTATCAATAAGAAAGGTTGTGTTATTGAGTATTTGAGTAACATTAGGAATCGCATGATTCGTATGCTTGTGTTTGTGTTGTTTGATGATCTTTGTATTAAGTTTAAAGATTTTTGAACGAGAAAAAGAATGGAAACCAATACTTCCCAAACCATAGCCTAGGGAAATCAAACCAATCAATAAGAAATGTTGTGTTATTGAGTATTTTTTAGAAACATTAAGAATCGCATGATTCGTATGCTTGTGTTTGTGTTGTTTGGTGATCCTTTTATCAAGTTCAAAGATTTTTGGACGAGAGAAAGAATGGAAACCAACACTTACCAAACCATATCCTAGGGAAATCAAACCAATCAATAAGAAAGGTTGTGTTATTGAGTATTTGAGAGACATTAGGAATCGCATGATTCGTATGCTTTTGTTTGTGTTGTTTGGTGATCTTTCTATTACATTCAAAGATTTTTGGACGAGAAAAAGAATGGAAACCAACACTTCCCAAAGCATATCCTAGGCAAATCAAACCAATCAATAAGAAAGTTTGTGTTATTGAGAATTTGAGATACATTAGGAATCGCATGATTCGTATGCTTGTATTTTGTTTGTTTGGTGATATTTCTATTAATTGCAAAGATTTTGGGACGAGAAAAAGAATGGAAACCAACACTTCCCAAACCATAGCCTAGGCAAATCAAACCAATCAATAAGAAAGGTTGTGTTATTGAGTATTTGAGAAAAATAAGGAATCGCATGATTCGTATTCTTGTGTTTGTGTTGTTTGGTGATCTTTCTATCAAATTCTATTAAGTTCAAAGATTTTTGGACGAGAAAAAGAATGGAAACCAACACTTCCCAAACCATAGCCTAGGCAAATCAAACCAATCAAAAAGAAATGTTGTGTTATTGAGTATTTGAGAAACATTAGGAATCGCATGATTCGTATGCTTGTGTTTCTGTTGTTTGGTGATCTTTCTATTAAGTTCAAAGATTTTTGGACGAGAAAAAGAATGGAAACCAAGACTTCCCAAACCATAGCCTAGGCAAATCAAACCGATCAATAAGAAATGTTGTGTTATTGAGAATTTGAGAAACATTAGGAATCGCATGATTCGTATGCTTGTGTTTGGGTAGTTTGGTGATCTTTCTATTAATTTCAAAGATTTTTGGACGAGAAAAAGAATGGAAACCAACAATTCCCCATCCATAGCTTAGGCAAATCAAACCAATCAATAAGAAAGGTTGTGTTATTGAGTATTTGAGAAACATAAGGAATCGCATGATTCGTATGCTTGTGTTTGTGTTGTTTGGTCATCTTTCTATCAAGTTCTATTAAGTTCAAATATTTTTGGACGAGAAAAAGAATGGAAGCCAACACTTCCCAAACCATAGCCTAGGCAAATCAAACCAATCAAAACGAAATGTTGTGTTATTAAGTATTTGAGAAACATTAGGAATCGCATGATTCGTATGTTTGTGTTTGTGTTGTTTGGTGATCTTTCTATTAAGTTCAAAGATTTTTGGACGAGAAAAAGAATGGAAACCAACACTTCCGAAACCATATCCTAGGCAAATCAAACCAATCAATAAGAAAGGTTGTGTTATTGAGTATTTGAGAAACATAAGGAATCGCATGATTCGTATGCTTGTGTTTGTGTTGTATGGTGATCTTTCTATCAAGTTCTATTAAGTTCAAAGATTTTTGGACGAGAAAAAGAATGGAAACCAACATTTCCCAAACCATAGCCTAGGCAAATCAAACCAATCAATAAGAAAGGTTGTGTTATTGAGTATTTGAGAAACATAAGGAATTGCATGATTCGTAGGCTTGTGTTTGTGTTGTTTGGTGATCTTTCTATCAAGTTCTATTAAGTTCAAAGATTTTTGGACGAGAAAAAGAATGGAAACCAACACTTCCGAAACCATATCCTAGGCAAATCAAACCAATCAATAAGAAAAGGTTGTGTTATTGAGAATTTGAGAAACATTAGGAATCGCATGATTCTTATGCTTGTATTTGGTTTGTTTGGTGATCTTTCTATTAATTGCAAAGATTTTTGGACGAGAAAAAGAATGGAAATCAACACTTCCCAAACCATAGCTTAGGCAAATCAAACCAATCAATAAGAAAGGTTGTGTTATTGAGTATTTGAGAGACATAAGGAATCGCATGATTCGTATGCTTGTGTTTGTGTTGTTTGGTGATCTTTCTATAAAGTTCTATTAAGTTCAAAGATTTTTGGACGAGAAAAAGAATGCAAACCAACATTTCCCAAACCATAGCCTAGGCAAATAAAACCAATCAATAAGAAAGGTTGTGTTATTGAGTATTTGAGAAACATAAGGAATCGCATGATTCGTAGGCTTGTGTTTGTGTTGTTTGGTGATCTTTCTATCAAGTTCTATTAAGTTCAAAGATTTTTGGACGAGAAAAAGAATGGAAACCAACACTTCCCAAACCATATCCTAGGCAAATCAAACCAGTCAATAAGAAATGTTGTGTTATTGAGTATTTGAGAAACATTAGGAATCCCATGATTCGTATGCTTGTGTTTGTGTTGTTTGGTGATCTTTCTATCAAGTTCAAAGATTTTTGGACGAGAAAAAGAATGGAAACCAACACTTCCCAAACCATAGCCTATGCAAATCAAACCAATCAATAAGAAAGGTTGTGTTATTGAGAATTTGAGAAACATTAGCAATCGCATGATTCGTATGCTTGTATTTGGGTTGTTTGGTGATCTTTCTATTAATTGCAAAGATTTTTGGACGAGAAAAAGAATGGAAACCAACACTTCCCAAACCATAGCCTAGGCAAATCAAACCAATCAATAAGAAAGGTTGTGTTATTGAGAATTTGAGAAACATTAGGAATCGCATGATTCATATGCTTGTGTTTGTGTTGTTTGGTGATGTTTCTATCAAGTTCTATTAAGTTCAAAGATTGTTGGACAAGAAAAAGAATGGAAACCAACACTTCCCAAACCGTATCTTAGGCAAATCAAACCTATCAATAAGAAAGGTTGTGTTATTGAGTATTTGAGAAACATTAGGAATCGCATGATTCGTATGCTTGTGTTTGTGTTGTTTGTTGATCTTTCTATCAAGTTCTATTAAGTTCAAAGATTTTTGGACGAGAAAAAGAATGGAAACCAACACTTCCCAAACCATATCCTAGGCAAATCAAACCAATCAATAAGAAATGTTGTGTTATTGAGTATTTGAGAAACATTAGGAATCCCATGATTCGTATGCTTGTGTTTCTGTTGTTTGGTGATCTTTCTATCAAGTTCTATTAAGTTCAAATATTTTTGAACGAGAAAAAGAAAGGAAACCAACACTTCCCAAACCGTATCTTAGGCAAATCAAACCTATCAATAAGAAAGGTTGTGTTATTGAGTATTTGAGAAACATTAGGAATCGCATGATTCGTATGCTTGTGTTTGTGTTGTTTGGTGATCTTTCTATCAAGTTCTATTAAGTTCAAAGATTTTTGGACGAGAAAAAGAATGGAAACCAACACTTCCCAAACCATATCCTAGGCAAATCAAACCAATCAATAAGAAATGTTGTGTTATTGAGTATTTGAGAAACATTAGGAATCGCATGATTCGTATGCTTGTGTTTGTGTTGTTTGGTGATCTTTCTATCAAGTTCTATTAAGTTCAAAGATTTTTGGACGAGAAAAAGAATGGAAACCAACACTTCCCAAACCATAGCCTAGGCAAATCAAACCAATCAAAACGAAATGTTGTGTTATTGAGTATTTGAGAAACATTAGGAATCGCATGATTCGTATGTTTGTGTTTGTGTTGTTTGGTGATCTTTCTATTAAGTTCAAAGATTTTTGGACGAGAAAAAGAATGGAAACCAACACTTCCCAAACCATATCCTAGGCAAATCAAACCAATCAATAAGAAAGGTTGTGTTATTGAGAATTTGAGAAACATTAGGAATCGCATGATTCGTATGCTTGTATTTGGTTTGTTTGGTGATCTTTCTATTAATTGCAAAGATTTTTGGATGAGAAAAAGAATGGAAACCAACACTTCCCAAACCATAGCTTAGGCAAATCAAACCAATCAATAAGAAAGGTTGTGTTATTGAGTATTTGAGAAACATAAGGAATCGCATGATTCGTATGCTTGTGTTTGTGTTGTTTGGTCATCTTTCTATCAAGTTCTATTAAGTTCAAAGATTTTTGGATGAGAAAAAGAATGGAAACCTACACGTCCCAAACCATAGCCTAGGCAAATCAAACCTATCAATAAGAAAGGTTGTGTTATTGAGTATTTGAGAAACATAAGGAATCGCATGATTCGTATGCTTGTGTTTGTGATGTTTGGTGATCTTTCTATCAACTTCTATTAAGTTCAAAGATTTTTGGACGAGAAAAAGAATGGAAACCAACATTTCCCAAACCATAGCCTAGGCAAATCAAACCAATCAAAAAGAGATGTTGTGTTATTGAGTATTTGAGAAACATTAGGAATCGCATGATTCGTATGCTTGTGTTTCTGTTGTTTGGTGATCTTTCTATTAAGTTCAAAGATTTTTGGACGAGAAAAAGAATGGAAACCAAGACTTCCCAAACCATAGCCTAGGCAAATCAAACCAATCAATAAGAAAGGTTGTGTTATTGAGTATTTGAGAAACATAAGGAATCGCATGATTCGTACGCTTGTATTTGTGTTGTTTGGTCATCTTTCTATCCAGTTCTATTAAGCTCAAAGATTTTTGGACGAGAAAAAGAATGGAAGCCAACACTTCCCAAACCATAGCCTAGGCAAATCAAACCAATCAAAAAGAAATGTTGTGTTATTGAGTATTTGAGAAACATTAGGAATCGCATGATTCGTATGTTTGTGTGTCTGTTGTTTGGTGATCTTTCTATTAAGTTCAAAGATTTTTGGACGAGAAAAAGAATGGAAACCAACACTTCCCAAACCATATCCTAGGCAATTCAAACCAATCAATAAGAAAGGTTGTGTTATTGAGAATTTGAGAAACATTAGGAATCGCATGATTCGTATGCTTGTATTTGGTTTGTTTGGTGATCTTTCTATTCATTGCAAAGGTTTTTAGACGAGAAAAAGAATGGAGACCAACACTTCCCAAACCATAGCTTACGCAAATCAAACCAATCAATAAGAAAGGTTGTGTTATTGAGTATTTGAGAAACATAAGGAATCGCATGATTCGTATGCTTGTGTTTGTGTTGTTTGGTGATCTTTCTATCAAGTTCTATTAAGTTCAAAGATTTTTGGACAAGAAAAAGAATGGAAACCAACATTTCCCAAACCATAGCCTAAGCAAATCAAACCAATCAATAAGAAAGGTTGTGTTATTGAGTATTTGAGAAACATAAGGAATCGCATGATTCGTATGCTTGTGTTTGTGATGTTTGGTGATCTTTCTATCAACTTCTATTAAGTTCAAAGATTTTTGGACGAGAAAAAGAATGGAAACCAACACTTCCCAAACCATATCCTAGGCAAATCAAACCAATCAATAAGAAATGTTGTGTTATTGAGTATTTGAGAAACATTAGGAATCCCATGATTCGTATGCTTGTGTTTGTGCTGTTTGGTGATCTTTCTATCAAGTTCAAAGATTTTTGGACGAGAAAAAGAATGGAAACCAACACTTCCCAAACCATAGCCTAGGCAAATCAAATCAATCAATAAGAAAGGTTGTGTTATTGAGAATTTGAGAAACATTAGCAATCGCATGATTCGTATGCTTGTATTTGGGTTGTTTGGTGATCTTTCTATTAATTGCAAAGATTTTTGGACTAGAAAAAGAATGGAAACCAACACTTCCCAAACCATAGCCTAGGCAAATCAAACCAATCAATAAGAAAGGTTGTGTTATTGAGAATTTGAGAAACATTAGGAATCGCATGATTCATATGCTTGTGTTTGTGTTGTTTGGTGATCTTTATATCAAGTTTTATTAAGTTCAAAGATTGTTGGACGAGAAAAAGAATGGAAACCAACACTTCCCAAACCGTATCTTAGGCAAATCAAACCTATCAATAAGAAAGGTTGTGTTATTGAGTATTTGAGAAACATTAGGAATCGCATGATTCGTATGCTTGTGTTTGTGTTGTTTGATGATCTTTGTATTAAGTTTAAAGATTTTTGGACGAGAAAAAGAACGGAAACCAACACTTCCCAAACCATAGCCTAGGCAAATCAAATCAATCAATAAGAAAGGTTGTGTTATTGAGAATTTGAGAAACATTAGCAATCGCATGATTCGTATGCTTGTATTTGGGTTGTTTGGTGATCTTTCTATTAATTGCAAAGATTTTTGGACTAGAAAAAGAATGGAAACCAACACTTCCCAAACCATAGCCTAGGCAAATCAAACCAATCAATAAGAAAGGTTGTGTTATTGAGAATTTGAGAAACATTAGGAATCGCATGATTCATATGTTTGTGTTTGTGTTGTTTGGTGATCTTTATATCAAGTTCTATTAAGTTCAAAGATTGTTGAACGAGAAAAAGAATGGAAACCAACACTTCCCAAACCGTATCTTAGGCAAATCAAACCTATCAATAAGAAAGCTTGTGTTATTGAGTATTTGAGAAACATTAGGAATCGCATGATTCGTATGCTTGTGTTTGTGTTGTTTGATGATCTTTGTATTAAGTTTAAAGATTTTTGGACGAGAAAAAGAATGGAAACCAACACTTCCCAAACCATAGCCTAGGGAAATCAAACCAATCAATAAGAAAGGTTGTGTTATTGAGAATTTGAGAAACATTAGGAATCGCATGATTCATATGCTTGTGTTTGTGTTGTTTGGTGATCTTTATATCAAGTTTTATTAAGTTCAAAGATTGTTGGACGAGAAAAAGAATGGAAACCAACACTTCCCAAACCGTATCTTAGGCAAATCAAACCTATCAATAAGAAAGCTTGTGTTATTGAGTATTTGAGAAACATTAGGAATCGCATGATTCGTATGCTTGTGTTTGTGTTGTTTGATGATCTTTGTATTAAGTTTAAAGATTTTTGGACGAGAAAAAGAACGGAAACCAACACTTCCCAAACCATAGCCTAGGCAAATCAAATCAATCAATAAGAAAGGTTGTGTTATTGAGAATTTGAGAAACATTAGCAATCGCATGATTCGTATGCTTGTATTTGGGTTGTTTGGTGATCTTTCTATTAATTGCAAAGATTTTTGGACTAGAAAAAGAATGGAAACCAACACTTCCCAAACCATAGCCTAGGCAAATCAAACCAATCAATAAGAAAGGTTGTGTTATTGAGAATTTGAGAAACATTAGGAATCGCATGATTCATATGTTTGTGTTTGTGTTGTTTGGTGATCTTTATATCAAGTTCTATTAAGTTCAAAGATTGTTGAACGAGAAAAAGAATGGAAACCAACACTTCCCAAACCGTATCTTAGGCAAATCAAACCTATCAATAAGAAAGCTTGTGTTATTGAGTATTTGAGAAACATTAGGAATCGCATGATTCGTATGCTTGTGTTTGTGTTGTTTGATGATCTTTGTATTAAGTTTAAAGATTTTTGGACGAGAAAAAGAATGGAAACCAACACTTCCCAAACCATAGCCTAGGGAAATCAAACCAATCAATAAGAAAGGTTGTGTTATTGAGAATTTGAGAAACATTAGGAATCGCATGATTCATATGCTTGTGTTTGTGTTGTTTGGTGATCTTTATATCAAGTTTTATTAAGTTCAAAGATTGTTGGACGAGAAAAAGAATGGAAACCAACACTTCCCAAACCGTATCTTAGGCAAATCAAACCTATCAATAAGAAAGCTTGTGTTATTGAGTATTTGAGAAACATTAGGAATCGCATGATTCGTATGCTTGTGTTTGTGTTGTTTGATGATCTTTGTATTAAGTTTAAAGATTTTTGGACGAGAAAAAGAACGGAAACCAACACTTCCCAAACCATAGCCTAGGCAAATCAAATCAATCAATAAGAAAGGTTGTGTTATTGAGAATTTGAGAAACATTAGGAATCGCATGATTCGTATGCTTGTATTTGGTTTGTTTGGTGATCTTTCTATTCATTGCAAAGGTTTTTGGACGAGAAAAAGAATGGAGACCAACACTTCCCAAACCATAGCTTACGCAAATCAAACCAATCAATAAGAAAGGTTGTGTTATTGAGTATTTGAGAAACATAAGGAATCGCATGATTCGTATGCTTGTGTTTGTGTTGTTTGGTGATCTTTCTATCAAGTTCTATTAAGTTCAAAGATTTTTGGACAAGAAAAAGAATGGAAACCAACATTTCCCAAACCATAGCCTAAGCAAATCAAACCAATCAATAAGAAAGGTTGTGTTATTGAGTATTTGAGAAACATAAGGAATCGCATGATTCGTATGCTTGTGTTTGTGATGTTTGGTGATCTATCTATCAACTTCTATTAAGTTCAAAGTTTTTTGGACGAGAAAAAGAATGGAAACCAACACTTCCCAAACCATATCCTAGGCAAATCAAACCAATCAATAAGAAATGTTGTGTTATTGAGTATTTGAGAAACATTAGGAATCCCATGATTCGTATGCTTGTGTTTGTGCTGTTTGGTGATCTTTCTATCAAGTTCAAAGATTTTTGGACGAGAAAAAGAATGGAAACCAACACTTCCCAAACCATAGCCTAGGCAAATCAAATCAATCAATAAGAAAGGTTGTGTTATTGAGAATTTGAGAAACATTAGCAATCGCATGATTCGTATGCTTGTATTTGGGTTGTTTGGTGATCTTTCTATTAATTGCAAAGATTTTTGGACTAGAAAAAGAATGGAAACCAACACTTCCCAAACCATAGCCTAGGCAAATCAAACCAATCAATAAGAAAGGTTGTGTTATTGAGAATTTGAGAAACATTAGGAATCGCATGATTCATATGCTTGTGTTTGTGTTGTTTGGTGATCTTTATATCAAGTTTTATTAAGTTCAAAGATTGTTGGACGAGAAAAAGAATGGAAACCAACACTTCCCAAACCGTATCTTAGGCAAATCAAACCTATCAATAAGAAAGGTTGTGTTATTGAGTATTTGAGAAACATTAGGAATCGCATGATTCGTATGCTTGTGTTTGTGTTGTTTGATGATCTTTGTATTAAGTTTAAAGATTTTTGGACGAGAAAAAGAACGGAAACCAACACTTCCCAAACCATAGCCTAGGCAAATCAAATCAATCAATAAGAAAGGTTGTGTTATTGAGAATTTGAGAAACATTAGCAATCGCATGATTCGTATGCTTGTATTTGGGTTGTTTGGTGATCTTTCTATTAATTGCAAAGATTTTTGGACTAGAAACAGAATGGAAACCAACACTTCCCAAACCATAGCCTAGGCAAATCAAACCAATCAATAAGAAAGGTTGTGTTATTGAGAATTTGAGAAACATTAGGAATCGCATGATTCATATGTTTGTGTTTGTGTTGTTTGGTGATCTTTATATCAAGTTCTATTAAGTTCAAAGATTGTTGGACGAGAAAAAGAATGGAAACCAACACTTCCCAAACCGTATCTTAGGCAAATCAAACCTATCAATAAGAAAGCTTGTGTTATTGAGTATTTGAGAAACATTAGGAATCGCATGATTCGTATGCTTGTGTTTGTGTTGTTTGATGATCTTTGTATTAAGTTTAAAGATTTTTGGACGAGAAAAAGAATGGAAACCAACACTTCCCAAACCATAGCCTAGGGAAATCAAACCAATCAATAAGAAATGTTGTGTTATTGAGTATTTTTTAGAAACATTAAGAATCGCATGATTCGTATGCTTGTGTTTGTGTTGTTTGGTGATCTTTTTATCAAGTTCAAAGATTTTTGGACGAGAGAAAGAATGGAAACCAACACTTACCAAACCATATCCTAGGCAAATCAAACCAATCAATAAGAAAGGTTGTGTTATTGAGTATTTGAGAGACATTAGGAATCGCATGATTCGTATGCTTTTGTTTGTGTTGTTTGGTGATCTTTCTATTACATTCAAGGATTTTTGGACGAGAAAAAGCATGGAAACCAACACTTCCCAAAGCATATCCTAGGCAAACCAAACCAATCAATAAGAAAGGTTGTGTTATTGAGAATTTGAGATACATTAGGAATCGCATGATTCGTATGCTTGTATTTTGTTTGTTTGGTGATATTTCTATTAATTGCAAAGATTTTTGGACGAGAAAAAGAATGGAAACCAACACTTCCCAAACCATAGCCTAGGAAAATCAAACCAATCAATAAGAAAGGTTGTGTTATTGAGTATTTGAGAAAAATAAGGAATCGCATGATTCGTATTCTTGTGTTTGTGTTGTTTGGTGATCTTTCTATCAAGTTCTATTAAGTTCAAAGATTTTTGGACGAGAAAAAGAATGGAAACCAACACTTCCCAAACCATAGCCTAGGCAAATCAAACCAATCAAAAAGAAATGTTGTGTTATTGAGTATTTGAGAAACATTAGGAATCGCATGATTCGTATGCTTGTGTTTCTGTTGTTTGGTGATCTTTCTATTAAGTTCAAAGATTTTTGGACGAGAAAAAGAATGGAAACCAAGACTTCCCAAAACATAGCCTAGGCAAATCAAACCAATCAATAAGAAAGGTTGTGTTATTGAGTATTTGAGAAACATAAGGAATTGCATGATTCGTATGCTTGTGTTTGTGTTGTTTGGTCATCTTTCTATCAAGTTCTATTAAGTTCAAATATTTTTGGACGAGAAAAAGAATGGAAGCCAACACTTCCCAAACCATAGCCTAGGCAAATCAAACCAATCAAAACGAAATGTTGTGTTATTGAGTATTTGAGAAACATTAGGAATCGCATGATTCGTATGTTTGTGTTTGTGTATGTTGGTGATCTTTCTATTAAGTTCAAAGATTTTTGGACGAGAAAAAGAATGGAAACCAACACTTCCCAAACCATAACCTAGGCAAATCAAATCAATCAATAAGAAAGGTTGTGTTATTGAGAATTTGAGAAACATTAGGAATCGCATGATTCGTATGCTTGTATTTGGTTTGTTTGGTGATCTTTCTATTAATTGCAAAGATTTTTGGACGAGAAAAAGAATGGAAACCAACACTTCCCAAACCATAGCCTAGGCAAATCAAACCAATCAATAAGAAAAATTGTGTTATTGAGTA
Source organism: Polygonum maritimum (assembly GCA_963924305.1). Classification (NCBI taxonomy): domain Eukaryota; kingdom Viridiplantae; phylum Streptophyta; class Magnoliopsida; order Caryophyllales; family Polygonaceae; genus Polygonum; species Polygonum maritimum. The sequence continues at coordinate 31,767,036 of OZ002733.1, read as the reverse complement.
TTTGAGAAAAATAAGGAATCGCATGATTCGTATGCTTGTGTTTGTGTTGTTTGGTGATCTTTCTATCAAGTTCTATTAAGTTCAAAGATTTTCGGACGAGAAAAAATATGGAAACCAACATTTCCCAAACCATAGCCTAGGCAAATCAAACCAATCAATAAGAAAGGTTGTGTTATTGAGTATTTGAAAAACATTAGGAATCCCATGATTCGTATGCTTGTGTTTGTCTTGTTTGGTGATCTTTATATCAAGTTTTATTAAGTTCAAAGATTGTTGGACGAGAAAAAGAATGGAAACCAACACTTCCCAAACCGTATCTTAGGCAAATCAAACCTATCAATAAGAAAGGTTGTGTTATTGAGTATTTGAGAAACATTAGGAATCGCATGATTCGTATGCTTGTGTTTGTGTTGTTTGATGATCTTTGTATTAAGTTTAAAGATTTTTGGACGAGAAAAAGAATGGAAACCAACACTTCCCAAACCATAGCCTAGGCAAATCAAATCAATCAATAAGAAAGGTTGTGTTATTGAGAATTTGAGAAACATTAGCAATCGCATGATTCGTATGCTTGTATTTGGGTTGTTTGGTGATCTTTCTATTAATTGCAAAGATTTTTGGACTAGAAAAAGAATGGAAACCAACACTTCCCAAACCATAGCCTAGGCAAATCAAACCAATCAATAAGAAAGGTTGTGTTATTGAGAATTTGAGAAACATTAGGAATCGCATGATTCATATGCTTGTGTTTGTGTTGTTTGGTGATCTTTATATCAAGTTTTATTAAGTTCAAAGATTGTTGGACGAGAAAAAGAATGGAAACCAACACTTCCCAAACCGTATCTTAGGCAAATCAAACCTATCAATAAGAAAGGTTGTGTTATTGAGTATTTGAGAAACATTAGGAATCGCATGATTCGTATGCTTGTGTTTGTGTTGTTTGATGATCTTTGTATTAAGTTTAAAGATTTTTGGACGAGAAAAAGAATGGAAACCAACACTTCCCAAACCATAGCCTAGGCAAATCAAATCAATCAATAAGAAAGGTTGTGTTATTGAGAATTTGAGAAACATTAGCAATCGCATGATTCGTATGCTTGTATTTGGGTTGTTTGGTGATCTTTCTATTAATTGCAAAGATTTTTGGACTAGAAAAAGAATGGAAACCAACACTTCCCAAACCATAGCCTAGGCAAATCAAACCAATCAATAAGAAAGGTTGTGTTATTGAGAATTTGAGAAACATTAGGAATCGCATGATTCATATGCTTGTGTTTGTGTTGTTTGGTGATCTTTATATCAAGTTCTATTAAGTTCAAAGATTGTTGGACGAGAAAAAGAATGGAAACCAACACTTCCCAAACCGTATCTTAGGCAAATCAAACCTATCAATAAGAAAGGTTGTGTTATTGAGTATTTGAGAAACATTAGGAATCGCATGATTCGTATGCTTGTGTTTGTGTTGTTTGATGATCTTTGTATTAAGTTTAAAGATTTTTGGACGAGAAAAAGAATGGAAACCAACACTTCCCAAACCATAGCCTAGGGAAATCAAACCAATCAATAAGAAATGTTGTGTTATTGAGTATTTTTTAGAAAAATTAAGAATCGCATGATTCGTATGCTTGTGTTTGTGTTGTTTGGTGATCTTTTTATCAAGTTCAAAGATTTTTGGACGAGAGAAAGAATGGAAACCAACACTTACCAAACCATATCCTAGGCAAATCAAACCAATCAATAAGAAAGGTTGTGTTATTGAGTATTTGAGAGACATTAGGAATCGCATGATTCGTATGCTTTTGTTTGTGTTGTTTGGTGATCTTTCTATTACATTCAAAGATTTTTGGACGAGAAAAAGAATGGAAACCAACACTTCCCAAAGCATATCCTAGGCAAACCAAACCAATCAATAAGAAAGGTTGTGTTATTGAGAATTTGAGATACATTAGGAATCGCATGATTCGTATGCTTGTATTTTGTTTGTTTGGTGATATTTCTATTAATTGCAAAGATTTTTGGACGAGAAAAAGAATGGAAACCAACACTTCCCAAACCATAGCCTAGGAAAATCAAACCAATCAATAAGAAAGGTTGTGTTATTGAGTATTTGAGAAAAATAAGGAATCGCATGATTCGTATTCTTGTGTTTGTGTTGTTTGGTGATCTTTCTATCAAGTTCTATTAAGTTCAAAGATTTTTGGACGAGAAAAAGAATGGAAACCAACACTTCCCAAACCATAGCCTAGGCAAATCAAACCAATCAAAAAGAAATGTTGTGTTATTGAGTATTTGAGAAACATTAGGAATCGCATGATTCGTATGCTTGTGTTTCTGTTGTTTGGTGATCTTTCTATTAAGTTCAAAGATTTTTGGACGAGAAAAAGAATGGAAACCAAGACTTCCCAAAACATAGCCTAGGCAAATCAAACCAATCAATAAGAAAGGTTGTGTTATTGAGTATTTGAGAAACATAAGGAATCGCATGATTCGTATGCTTGTGTTTGTGTTGTTTGGTCATCTTTCTATCAAGTTCTATTAAGTTCAAATATTTTTGGACGAGAAAAAGAATGGAAGCCAACACTTCCCAAACCATAGCCTAGGCAAATCAAACCAATCAAAACGAAATGTTGTGTTATTGAGTATTTGAGAAACATTAGGAATCGCATGATTCGTATGTTTGTGTTTGTGTTGGTTGGAGATCTTTCTATTAAGTTCAAAGATTTTTGGACGAAAAAAATAATGGAAACCAACACTTCCCAAACCATATCCTAGGCAAATCAAACCAATCAATAAGAAAGGTTGTGTTATTGAGAATTTGAGAAACATTAGGAATCGCATGATTCGTATGCTTGTATTTGGTTTGTTTGGTGATCTTTCTATTAATTGCAAAGATTTTTGGACGAGAAAAAGAATGGAAACCAACACTTCCCAAACCATAGCCTAGGCAAATCAAACCAATCAATAAGAAAAATTGTGTTATTGAGTATTTGAGAAAAATAAGGAATCGCATGATTCGTATGCTTGTGTTTGTGTTGTTTGGTGATCTTTCTATCAAGTTCTATTAAGTTCAAAGATTTTCGGACGAGAAAAAATATGGAAACCAACATTTTCCAAACCATAGCCTAGGCAAATCAAACCAATCAATAAGAAAGGTTGTGTTATTGAGTATTTGAAAAACATAAGGAATCGCATGATTCGTATGCTTGTGTTTGTGTTGTTTGGTGATCTTTCTATCAAGTTCTATTAAGTTCAAAGATTTTTGGACGAGAAAAAGAATGGAAACCAACACTTCCCAAACCATATCCTAGGCAAATCAAACCAATTAATAAGAAATGTTGTGTTATTGAGTATTTGAGAAACATTAGGAATCCCATGATTCGTATGCTTGTGTTTGTGTTGTTTGGTGATCTTTCTATCAAGTTCAAAGATTTTTGGACGAGAAAAAGAATGGAAACCAACACTTCCCAAACCATATCCTAGGCAAATCAAACCAATCAATAAGAAATGTTGTGTTATTGAGTATTTGAGAAACATTAGGAATCCCATGATTCGTATGCTTGTGTTTGTGTTGTTTGGTGATCTTTCTATCAAGTTCAAAGATTTTTGGACGAGAAAAAGATTGGAAACCAACACTTCCCAAACCATATCCTAGGCAAATCAAACCAATCAATAAGAAATGTTGTGTTATTGAGTATTTGAGAAACATTAGGAATCCCATGATTCGTATGCTTGTGTTTGTGTTGTTTGGTGATCTTTCTATCAAGTTCAAAGATTTTTGGACGAGAAAAAGAATGGAAACCAACAATTCCCAAACCATATCCTAGGCAAATCAAACCAATCAATAAGAAATGTTGTGTTATTGAGTATTTGAGAAACATTAGGAATCCCATGATTCGTATGCTTGTGTTTCTGTTGTTTGGTGATCTTTCTATCAAGTTCAAAGATTTTTGGACGAGAAAAAGATTGGAAACCAACACTTCCCAAACCATAGCCTAGGCAAATCAAATCAATCAATAAGAAAGGTTGTGTTATTGAGAATTTGAGAAACATTAGCAATCGCATGATTCGTATGCTTGTATTTGGGTTGTTTGGTGATCTTTCTATTAATTGAAAAGATTTTTGGACGACAAAAAGAATGGAAACCAACACTTCCTAAACCATGGCCTAGGCAAATCAAACCAATCAATTAGAAAGGTTGTGTTATTGAGAATTTGAGAAACATTAGGAATCGCATGATTCATATGCTTGTGTTTGTGTTGTTTGGTGATCTTTCTATCAATTTCTATTACGTTCAAAGATTGTTGGACGAGAAAAAGAATGGAAACCAACACTTCCCAAACCGTATCTTAGGTAAATCAAACCTACCAATAAGAATGGTTGTGTTATTGAGTATTTGAGAAACATTAGGAATCGCATGATTCCTACGCTTATGTTTGTGTTGTTTGATGATCTTTGTATTAAGTTTAAAGATTTTTGGACGAGAAAAAGAATGGAAACCAACACTTCCCAAACCATAGCCTAGGGAAATCAAACCAATCAATAAGAAATGTTGTGTTATTGAGAATTTGAGAAACATTAGGAATCGCATGATTCGTATGCTTGTATTTGGTTTGTTTGGTGATCTTTTTATTAATTGCAAAGATTTTTGGACGAGAAAAAGAATGGAAACCAACACTTACCAAACCATATCCTAGGCAAATCAAACCAATCAATAAGAAAGGTTGTGTTATTGAGTATTTGAGAAACATAAGGAATCGCATGATTCGTATGCTTGTGTTTGTGTTGTTTGGTGATCTTTCTATCAAGTTCTATTAAGTTCAAAGATTTTTGGACAAGAAAAAGAATGGAAACCAACATTTCCCAAACCATAGCCTAGGCAAATCAAACCAATCAATAAGAAAGGTTGTGTTATTGAGTATTTGAGAAACATAAGGAATCGCATGATTCGTATGCTTGTGTTTGTGTTGTTTGGTGATCTTTCTATCAAGTTCTATTAAGTTTAAAGATTTTTGGACGAGAAAAATAATGGAAACCAACACTTCCCAAACCATATCCTAGGCAAATCAAACCAATCAATAAGAAATGTTGTGTTATTGAGTATTTGAAAAACATAAGGAATCGCATGATTCGTATGCTTGTGTTTGTGTTGTTTGGTGATCTTTCTATCAAGTTCTATTAAGTTCAAAGATTTTTGGACGAGAAAAAGAATGGAAACCAACACTTCCCAAACCATATCCTAGGCAAATCAAACCAATTAATAAGAAATGTTGTGTTATTGAGTATTTGAGAAACATTAGGAATCCCATGATTCGTATGCTTGTGTTTGTGTTGTTTGGTGATCTTTCTATCAAGTTCAAAGATTTTTGGACGAGAAAAAGAATGGAAACCAACACTTCCCAAACCATATCCTAGGCAAATCAAACCAATCAATAAGAAATGTTGTGTTATTGAGTATTTGAGAAACATTAGGAATCCCATGATTCGTATGCTTGTGTTTGTGTTGTTTGGTGATCTTTCTATCAAGTTCAAAGATTTTTGGACGAGAAAAAGATTGGAAACCAACACTTCCCAAACCATAGCCTAGGCAAATCAAATCAATCAATAAGAAAGGTTGTGTTATTGAGAATTTGAGAAACATTAGCAATCGCATGATTCGTATGCTTGTATTTGGGTTGTTTGGTGATCTTTCTATTAATTGCAAAGATTTTTGGACGACAAAAAGAATGGAAACTAACACTTCCCAAACCATGGCCTAGGCAAATCAAACCAATCAATAAGAAAGGTTGTGTTATTGAGAATTTGAGAAACATTAGGAATCGCATGATTCATATGCTTGTGTTTGTGTTGTTTGGTGATCTTTCTATCAATTTCTATTACGTTCAAAGATTGTTGGACGAGAAAAAGAATGGAAACCAACACTTCCCAAACCGTATCTTAGGCAAATCAAACCTACCAATAAGAATGGTTGTGTTATTGAGTATTTGAGAAACATTAGGAATCGCATGATTCGTACGCTTATGTTTATGTTGTTTGATGATCTTTGTATTAAGTTTAAATATTTTTGGACGAGAAAAAGAATGGAAACCAACACGTCCCAAACCATAGCCTAGGGAAATCAAACCAATCAATAAGAAATGTTGTGTTATTGAGAATTTGAGAAACATTAGGAATCGCATGATTCGTATGCTTGTATTTGGTTTGTTTGGTGATCTTTCTATTAATTGCAAAGATTTTTGGACGAGAAAAAGAATGGAAACCAACACTTACCAAACCATATCCTAGGCAAATCAAACCAATCAATAAGAAAGGTTGTGTTATTGAGTATTTGAGAAACATAAGGAATCGCATGATTCGTATGCTTGTGTTTGTGTTGTTTCGTGATCTTTCTATCAAGTTCTATTAAGTTCAAAGATTTTTGGACAAGAAAAAGAATGGAAACCAACATTTCCCAAACCATAGCCTAGGCAAATCAAACCAATCAATAAGAAAGGTTGTGTTATTGAGTATTTGAGAAACATAAGGAATCGCATGATTCGTATGCTTGTGTTTGTGTTGTTTGGTGATCTTTCTATCAAGTTCTATTAAGTTCAAAGATTTTTGGACGAGAAAAATAATGGAAACCAACACTTCCCAAACCATATCCTAGGCAAATCAAACCAATCAATAAGAAATGTTGTGTTATTGAGTATTTGAGAAACATTAAGAATCCCATGATTCGTATGCTTGTGTTTGTGTTGTTTGGTGATCTTTCTATCAAGTTCAAAGATTTTTGGACGAGAAAAAGAATGGAAACCAACACTTCCCAAACCATAGCCTAGATAAATCAAATCAATCAATAAGAAAGGTTGTGTTATTGAGAATTTGAGAAACATTAGCAATCGCATGATTCGTATGCTTGTATTTGGGTTGTTTGGTGATCTTTCTATTAATTGCAAAGATTTTTGGACTAGAAAAAGAATGGAAACCAACACTTCCCAAACCATAGCCTAGGCAAATCAAACCAATCAATAAGAAAGGTTGTGTTATTGAGAATTTGAGAAACATTAGGAATCGCATGATTCATATGCTTGTGTTTGTGTTGTTTGGTGATCTTTATATCAAGTTCTATTAAGTTCAAAGATTGTTGGACGAGAAAAAGAATGGAAACCAACACTTCCCAAACCGTATCTTAGGCAAATCAAACCTATCAATAAGAAAGGTTGTGTTATTGAGTATTTGAGAAACATTAGGAATCGCATGATTCGTATGCTTGTGTTTGTGTTGTTTGATGATCTTTGTATTAAGTTTAAAGATTTTTGGACGAGAAAAAGAATGGAAACCAACACTTCCCAAACCATAGCCTAGGGAAATCAAACCAATCAATAAGAAATGTTGTGTTATTGAGTATTTTTTAGAAACATTAAGAATCGCATGATTCGTATGCTTGTGTTTGTGTTGTTTGGTGATCTTTTTATCAAGTTCAAAGATTTTTGGACGAGAGAAAGAATGGAAACCAACACTTACCAAACCATATCCTAGGCAAATCAAACCAATCAATAAGAAAGGTTGTGTTATTGAGTATTTGAGAGACATTAGGAATCGCATGATTCGTATGCTTTTGTTTGTGTTGTTTGGTGATCTTTCTATTACATTCAAAGATTTTTGGACGAGAAAAAGCATGGAAACCAACACTTCCCAAAGCATATCCTAGGCAAACCAAACCAATCAATAAGAAAGGTTGTGTTATTGAGAATTTGAGATACATTAGGAATCGCATGATTCGTATGCTTGTATTTTGTTTGTTTGGTGATATTTCTATTAATTGCAAAGATTTTTGGACGAGAAAAAGAATGGAAACCAACACTTCCCAAACCATAGCCTAGGAAAATCAAACCAATCAATAAGAAAGGTTGTGTTATTGAGTATTTGAGAAAAATAAGGAATCGCATGATTCGTATTCTTGTGTTTGTGTTGTTTGATGATCTTTCTATCAAGTTCTATTAAGTTCAAAGATTTTTGGACGAGAAAAAGAATGAAAACCAACACTTCCCAAACCATAGCCTAGGCAAATCAAACCAATCAAAAAGAAATGTTGTGTTATTGAGTATTTGAGAAACATTAGGAATCGCATGATTCGTATGCTTGTGTTTCTGTTGTTTGGTGATCTTTCTATTAAGTTCAAAGATTTTTGGACGAGAAAAAGAATGGAAACCAAGACTTCCCAAAACATAGCCTAGGCAAATCAAACCAATCAATAAGAAAGGTTGTGTTATTGAGTATTTGAGAAACATAAGGAATCGCATGATTCGTATGCTTGTGTTTGTGTTGTTTGGTCATCTTTCTATCAAGTTCTATTAAGTTCAAATATTTTTGGACGAGAAAAAGAATGGAAGCCAACACTTCCCAAACCATAGCCTAGGCAAATCAAACCAATCAAAACGAAATGTTGTGTTATTGAGTATTTGAGAAACATTAGGAATCGCATGATTCGTATGTTTGTGTTTGTGTTGGTTGGTGATCTTTCTATTAAGTTCAAAGATTTTTGGACGAGAAAAAGAATGGAAACCAACACTTCCCAAACCATATCCTAGGCAAATCAAACCAATCAATAAGAAAGGTTGTGTTATTGAGAATTTGAGAAACATTAGGAATCGCATGATTCGTATGCTTGTATTTGGTTTGTTTGGTGATCTTTCTATTAATTGCAAATATTTTTGGACGAGAAAAAGAATGGAAACCAACACTTCCCAAACCATAGCCTAGGCAAATCAAACCAATCAATAAGAAAAATTGTGTTATTGAGTATTTGAGAAAAATAAGGAATCGCATGATTCGTATGCTTGTGTTTGTGTTGTTTGGTGATCTTTCTATCAAGTTCTATTAAGTTCAAAGATTTTCGGACGAGAAAAAATATGGAAACCAACATTTCCCAAACCATAGCCTAGGCAAATCAAACCAATCAATAAGAAAGGTTGTGTTATTGAGTATTTGAAAAACATTAGGAATCCCATGATTCGTATGCTTGTGTTTGTGTTGTTTGGTGATCTTTATATCAAGTTTTATTAAGTTCAAAGATTGTTGGACGAGAAAAAGAATGGAAACCAACACTTCCCAAACCGTATCTTAGGCAAATCAAACCTATCAATAAGAAAGGTTGTGTTATTGAGTATTTGAGAAACATTAGGAATCGCATGATTCGTATGCTTGTGTTTGTGTTGTTTGATGATCTTTGTATTAAGTTTAAAGATTTTTGGACGAGAAAAAGAATGGAAACCAACACTTCCCAAACCATAGCCTAGGGAAATCAAACCAATCAATAAGAAATGTTGTGTTATTGAGTATTTTTTAGAAACATTAAGAATCGCATGATTCGTATGCTTGTGTTTGTGTTGTTTGGTGATCTTTTTATCAAGTTCAAAGATTTTTGGACGAGAGAAAGAATGGAAACCAACACTTACCAAACCATATCCTAGGCAAATCAAACCAATCAATAAGAAAGGTTGTGTTATTGAGTATTTGAGAGACATTAGGAATCGCATGATTCGTATGCTTTTGTTTGTGTTGTTTGGTGATCTTTCTATTACATTCAAAGATTTTTGGACGAGAAAAAGCATGGAAACCAACACTTCCCAAAGCATATCCTAGGCAAACCAAACCAATCAATAAGAAAGGTTGTGTTATTGAGAATTTGAGATACATTAGGAATCGCATGATTCGTATGCTTGTATTTTGTTTGTTTGGTGATATTTCTATTAATTGCAAAGATTTTTGGACGAGAAAAAGAATGGAAACCAACACTTCCCAAACCATAGCCTAGGAAAATCAAACCAATCAATAAGAAAGGTTGTGTTATTGAGTATTTGAGAAAAATAAGGAATCGCATGATTCGTATTCTTGTGTTTGTGTTGTTTGATGATCTTTCTATCAAGTTCTATTAAGTTCAAAGATTTTTGGACGAGAAAAAGAATGAAAACCAACACTTCCCAAACCATAGCCTAGGCAAATCAAACCAATCAAAAAGAAATGTTGTGTTATTGAGTATTTGAGAAACATTAGGAATCGCATGATTCGTATGCTTGTGTTTCTGTTGTTTGGTGATCTTTCTATTAAGTTCAAAGATTTTTGGACGAGAAAAAGAATGGAAACCAAGACTTCCCAAAACATAGCCTAGGCAAATCAAACCAATCAATAAGAAAGGTTGTGTTATTGAGTATTTGAGAAACATAAGGAATCGCATGATTCGTATGCTTGTGTTTGTGTTGTTTGGTCATCTTTCTATCAAGTTCTATTAAGTTCAAATATTTTTGGACGAGAAAAAGAATGGAAGCCAACACTTCCCAAACCATAGCCTAGGCAAATCAAACCAATCAAAACGAAATGTTGTGTTATTGAGTATTTGAGAAACATTAGGAATCGCATGATTCGTATGTTTGTGTTTGTGTTGGTTGGTGATCTTTCTATTAAGTTCAAAGATTTTTGGACGAGAAAAAGAATGGAAACCAACACTTCCCAAACCATATCCTAGGCAAATCAAACCAATCAATAAGAAAGGTTGTGTTATTGAGAATTTGAGAAACATTAGGAATCGCATGATTCGTATGCTTGTATTTGGTTTGTTTGGTGATCTTTCTATTAATTGCAAAGATTTTTGGACGAGAAAAAGAATGGAAACCAACACTTCCCAAACCATAGCCTAGGCAAATCAAACCAATCAATAAGAAAAATTGTGTTATTGAGTATTTGAGAAAAATAAGGAATCGCATGATTCGTATGCTTGTGTTTGTGTTGTTTGGTGATCTTTCTATCAAGTTCTATTAAGTTCAAAGATTTTCGGACGAGAAAAAATATGGAAACCAACATTTCCCAAACCATAGCCTAGGCAAATCAAACCAATCAATAAGAAAGGTTGTGTTATTGAGTATTTGAAAAACATTAGGAATCCCATGATTCGTATGCTTGTGTTTGTGTTGTTTGGTGATCTTTATATCAAGTTTTATTAAGTTCAAAGATTGTTGGACGAGAAAAAGAATGGAAACCAACACTTCCCAAACCGTATCTTAGGCAAATCAAACCTATCAATAAGAAAGGTTGTGTTATTGAGTATTTGAGAAACATTAGGAATCGCATGATTCGTATGCTTGTGTTTGTGTTGTTTGATGATCTTTGTATTAAGTTTAAAGATTTTTGGACGAGAAAAAGAATGGAAACCAACACTTCCCAAACCATAGCCTAGGCAAATCAAATCAATCAATAAGAAAGGTTGTGTTATTGAGAATTTCAGAAACATTAGCAATCGCATGATTCGTATGCTTGTATTTGGGTTGTTTGGTGATCTTTCTATTAATTGCAAAGATTTTTGGACTAGAAAAAGAATGGAAACCAACACTTCCCAAACCATAGCCTAGGCAAATCAAACCAATCAATAAGAAAGGTTGTGTTATTGAGAATTTGAGAAACATTAGGAATCGCATGATTCATATGCTTGTGTTTGTGTTGTTTGGTGATCTTTATATCAAGTTTTATTAAGTTCAAAGATTGTTGGACGAGAAAAAGAATGGAAACCAACACTTCCCAAACCGTATCTTAGGCAAATCAAACCTATCAATAAGAAAGCTTGTGTTATTGAGTATTTGAGAAACATTAGGAATCGCATGATTCGTATGCTTGTGTTTGTGTTGTTTGATGATCTTTGTATTAAGTTTAAAGATTTTTGGACGAGAAAAAGAATGGAAACCAACACTTCCCAAACCATAGCCTAGGCAAATCAAATCAATCAATAAGAAAGGTTGTGTTATTGAGAATTTGAGAAACATTAGCAATCGCATGATTCATATGCTTGTATTTGGGTTGTTTGGTGATCTTTCTATTAATTGCAAAGATTTTTGGACTAGAAAAAGAATGGAAACCAACACTTCCCAAACCATAGCCTAGGCAAATCAAACCAATCAATAAGAAAGGTTGTGTTATTGAGAATTTGAGAAACATTAGGAATCGCATGATTCATATGCTTGTGTTTGTGTTGTTTGGTGATCTTTATATCAAGTTCTATTAAGTTCAAAGATTGTTGGACGAGAAAAAGAATGGAAACCAACACTTCCCAAACCGTATCTTAGGCAAATCAAACCTATCAATAAGAAAGGTTGTGTTATTGAGTATTTGAGAAACATTAGGAATCGCATGATTCGTATGCTTGTGTTTGTGTTGTTTGATGATCTTTGTATTAAGTTTCAAGATTTTTGGACGAGAAAAAGAATGGAAACCAACACTTCCCAAACCATAGCCTAGGGAAATCAAACCAATCAATAAGAAATGTTGTGTTATTGAGTATTTTTTAGAAACATTAAGAATCGCATGATTCGTATGCTTGTGTTTGTGTTGTTTGGTGATCTTTTTATCAAGTTCAAAGATTTTTGGACGAGAGAAAGAATGGAAACCAACACTTACCAAACCATATCCTAGGCAAATCAAACCAATCAATAAGAAAGGTTGTGTTATTGAGTATTTGAGAGACATTAGGAATCGCATGATTCGTATGCTTTTGTTTGTGTTGTTTGGTGATCTTTCTATTACATTCAAAGATTTTCGGACGAGAAAAAGAATGGAAACCAACACTTCCCAAAGCATATCCTAGGCAAACCAAACCAATCAATAAGAAAGGTTGTGTTATTGAGAATTTGAGATACATTAGGAATCGCATGATTCGTATGCTTGTATTTTGTTTGTTTGGTGATATTTCTATTAATTGCAAAGATTTTTGGACGAGAAAAAGAATGGAAACCAACACTTCCCAAACCATAGCCTAGGAAAATCAAACCAATCAATAAGAAAGGTTGTGTTATTGAGTATTTGAGAAAAATAAGGAATCGCATGATTCGTATTCTTGTGTTTGTGTTGTTTGGTGATCTTTCTATCAAGTTCTATTAAGTTCAAAGATTTTTGGACGAGAAAAAGAATGGAAACCAACACTTCCCAAACCATAGCCTAGGCAAATCAAACCAATCAAAAAGAAATGTTGTGTTATTGAGTATTTGAGAAACATTAGGAATCGCATGATTCGTATGCTTGTGTTTCTGTTGTTTGGTGATCTTTCTATTAAGTTCAAAGATTTTTGGACGAGAAAAAGAATGGAAACCAAGACTTCCCAAAACATAGCCTAGGCAAATCAAACCAATCAATAAGAAAGGTTGTGTTATTGAGTATTTGAGAAACATAAGGAATCGCATGATTCGTATGCTTGTGTTTGTGTTGTTTGGTCATCTTTCTATCAAGTTCTATTAAGTTCAAATATTTTTGGACGAGAAAAAGAATGGAAGCCAACACTTCCCAAACCATAGCCTAGGCAAATCAAACCAATCAAAACGAAATGTTGTGTTATTGAGTATTTGAGAAACATTAGGAATCGCATGATTCGTATGTTTGTGTTTGTGTTGGTTGGAGATCTTTCTATTAAGTTCAAAGATTTTTGGACGAGAAAAAGAATGGAAACCAACACTTCCCAAACCATATCCTAGGCAAATCAAACCAATCAATAAGAAAGGTTGTGTTATTGAGAATTTGAGAAACATTAGGAATCGCATGATTCGTATGCTTGTATTTGGTTTGTTTGGTGATCTTTCTATTAATTGCAAAGATTTTTGGACGAGAAAAAGAATGGAAACCAACACTTCCCAAACCATAGCCTAGGCAAATCAAACCAATCAATAAGAAAAATTGTGTTATTGAGTATTTGAGAAAAATAAGGAATCGCATGATTCGTATGCTTGTGTTTGTGTTGTTTGGTGATCTTTCTATCAAGTTCTATTAAGTTCAAAGATTTTCGGACGAGAAAAAATATGGAAACCAACATTTCCCAAACCATAGCCTAGGCAAATCAAACCAATCAATAAGAAAGGTTGTGTTATTGAGTATTTGAAAAACATAAGGAATCGCATGATTCGTATGCTTGTGTTTGTGTTGTTTGGTGATCTTTCTATCAAGTTCTATTAAGTTCAAAGATTTTTGGACGAGAAAAATAATGGAAACCAACACTTCCCAAACCATATCCTAGGCAAATCAAACCAATTAATAAGAAATGTTGTGTTATTGAGTATTTGAGAAACATTAGGAATCCCATGATTCGTATGCTTGTGTTTGTGTTGTTTGGTGATCTTTCTATCAAGTTCAAAGATTTTTGGACGAGAAAAAGAATGGAAACCAACACTTCCCAAACCATATCCTAGGCAAATCAAACCAATCAATAAGAAATGTTGTGTTATTGAGTATTTGAGAAACATTAGGAATCCCATGATTCGTATGCTTGTGTTTGTGTTGTTTGGTGATCTTTCTATCAAGTTCAAAGATTTTTGGACGAGAAAATGATTGGAAACCAACACTTCCCAAACCATAGCCTAGGCAAATCAAATCAATCAATAAGAAAGGTTGTGTTATTGAGAATTTGAGAAACATTAGCAATCGCATGATTCGTATGCTTGTATTTGGGTTGTTTGGTGATCTTTCTATTAATTGCAAAGATTTTTGGACGACAAAAAGAATGGAAACCAACACTTCCCAAACCATGGCCTAGGCAAATCAAACCAATCAATTAGAAAGGTTGTGTTATTGAGAATTTGAGAAACATTAGGAATCGCATGATTCATATGCTTGTGTTTGTGTTGTTTGGTGATCTTTCTATCAATTTCTATTACGTTCAAAGATTGTTGGACGAGAAAAAGAATGGAAACCAACACTTCCCAAACCGTATCTTAGGTAAATCAAACCTATCAATAAGAAAGGTTGTGTTATTGAGTATTTGAGAAACATTAGGAATCGCATGATTCGTATGCTTGTGTTTGTGTTGTTTGATGATCTTTGTATTAAGTTTCAAGATTTTTGGACGAGAAAAAGAATGGAAACCAACACTTCCCAAACCATAGCCTAGGGAAATCAAACCAATCAATAAGAAATGTTGTGTTATTGAGTATTTTTTAGAAACATTAAGAATCGCATGATTCGTATGCTTGTGTTTGTGTTGTTTGGTGATCTTTTTATCAAGTTCAAAGATTTTTGGACGAGAGAAAGAATGGAAACCAACACTTACCAAACCATATCCTAGGCAAATCAAACCAATCAATAAGAAAGGTTGTGTTATTGAGTATTTGAGAGACATTAGGAATCGCATGATTCGTATGCTTTTGTTTGTGTTGTTTGGTGATCTTTCTATTACATTCAAAGATTTTTGGACGAGAAAAAGCATGGAAACCAACACTTCCCAAAGCATATCCTAGGCAAACCAAACCAATCAATAAGAAAGGTTGTGTTATTGAGAATTTGAGATACATTAGGAATCGCATGATTCGTATGCTTGTATTTTGTTTGTTTGGTGATATTTCTATTAATTGCAAAGATTTTTGGACGAGAAAAAGAATGGAAACCAACACTTCCCAAACCATAGCCTAGGAAAATCAAACCAATCAATAAGAAAGGTTGTGTTATTGAGTATTTGAGAAAAATAAGGAATCGCATGATTCGTATTCTTGTGTTTGTGTTGTTTGATGATCTTTCTATCAAGTTCTATTAAGTTCAAAGATTTTTGGACGAGAAAAAGAATGAAAACCAACACTTCCCAAACCATAGCCTAGGCAAATCAAACCAATCAAAAAGAAATGTTGTGTTATTGAGTATTTGAGAAACATTAGGAATCGCATGATTCGTATGCTTGTGTTTCTGTTGTTTGGTGATCTTTCTATTAAGTTCAAAGATTTTTGGACGAGAAAAAGAATGGAAACCAAGACTTCCCAAAACATAGCCTAGGCAAATCAAACCAATCAATAAGAAAGGTTGTGTTATTGAGTATTTGAGAAACATAAGGAATCGCATGATTCGTATGCTTGTGTTTGTGTTGTTTGGTCATCTTTCTATCAAGTTCTATTAAGTTCAAATATTTTTGGACGAGAAAAAGAATGGAAGCCAACACTTCCCAAACCATAGCCTAGGCAAATCAAACCAATCAAAACGAAATGTTGTGTTATTGAGTATTTGAGAAACATTAGGAATCGCATGATTCGTATGTTTGTGTTTGTGTTGGTTGGTGATCTTTCTATTAAGTTCAAAGATTTTTGGACGAGAAAAAGAATGGAAACCAACACTTCCCAAACCATATCCTAGGCAAATCAAACCAATCAATAAGAAAGGTTGTGTTATTGAGAATTTGAGAAACATTAGGAATCGCATGATTCGTATGCTTGTATTTGGTTTGTTTGGTGATCTTTCTATTAATTGCAAAGATTTTTGGACGAGAAAAAGAATGGAAACCAACACTTCCCAAACCATAGCCTAGGCAAATCAAACCAATCAATAAGAAAAATTGTGTTATTGAGTATTTGAGAAAAATAAGGAATCGCATGATTCGTATGCTTGTGTTTGTGTTGTTTGGTGATCTTTCTATCAAGTTCTATTAAGTTCAAAGATTTTCGGACGAGAAAAAATATGGAAACCAACATTTCCCAAACCATAGCCTAGGCAAATCAAACCAATCAATAAGAAAGGTTGTGTTATTGAGTATTTGAAAAACATTAGGAATCCCATGATTCGTATGCTTGTGTTTGTGTTGTTTGGTGATCTTTATATCAAGTTTTATTAAGTTCAAAGATTGTTGGACGAGAAAAAGAATGGAAACCAACACTTCCCAAACCGTATCTTAGGCAAATCAAACCTATCAATAAGAAAGGTTGTGTTATTGAGTATTTGAGAAACATTAGGAATCGCATGATTCGTATGCTTGTGTTTGTGTTGTTTGATGATCTTTGTATTAAGTTTAAAGATTTTTGGACGAGAAAAAGAATGGAAACCAACACTTCCCAAACCATAGCCTAGGCAAATCAAATCAATCAATAAGAAAGGTTGTGTTATTGAGAATTTCAGAAACATTAGCAATCGCATGATTCGTATGCTTGTATTTGGGTTGTTTGGTGATCTTTCTATTAATTGCAAAGATTTTTGGACTAGAAAAAGAATGGAAACCAACACTTCCCAAACCATAGCCTAGGCAAATCAAACCAATCAATAAGAAAGGTTGTGTTATTGAGAATTTGAGAAACATTAGGAATCGCATGATTCATATGCTTGTGTTTGTGTTGTTTGGTGATCTTTATATCAAGTTTTATTAAGTTCAAAGATTGTTGGACGAGAAAAAGAATGGAAACCAACACTTCCCAAACCGTATCTTAGGCAAATCAAACCTATCAATAAGAAAGCTTGTGTTATTGAGTATTTGAGAAACATTAGGAATCGCATGATTCGTATGCTTGTGTTTGTGTTGTTTGATGATCTTTGTATTAAGTTTAAAGATTTTTGGACGAGAAAAAGAATGGAAACCAACACTTCCCAAACCATAGCCTAGGCAAATCAAATCAATCAATAAGAAAGGTTGTGTTATTGAGAATTTGAGAAACATTAGCAATCGCATGATTCATATGCTTGTATTTGGGTTGTTTGGTGATCTTTCTATTAATTGCAAAGATTTTTGGACTAGAAAAAGAATGGAAACCAACACTTCCCAAACCATAGCCTAGGCAAATCAAACCAATCAATAAGAAAGGTTGTGTTATTGAGAATTTGAGAAACATTAGGAATCGCATGATTCATATGCTTGTGTTTGTGTTGTTTGGTGATCTTTATATCAAGTTCTATTAAGTTCAAAGATTGTTGGACGAGAAAAAGAATGGAAACCAACACTTCCCAAACCGTATCTTAGGCAAATCAAACCTATCAATAAGAAAGGTTGTGTTATTGAGTATTTGAGAAACATTAGGAATCGCATGATTCGTATGCTTGTGTTTGTGTTGTTTGATGATCTTTGTATTAAGTTTCAAGATTTTTGGACGAGAAAAAGAATGGAAACCAACACTTCCCAAACCATAGCCTAGGGAAATCAAACCAATCAATAAGAAATGTTGTGTTATTGAGTATTTTTTAGAAACATTAAGAATCGCATGATTCGTATGCTTGTGTTTGTGTTGTTTGGTGATCTTTTTATCAAGTTCAAAGATTTTTGGACGAGAGAAAGAATGGAAACCAACACTTACCAAACCATATCCTAGGCAAATCAAACCAATCAATAAGAAAGGTTGTGTTATTGAGTATTTGAGAGACATTAGGAATCGCATGATTCGTATGCTTTTGTTTGTGTTGTTTGGTGATCTTTCTATTACATTCAAAGATTTTCGGACGAGAAAAAGAATGGAAACCAACACTTCCCAAAGCATATCCTAGGCAAACCAAACCAATCAATAAGAAAGGTTGTGTTATTGAGAATTTGAGATACATTAGGAATCGCATGATTCGTATGCTTGTATTTTGTTTGTTTGGTGATATTTCTATTAATTGCAAAGATTTTTGGACGAGAAAAAGAATGGAAACCAACACTTCCCAAACCATAGCCTAGGAAAATCAAACCAATCAATAAGAAAGGTTGTGTTATTGAGTATTTGAGAAAAATAAGGAATCGCATGATTCGTATTCTTGTGTTTGTGTTGTTTGGTGATCTTTCTATCAAGTTCTATTAAGTTCAAAGATTTTTGGACGAGAAAAAGAATGGAAACCAACACTTCCCAAACCATAGCCTAGGCAAATCAAACCAATCAAAAAGAAATGTTGTGTTATTGAGTATTTGAGAAACATTAGGAATCGCATGATTCGTATGCTTGTGTTTCTGTTGTTTGGTGATCTTTCTATTAAGTTCAAAGATTTTTGGACGAGAAAAAGAATGGAAACCAAGACTTCCCAAAACATAGCCTAGGCAAATCAAACCAATCAATAAGAAAGGTTGTGTTATTGAGTATTTGAGAAACATAAGGAATCGCATGATTCGTATGCTTGTGTTTGTGTTGTTTGGTCATCTTTCTATCAAGTTCTATTAAGTTCAAATATTTTTGGACGAGAAAAAGAATGGAAGCCAACACTTCCCAAACCATAGCCTAGGCAAATCAAACCAATCAAAACGAAATGTTGTGTTATTGAGTATTTGAGAAACATTAGGAATCGCATGATTCGTATGTTTGTGTTTGTGTTGGTTGGAGATCTTTCTATTAAGTTCAAAGATTTTTGGACGAGAAAAAGAATGGAAACCAACACTTCCCAAACCATATCCTAGGCAAATCAAACCAATCAATAAGAAAGGTTGTGTTATTGAGAATTTGAGAAACATTAGGAATCGCATGATTCGTATGCTTGTATTTGGTTTGTTTGGTGATCTTTCTATTAATTGCAAAGATTTTTGGACGAGAAAAAGAATGGAAACCAACACTTCCCAAACCATAGCCTAGGCAAATCAAACCAATCAATAAGAAAAATTGTGTTATTGAGTATTTGAGAAAAATAAGGAATCGCATGATTCGTATGCTTGTGTTTGTGTTGTTTGGTGATCTTTCTATCAAGTTCTATTAAGTTCAAAGATTTTCGGACGAGAAAAAATATGGAAACCAACATTTCCCAAACCATAGCCTAGGCAAATCAAACCAATCAATAAGAAAGGTTGTGTTATTGAGTATTTGAAAAACATAAGGAATCGCATGATTCGTATGCTTGTGTTTGTGTTGTTTGGTGATCTTTCTATCAAGTTCTATTAAGTTCAAAGATTTTTGGACGAGAAAAATAATGGAAACCAACACTTCCCAAACCATATCCTAGGCAAATCAAACCAATTAATAAGAAATGTTGTGTTATTGAGTATTTGAGAAACATTAGGAATCCCATGATTCGTATGCTTGTGTTTGTGTTGTTTGGTGATCTTTCTATCAAGTTCAAAGATTTTTGGACGAGAAAAAGAATGGAAACCAACACTTCCCAAACCATATCCTAGGCAAATCAAACCAATCAATAAGAAATGTTGTGTTATTGAGTATTTGAGAAACATTAGGAATCCCATGATTCGTATGCTTGTGTTTGTGTTGTTTGGTGATCTTTCTATCAAGTTCAAAGATTTTTGGACGAGAAAATGATTGGAAACCAACACTTCCCAAACCATAGCCTAGGCAAATCAAATCAATCAATAAGAAAGGTTGTGTTATTGAGAATTTGAGAAACATTAGCAATCGCATGATTCGTATGCTTGTATTTGGGTTGTTTGGTGATCTTTCTATTAATTGCAAAGATTTTTGGACGACAAAAAGAATGGAAACCAACACTTCCCAAACCATGGCCTAGGCAAATCAAACCAATCAATTAGAAAGGTTGTGTTATTGAGAATTTGAGAAACATTAGGAATCGCATGATTCATATGCTTGTGTTTGTGTTGTTTGGTGATCTTTCTATCAATTTCTATTACGTTCAAAGATTGTTGGACGAGAAAAAGAATGGAAACCAACACTTCCCAAACCGTATCTTAGGTAAATCAAACCTACCAATAAGAATGGTTGTGTTATTGAGTATTTGAGAAACATTAGGAATCGCATGATTCCTACGCTTATGTTTGTGTTGTTTGATGATATTTGTATTAAGTTTAAAGATTTTTGGACGCGAAAAAGAATGGAAACCAACACTTCCCAAACCATAGCCTAGGGAAATCAAACCAATCAATAAGAAATGTTGTGTTATTGAGAATTTGAGAAACATTAGGAATCGCATGATTCGTATGCTTGTATTTGGTTTGTTTGGTGATCTTTTTATTAATTGCAAAGATTTTTGGACGAGAAAAAGAATGGAAACCAACACTTACCAAACCATATCCTAGGCAAATCAAACCAATCAATAAGAAAGGTTGTGTTATTGAGTATTTGAGAAACATAAGGAATCGCATGATTCGTATGCTTGTGTTTGTGTTGTTTGGTGATCTTTCTATCAAGTTCTATTAAGTTTAAAGATTTTTGGACGAGAAAAATAATGGAAACCAACACTTCCCAAACCATATCCTAGGCAAATCAAACCAATCAATAAGAAATGTTGTGTTATTGAGTATTTGAAAAACATAAGGAATCGCATGATTCGTATGCTTGTGTTTGTGTTGTTTGGTGATCTTTCTATCAAGTTCTATTAAGTTCAAAGATTTTTGGACGAGAAAAAGAATGGAAACCAACACTTCCCAAACCATATCCTAGGCAAATCAAACCAATTAATAAGAAATGTTGTGTTATTGAGTATTTGAGAAACATTAGGAATCCCATGATTCGTATGCTTGTGTTTGTGTTGTTTGGTGATCTTTCTATCAAGTTCAAAGATTTTTGGACGAGAAAAAGAATGGAAACCAACACTTCCCAAACCATATCCTAGGCAAATCAAACCAATCAATAAGAAATGTTGTGTTATTGAGTATTTGAGAAACATTAGGAATCCCATGATTCGTATGCTTGTGTTTGTGTTGTTTGGTGATCTTTCTATCAAGTTCAAAGATTTTTGGACGAGAAAAAGATTGGAAACCAACACTTCCCAAACCATAGCCTAGGCAAATCAAATCAATCAATAAGAAAGGTTGTGTTATTGAGAATTTGAGAAACATTAGCAATCGCATGATTCGTATGCTTGTATTTGGGTTGTTTGGTGATCTTTCTATTAATTGCAAAGATTTTTGGACGACAAAAAGAATGGAAACCAACACTTCCCAAACCATGGCCTAGGCAAATCAAACCAATCAATAAGAAAGGTTGTGTTATTGAGAATTTGAGAAACATTAGGAATCGCATGATTCATATGCTTGTGTTTGTGTTGTTTGGTGATCTTTCTATCAATTTCTATTACGTTCAAAGATTGTTGGACGAGAAAAAGAATGGAAACCAACACTTCCCAAACCGTATCTTAGGCAAATCAAACCTACCAATAAGAATGGTTGTGTTATTGAGTATTTGAGAAACATTAGGAATCGCATGATTCGTATGCTTGTGTTTGTGTTGTTTGATGATCTTTGTATTAAGTTTAAAGATTTTTGGACGAGAAAAAGAATGGAAACCAACACTTCCCAAACCATAGCCTAGGGAAATCAAACCAATCAATAAGAAATGTTGTGTTATTGAGAATTTGAGAAACATTAGGAATCGCATGATACGTATGCTTGTATTTGGTTTGTTTGGTGATCTTTCTATTAATTGCAAAGATTTTTGGACGAGAAAAAGAATGGAAACCAACACTTACCAAACCATATCCTAGGCAAATCAAACCAATCAATAAGAAAGGTTGTGTTATTGAGTATTTGAGAAACATAAGGAATCGCATGATTCGTATGCTTGTGTTTGTATTGTTTGGTGATCTTTCTATCAAGTTCTATTAAGTTCAAAGATTTTTGGACAAGAAAAAGAATGGAAACCAACATTTCCCAAACCATAGCCTAGGCAAATCAAACCAATCAATAAGAAAGGTTGTGTTATTGAGTATTTGAGAAACATAAGGAATCGCATGATTCGTATGCTTGTGTTTGTGTTGTTTGGTGATCTTTCTATCAAGTTCTATTAAGTTCAAAGATTTTTGGACGAGAAAAATAATGGAAACCAACACTTCCCAAACCATATCCTAGGCAAATCAAACCAATCAATAAGAAATGTTGTGTTATTGAGTATTTGAGAAACATTAGGAATCCCATGATTCGTATGCTTGTGTTTGTGTTGTTTGGTGATCTTTCTATCAAGTTCAAAGATTTTTGGACGAGAAAAAGAATGGAAACCAACACTTCCCAAACCATAGCCTAGGGAAATCAAACCAATCAATAAGAAATGTTGTGTTATTGAGAATTTGAGAAACATTAGGAATCGCATGATTCGTATGCTTGTATTTGGTTTGTTTGGTGATCTTTTTATTAATTGCAAAGATTTTTGGACGAGAAAAAGAATGGAAACCAACACTTACCAAACCATATCCTAGGCAAATCAAACCAATCAATAAGAAAGGTTGTGTTATTGAGTATTTGAGAAACATAAGGAATCGCATGATTCGTATGCTTGTGTTTGTGTTGTTTGGTGATCTTTCTATCAAGTTCTATTAAGTTTAAAGATTTTTGGACGAGAAAAATAATGGAAACCAACACTTCCCAAACCATATCCTAGGCAAATCAAACCAATCAATAAGAAATGTTGTGTTATTGAGTATTTGAAAAACATAAGGAATCGCATGATTCGTATGCTTGTGTTTGTGTTGTTTGGTGATCTTTCTATCAAGTTCTATTAAGTTCAAAGATTTTTGGACGAGAAAAAGAATGGAAACCAACACTTCCCAAACCATATCCTAGGCAAATCAAACCAATTAATAAGAAATGTTGTGTTATTGAGTATTTGAGAAACATTAGGAATCCCATGATTCGTATGCTTGTGTTTGTGTTGTTTGGTGATCTTTCTATCAAGTTCAAAGATTTTTGGACGAGAAAAAGAATGGAAACCAACACTTCCCAAACCATATCCTAGGCAAATCAAACCAATCAATAAGAAATGTTGTGTTATTGAGTATTTGAGAAACATTAGGAATCCCATGATTCGTATGCTTGTGTTTGTGTTGTTTGGTGATCTTTCTATCAAGTTCAAAGATTTTTGGACGAGAAAAAGATTGGAAACCAACACTTCCCAAACCATAGCCTAGGCAAATCAAATCAATCAATAAGAAAGGTTGTGTTATTGAGAATTTGAGAAACATTAGCAATCGCATGATTCGTATGCTTGTATTTGGGTTGTTTGGTGATCTTTCTATTAATTGCAAAGATTTTTGGACGACAAAAAGAATGGAAACCAACACTTCCCAAACCATGGCCTAGGCAAATCAAACCAATCAATAAGAAAGGTTGTGTTATTGAGAATTTGAGAAACATTAGGAATCGCATGATTCATATGCTTGTGTTTGTGTTGTTTGGTGATCTTTCTATCAATTTCTATTACGTTCAAAGATTGTTGGACGAGAAAAAGAATGGAAACCAACACTTCCCAAACCGTATCTTAGGCAAATCAAACCTACCAATAAGAATGGTTGTGTTATTGAGTATTTGAGAAACATTAGGAATCGCATGATTCGTATGCTTGTGTTTGTGTTGTTTGATGATCTTTGTATTAAGTTTAAAGATTTTTGGACGAGAAAAAGAATGGAAACCAACACTTCCCAAACCATAGCCTAGGGAAATCAAACCAATCAATAAGAAATGTTGTGTTATTGAGAATTTGAGAAACATTAGGAATCGCATGATACGTATGCTTGTATTTGGTTTGTTTGGTGATCTTTCTATTAATTGCAAAGATTTTTGGACGAGAAAAAGAATGGAAACCAACACTTACCAAACCATATCCTAGGCAAATCAAACCAATCAATAAGAAAGGTTGTGTTATTGAGTATTTGAGAAACATAAGGAATCGCATGATTCGTATGCTTGTGTTTGTATTGTTTGGTGATCTTTCTATCAAGTTCTATTAAGTTCAAAGATTTTTGGACAAGAAAAAGAATGGAAACCAACATTTCCCAAACCATAGCCTAGGCAAATCAAACCAATCAATAAGAAAGGTTGTGTTATTGAGTATTTGAGAAACATAAGGAATCGCATGATTCGTATGCTTGTGTTTGTGTTGTTTGGTGATCTTTCTATCAAGTTCTATTAAGTTCAAAGATTTTTGGACGAGAAAAATAATGGAAACCAACACTTCCCAAACCATATCCTAGGCAAATCAAACCAATCAATAAGAAATGTTGTGTTATTGAGTATTTGAGAAACATTAGGAATCCCATGATTCGTATGCTTGTGTTTGTGTTGTTTGGTGATCTTTCTATCAAGTTCAAAGATTTTTGGACGAGAAAAAGAATGGAAACCAACACTTCCCAAACCATAGCCTAGGCAAATCAAATCAATCAATAAGAAAGGTTGTGTTATTGAGAATTTGAGAAACATTAGCAATCGCATGATTCGTATGCTTGTATTTGGGTTGTTTGGTGATCTTTCTCTTAATTGCAAAGATTTTTGGACTAGAAAAAGAATGGAAACCAACACTTCCCAAACCATAGCCTAGGCAAATCAAACCAATCAATAAGAAAGGTTGTGTTATTGAGAATTTGAGAAACATTAGGAATCGCATGATTCATATGCTTGTGTTTATGCTGTTTGGTGATCTTTATATCAAGTTTTATTAAGTTCAAAGATTGTTGGACGAGAAAAAGAATGGAAACCAACACTTCCCAAACCGTATCTTAGGCAAATCAAACCTATCAATAAGAAAGGTTGTGTTATTGAGTATTTGAGAAACATTAGGAATCGCATGATTCGTATGCTTGTGTTTGTGTTGTTTGATGATCTTTGTATTAAGTTTAAAGATTTTTGGACGAGAAAAAGAATGGAAACCAACACTTCCCAAACCATAGCCTTGGCAAATCAAATCAATCAATAAGAAAGGTTGTGTTATTGAGAATTTGAGAAACATTAGCAATCGCATGATTCGTATGCTTGTATTTGGGTTGTTTGGTGATCTTTCTATTAATTGCAAAGATTTTTGGACTAGAAAAAGAATGGAAACCAACACTTCCCAAACCATAGCCTAGGCAAATCAAACCAATCAATAAGAAAGGTTGTGTTATTGAGAATTTGAGAAACATTAGGAATCGCATGATTCATATGCTTGTGTTTGTGTTGTTTGGTGATCTTTATATCAAGTTCTATTAAGTTCAAAGATTGTTGGACGAGAAAAAGAATGGAAACCAACACTTCCCATACCGTATCTTAGGCAAATCAAACCTATCAATAAGAAAGGTTGTGTTATTGAGTATTTGAGAAACATTAGGAATCGCATGATTCGTATGCTTGTGTTTGTGTTGTTTGATGATCTTTGTATTAAGTTTAAAGATTTTTGGACGAGAAAAAGAATGGAAACCAACACTTCCCAAACCATAGCCTAGGGAAATCAAACCAATCAATAAGAAATGTTGTGTTATTGAGTATTTTTTAGAAACATTAAGAATCGCATGATTCGTATGCTTGTGTTTGTGTTGTTTGGTGATCTTTTTATCAAATTCAAAGATTTTTGGACGAGAGAAAGAATGGAAACCAACACTTACCAAACCATATCCTAGGCAAATCAAACCAATCAATAAGAAAGGTTGTGTTATTGAGTATTTGAGAGACATTAGGAATCGCATGATTCGTATGCTTTTGTTTGTGTTGTTTGGTGATCTTTCTATTACATTCAAAGATTTTTGGACGAGAAAAAGAATGGAAACCAACAATTCCCAAAGCATATCCTAGGCAAACCAAACCAATCAATAAGAAAGGTTGTGTTATTGAGAATTTGAGATACATTAGGAATCGCATGATTCGTATGCTTGTATTTTGTTTGTTTGGTGATATTTCTATTAATTGCAAAGAGTTTTGGACGAGAAAAAGAATGGAAACCAACACTTCCCAAACCATAGCCTAGGAAAATCAAACCAATCAATAAGAAAGGTTGTGTTATTGAGTATTTGAGAAAAATAAGGAATCGCATGATTCGTATTCTTGTGTTTGTGTTGTTTGGTGATCTTTCTATCAAGTTCTATTAAGTTCAAAGATTTTTGGACGAGAAAAAGAATGGAAACCAACACTTCCCAAACCATAGCCTAGGCAAATCAAACCAATCAAAAAGAAATGTTGTGTTATTGAGTATTTGAGAAACATTAGGAATCGCATGATTCGTATGTTTGTGTTTGTGTTGGTTGGTGATCTTTCTATTAAGTTCAAAGATTTTTGGACGAGAAAAAGAATGGAAACCAACACTTCCCAAACCATATCCTAGGCAAATCAAACCAGTCAATAAGAAAGGTTGTGTTATTGAGAATTTGAGAAACATTAGGAATCGCATGATTCGTATGCTTGTATTTGGTTTGTTTGGTGATCTTTCTATTAATTGCAAAGATTTTTGGACGAGAAAAAGAATGGAAACCAACACTTCCCAAACCATAGCCTAGGCAAATCAAACCAATCAATAAGAAAAATTGTGTTATTGAGTATTTGAGAAACATAAGGAATCGCATGATTCGTATGCTTGTGTTAGTGTTGTTTGGTGATCTTTCTATCAAGTTCTATTAAGTTCAAAGATTTTCGGACGAGAAAAAATATGGAAACCAACATTTCCCAAACCATAGCCTAGGCAAATCAAACCAATCAATAAGAAAGGTTGTGTTATTGAGTATTTGAAAAACATAAGGAATCGCATGATTCGTATGCTTGTGTTTGTGTTGTTTGGTGATCTTTCTATCAAGTTCTATTAAGTTCAAAGATTTTTGGACGAGAAAAAGAATGGAAACCAACACTTCCCAAACCATATCCTAGGCAAATCAAACCAATCAATAAGAAATGTTGTGTTATTGAGTATTTGAGAAACATTAGGAATCCCATGATTCGTATGCTTGTGTTTGTGTTGTTTGGTGATCTTTCTATCAAGTTCAAAGATTTTTGGACGAGAAAAAGAAAGGAAACCAACACTTCCCAAACCATATCCTAGGCAAATCAAACCAATCAATAAGAAATGTTGTGTTATTGAGTACTTGAGACACATTAGGAATCCCATGATTCGTATGCTTGTGTTTGTGTTGTTTGGTGATCTTTCTATCAAGTTCAAAGATTTTTGGACGAGAAAAAGATTGGAAACCAACACTTCCCAAACCATAGCCTAGGCAAATCAAATCAATCAATAAGAAAGGTTGTGTTATTGAGAATTTGAGAAACATTAGCAATCGCATGATTCGTATGCTTGTATTTGGGTTGTTTGGTGATCTTTCTATTAATTGCAAAGATTTTTGGACGAGAAAAAGAATGGAAACCAACACTTCCCAAACCATAGCCTAGGCAAATCAAACCAATCAATAAGAAAGGTTGTGATATTGAGAATTTGAGAAACATTAGGAATCGCATGATTCATATGCTTGTGTTTGTGTTGTTTGGTGATCTTTCTATCAATTTCTATTACGTTCAAAGATTTTTGGATGAGAAAAAGAATGGAAACCAACACTTCCCAAACCGTATCTTAGGCAAATCAAACCTACCAATAAGAATGGTTGTGTTATTGAGTATTTGAGAAACATTAGGAATCGCATGATTCGTACGCTTATGCTTGTGTTGTTTGATAATCTTTGTATTAAGTTTAAAGATTTTTGGACGAGAAAAAGAACGGAAACCAACACTTCCCAAACCATAGCCTAGGGAAATCAAACCAATCAATAAGAAATGTTGTGTTATTGAGAATTTGAGAAACATTAGGAATCGCATGGTTCGTATGCTTGTATTTGGTTTGTTTGGTGATCTTTCTATTAATTGCAAAGATTTTTGGACGAGAAAAAGAATGGAAACCAACACTTACCAAACCATATCCTAGGCAAATCAAACCAATCAATAAGAAAGGTTGTGTTATTGAGTATTTGAGAAATATAAGGAATCGCATGACTCGTATGCTTGTGTTTGTGTTGTTTGGTCATCTTTCTATCAAGTTCTATTAAGTTCAAAGATTTTTGGACGAGAAAAAGAATGGAAGCCAACACTTCCCAAACCATAGCCTAGGCAAATCAAACCAATCAAAAAGAAATGTTGTGTTATTGAGTATTTGAGAAACATTAGGAATCGCATGATTCGTATGTTTGTGTTTCTGTTGTTTGGTGATCTTTCTATTAAGTTCAAAGATTTTTGGACGAGAAAAAGAATGGAAACCAACACTTCCCAAACCATATCCTAGGCAAATCAAACCAATCAATAAGAAAGGTTGTGTTATTGAGAATTTGAGAAACATTAGGAATCTAATGATTCGTATGTTTGTATTTGGTTTGTTTGGTGATCTTTCTATTAATTGCAAAAAATTTTGGACGAGAAAAAGAATGGAAACCAACACTTCCCAAACCATAGCCTAGGCAAATCAAACCAATCAATAAGAAAGGTTGTGTTATTGAGAATTTGAGAAACATTAGGAATCGCATGATTCATATGCTTGTGTTTGTGTTGTTTGGTGATCTTTATATCAAGTTCTATTAAGTTCAAAGATTGTTGGACGAGAAAAAGAATGGAAACCAATACTTCCCAAACCGTATCTTAGGCAAATCAAACCTATCAATAAGAAAGGTTGTGTTATTGAGTATTTGAGAAACATTAGGAATCGCATGATTCGTATGCTTGTGTTTGTGTTGTTTGATGATCTTTGTATTAAGTTTAAAGATTTTTGAACGAGAAAAAGAATGGAAACCAACACTTCCCAAACCATAGCCTAGGGAAATCAAACCAATCAATAAGAAATGTTGTGTTATTGAGTATGTTTTAGAAACATTAAGAATCGCATGATTCGTATGCTTGTGTTTGTGTTGTTTGGTGATCTTTTTATCAAGTTCAAAGATTTTTGGACGAGAGAAAGAATGGAAACCAACACTTACCAAACCATATCCTAGGCAAATCAAACCAATCAATAAGAAAGGTTGTGTTATTGAGTATTTGAGAGACATTAGGAATCGCATGATTCGTATGCTTTTGTTTGTGTTGTTTGGTGATCTTTCTATTACATTCAAAGATTTTTGGACGAGAAAAAGAATGGAAACCAACACTTCCCAAAGCATATCCTAGGCAAACCAAACCAATCAATAAGAAAGGTTGTGTTATTGAGAATTTGAGATACATTAGGAATCGCATGATTCGTATGCTTGTATTTTGTTTGTTTGGTGATATTTCTATTAATTGCAAAGATATTTGGACGAGAAAAAGAATGGAAACCAAGAATTCCCAAACCATAGCCTAGGAAAATCAAACCAATCAATAAGAAAGGTTGTGTTATTGAGTATTTGAGAAAAATAAGGAATCGCATGATTCGTATTCTTGTGTTTGTGTTGTTTGGTGATCTTTCTATCAAGTTCTATTAAGTTCAAAGATTTTTGGACGAGAAAAAGAATGGAAACCAACACTTCCCAAACCATAGCCTAGGCAAATCAAACCAATCAAAAAGAAATGTTGTGTTATTGAGTATTTGAGAAACATTAGGAATCGCATGATTCGTATGTTTGTGTTTGTGTTGGTTGGTGGTCTTTCTATTAAGTTCAAAGATTTTTGGACGAGAAAAAGAATGGAAACCAACACTTCCCAAACCATATCCTAGGCAAATCAAACCAATCAATAAGAAAGGTTGTGTTATTGAGAATTTGAGAAACATTAGGAATCGCATGATTCGTATGCTTGTATTTGGTTTGTTTGGTGATCTTTCTATTAATTGCAAAGATTTTTGGACGAGAAAAAGAATGGAAACCAACACTTCCCAAACCATAGCCTAGGCAAATCAAACCAATCAATAAGAAAAATTGTGTTATTGAGTATTTGAGAAACATAAGGAATCGCATGATTCGTATGCTTGTGTTTGTGTTGTTTGGTGATCTTTCTATCAAGTTCTATTAAGTTCAAAGATTTTCGGACGAGAAAAAATATGGAAACCAACATTTCCCAAACCATAGCCTAGGCAAATCAAACCAATCAATAAGAAAGGTTGTGTTATTGAGTATTTGAAAAACATAAGGAATCGCATGATTCGTATGCTTGTGTTTGTGTTGTTTGGTGATCTTTCTATCAAGTTCTATTAAGTTCAAAGATTTTTGGACGAGAAAAAGAATGGAAACCAACACTTCCCAAACCATAGCCTAGGGAAATCAAACCAATCAATAAGAAATGTTGTGTTATTGAGAATTTGAGAAACATTAGGAATCGCATGGTTCGTATGCTTGTATTTGGTTTGTTTGGTGATCTTTCTATTAATTGCAAAGATTTTTGGATGAGAAAAAGAATGGAAACCAACACTTACCAAACCATATCCTAGGCAAATCAAACCAATCAATAAGAAAGGTTGTGTTATTGAGTATTTGAGAAATATAAGGAATCGCATGACTCGTATGCTTGTGTTTGTGTTGTTTGGTCATCTTTCTATCAAGTTCTATTAAGTTCAAAGATTTTTGGACGAGAAAAAGAATGGAAGCCAACACTTCCCAAACCATAGCCTAGGCAAATCAAACCAATCAAAAAGAAATGTTGTGTTATTGAGTATTTGAGAAACATTAGGAATCGCATGATTCGTATGTTTGTGTTTCTGTTGTTTGGTGATCTTTCTATTAAGTTCAAAGATTTTTGGACGAGAAAAAGAATGGAAACCAACACTTCCCAAACCATATCCTAGGCAAATCAAACCAATCAATAAGAAAGGTTGTGTTATTGAGAATTTGAGAAACATTAGGAATCGCATGATTCGTATGTTTGTATTTGGTTTGTTTGGTGATCTTTCTATTAATTGCAAAAAATTTTGGACGAGAAAAAGAATGGAAACCAACACTTCCCAAACCATAGCTTAGGCAAATCAAACCAATCAATAAGAAAGGTTGTGTTATTGAGTATTTGAGGAACATAAGGAATCGCATGATTCGTATGCTTGTGTTTGTGTTGTTTGGTGATCTTTCTATCAAGTTCTATTAAGTTCAAAGATTTTTGGACGAGAAAAAGAATGGAAACCAACATTTCCCAAACCATAGCCTAGGCAAATCAAACCAATCAATGAGAAAGGTTGTGTTATTGTGTATTTGAGAAACATAAGGAATCGCATGATTCGTATGCTTGTGTTTGTGTTGTTTGGTGATCTTTCTATCAAGTTCTATTAAGTTCAAAGATTTTTGGACGAGAAAAAGAATGGAAACCAACACTTCCCAAACCATATCCTAGGCAAATCAAACCAATCAATAAGAAATGTTGTGTTATTGAGTATTTGAGAAACATTAGGAATCCCATGATTCGTATGCTTGTGTTTGTGTTGTTTGGTGATCTTTCTATCAAGTTCAAAGATTTTTGGACGAGAAAAAGAATGGAAACCAACACTTCCCAAACCATATCCTAGGCAAATCAAACCAATCAATAAGAAATGTTGTGTTATTGAGAATTTGAGAAACATTAGGAATCGCATGGTTCGTATGCTTGTATTTGGTTTGTTTGGTGATCTTTCTATTAATTGCAAAGATTTTTGGACGAGAAAAAGAATGGAAACCAACACTTACCAAACCATATCCTAGGCAAATCAAACCAATCAATAAGAAAGGTTGTGTTATTGAGTATTTGAGAAATATAAGGAATCGCATGACTCGTATGCTTGTGTTTGTGTTGTTTGGTCATCTTTCTATCAAGTTCTATTAAGTTCAAAGATTTTTGGACGAGAAAAAGAATGGAAGCCAACACTTCCCAAACCATAGCCTAGGCAAATCAAACCAATCAAAAAGAAATGTTGTGTTATTGAGTATTTGAGAAACATTAGGAATCGCATGATTCGTATGTTTGTGTTTCTGTTGTTTGGTGATCTTTCTATTAAGTTCAAAGATTTTTGGACGAGAAAAAGAATGGAAACCAACACTTCCCAAACCATATCCTAGGCAAATCAAACCAATCAATAAGAAAGGTTGTGTTATTGAGAATTTGAGAAACATTAGGAATCGCATGATTCGTATGTTTGTATTTGGTTTGTTTGGTGATCTTTCTATTAATTGCAAAAAATTTTGGACGAGAAAAAGAATGGAAACCAACACTTCCAAAACCATAGCTTAGGCAAATCAAACCAATCAATAAGAAAGGTTGTGTTATTGAGTATTTGAGGAACATAAGGAATCGCATGATTCGTATGCTTGTGTTTGTGTTGTTTGGTGATCTTTCTATCAAGTTCTATTAAGTTCAAAGATTTTTGGACGAGAAAAAGAATGGAAACCAACATTTCCCAAACCATAGCCTAGGCAAATCAAACCAATCAATGAGAAAGGTTGTGTTATTGTGTATTTGAGAAACATAAGGAATCGCATGATTCGTATGCTTGTGTTTGTGTTGTTTGGTGATCTTTCTATCAAGTTCTATTAAGTTCAAAGATTTTTGGACGAGAAAAAGAATGGAAACCAACACTTCCCAAACCATATCCTAGGCAAATCAAACCAATCAATAAGAAATGTTGTGTTATTGAGTATTTGAGAAACATTAGGAATCCCATGATTCGTATGCTTGTGTTTGTGTTGTTTGGTGATCTTTCTATCAAGTTCAAAGATTTTTGGACGAGAAAAAGAATGGAAACCAACACTTCCCAAACCATATCCTAGGCAAATCAAACCAATCAATAAGAAATGTTGTGTTATTGAGTATTTGAGAAACATTAGGAATCCCATGATTCGTATGCTTGTGTTTGTGTTGTTTGGCGATCTTTCTATCAAGTTCAAAGATTTTTGGACGAGAAAAAGAATGGAAACCAACACTTCCCAAACCATTGCCTAGGCAAATGAAATCAATCAATAAGAAAGGTTGTGTTATTGAGAATTTGAGAAACATTAGCAATCGCATGATTCGTATGCTTGTATTTGGGTTGTTTGGTGATCTTTCTATTAATTGCAAAGATTTTTGGACGAGAAAAAGAATGGAAACCAACACTTCCCAAACCATAGCCTAGGCAAATCAAACCAATCAATAAGAAAGGTTGTGTTATTGAGAATTTGAGAAACATTAGGAATCGCATGATTCATATGCTTGTGTTTGTGTTGTTTGGTAATCTTTCTATCAAGTTCTATTAAGTTCAAAGATCGTTGGACGAGAAAAAGAATGGAAACCAACACTTCCCAAACCGTATCTTAGGCAAATCAAACCTATCAATAAGAAAGGTTGTGTTATTGGGTATTTGAGAAACATTAGGAATCGCATGATTCGTATGCTTGTGTTTGTGTTGTTTGATGATCTTTGTATTAAGTTTAAAGATTTTTGGACGAGAAAAAGAATGGAAACCAACACTTCCCAAACCATAGCCTAGGGAAATCAAACCAATCAATAAGAAATGTTGTGTTATTGAGTATTTTTTAGAAACATTAAGAATCGCATGATTCGTATGCTTGTGTTTGTGTTGTTTGGTGATCTTTTTATCAAGTTCAAAGATTTTTGGACGAGAGAAAGAATGGAAACCAACACTTACCAAACCATATCCTAGGCAAATCAAACCAATCAATAAGAAAGGTTGTGTTATTGAGGATTTGAGAGACATTAGGAATCGCATGATTCGTATGCTTGTGTTTGTGTTGTTTGGTGATCTTTCTACTACATTCAAAGATTTTTTGACGAGAAAAAGAATGGACACCAACACTTCCCAAACCATATCCTAGGCAAATCAAACCTATCAATAAGAAATGTTGTGTTATCGAGAATTTGAGAAACATTAGGAATCGCATGATTCGTATGCTTGTGTTTGTGTTCTTTGGTGATCTTTCTATCAAGTTCTATTAAGTTCAAAGATTTTTGGACGAGAAAAAGAATGGAAACCAACACTTCCCAAACCATAGCCTAGGGAAATCAAACCAATCAATAAGAAACGTTGTTTTATTGAGTATTTTTGAGAAACATTAGGAATCGCATAATTCAATGCTTGTGTTTGTGTTGTTTGGTGATCTTTCTATCAAGTTCAAAGATTTTTGAACGAGAAAAAGAATGGAAACCAACACTTCCCAAACCATAGCCTAGGTCAATCAAACCAATCAATAAGAAAGGTTGTGTTATTTAGAATTTGAGAAACATTAGGAATCGCATGATTCGTATGGTTGTGTTTGGGTTGTTTGGTGATATTTCTATCAAGTTCAAAGATTTTTGGACGAGAAAAAGAATGGAAACCAACACTTCCCAAACCATATCCTAGGCAAATCAAACCAATCAATAAGAAATGTTGTGTTATTGAGTATTTGAGAAACATTAGGAATCCCATGATTCGTATGCTTGTGTTTGTGTTGTTTGGTGATCTTTCTATCAAGTTCAAAGATTTTTGGACGAGAAAACGAATGGAAACCAACACTTCCCAAACCATATCCTAGGCAAATCAAACCAATCAATAAGAAATGTTGTGTTATTGAGTATTTGAGAAACATTAGGAATCCCATGATTCGTATGCTTGTGTTTGTGTTGTTTGGTGATCTTTCTATCAAGTTCAAAGATTTTTGGACAAGAAAAAGAATGGAAACCAACACTTCCCAAACCATTGCCTAGGCAAATCAAATCAATCAATAAGAAAGGTTGTGTTATTGAGAATTTGAGAAACATTAGCAATCGCATGATTCGTATGCTTGTATTTGGGTTGTTTGGTGATCTTTCTATTAATTGCAAAGATTTTTGGACGAGAAAAAGAATGGAAACCAACACTTCCCAAACCATATCCTAGGCAAATCAAACCAATCAATAAGAAAGGTTGTGTTATTAAGAATTTGAGAAACATTAGGAATCGCATGATTCATATGCTTGTGTTTGTGTTGTTTGGTAATCTTTCTATCAAGTTCTATTAAGTTCAAAGATCGTTGGACGAGAAAAAGAATGGAAACCAACACTTCCCAAACCGTATCTTAGGCAAATCAAACCTATCAATAAGAAAGGTTGTGTTATTGAGTATTTGAGAAACATTAGGAATCGCATGATTCGTATGCTTGTGTTTGTGTTGTTTGATGATCTTTGTATTAAGTTTAAAGATTTTTGGACGAGAAAAAGAATGGAAACCAACACTTCCCAAACCATAGCCTAGGGAAATCAAACCAATCAATAAGAAATGTTGCGTTATTGAGTATTTTTTAGAAACATTAAGAATCGCATGATTCGTATGCTTGTGTTTGTGTTGTTTGGTGATCTTTTTATCAAGTTCAAAGATTTTTGGACGAGAGAAAGAATGGAAACCAACACTTACCAAACCATATCCTAGGCAAATCAAACCAATCAATAAGAAAGGTTGTGTTATTGAGGATTTGAGAGACATTAGGAATCGTATGATTCGTATGCTTGTGTTTGTGTTGTTTGGTGATCTTTCTACTACATTCAAAGATTTTTGGACGAGAAAAAGAATGGACACCAACACTTCCCAAACCATATCCTAGGCAAATCAAACCTATCAATAAGAAATGTTGTGTTATCGAGAATTTGAGAAACATTAGGAATCGCATGATTCGTATGCTTGTGTTTGTGTTCTTTGGTGATCTTTCTATCAAGTTCTATTAAGTTCAAAGATTTTTGGACGAGAAAAAGAATGGAAACCAACACTTCCCAAACCATAGCCTAGGGAAACCAAACCAATCAATAAGAAACGTTGTTTTATTGAGTATTTTTTAGAAACATTAGGAATCGCATAATTCGTATGCTTGTGTTTGTGTTGTTTGGTGATCTTTCTATCAAGTTCAAAGATTTTTGAACGAGAAAAAGAATGGAAACCAACACTTCCTAAACCATAGCCTAGGTCAATCAAACCAATCAATAAGAAAGGTTGTGTTATTGAGAATTTGAGAAACATTAGGAATCACATGTTTCGTATGCTTGTGTTTGGGTTGTTTGGTGATCTTTCTATCAAGTTCATAGATTTTTGGACGAGAAAAAGAATGGAAACCAACACTTCTTAAACCATAGCCTATGCAAATCAAACCAATCAATAAGAAATGTTGTGTTATTGAGTATTCGAGAAACATCAGGAATCGCATGATTCGTATGCTTGTGTTTGTGTTGTTTGGTGATCTTTCTATTAAGTGCAAAGATTTTTGGATAAGAAAAAGAATGGAAACCAACACTTCCCAAACCATAGCCTAGGCAAATCAAACCAATCAATAAGAAATGTTGAGTTATTGAGTATTTGAGAAACATTAGGAATCACAAGATACCTATGCTTGTGTTTTTGTTGTTTGGTGATCTTTCTATTAAGTTCAAAGATTTTTGGACGAGAAAAAGAATGGAAACCAACACTTCCCAAACCATATCCTAGGCAAATCAAACCGATCAATAAGAAATGTTGTGTTATTGAGTATTTGAGAAACATTAGGAATCCCATTATTCGTATGCTTGTGTTTGTGTTGTTTGATGATCTTTCTATCAAGTTCAAAGATTTTTGGACGAGAAAAAAAATGGAAACCAACACTTCCCAAACCATAGCCTAGGCAAATCAAACCAATCAATAAGAAAGGTTGTGTTATTGAGTATTTGAGAAACCCTAGGAATCGCATGATTCGTATGCTTGTGTTTGTGTTGTTTGGTGATCTTTCTATCAAGTTCTATTAAGTTCAAAGATTTTCGGACGAGAAAAAATATGGAAACCAACATTTCCCAAACCATAGCCTAGGCAAATCAAACCAATCAATATGAAAGGTTGTGTTATTGAGTATTTGAGGAACATAAGGAATCGCATGATTCGTATGCTTGTGTTTGTGTTGTTTGGTGATCTTTCTATCAAGTTCTATTAAGTTCAAAGATTTTTGGACGAGAAAAAGAATGGAAACCAACATTTCCCAAACCATAGCCTAGGCAAATCAAACCAATCATTGAGAAAGGTTGTGTTATTGTGTATTTGAGAAACATAAGGAATCGCATGATTCGTATGCTTGTGTTTGTGTTGTTTGGTGATCTTTCTATCAAGTTCTATTAAGTTCAAAGATTTTTGGACGAGAAAAAGAATGGAAACCAACACTTCCCAAACCATATCCTAGGCAAATCAAACCAATCAATAAGAAATGTTGTGTTATTGAGTATTTGAGAAACATTAGGAATCCCATGATTCGTATGCTTGTGTTTGTGTTGTTTGGTGATCTTTCTATCAAGTTCAAAGATTTTTGGACGAGAAAAAGAATGGAAACCAACACTTCCCAAACCATATCCTAGGCAAATCAAACCAATCAATAAGAAATGTTGTGTTATTGAGTATTTGAGAAACATTAGGAATCCCATGATTCGTATGCTTGTGTTTGTGTTGTTTGGCG
Source organism: Polygonum maritimum (assembly GCA_963924305.1). Lineage (NCBI taxonomy): Eukaryota > Viridiplantae > Streptophyta > Magnoliopsida > Caryophyllales > Polygonaceae > Polygonum > Polygonum maritimum. The sequence goes on along the minus strand of OZ002733.1, from coordinate 31,729,389 downwards.
ATCTTTCTATCAAGTTCAAAGATTTTTGGACGAGAAAAAGAATGGAAACCAACACTTCCCAAACCATTGCCTAGGCAAATCAAATCAATCAATAAGAAAGGTTGTGTTATTGAGAATTTGAGAAACATTAGCAATCGCATGATTCGTATGCTTGTATTTGGGTTGTTTGGTGATCTTTCTATTAATTGCAAAGATTTTTGGACGAGAAAAAGAATGGAAACCAACACTTCCCAAACCATAGCCTAGGCAAATCAAACCAATCAATAAGAAAGGTTGTGTTATTGAGAATTTGAGAAACATTAGGAATCGCATGATTCATATGCTTGTGTTTGTGTTGTTTGGTAATCTTTCTATCAAGTTCTATTAAGTTCAAAGATCGTTGGACGAGAAAAAGAATGGAAACCAACACTTCCCAAACCGTATCTTAGGCAAATCAAACCTATCAATAAGAAAGGTTGTGTTATTGAGTATTTGAGAAACATTAGGAATCGCATGATTCGTATGTTTGTGTTTGTGTTGTTTGATGATCTTTGTATTAAGTTTAAACATTTTTGGACGAGAAAAAGAATGGAAACCAACACTTCCCAAACCATAGCCTAGGGAAATCAAACCAATCAATAAGAAATGTTGTGTTATTGAGTATTTTTTAGAAACATTAAGAATCGCATGATTCGTATGCTTGTGTTTGTGTTGTTTGGTGATCTTTTTATCAAGTTCAAAGATTTTTGGACGAGAGAAAGAATGGAAACCAACACTTACCAAACCATATCCTAGGCAAATCAAACCAATCAATAAGAAAGGTTGTGTTATTGAGGATTTGAGAGACATTAGGAATCGCATGATTCGTATGCTTGTGTTTGTGTTGTTTGGTGATCTTTCTACTACATTCAAAGATTTTTGGACGAGAAAAAGAATGGACACCAACACTTCCCAAACCATATCCTAGGCAAATCAAACCTATCAATAAGAAATGTTGTGTTATCGAGAATTTGAGAAACATTAGGAATCGCATGATTCGTATGCTTGTGTTTGTGTTCTTTGGTGATCTTTCTATCAAGTTCTATTAAGTTCAAAGATTTTTGGACGAGAAAAAGAATGGAAACCAACACTTCCCAAACCATAGCCTAGGGAAATCAAACCAATCAATAAGAAACGTTGTTTTATTGAGTAGTTTTGAGAAACATTAGGAATCGCATAATTCGTATGCTTGTGTTTGTGTTGTTTGGTGATCTTTCTATCAAGTTCAAAGATTTTTGAACGAGAAAAAGAATGGAAACCAACACTTCCTAAACCATAGCCTAGGTCAATCAAACCAATCAATAAGAAAGGTTGTGTTATTGAGAATTTGAGAAACATTAGGAATCACATGTTTCGTATGCTTGTGTTTGGGTTGTTTGGTGATCTTTCTATCAAGTTCATAGATTTTTGGACGAGAAAAAGAATGGAAACCAACACTTCTTAAACCATAGCCTATGCAAATCAAACCAATCAATAAGAAATGTTGTGTTATTGAGTATTCGAGAAACATCAGGAATCGCATGATTCGTATGCTTGTGTTTGTGTTGTTTGGTGATCTTTCTATTAAGTTCAAAGATTTTTGGATGAGAAAAAGAATGGAAACCAACACTTCCCAAACCATAGCCTAGGCAAATCAAACCAATCAATAAGAAATGTTGAGTTTTTGAGTATTTGAGAAACATTAGGAATCACAAGATACCTATGCTTGTGTTTTTGTTGTTTGGTGATCTTTCTATTAAGTTCAAAGATTTTTGGACGAGAAAAAGAATGGAAACCAACACTTCCCAAACCATATCCTAGGCAAATCAAACCGATCAATAAGAAATGTTGTGTTATTGAGTATTTGAGAAACATTAGGAATCCCATTATTCGTATGCTTGTGTTTGTGTTGTTTGATGATCTTTCTATCAAGTTCAAAGATTTTTGGACGAGAAAAAAAATGGAAACCAACACTTCCCAAACCATAGCCTAGGCAAATCAAACCAATCAATAAGAAAGGTTGTGTTATTGAGTATTTGAGAAACCCTAGGAATCGCATGATTCGTATGCTTGTGTTTGTGTTGTTTGGTGATCTTTCTATCAAGTTCTATTAAGTTCAAAGATTTTCGGACGAGAAAAAATATGGAAACCAACATTTCCCAAACCATAGCCTAGGCAAATCAAACCAATCAATAAGAAAGGTTGTGTTATTGAGTATTTGAGGAACATAAGGAATCGCATGATTCGTATGCTTGTGTTTGTGTTGTTTGGTGATCTTTCTATCAAGTTCTATTAAGTTCAAAGATTTTTGGACGAGAAAAAGAATGGAAACCAACATTTCCCAAACCATAGCCTAGGCAAATCAAACCAATCATTGAGAAAGGTTGTGTTATTGTGTATTTGAGAAACATAAGGAATCGCATGATTCGTATGCTTGTGTTTGTGTTGTTTGGTGATCTTTCTATCAAGTTCTATTAAGTTCAAAGATTTTTGGACGAGAAAAAGAATGGAAACCAACACTTCCCAAACCATATCCTAGGCAAATCAAACCAATCAATAAGAAATGTTGTGTTATTGAGTATTTGAGAAACATTAGGAATCCCATGATTCGTATGCTTGTGTTTGTGTTGTTTGGTGATCTTTCTATCAAGTTCAAAGATTTTTGGACGAGAAAAAGAATGGAAACCAACACTTCCCAAACCATATCCTAGGCAAATCAAACCAATCAATAAGAAATGTTGTGTTATTGAGTATTTGAGAAACATTAGGAATCCCATGATTCGTATGCTTGTGTTTGTGTTGTTTGGCGATCTTTCTATCAAGTTCAAAGATTTTTGGACGAGAAAAAGAATGGAAACCAACACTTCCCAAACCATTGCCTAGGCAAATCAAATCAATCAATAAGAAAGGTTGTGTTATTGAGAATTTGAGAAACATTAGCAATCGCATGATTCGTATGCTTGTATTTGGGTTGTTTGGTGATCTTTCTATTAATTGCAAAGATTTTTGGACGAGAAAAAGAATGGAAACCAACACTTCCCAAACCATAGCCTAGGCAAATCAAACCAATCAATAAGAAAGGTTCTGTTATTGAGAATTTGAGAAACATTAGGAATCGCATGATTCATATGCTTGTGTTTGTGTTGTTTGGTAATCTTTCTATCAAGTTCTATTAAGTTCAAAGATCGTTGGACGAGAAAAAGAATGGAAACCAACACTTCCCAAACCGTATCTTAGGCAAATCAAACCTATCAATAAGAAAGGTTGTGTTATTGAGTATTTGAGAAACATTAGGAATCGCATGATTCGTATGTTTGTGTTTGTGTTGTTTGATGATCTTTGTATTAAGTTTAAACATTTTTGGACGAGAAAAAGAATGGAAACCAACACTTCCCAAACCATAGCCTAGGGAAATCAAACCAATCAATAAGAAATGTTGTGTTATTGAGTATTTTTTAGAAACATTAAGAATCGCATGATTCGTATGCTTGTGTTTGTGTTGTTTGGTGATCTTTTTATCAAGTTCAAAGATTTTTGGACGAGAGAAAGAATGGAAACCAACACTTACCAAACCATATCCTAGGCAAATCAAACCAATCAATAAGAAAGGTTGTGTTATTGAGGATTTGAGAGACATTAGGAATCGCATGATTCGTATGCTTGTGTTTGTGTTCTTTGGTGATCTTTCTACTACATTCAAAGATTTTTGGACGAGAAAAAGAATGGACACCAACACTTCCCAAACCATATCCTAGGCAAATCAAACCTATCAATAAGAAATGTTGTGTTATCGAGAATTTGAGAAACATTAGGAATCGCATGATTCGTATGCTTGTGTTTGTGTTCTTTGGTGATCTTTCTATCAAGTTCTATTAAGTTCAAAGATTTTTGGACGAGAAAAAGAATGGAAACCAACACTTCCCAAACCATAGCCTAGGCAAATCAAACCAATCAATAAGAAAGGTTCTGTTATTGAGAATTTGAGAAACATTAGGAATCGCATGATTCATATGCTTGTGTTTGTGTTGTTTGGTAATCTTTCTATCAAGTTCTATTAAGTTCAAAGATCGTTGGACGAGAAAAAGAATGGAAACCAACACTTCCCAAACCGTATCTTAGGCAAATCAAACCTATCAATAAGAAAGGTTGTGTTATTGAGTATTTGAGAAACATTAGGAATCGCATGATTCGTATGTTTGTGTTTGTGTTGTTTGATGATCTTTGTATTAAGTTTAAACATTTTTGGACGAGAAAAAGAATGGAAACCAACACTTCCCAAACCATAGCCTAGGGAAATCAAACCAATCAATAAGAAATGTTGTGTTATTGAGTATTTTTTAGAAACATTAAGAATCGCATGATTCGTATGCTTGTGTTTGTGTTGTTTGGTGATCTTTTTATCAAGTTCAAAGATTTTTGGACGAGAGAAAGAATGGAAACCAACACTTACCAAACCATATCCTAGGCAAATCAAACCAATCAATAAGAAAGGTTGTGTTATTGAGGATTTGAGAGACATTAGGAATCGCATGATTCGTATGCTTGTGTTTGTGTTCTTTGGTGATCTTTCTACTACATTCAAAGATTTTTGGACGAGAAAAAGAATGGACACCAACACTTCCCAAACCATATCCTAGGCAAATCAAACCTATCAATAAGAAATGTTGTGTTATCGAGAATTTGAGAAACATTAGGAATCGCATGATTCGTATGCTTGTGTTTGTGTTCTTTGGTGATCTTTCTATCAAGTTCTATTAAGTTCAAAGATTTTTGGACGAGAAAAAGAATGGAAACCAACACTTCCCAAACCATAGCCTAGGGAAATCAAACCAATCAATAAGAAACGTTGTTTTATTGAGTATTTTTGAGAAACATTAGGAATCGCATAATTCGTATGCTTGTGTTTGTGTTGTTTGGTGATCTTTCTATCAAGTTCAAAGATTTTTGAACGAGAAAAAGAATGGAAACCAACACTTCCCAAACCATAGCCTAGGTCAATCAAACCAATCAATAAGAAAGGTTGTGTTATTGAGAATTTGAGAAACATTAGGAATCGCATGATTCGTATGGTTGTGTTTGGGTTGTTTGGTGATATTTCTATCAAGTTCAAAGATTTTTGGACGAGAAAAAGAATGGAAACCAACACTTCCCAAACCATATCCTAGGCAAATCAAACCAATCAATAAGAAATGTTGTGTTATTGAGTATTTGAGAAACATTAGGAATCCCATGATTCGTATGCTTGTGTTTGTGTTGTTTGGTGATCTTTCTATCAAGTTCAAAGATTTTTGGACGAGAAAACGAATGGAAACCAACACTTCCCAAACCATATCCTAGGCAAATCAAACCAATCAATAAGAAATGTTGTGTTATTGAGTATTTGAGAAACATTAGGAATCCCATGATTCGTATGCTTGTGTTTGTGTTGTTTGGTGATCTTTCTATCAAGTTCAAAGATTTTTGGACAAGAAAAAGAATGGAAACCAACACTTCCCAAACCATTGCCTAGGCAAATCAAATCAATCAATAAGAAAGGTTGTGTTATTGAGAATTTGAGAAACATTAGCAATCGCATGATTCGTATGCTTGTATTTGGGTTGTTTGGTGATCTTTCTATTAATTGCAAAGATTTTTGGACGAGAAAAAGAATGGAAACCAACACTTCCCAAACCATATCCTAGGCAAATCAAACCAATCAATAAGAAAGGTTGTGTTATTGAGAATTTGAGAAACATTAGGAATCGCATGATTCATATGCTTGTGTTTGTGTTGTTTGGTAATCTTTCTATCAAGTTCTATTAAGTTCAAAGATCGTTGGACGAGAAAAAGAATGGAAACCAACACTTCCCAAACCGTATCTTAGGCAAATCAAACCTATCAATAAGAAAGGTTGTGTTATTGAGTATTTGAGAAACATTAGGAATCGCATGATTCGTATGCTTGTGTTTGTGTTGTTTGATGATCTTTGTATTAAGTTTAAAGATTTTTGGACGAGAAAAAGAATGGAAACCAACACTTCCCAAACCATAGCCTAGGGAAATCAAACCAATCAATAAGAAATGTTGCGTTATTGAGTATTTTTTAGAAACATTAAGAATCGCATGATTCGTATGCTTGTGTTTGTGTTGTTTGGTGATCTTTTTATCAAGTTCAAAGATTTTTGGACGAGAGAAAGAATGGAAACCAACACTTACCAAACCATATCCTAGGCAAATCAAACCAATCAATAAGAAAGGTTGTGTTATTGAGGATTTGAGAGACATTAGGAATCGTATGATTCGTATGCTTGTGTTTGTGTTGTTTGGTGATCTTTCTACTACATTCAAAGATTTTTGGACGAGAAAAAGAATGGACACCAACACTTCCCAAACCATATCCTAGGCAAATCAAACCTATCAATAAGAAATGTTGTGTTATCGAGAATTTGAGAAACATTAGGAATCGCATGATTCGTATGCTTGTGTTTGTGTTCTTTGGTGATCTTTCTATCAAGTTCTATTAAGTTCAAAGATTTATGGACGAGAAAAAGAATGGAAACCAACACTTCCCAAACCATAGCCTAGGGAAACCAAACCAATCAATAAGAAACGTTGTTTTATTGAGTATTTTTTAGAAACATTAGGAATCGCATAATTCGTATGCTTGTGTTTGTGTTGTTTGGTGATCTTTCTATCAAGTTCAAAGATTTTTGAACGAGAAAAAGAATGGAAACCAACACTTCCTAAACCATAGCCTAGGTCAATCAAACCAATCAATAAGAAAGGTTGTGTTATTGAGAATTTGAGAAACATTAGGAATCACATGTTTCGTATGCTTGTGTTTGGGTTGTTTGGTGATCTTTCTATCAAGTTCATAGATTTTTGGACGAGAAAAAGAATGGAAACCAACACTTCTTAAACCATAGCCTATGCAAATCAAACCAATCAATAAGAAATGTTGTGTTATTGAGTATTCGAGAAACATCAGGAATCGCATGATTCGTATGCTTGTGTTTGTGTTGTTTGGTGATCTTTCTATTAAGTTCAAAGATTTTTGGATGAGAAAAAGAATGGAAACCAACACTTCCCAAACCATAGCCTAGGCAAATCAAACCAATCAATAAGAAATGTTGAGTTATTGAGTATTTGAGAAACATTAGTAATCACAAGATACCTATGCTTGTGTTTTTGTTGTTTGGTGATCTTTCTATTAAGTTCAAAGATTTTTGGACGAGAAAAAGAATGGAAACCAACACTTCCCAAACCATATCCTAGGCAAATCAAACCGATCAATAAGAAATGTTGTGTTATTGAGTATTTGAGAAACATTAGGAATCCCATTATTCGTATGCTTGTGTTTGTGTTGTTTGATGATCTTTCTATCAAGTTCAAAGATTTTTGGACGAGAAAAAAAATGGAAACCAACACTTCCCAAACCATAGCCTAGGCAAATCAAACCAATCAATAAGAAAGGTTGTGTTATTGAGTATTTGAGAAACCCTAGGAATCGCATGATTCGTATGCTTGTGTTTGTGTTGTTTGGTGATCTTTCTATCAAGTTCTATTAAGTTCAAAGATTTTCGGACGAGAAAAAATATGGAAACCAACATTTCCCAAACCATAGCCTAGGCAAATCAAACCAATCAATATGAAAGGTTGTGTTATTGAGTATTTGAGGAACATAAGGAATCGCATGATTCGTATGCTTGTGTTTGTGTTGTTTGGTGATCTTTCTATCAAGTTCTATTAAGTTCAAAGATCGTTGGACGAGAAAAAGAATGGAAACCAACACTTCCCAAACCGTATCTTAGGCAAATCAAACCTATCAATAAGAAAGGTTGTGTTATTGAGTATTTGAGAAACATTAGGAATCGCATGATTCGTATGTTTGTGTTTGTGTTGTTTGATGATCTTTGTATTAAGTTTAAACATTTTTGGACGAGAAAAAGAATGGAAACCAACACTTCCCAAACCATAGCCTAGGGAAATCAAACCAATCAATAAGAAATGTTGTGTTATTGAGTATTTTTTAGAAACATTAAGAATCGCATGATTCGTATGCTTGTGTTTGTGTTGTTTGGTGATCTTTTTATCAAGTTCAAAGATTTTTGGACGAGAGAAAGAATGGAAACCAACACTTACCAAACCATATCCTAGGCAAATCAAACCAATCAATAAGAAAGGTTGTGTTATTGAGGATTTGAGAGACATTAGGAATCGCATGATTCGTATGCTTGTGTTTGTGTTCTTTGGTGATCTTTCTACTACATTCAAAGATTTTTGGACGAGAAAAAGAATGGACACCAACACTTCCCAAACCATATCCTAGGCAAATCAAACCTATCAATAAGAAATGTTGTGTTATCGAGAATTTGAGAAACATTAGGAATCGCATGATTCGTATGCTTGTGTTTGTGTTCTTTGGTGATCTTTCTATCAAGTTCTATTAAGTTCAAAGATTTTTGGACGAGAAAAAGAATGGAAACCAACACTTCCCAAACCATAGCCTAGGGAAATCAAACCAATCAATAAGAAACGTTGTTTTATTGAGTATTTTTGAGAAACATTAGGAATCGCATAATTCGTATGCTTGTATTTGTGTTGTTTGGTGATCTTTCTATCAAGTTCAAAGATTTTTGAACGAGAAAAAGAATGGAAACCAACACTTCCCAAACCATAGCCTAGGTCAATCAAACCAATCAATAAGAAAGGTTGTGTTATTGAGAATTTGAGAAACATTAGGAATCGCATGATTCGTATGGTTGTGTTTGGGTTGTTTGGTGATATTTCTATCAAGTTCAAAGATTTTTGGACGAGAAAAAGAATGGAAACCAACACTTCCCAAACCATATCCTAGGCAAATCAAACCAATCAATAAGAAATGTTGTGTTATTGAGTATTTGAGAAACATTAGGAATCCCATGATTCGTATGCTTGTGTTTGTGTTGTTTGGTGATCTTTCTATCAAGTTCAAAGATTTTTGGACGAGAAAACGAATGGAAACCAACACTTCCCAAACCATATCCTAGGCAAATCAAACCAATCAATAAGAAATGTTGTGTTATTGAGTATTTGAGAAACATTAGGAATCCCATGATTCGTATGCTTGTGTTTGTGTTGTTTGGTGATCTTTCTATCAAGTTCAAAGATTTTTGGACAAGAAAAAGAATGGAAACCAACACTTCCCAAACCATTGCCTAGGCAAATCAAATCAATCAATAAGAAAGGTTGTGTTATTGAGAATTTGAGAAACATTAGCAATCGCATGATTCGTATGCTTGTATTTGGGTTGTTTGGTGATCTTTCTATTAATTGCAAAGATTTTTGGACGAGAAAAAGAATGGAAACCAACACTTCCCAAACCATATCCTAGGCAAATCAAACCAATCAATAAGAAAGGTTGTGTTATTGAGAATTTGAGAAACATTAGGAATCGCATGATTCATATGCTTGTGTTTGTGTTGTTTGGTAATCTTTCTATCAAGTTCTATTAAGTTCAAAGATCGTTGGACGAGAAAAAGAATGGAAACCAACACTTCCCAAACCGTATCTTAGGCAAATCAAACCTATCAATAAGAAAGGTTGTGTTATTGAGTATTTGAGAAACATTAGGAATCGCATGATTCGTATGCTTGTGTTTGTGTTGTTTGATGATCTTTGTATTAAGTTTAAAGATTTTTGGACGAGAAAAAGAATGGAAACCAACACTTCCCAAACCATAGCCTAGGGAAATCAAACCAATCAATAAGAAATGTTGCGTTATTGAGTATTTTTTAGAAACATTAAGAATCGCATGATTCGTATGCTTGTGTTTGTGTTGTTTGGTGATCTTTTTATCAAGTTCAAAGATTTTTGGACGAGAGAAAGAATGGAAACCAACACTTACCAAACCATATCCTAGGCAAATCAAACCAATCAATAAGAAAGGTTGTGTTATTGAGAATTTGAGAAACATTAGGAATCGCATGATTCATATGCTTGTGTTTGTGTTGTTTGGTAATCTTTCTATCAAGTTCTATTAAGTTCAAAGATCGTTGGACGAGAAAAAGAATGGAAACCAACACTTCCCAAACCGTATCTTAGGCAAATCAAACCTATCAATAAGAAAGGTTGTGTTATTGAGTATTTGAGAAACATTAGGAATCGCATGATTCGTATGCTTGTGTTTGTGTTGTTTGATGATCTTTGTATTAAGTTTAAAGATTTTTGGACGAGAAAAAGAATGGAAACCAACACTTCCCAAACCATAGCCTAGGGAAATCAAACCAATCAATAAGAAATGTTGCGTTATTGAGTATTTTTTAGAAACATTAAGAATCGCATGATTCGTATGCTTGTGTTTGTGTTGTTTGGTGATCTTTTTATCAAGTTCAAAGATTTTTGGACGAGAGAAAGAATGGAAACCAACACTTACCAAACCATATCCTAGGCAAATCAAACCAATCAATAAGAAAGGTTGTGTTATTGAGGATTTGAGAGACATTAGGAATCGTATGATTCGTATGCTTGTGTTTGTGTTGTTTGGTGATCTTTCTACTACATTCAAAGATTTTTGGACGAGAAAAAGAATGGACACCAACACTTCCCAAACCATATCCTAGGCAAATCAAACCTATCAATAAGAAATGTTGTGTTATCGAGAATTTGAGAAACATTAGGAATCGCATGATTCGTATGCTTGTGTTTGTGTTCTTTGGTGATCTTTCTATCAAGTTCTATTAAGTTCAAAGATTTTTGGACGAGAAAAAGAATGGAAACCAACACTTCCCAAACCATAGCCTAGGGAAACCAAACCAATCAATAAGAAACGTTGTTTTATTGAGTATTTTTTAGAAACATTAGGAATCGCATAATTCGTATGCTTGTGTTTGTGTTGTTTGGTGATCTTTCTATCAAGTTCAAAGATTTTTGAACGAGAAAAAGAATGGAAACCAACACTTCCTAAACCATAGCCTAGGTCAATCAAACCAATCAATAAGAAAGGTTGTGTTATTGAGAATTTGAGAAACATTAGGAATCACATGTTTCGTATGCTTGTGTTTGGGTTGTTTGGTGATCTTTCTATCAAGTTCATAGATTTTTGGACGAGAAAAAGAATGGAAACCAACACTTCTTAAACCATAGCCTATGCAAATCAAACCAATCAATAAGAAATGTTGTGTTATTGAGTATTCGAGAAACATCAGGAATCGCATGATTCGTATGCTTGTGTTTGTGTTGTTTGGTGATCTTTCTATTAAGTTCAAAGATTTTTGGATGAGAAAAAGAATGGAAACCAACACTTCCCAAACCATAGCCTAGGCAAATCAAACCAATCAATAAGAAATGTTGAGTTATTGAGTATTTGAGAAACATTAGGAATCACAAGATACCTATGCTTGTGTTTTTGTTGTTTGGTGATCTTTCTATTAAGTTCAAAGATTTTTGGACGAGAAAAAGAATGGAAACCAACACTTCCCAAACCATATCCTAGGCAAATCAAACCGATCAATAAGAAATGTTGTGTTATTGAGTATTTGAGAAACATTAGGAATCCCATTATTCGTATGCTTGTGTTTGTGTTGTTTGATGATCTTTCTATCAAGTTCAAAGATTTTTGGACGAGAAAAAAAATGGAAACCAACACTTCCCAAACCATAGCCTAGGCAAATCAAACCAATCAATAAGAAAGGTTGTGTTATTGAGTATTTGAGAAACCCTAGGAATCGCATGATTCGTATGCTTGTGTTTGTGTTGTTTGGTGATCTTTCTATCAAGTTCTATTAAGTTCAAAGATTTTCGGACGAGAAAAAATATGGAAACCAACATTTCCCAAACCATAGCCTAGGCAAATCAAACCAATCAATATGAAAGGTTGTGTTATTGAGTATTTGAGGAACATAAGGAATCGCATGATTCGTATGCTTGTGTTTGTGTTGTTTGGTGATCTTTCTATCAAGTTCTATTAAGTTCAAAGATTTTTGGACGAGAAAAAGAATGGAAACCAACATTTCCCAAACCATAGCCTAGGCAAATCAAACCAATCATTGAGAAAGGTTGTGTTATTGTGTATTTGAGAAACATAAGGAATCGCATGATTCGTATGCTTGTGTTTGTGTTGTTTGGTGATCTTTCTATCAAGTTCTATTAAGTTCAAAGATTTTTGGACGAGAAAAAGAATGGAAACCAACACTTCCCAAACCATATCCTAGGCAAATCAAACCAATCAATAAGAAATGTTGTGTTATTGAGTATTTGAGAAACATTAGGAATCCCATGATTCGTATGCTTGTGTTTGTGTTGTTTGGTGATCTTTCTATCAAGTTCAAAGATTTTTGGACGAGAAAAAGAATGGAAACCAACACTTCCCAAACCATATCCTAGGCAAATCAAACCAATCAATAAGAAATGTTGTGTTATTGAGTATTTGAGAAACATTAGGAATCCCATGATTCGTATGCTTGTGTTTGTGTTGTTTGGCGATCTTTCTATCAAGTTCAAAGATTTTTGGACGAGAAAAAGAATGGAAACCAACACTTCCCAAACCATTGCCTAGGCAAATCAAATCAATCAATAAGAAAGGTTGTGTTATTGAGAATTTGAGAAACATTAGCAATCGCATGATTCGTATGCTTGTATTTGGGTTGTTTGGTGATCTTTCTATTAATTGCAAAGATTTTTGGACGAGAAAAAGAATGGAAACCAACACTTCCCAAACCATAGCCTAGGCAAATCAAACCAATCAATAAGAAAGGTTGTGTTATTGAGAATTTGAGAAACATTAGGAATCGCATGATTCATATGCTTGTGTTTGTGTTGTTTGGTAATCTTTCTATCAAGTTCTATTAAGTTCAAAGATCGTTGGACGAGAAAAAGAATGGAAACCAACACTTCCCAAACCGTATCTTAGGCAAATCAAACCTATCAATAAGAAAGGTTGTGTTATTGAGTATTTGAGAAACATTAGGAATCGCATGATTCGTATGCTTGTGTTTGTGTTGTTTGATGATCTTTGTATTAAGTTTAAACATTTTTGGACGAGAAAAAGAATGGAAACCAACACTTCCCAAACCATAGCCTAGGGAAATCAAACCAATCAATAAGAAATGTTGTGTTATTGAGTATTTTTTAGAAACATTAAGAATCGCATGATTCGTATGCTTGTGTTTGTGTTGTTTGGTGATCTTTTTATCAAGTTCAAAGATTTTTGGACGAGAGAAAGAATGGAAACCAACACTTACCAAACCATATCCTAGGCAAATCAAACCAATCAATAAGAAAGGTTGTGTTATTGAGGATTTGAGAGACATTAGGAATCGCATGATTCGTATGCTTGTGTTTGTGTTGTTTGGTGATCTTTCTACTACATTCAAAGATTTTTGGACGAGAAAAAGAATGGACACCAACACTTCCCAAACCATATCCTAGGCAAATCAAACCTATCAATAAGAAATGTTGTGTTATCGAGAATTTGAGAAACATTAGGAATCGCATGATTCGTATGCTTGTGTTTGTGTTCTTTGGTGATCTTTCTATCAAGTTCTATTAAGTTCAAAGATTTTTGGACGAGAAAAAGAATGGAAACCAACACTTCCCAAACCATAGCCTAGGGAAATCAAACCAATCAATAAGAAACGTTGTTTTATTGAGTATTTTTGAGAAACATTAGGAATCGCATAATTCGTATGCTTGTGTTTGTGTTGTTTGGTGATCTTTCTATCAAGTTCAAAGATTTTTGAACGAGAAAAAGAATGGAAACCAACACTTCCCAAACCATAGCCTAGGTCAATCAAACCAATCAATAAGAAAGGTTGTGTTATTGAGAATTTGAGAAACATTAGGAATCGCATGATTCGTATGGTTGTGTTTGGGTTGTTTGGTGATATTTCTATCAAGTTCAAAGATTTTTGGACGAGAAAAAGAATGGAAACCAACACTTCCCAAACCATATCCTAGGCAAATCAAACCAATCAATAAGAAAGGTTGTGTTATTGAGTATTTGAGAAACCCTAGGAATCGCATGATTCGTATGCTTGTGTTTGTGTTGTTTGGTGATCTTTCTATCAAGTTCTATTAAGTTCAAAGATTTTCGGACGAGAAAAAATATGGAAACCAACATTTCCCAAACCATAGCCTAGGCAAATCAAACCAATCAATAAGAAAGGTTGTGTTATTGAGTATTTGAGGAACATAAGGAATCGCATGATTCGTATGCTTGTGTTTGTGTTGTTTGGTGATCTTTCTATCAAGTTCTATTAAGTTCAAAGATTTTTGGACGAGAAAAAGAATGGAAACCAACACTTCCCAAACCATATCCTAGGCAAATCAAACCAATCAATAAGAAATGTTGTGTTATTGAGTATTTGAGAAACATTAGGAATCCCATGATTCGTATGCTTGTGTTTGTGTTGTTTGGTGATCTTTCTATCAAGTTCAAAGATTTTTGGACGAGAAAAAGAATGGAAACCAACACTTCCCAAACCATATCCTAGGCAAATCAAACCAATCAATAAGAAATGTTGTGTTATTGAGTATTTGAGAAACATTAGGAATCCCATGATTCGTATTCTTGTGTTTGTGTTGTTTGGCGATCTTTCTATCAAGTTCAAAGATTTTTGGACGAGAAAAAGAATGGAAACCAACACTTCCCAAACCATTGCCTAGGCAAATCAAATCAATCAATAAGAAAGGTTGTGTTATTGAGAATTTGAGAAACATTAGCAATCGCATGATTCGTATGCTTGTATTTGGGTTGTTTGGTGATCTTTCTATTAATTGCAAAGATTTTTGGACGAGAAAAAGAATGGAAACCAACACTTCCCAAACCATAGCCTAGGCAAATCAAACCAATCAATAAGAAAGGTTGTGTTATTGAGAATTTGAGAAACATTAGGAATCGCATGATTCATATGCTTGTGTTTGTGTTGTTTGGTAATCTTTCTATCAAGTTCTATTAAGTTCAAAGATCGTTGGACGAGAAAAAGAATGGAAACCAACACTTCCCAAACCGTATCTTAGGCAAATCAAACCTATCAATAAGAAAGGTTGTGTTATTGAGTATTTGAGAAACATTAGGAATCGCATGATTCGTATGCTTGTGTTTGTGTTGTTTGATGATCTTTGTATTAAGTATAAAGATTTTTGGACGAGAAAAAGAATGGAAACCAACACTTCCCAAACCATAGCCTAGGGAAATCAAACCAATCAATAAGAAATGTTGTGTTATTGAGTATTTTTTAGAAACATTAAGAATCGCATGATTCGTATGCTTGTGTTTGTGTTGTTTGGTGATCTTTTTATCAAGTTCAAAGATTTTTGGACGAGAGAAAGAATGGAAACCAACACTTACCAAACCATATCCTAGGCAAATCAAACCAATCAATAAGAAAGGTTGTGTTATTGAGGATTTGAGAGACATTAGGAATCGCATGATTCGTATGCTTGTGTTTGTGTTGTTTGGTGATCTTTCTACTACATTCAAAGATTTTTGGACGAGAAAAAGAATGGACACCAACACTTCCCAAACCATATCCTAGGCAAATCAAACCTATCAATAAGAAATGTTGTGTTATCGAGAATTTGAGAAACATTAGGAATCGCATGATTCGTATGCTTGTGTTTGTGTTCTTTGGTGATCTTTCTATCAAGTTCTATTAAGTTCAAAGATTTTTGGACGAGAAAAAGAATGGAAACCAACACTTCCCAAACCATAGCCTAGGGAAATCAAACCAATCAATAAGAAACGTTGTTTTATTGAGTATTTTTGAGAAACATTAGGAATCGCATAATTCGTATGCTTGTGTTTGTGTTGTTTGGTGATCTTTCTATCAAGTTCAAAGATTTTTGAACGAGAAAAAGAATGGAAACCAACACTTCCCAAACCATAGCCTAGGTCAATCAAACCAATCAATAAGAAAGGTTGTGTTATTGAGAATTTGAGAAACATTAGGAATCGCATGATTCGTATGGTTGTGTTTGGGTTGTTTGGTGATATTTCTATCAAGTTCAAAGATTTTTGGACGAGAAAAAGAATGGAAACCAACACTTCCCAAACCATATCCTAGGCAAATCAAACCAATCAATAAGAAATGTTGTGTTATTGAGTATTTGAGAAACATTAGGAATCCCATGATTCGTATGCTTGTGTTTGTGTTGTTTGGTGATCTTTCTATCAAGTTCATAGATTTTTGGACGAGAAAACGAATGGAAACCAACACTTCCCAAACCATATCCTAGGCAAATCAAACCAATCAATAAGAAATGTTGTGTTATTGAGTATTTGAGAAACATTAGGAATCCCATGATTCGTATGCTTGTGTTTGTGTTGTTTGGTGATCTTTCTATCAAGTTCAAAGATTTTTGGACAAGAAAAAGAATGGAAACCAACACTTCCCAAACCATGGCCTAGGCAAATCAAATCAATCAATAAGAAAGGTTGTGTTATTGAGAATTTGAGAAACATTAGCGATCGCATGATTCGTATGCTTGTATTTGGGTTGTTTGGTGATCTTTCTATTAATTGCAAAGATTTTTGGACGAGAAAAAGAATGGAAACCAACACTTCCCAAACCATAGCCTAGGCAAATCAAACCAATCAATAAGAAAGGTTGTGTTATTGAGAATTTGAGAAACATTAGGAATCGCATGATTCATATGCTTGTGTTTGTGTTGTTTGGTAATCTTTCTATCAAGTTCTATTAAGTTCAAAGATCGTTGGACGAGAAAAAGAATGGAAACCAACACTTCCCAAACCGTATCTTAGGCAAATCAAACCCATCAATAAGAAAGGTTGTGTTATTGAGTATTTGAGAAACATTAGGAATCGCATGATTCGTATGCTTGTGTTTGTGTTGTTTGATGATCTTTGTATTAAGTTTAAAGATTTTTGGACGAGAAAAAGAATGGAAACCAACACTTCCCAAACCATAGCCTAGGGAAACCAAACCAATCAATAAGAAACGTTGTTTTATTGAGTATTTTTTAGAAACATTAGGAATCGCATAATTCGTATGCTTGTGTTTGTGTTGTTTGGTGATCTTTCTATCAAGTTCAAAGATTTTTGAACGAGAAAAAGAATGGAAACCAACACTTCCTAAACTATAGCCTAGGTCAATCAAACCAATCAATAAGAAAGGTTGTGTTATTGAGAATTTGAGAAACATTAGGAATCACATGTTTCGTATGCTTGTGTTTGGGTTGTTTGGTGATCTTTCTATCAAGTTCATAGATTTTTGGACGAGAAAAAGAATGGAAACCAACACTTCTTAAACCATAGCCTATGCAAATCAAACCAATCAATAAGAAATGTTGTGTTATTGAGTATTCGAGAAACATCAGGAATCGCATGATTCGTATGCTTGTGTTTGTGTTGTTTGGTGATCTTTCTATTAAGTTCAAAGATTTTTGGATGAGAAAAAGAATGGAAACCAACACTTCCCAAACCATAGCCTAGGCAAATCAAACCAATCAATAAGAAATGTTGAGTTATTGAGTATTTGAGAAACATTAGGAATCACAAGATACCTATGCTTGTGTTTTTGTTGTTTGGTGATCTTTCTATTAAGTTCAAAGATTTTTGGACGAGAAAAAGAATGGAAACCAACACTTCCCAAACCATATCCTAGGCAAATCAAACCGATCAATAAGAAATGTTGTGTTATTGAGTATTTGAGAAACATTAGGAATCCCATTATTCGTATGCTTGTGTTTGTGTTGTTTGATGATCTTTCTATCAAGTTCAAAGATTTTTGGACGAGAAAAAAAATGGTAACCAACACTTCCCAAACCATAGCCTAGGCAAATCAAACCAATCAATAAGAAAGGTTGTGTTATTGAGTATTTGAGAAACCCTAGGAATCGCATGATTCGTATGCTTGTGTTTGTGTAGTTTGGTGATCTTTCTATCAAGTTCTATTAAGTTCAAAGATTTTCGGACGAGAAAAAATATGGAAACCAACATTTCCCAAACCATAGCCTAGGCAAATCAAACCAATCAATAAGAAAGGTTGTGTTATTGAGTATTTGAGGAACATAAGGAATCGCATGATTCGTATGCTTGTGTTTGTGTTGTTTGGTGATCTTTCTATGAAGTTCTATTAAGTTCAAAGATTTTTGGACGAGAAAAAGAATGGAAACCAACATTTCCCAAACCATAGCCTAGGCAAATCAAACCAATCATTGAGAAAGGTTGTGTTATTGTGCATTTGAGAAACATAAGGAATCGCATGATTCGTATGCTTGTGTTTGTGTTGTTTGGTGATCTTTCTATCAAGTTCTATTAAGTTCAAAGATTTTTGGACGAGAAAAAGAATGGAAACCAACACTTCCCAAACCATATCCTAGGCAAATCAAACCAATCAATAAGAAATGTTGTGTTATTGAGTATTTGAGAAACATTAGGAATCCCATGATTCGTATGCTTGTGTTTGTGTTGTTTGGTGATCTTTCTATCAAGTTCAAAGATTTTTGGACGAGAAAAAGAATGGAAACCAACACTTCCCAAACCTTATCCTAGGCAAATCAAACCAATCAATAAGAAATGTTGTGTTATTGAGTATTTGAGAAACATTAGGAATCCCATGATTCGTATGCTTGTGTTTGTGTTGTTTGGCGATCTTTCTATCAAGTTCAAAGATTTTTGGACGAGAAAAAGAATGGAAACCAACACTTCCCAAACCATTGCCTAGGCAAATCAAATCAATCAATAAGAAAGGTTGTGTTATTGAGAATTTGAGAAACATTAGCAATCGCATGATTCGTATGCTTGTATTTGGGTTGTTTGGTGATCTTTCTATTAATTGCAAAGATTTTTGGACGAGAAAAAGAATGGAAACCAACACTTCCCAAACCATAGCCTAGGCAAATCAAACCAATCAATAAGAAAGGTTGTGTTATTGAGAATTTGAGAAACATTAGGAATCGCATGATTCATATGCTTGTGTTTGTGTTGTTTGGTAATCTTTCTATCAAGTTCTATTAAGTTCAAAGATCGTTGGACGAGAAAAAGAATGGAAACCAACACTTCCCAAACCGTATCTTAGGCAAATCAAACCTATCAATAAGAAAGGTTGTGTTATTGAGTATTTGAGAAACATTAGGAATCGCATGATTCGTATGCTTGTGTTTGTGTTGTTTGATGATCTTTGTATTAAGTTTAAAGATTTTTGGACGAGAAAAAGAATGGAAACCAACACTTCCCAAACCATAGCCTAGGGAAATCAAACCAATCAATAAGAAATGTTCTGTTATTGAGTATTTTTTAGAAACATTAAGAATCGCATGATTCGTATGCTTGTGTTTGTGTTGTTTGGTGATCTTTTTATCAAGTTCAAAGATGTTTGGACGAGAGAAAGAATGGAAACCAACACTTACCAAACCATATCCTAGGCAAATCAAACCAATCAATAAGAAAGGTTGTGTTATTGAGGATTTGAGAGACATTAGGAATCGCATGATTCGTATGCTTGTGTTTGTGTTGTTTGGTGATCTTTCTACTACATTCAAAGATTTTTGGACGAGAAAAAGAATGGACACCAACACTTCCCAAACCATATCCTAGGCAAATCAAACCTATCAATAAGAAATGTTGTGTTATCGAGAATTTGAGAAACATTAGGAATCGCATGATTCGTATGCTTGTGTTTGTGTTCTTTGGTGATCTTTCTATCAAGTTCTATTAAGTTCAAAGATTTTTGGACGAGAAAAAGAATGGAAACCAACACTTCCCAAACCATAGCCTAGGGAAATCAAACCAATCAATAAGAAACGTTGTTTTATTGAGTATTTTTGAGAAACATTAGGAATCGCATAATTCGGATGCTTGTGTTTGTGTTGTTTGGTGATCTTTCTATCAAGTTCAAAGATTTTTGAACGAGAAAAAGAATTGAAACCAACACTTCCCAAACCATAGCCTAGGTCAATCAAACCAATCAATAAGAAAGGTTGTGTTATTGAGAATTTGAGAAACATTAGGAATCGCATGATTCGTATGGTTGTGTTTGGGTTGTTTGGTGATATTTCTATCAAGTTCAAAGATTTTTGGACGAGAAAAAGAATGGAAACCAACACTTCACAAACCATATCCTAGGCAAATCAAACCAATCAATAAGAAATGTTGTGTTATTGAGTATTTGAGAAACATTAGGAATCCCATGATTCGTATGCTTGTGTTTGTGTTGTTTGGTGATCTTTCTATCAAGTTCAAAGATTTTTGGACGAGAAAACGAATGGAAACCAACACTTCCCAAACCATATCCTAGGCAAATCAAACCAATCAATAAGAAATGTTGTGTTATTGAGTATTTGAGAAACATTAGGAATCCCATGATTTGTATGCTTGTGTTTGTGTTGTTTGGTGATCTTTATATCAAGTTCAAAGATTTTTGGACAAGAAAAAGAATGGAAACCAACACTTCCCAAACCATTGCCTAGGCAAATCAAATCAATCAATAAGAAAGGTTGTGTTATTGAGAATTTGAGAAACATTAGCAATCGCATGATTCGTATGCTTGTATTTGGGTTGTTTGGTGATCTTTCTATTAATTGCAAAGATTTTTGGACGAGAAAAAGAATGGAAACCAACACTTCCCAAACCATAGCCTAGGCAAATCAAACCAATCAATAAGAAAGGTTGTGTTATTGAGAATTTGAGAAACATTAGGAATCGCATGATTCATATGCTTGTGTTTGTGTTGTTTGGTAATCTTTCTATCAAGTTCTATTAAGTTCAAAGATCGTTGGACGAGAAAAAGAATGGAAACCAACACTTCCCAAACCGTATCTTAGGCAAATCAAACCTATCAATAAGAAAGGTTGTGTTATTGAGTATTTGAGAAACATTAGGAATCGCATGATTCGTATGCTTGTGTTTGTGTTGTTTGATGATCTTTGTATTAAGTTTAAAGATTTTTGGACGAGAAAAAGAATGGAAACCAACACTTCCCAAACCATAGCCTAGGGAAATCAAACCAATCAATAAGAAATGTTGTGTTATTGAGTATTTTTTAGAAACATTAAGAATCGCATGATTCGTATGCTTGTGTTTGTGTTGTTTGGTGATCTTTTTATCAAGTTCAAAGATTTTTGGACGAGAGAAAGAATGGAAACCAACACTTACCAAACCATATCCTAGGCAAATCAAACCAATCAATAAGAAAGGTTGTGTTATTGAGGATTTGAGAGACATTAGGAATCGCATGATTCGTATGCTTGTGTTTGTGTTGTTTGGTGATCTTTCTACTACATTCAAAGATTTTTGGACGAGAAAAAGAATGGACACCAACACTTCCCAAACCATATCCTAGGCAAATCAAACCTATCAATAAGAAATGTTGTGTTATCGAGAATTTGAGAAACATTAGGAATCGCATGATTCGTATGCTTGTGTTTGTGTTCTTTGGTGATCTTTCTATCAAGTTCTATTAAGTTCAAAGATTTTTGGACGAGAAAAAGAATGGAAACCAACACTTCCCAAACCATAGCCTAGGGAAATCAAACCAATCAATAAGAAACGTTGTTTTATTGAGTATTTTTGAGAAACATTAGGAATCGCATAATTCGTATGCTTGTGTTTGTGTTGTTCGGTGATCTTTCTATCAAGTTCAAAGATTTTTGAACGAGAAAAAGAATGGAAACCAACACTTCCCAAACCATAGCCTAGGTCAATCAAACCAATCAATAAGAAAGGTTGTGTTATTGAGAATTTGAGAAACATTAGGAATCGCATGATTCGTATGGTTGTGTTTGGGTTGTTTGGTGATATTTCTATCAAGTTCAAAGATTTTTGGACGAGAAAAAGAATGGAAACCAACACTTCCCAAACCATATCCTAGGCAAATCAAACCAATCAATAAGAAATGTTGTGTTATTGAGTATTTGAGAAACATTAGGAATCCCATGATTCGTATGCTTGTGTTTGTGTTGTTTGGTGATCTTTCTATCAAGTTCAAAGATTTTTGGACGAGAAAACGAATGGAAACCAACACTTCCCAAACCATATCCTAGGCAAATCAAACCAATCAATAAGAAATGTTGTGTTATTGAGTATTTGAGAAACATTAGGAATCCCATGATTCGTATGCTTGTGTTTGTGTTGTTTGGTGATCTTTCTATCAAGTTCAAAGATTTTTGGACGAGAAAAAGAATGGAAACCAACACTTCCCAAACCATAGCCTAGGGAAATCAAACCAATCAATAAGAAACGTTGTTTTATTGAGTATTTTTGAGAAACATTAGGAATCGCATAATTCGTATGCTTGTGTTTGTGTTGTTCGGTGATCTTTCTATCAAGTTCAAAGATTTTTGAACGAGAAAAAGAATGGAAACCAACACTTCCCAAACCATAGCCTAGGTCAATCAAACCAATCAATAAGAAAGGTTGTGTTATTGAGAATTTGAGAAACATTAGGAATCGCATGATTCGTATGGTTGTGTTTGGGTTGTTTGGTGATATTTCTATCAAGTTCAAAGATTTTTGGACGAGAAAAAGAATGGAAACCAACACTTCCCAAACCATAGCCTAGGGAAATCAAACCAATCAATAAGAAATGTTGCGTTATTGAGTATTTTTTAGAAACATTAAGAATCGAATGATTCGTATGCTTGTGTTTGTGTTGTTTGGTGATCTTTTTATCAAGTTCAAAGATTTTTGGACGAGAGAAAGAATGGAAACCAACACTTACCAAACTATATCCTAGGCAAATCAAACCAATCAATAAGAAAGGTTGTGTTATTGAGGATTTGAGAGACATTAGGAATCGCATGATTCGTATGCTTGTGTTTGTGTTGTTTGGTGATCTTTCTACTACATTCAAAGATTTTTGGACGAGAAAAAGAATGGACACCAACACTTCCCAAACCATATCCTAGGCAAATCAAACCTATCAATAAGAAATGTTGTGTTATCGAGAATTTGAGAAACATTAGGAATCGCATGATTCGTATGCTTGTGTTTGTGTTCTTTGGTGATCTTTCTATCAAGTTCTATTAAGTTCAAAGATTTTTGGACGAGAAAAAGAATGGAAACCAACACTTCCCAAACCATAGCCTAGGGAAACCAAACCAATCAATAAGAAACGTTGTTTTATTGAGTATTTTTGAGAAACATTAGGAATCGCATAATTCGTATGCTTGTGTTTGTGTTGTTTGGTGATCTTTCTATCAAGTTCAAAGATTTTTGAACGAGAAAAAGAATGGAAACCAACACTTCCCAAACCATAGCCTAGGTCAATCAAACCAATCAATAAGAAAGGTTGTGTTATTGAGAATTTGAGAAACATTAGGAATCGCATGATTCGTATGCTTGTGTTTGGGTTGTTTGGTGATCTTTCTATCAAGTTCATAGATTTTTGGACGAGAAAAAGAATGGAAACCAACACTTCTTAAACCATAGCCTATGCAAATCAAACCAATCAATAAGAAATGTTGTGTTATTGAGTATTCGAGAAACATCAGGAATCGCATGATTCGTATGCTTGTGTTTGTGTTGTTTGGTGATCTTTCTATTAAGTTCAAAGATTTTTGGATGAGAAAAAGAATGGAAACCAACACTTCCCAAACCATAGCCTAGGCAAATCAAACCAATCAATAAGAAATGTTGAGTTATTGAGTATTTGAGAAACATTAGGAATCACAAGATACCTATGCTTGTGTTTGTGTTGTTTGGTGATCTTTCTATTAAGTTCAAAGATTTTTGGACGAGAAAAAGAATGGAAACCAACACTTCCCAAACCATATCCTAGGCAAATCAAACCGATCAATAAGAAATGTTGTGTTATTGAGTATTTGAGAAACATTAGGAATCCCATTATTCGTATGCTTGTGTTTGTGTTGTTTGATGATCTTTCTATCAAGTTCAAAGATTTTTGGACGAGAAAAAAAATGGAAACCAACACTTCCCAAACCATAGCCTAGGCAAATCAAACCAATCAATAAGAAAGGTTGTGTTATTGAGTATTTGAGAAACCCTAGGAATCGCATGATTCGTATGCTTGTGTTTGTGTTGTTTGGTGATCTTTCTATCAAGTTCTATTAAGTTCAAAGATTTTCGGACGAGAAAAAATATGGAAACCAACATTTCCCAAACCATAGCCTAGGCAAATCAAACCAATCAATAAGAAAGGTTGTGTTATTGAGTATTTGAGGAACATAAGGAATCGCATGATTCGTATGCTTGTGTTTGTGTTGTTTGGTGATCTTTCTATCAAGTTCTATTAAGTTCAAAGATTTTTGGACGAGAAAAAGAATGGAAACCAACATTTCCCAAACCATAGCCTAGGCAAATCAAACCAATCAATGAGAAAGGTTGTGTTATTGTGTATTTGAGAAACATAAGGAATCGCATGATTCGTATGCTTGTGTTTGTGTTGTTTGGTGATCTTTCTATCAAGTTCTATTAAGTTCAAAGATTTTTGGACGAGAAAAAGAATGGAAACCAACACTTCCCAAACCATATCCTAGGCAAATCAAACCAATCAATAAGAAATGTTGTGTTATTGAGTATTTGAGAAACATTAGGAATCCCATGATTCGTATGCTTGTGTTTGTGTTGTTTGGTGATCTTTTATCAAGTTCAAAGATTTTTAGACGAGAAAAAGAATGGAAACCAACACTTCCCAAACCATATCCTAGGCAAATCAAACCAATCAATAAGAAATGTTGTGTTATTGAGTATTTGAGAAACATTAGGAATCCCATGATTCGTATGCTTGTGTTTGTGTTGTTTGGTGATCTTTCTATCAAGTTCAAAGATTTTTGGACGAGAAAAAGAATGGAAACCAACACTTCCCAAACCATTGCCTAGGCAAATCAAATCAATCAAAAAGAAAGGTTGTGTTATTGAGAATTTGAGAAACATTAGCAATCGCATGATTCGTATGCTTGTATTTGGGTTGTTTGGTGATCTTTCTATTAATTGCAAAGATTTTTGGACGAGAAAAAGAATGGAAACCAACACTTCCCAAACCATAGCCTAGGCAAATCAAACCAATCAATAAGAAAGGTTGTGTTATTGAGAATTTGAGAAACATTATGAATCGCATGATTCATATGCTTGTGTTTGTGTTGTTTGGTAATCTTTCTATCAAGTTCTATTAAGTTCAAAGATCGTTGGACGAGAAAAAGAATGGAAACCAACACTTCCCAAACCGTATCTTAGGCAAATCAAACCTATCAATAAGAAAGGTTGTGTTATTGAGTATTTGAGAAACATTAGGAATCGCATGATTCGTATGCTTGTGTTTGTGTTGTTTGATGATCTTTGTATTAAGTTTAAAGATTTTTGGACGAGAAAAAGAATGGAAACCAACACTTCCCAAACCATAGCCTAGGGAAATCAAACCAATCAATAAGAAATGTTGTGTTATTGAGTATTTTTTAGAAACATTAAGAATCGCATGATTCGTATGCTTGTGTTTGTGTTGTTTGGTGATCTTTTTATCAAGTTCAAAGATTTTTGGACGAGAGAAAGAATGGAAACCAACACTTACCAAACCATATCCTAGGCAAATCAAACCAATCAATAAGAAAGGTTGTGTTATTGAGAATTTGAGAGACATTAGGAATCGCATGATTCGTATGCTTGTGTTTATGTTGTTTGGTGATCTTTCTACTACATTCAAAGATTTTTGGACGAGAAAAAGAATGGACACCAACACTTCCCAAACCATATCCTAGGCAAATCAAACCTATCAATAAGAAATGTTGTGTTATCGAGAATTTGAGAAACATTAGGAATCGCATGATTCGTATGCTTGTGTTTGTGTTCTTTGGTGATCTTTCTATCAAGTTCTATTAAGTTCAAAGATTTTTGGACGAGAAAAAGAATGGAAACCAACACTTCCCAAACCATAGCCTAGGGAAATCAAACCAATCAATAAGAAACGTTGTTTTATTGAGTATTTTTGAGAAACATTAGGAATCGCATAATTCGTATGCTTGTGTTTATGTTGTTTGGTGATCTTTCTATCAAGTTCAAAGATTTTTGAACGAGAAAAAGAATGGAAACCAACACTTCCCAAACCATAGCCTAGGTCAATCAAACCAATCAATAAGAAAGGTTGTGTTATTGAGAATTTGAGAAACATTAGCAATCGCATGATTCGTATGCTTGTATTTGGGTTGTTTGGTGATCTTTCTATTAATTGCAAAGATTTTTGGACGAGAAAAAGAATGGAAACCAACACTTCCCAAACCATAGCCTAGGGAAATCAAACCAATCAATAAGAAACGTTGTTTTATTGAGTATTTTTGAGAAACATTAGGAATCGCATAATTCGTATGCTTGTGTTTGTGTTGTTTGGTGATCTTTCTATCAAGTTCAAAGATTTTTGAACGAGAAAAAGAATGGAAACCAACACTTCCCAAACCATAGCCTAGGTCAATCAAACCAATCAATAAGAAAGGTTGTGTTATTGAGAATTTGAGAAACATTAGGAATCGCATGATTCGTATGCTTGTGTTTGGGTTGTTTGGTGATCTTTCTATCAAGTTCATAGATTTTTGGACGAGAAAAAGAATGGAAACCAACACTTCTTAAACCATAGCCTATGCAAATCAAACCAATCAATAAGAAATGTTGTGTTATTGAGTATTCGAGAAACATCAGGAATCGCATGATTCGTATGCTTGTGTTTGTGTTGTTTGGTGATCTTTCTATTAAGTTCAAAGATTTTTGGATGAGAAAAAGAATGGAAACCAACACTTCCCAAACCATAGCCTAGGCAAATCAAACCAATCAATAAGAAATGTTGAGTTATTGAGTATTTGAGAAACATTAGGAATCACAAGATACCTATGCTTGTGTTTGTGTTGTTTGGTGATCTTTCTATTAAGTTCAAAGATTTTTGGACGAGAAAAAGAATGGAAACCAACACTTCCCAAACCATATCCTAGGCAAATCAAACCGATCAATAAGAAATGTTGTGTTATTGAGTATTTGAGAAACATTAGGAATCCCATTATTCGTATGCTTGTGTTTGTGTTGTTTGATGATCTTTCTATCAAGTTCAAAGATTTTTGGACGAGAAAAAAAATGGAAACCAACACTTCCCAAACCATAGCCTAGGCAAATCAAACCAATCAATAAGAAAGGTTGTGTTATTGAGTATTTGAGAAACCCTAGGAATCGCATGATTTGTATGCTTGTGTTTGTGTTGTTTGGTGATCTTTCTATCAAGTTCTATTAAGTTCAAAGATTTTCGGACGAGAAAAAATATGGAAACCAACATTTCCCAAACCATAGCCTAGGCAAATCAAACCAATCAATAAGAAAGGTTGTGTTATTGAGTATTTGAGGAACATAAGGAATCGCATGATTCGTATGCTTGTGTTTGTGTTGTTTGGTGATCTTTCTATCAAGTTCTATTAAGTTCAAAGATTTTTGGACGAGAAAAAGAATGGAAACCAACATTTCCCAAACCATAGCCTAGGCAAATCAAACCAATCAATGAGAAAGGTTGTGTTATTGTGTATTTGAGAAACATAAGGAATCGCATGATTCGTATGCTTGTGTTTGTGTTGTTTGGTGATCTTTCTATCAAGTTCTATTAAGTTCAAAGATTTTTGGACGAGAAAAAGAATGGAAACCAACACTTCCCAAACCATATCCTAGGCAAATCAAACCAATCAATAAGAAATGTTGTGTTATTGAGTATTTGAGAAACATTAGGAATCCCATGATTCGTATGCTTGTGTTTGTGTTGTTTGGTGATCTTTTATCAAGTTCAAAGATTTTTAGACGAGAAAAAGAATGGAAACCAACACTTCCCAAACCATATCCTAGGCAAATCAAACCAATCAATAAGAAATGTTGTGTTATTGAGTATTTGAGAAACATTAGGAATCCCATGATTCGTATGCTTGTGTTTGTGTTGTTTGGTGATCTTTCTATCAAGTTCAAAGATTTTTGGACGAGAAAAAGAATGGAAACCAACACTTCCCAAACCATTGCCTAGGCAAATCAAATCAATCAAAAAGAAAGGTTGTGTTATTGAGAATTTGAGAAACATTAGCAATCGCATGATTCGTATGCTTGTATTTGGGTTGTTTGGTGATCTTTCTATTAATTGCAAAGATTTTTGGACGAGAAAAAGAATGGAAACCAACACTTCCCAAACCATAGCCTAGGCAAATCAAACCAATCAATAAGAAAGGTTGTGTTATTGAGAATTTGAGAAACATTATGAATCGCATGATTCATATGCTTGTGTTTGTGTTGTTTGGTAATCTTTCTATCAAGTTCTATTAAGTTCAAAGATCGTTGGACGAGAAAAAGAATGGAAACCAACACTTCCCAAACCGTATCTTAGGCAAATCAAACCTATCAATAAGAAAGGTTGTGTTATTGAGTATTTGAGAAACATTAGGAATCGCATGATTCGTATGCTTGTGTTTGTGTTGTTTGATGATCTTTGTATTAAGTTTAAAGATTTTTGGACGAGAAAAAGAATGGAAACCAACACTTCCCAAACCATAGCCTAGGGAAATCAAACCAATCAATAAGAAATGTTGTGTTATTGAGTATTTTTTAGAAACATTAAGAATCGCATGATTCGTATGCTTGTGTTTGTGTTGTTTGGTGATCTTTTTATCAAGTTCAAAGATTTTTGGACGAGAGAAAGAATGGAAACCAACACTTACCAAACCATATCCTAGGCAAATCAAACCAATCAATAAGAAAGGTTGTGTTATTGAGGATTTGAGAGACATTAGGAATCGCATGATTCGTATGCTTGTGTTTATGTTGTTTGGTGATCTTTCTACTACATTCAAAGATTTTTGGACGAGAAAAAGAATGGACACCAACACTTCCCAAACCATATCCTAGGCAAATCAAACCTATCAATAAGAAATGTTGTGTTATCGAGAATTTGAGAAACATTAGGAATCGCA
The DNA here is from genome assembly GCA_963924305.1 of Polygonum maritimum. Taxonomy (NCBI): domain Eukaryota; kingdom Viridiplantae; phylum Streptophyta; class Magnoliopsida; order Caryophyllales; family Polygonaceae; genus Polygonum; species Polygonum maritimum. Next base: position 31,700,548 of record OZ002733.1, on the reverse strand, counting down.
TGATTCGTATGCTTGTGTTTGTGTTCTTTGGTGATCTTTCTATCAAGTTCTATTAAGTTCAAAGATTTTTGGACGAGAAAAAGAATGGAAACCAACACTTCCCAAACCATAGCCTAGGGAAATCAAACCAATCAATAAGAAACGTTGTTTTATTGAGTATTTTTGAGAAACATTAGGAATCGCATAATTCGTATGCTTGTGTTTGTGTTGTTTGGTGATCTTTCTATCAAGTTCAAAGATTTTTGAACGAGAAAAAGAATGGAAACCAACACTTCCCAAACCATAGCCTAGGTCAATCAAACCAATCAATAAGAAAGGTTGTGTTATTGAGAATTTGAGAAACATTAGGAATCGCATGATTCGTATGGTTGTGTTTGGGTTGTTTGGTGATATTTCTATCAAGTTCAAAGATTTTTGGACGAGAAAAAGAATGGAAACCAACACTTCCCAAACCATATCCTAGGCAAATCAAACCAATCAATAAGAAATGTTGTGTTATTGAGTATTTGAGAAACATTAGGAATCCCATGATTCGTATGCTTGTGTTTGTGTTGTTTGGTGATCTTTCTATCAAGTTCAAAGATTTTTGGACGAGAAAACGAATGGAAACCAACACTTCCCAAACCATATCCTAGGCAAATCAAACCAATCAATAAGAAATGTTGTGTTATTGAGTATTTGAGAAACATTAGGAATCCCATGATTCGTATGCTTGTGTTTGTGTTGTTTGGTGATCTTTCTATCAAGATCAAAGATTTTTGGACAAGAAAAAGAATGCAAACCAACACTTCCCAAACCATTGCCTAGGCAAATCAAATCAATCAATAAGAAAGGTTGTGTTATTGAGAATTTGAGAAACATTAGCAATCGCATGATTCGTATGCTTGTATTTGGGTTGTTTGGTGATCTTTCTATTAATTGCAAAGATTTTTGGACGAGAAAAAGAATGGAAACCAACACTTCCCAAACCATAGCCTAGGCAAATCAAACCTATCAATAAGAAAGGTTGTGTTATTGAGAATTTGAGAAACATTAGGAATCGCATGATTCATATGCTTGTGTTTGTGTTGTTTGGTAATCTTTCTATCAAGTTCTATTAAGTTCAAAGATCGTTGGACGAGAAAAAGAATGGAAACCAACACTTCCCAAACCGTATCTTAGGCAAATCAAACCTATCAATAAGAAAGGTTGTGTTATTGAGTATTTGAGAAACATTAGGAATCGCATGATTCGTATGCTTGTGTTTGTGTTGTTTGATGATCTTTGTATTAAGTTTAAAGATTTTTGGACGAGAAAAAGAATGGAAACCAACACTTCCCAAACCATAGCCTAGGGAAATCAAACCAATCAATAAGAAATGTTGCGTTATTGAGTATTTTTTAGAAACATTAAGAATCGAATGATTCGTATGCTTGTGTTTGTGTTGTTTGGTGATCTTTTTATCAAGTTCAAAGATTTTTGGATGAGAGAAAGAATGGAAACCAACACTTACCAAACCATATCCTAGGCAAATCAAACCAATCAATAAGAAAGGTTGTGTTATTGAGGATTTGAGAGACATTAGGAATCGCATGATTCGTATGCTTGTGTTTGTGTTGTTTGGTGATCTTTCTACTACATTCAAAGATTTTTGGACGAGAAAAGGAATGGACACCAACACTTCCCAAACCATATCCTAGGCAAATCAAACCTATCAATAAGAAATGTTGTGTTATCGAGAATTTGAGAAACATTAGGAATCGCATGATTCGTATGTTTGTGTTTGTGTTCTTTGGTGTTCTTTCTATCAAGTTCTATTAAGTTCAAAGATTTTTGGACGAGATAAAGAATGGAAACCAACACTTCCCAAACCATAGCCTAGGGAAACCAAACCAATCAATAAGAAAGGTTGTGTTATTGAGTATTTGAGAAACATTAGGAATCGCATGATTCGTATGCTTGTGTTTGTGTTGTTTGATGATCTTTGTATTAAGTTTAAAGATTTTTGGACGAGAAAAAGAATGGAAACCAACACTTCCCAAACCATATCCTAGGCAAATCAAACCAATCAATAAGAAATGTTGTGTTATTGAGTATTTGAGAAACATTAGGAATCCCATGATTCGTATGCTTGTGTTTGTGTTGTTTGGTGATCTTTCTATCAAGTTCAAAGATTTTTGGACGAGAAAACGAATGGAAACCAACACTTCCCAAACCATATCCTAGGCAAATCAAACCAATCAATAAGAAATGTTGTGTTATTGAGTATTTGAGAAACATTAGGAATCCCATGATTCGTATGCTTGTGTTTGTGTTGTTTGGTGATCTTTCTATCAAGATCAAAGATTTTTGGACAAGAAAAAGAATGGAAACCAACACTTCCCAAACCATTGCCTAGGCAAATCAAATCAATCAATAAGAAAGGTTGTGTTATTGAGAATTTGAGAAACATTAGCAATCGCATGATTCGTATGCTTGTATTTGGGTTGTTTGGTGATCTTTCTATTAATTGCAAAGATTTTTGGACGAGAAAAAGAATGGAAACCAACACTTCCCAAACCATAGCCTAGGCAAATCAAACCAATCAATAAGAAAGGTTGTGTTATTGAGAATTTGAGAAACATTAGGAATCGCATGATTCATATGCTTGTGTTTGTGTTGTTTGGTAATCTTTCTATCAAGTTCTATTAAGTTCAAAGATCGTTGGACGAGAAAAACAATGGAAACCAACACTTCCCAAACCGTATCTTAGGCAAATCAAACCTATCAATAAGAAAGGTTGTGTTATTGAGTATTTGAGAAACATTAGGAATCGCATGATTCGTATGCTTGTGTTTGTGTTGTTTGATGATCTTTGTATTAAGTTTAAATATTTTTGGACGAGAAAAAGAATGGAAACCAACACTTCCCAAACCATAGCCTAGGGAAATCAAACCAATCAATAAGAAATGTTGCGTTATTGAGTATTTTTTAGAAACATTAAGAATCGCATGATTCGTATGCTTGTGTTTGTGTTGTTTGGTGATCTTTTTATCAAGTTCAAAGATTTTTGGACGAGAGAAAGAATGGAAACCAACACTTACCAAACCATATCCTAGGCAAATCAAACCAATCAATAAGAAAGGTTGTGTTATTGAGGATTTGAGAGACATTAGGAATCGCATGATTCGTATGCTTGTGTTTGTGTTGTTTGGTGATCTTTCTACTACATTCAAAGATTTTTGGACGAGAAAAGGAATGGACACCAACACTTCCCAAACCATATCCTAGGCAAATCAAACCTATCAATAAGAAATGTTGTGTTATCGAGAATTTGAGAAACATTAGGAATCGCATGATTCGTATGCTTGTGTTTGTGTTCTTTGGTGTTCTTTCTATCAAGTTCTATTAAGTTCAAAGATTTTTGGACGAGATAAAGAATGGAAACCAACACTTCCCAAACCATAGCCTAGGGAAACCAAACCAATCAATAAGAAAGGTTGTGTTATTGAGTATTTGAGAAACATTAGGAATCGCATGATTCGTATGCTTGTGTTTGTGTTGTTTGATGATCTTTGTATTAAGTTTAAAGATTTTTGGACGAGAAAAAGAATGGAAACCAACACTTCCCAAACCATAGCCTAGGGAAATCAAACCAATCAATAAGAAATGTTGCGTTATTGAGTATTTTTTAGAAACATTAAGAATCGCATGATTCGTATGCTTGTGTTTGTGTTGTTTGGTGATCTTTTTATCAAGTTCAAAGATTTTTGGACGAGAGAAAGAATGGAAACCAACACTTACCAAACCATATCCTAGGCAAATCAAACCAATCAATAAGAAAGGTTGTGTTATTGAGGATTTGAGAGACATTAGGAATCGCATGATTCGTATGCTTGTGTTTGTGTTGTTTGGTGATCTTTCTACTACATTCAAAGATTTTTGGACGAGAAAAAGAATGGACACCAACACTTCCCAAACCATATCCTAGGCAAATCAAACCTATCAATAAGAAATGTTGTGTTATCGAGAATTTGAGAAACATTAGGAATCGCATGATTCATATGCTTGTGTTTGTGTTGTTTGGTGATCTTTCTATCAAGTTCTATTAAGTTCAAAGATTGTTGGACGAGAAAAAGAATGGAAAGCAACACTTCCCAAACCGTATCTTAGGCAAATCAAACCTATCAATAAGAAAGGTTGTGTTATTGAGAATTTGAGAAACATTAGGAATCGCATGATTTATATGCTTGTGTTTGTGTTGTTTGGTAATCTTTCTATCAAGTTCTATTAAGTTCAAAGATCGTTGGACGAGAAAAAGAATGGAAACCAACACTTCCCAAACCGTATCTTAGGCAAATCAAACCTATCAATAAGAAAGGTTGTGTTATTGAGTATTTGAGAAACATTAGGAATCGCATGATTCGTATGCTTGTGTTTGTGTTGTTTGGTGATCTTTTTATCAAGTTCAAAGATTTTTGGACGAGAGAAAGAATGGAAACCAACACTTACCAAACCATATCCTAGGCAAATCAAACCAATCAATAAGAAAGGTTGTGTTATTGAGGATTTGAGAGACATTAGGAATCGCATGATTCGTATGCTTGTGTTTGTGTTGTTTGGTGATCTTTCTACTACATTCAAAGATTTTTGGACGAGAAAAAGAATGGACACCAACACTTCCCAAACCATATCCTAGGCAAATCAAACCTATCAATAAGAAATGTTGTGTTATCGAGAATTTGAGAAACATTAGGAATCGCATGATTCATATGCTTGTGTTTGTGTTGTTTGGTGATCTTTCTATCAAGTTCTATTAAGTTCAAAGATTGTTGGACGAGAAAAAGAATGGAAACCAACACTTCCCAAACCGTATCTTAGGCAAATCAAACCTATCAATAAGAAAGGTTGTGTTATTGAGAATTTGAGAAACATTAGGAATCGCATGATTCATATGCTTGTGTTTGTGTTGTTTGGTAATCTTTCTATCAAGTTCTATTAAGTTCAAAGATCGTTGGACGAGAAAAAGAATGGAAACCAACACTTCCCAAACCGTATCTTAGGCAAATCAAACCTATCAATAAGAAAGGTTGTGTTATTGAGTATTTGAGAAACATTAGGAATCGCATGATTCGTATGCTTGTGTTTGTGTTGTTTGATGATCTTTGTATTAAGTTTAAAGATTTTTGGACGAGAAAAAGAATGGAAACCAACACTTCCCAAACCATAGCCTAGGGAAATCAAACCAATCAATAAGAAATGTTGCGTTATTGAGTATTTTTTAGAAACATTAAGAATCGAATGATTCGTATGCTTGTGTTTGTGTTGTTTGGTGATCTTTTTATCAAGTTCAAAGATTTTTGGACGAGAGAAAGAATGGAAACCAACACTTACCAAACCATATCCTAGGCAAATCAAACCAATCAATAAGAAAGGTTGTGTTATTGAGGATTTGAGAGACATTAGGAATCGCATGATTCGTATGCTTGTGTTTGTGTTGTTTGGTGATCTTTCTACTACATTCAAAGATTTTTGGACGAGAAAAAGAATGGACACCAACACTTCCCAAACCATATCCTAGGCAAATCAAACCTATCAATAAGAAATGTTGTGTTATCGAGAATTTGAGAAACATTAGGAATCGCATGATTCGTATGCTTGTGTTTGTGTTCTTTGGTGATCTTTCTATCAAGTTCTATTAAGTTCAAAGATTTTTGGACGAGAAAAAGAATGGAAACCAACACTTCCCAAACCATAGCCTAGGGAAACCAAACCAATCAATAAGAAACGTTGTTTTATTGAGTATTTTTGAGAAACATTAGGAATCGCATAATTCGTATGCTTGTGTTTGTGTTGTTTGGTAATCTTTCTATCAAGTTCAAAGATTTTTGAACGAGAAAAAGAATGGAAACCAACACTTCCCAAACCATAGCCTAGGTCAATCAAACCAATCAATAAGAAAGGTTGTGTTATTGAGAATTTGAGAAACATTAGGAATCGCATGATTCGTATGCTTGTGTTTGGGTTGTTTGGTGATCTTTCTATCAATTTCATAGATTTTTGGACGAGAAAAAGAATGGAAACCAACACTTCTTAAACCATAGCCTATGCAAATCAAACCAATCAATAAGAAATGTTGTGTTATTGAGTATTCGAGAAACATCAGGAATCGCATGATTCGTATGCTTGTGTTTGTGTTGTTTGGTGATCTTTCTATTAAGTTCAAAGATTTTTGGATGAGAAAAAGAATGGAAACCAACACTTCCCAAACCATAGCCTAGGCAAATCAAACCAATCAATAAGAAATGTTGAGTTATTGAGTATTTGAGAAACATTAGGAATCACAAGATATCTATGCTTGTGTTTGTGTTGTTTGGTGATCTTTCTATTAAGTTCAAAGATTTTTGGACGAGAAAAAGAATGGAAACCAACACTTCCCAAACCATATCCTAGGCAAATCAAACCGATCAATAAGAAATGTTGTGTTATTGAGTATTTGAGAAACATTAGGAATCCCATTATTCGTATGCTTGTGTTTGTGTTGTTTGATGATCTTTCTATCAAGTTCAAAGATTTTTGGACGAGAAAAAAAATGGAAACCAACACTTCCCAAACCATAGCCTAGGCAAATCAAACCAATCAATAAGAAAGGTTGTGTTATTGAGTATTTGAGAAACCCTAGGAATCGCATGATTCGTATGCTTGTGTTTGTGTTGTTTGGTGATCTTTCTATCAAGTTCTATTAAGTTCAAAGATTTTCGGACGAGAAAAAATATGGAAACCAACATTTCCCAAACCATAGCCTAGGCAAATCAAACCAATCAATAAGAAAGGTTGTGTTATTGAGTATTTGAGGAACATAAGGAATCGCATGATTCGTATGCTTGTGTTTGTGTTGTTTGGTGATCTTTCTATCAAGTTCTATTAAGTTCAAAGATTTTTGGACGAGAAAAAGAATGGAAACCAACATTTCCCAAACCATAGCCTAGGCAAATCAAACCAATCAATGAGAAAGGTTGTGTTATTGTGTATTTGAGAAACATAAGGAATCGCATGATTCGTATGCTTGTGTTTGTGTTGTTTGGTGATCTTTCTATCAAGTTCTATTAAGTTCAAAGATTTTTGGACGAGAAAAAGAATGGAAACCAACACTTCCCAAACCATATCCTAGGCAAATCAAACCAATCAATAAGAAATGTTGTGTTATTGAGTATTTGAGAAACATTAGGAATCCCATGATTCGTATGCTTGTGTTTGTGTTCTTTGGTGATCTTTCTATCAAGTTCTATTAAGTTCAAAGATTTTTGGACGAGAAAAAGAATGGACACCAACACTTCCCAAACCATATCCTAGGCAAATCAAACCTATCAATAAGAAATGTTGTGTTATCGAGAATTTGAGAAACATTAGGAATCGCATGATTCGTATGCTTGTGTTTGTGTTCTTTGGTGATCTTTCTATCAAGTTCTATTAAGTTCAAAGATTTTTGGACGAGAAAAAGAATGGAAACCAACACTTCCCAAACCATAGCCTAGGGAAATCAAACCAATCAATAAGAAACGTTGTTTTATTGAGTATTTTTGAGAAACATTAGGAATCGCATAATTCGTATGCTTGTGTTTGTGTTGTTTGGTGATCTTTCTATCAAGTTCAAAGATTTTTGAACGAGAAAAAGAATGGAAACCAACACTTCCCAAACCATAGCCTAGGTCAATCAAACCAATCAATAAGAAAGGTTGTGTTATTGAGAATTTGAGAAACATTAGGAATCGCATGATTCGTATGGTTGTGTTTGGGTTGTTTGGTGATATTTCTATCAAGTTCAAAGATTTTTGGACGAGAAAAAGAATGGAAACCAACACTTCCCAAACCATATCCTAGGCAAATCAAACCAATCAATAAGAAATGTTGTGTTATTGAGTATTTGAGAAACATTAGGAATCCCATGATTCGTATGCTTGTGTTTGTGTTGTTTGGTGATCTTTCTATCAAGTTCAAAGATTTTTGGACGAGAAAACGAATGGAAACCAACACTTCCCAAACCATATCCTAGGCAAATCAAACCAATCAATAAGAAATGTTGTGTTATTGAGTATTTGAGAAACATTAGGAATCCCATGATTCGTATGCTTGTGTTTGTGTTGTTTGGTGATCTTTCTATCAAGTTCAAAGATTTTTGGACAAGAAAAAGAATGGAAACCAACACTTCCCAAACCATTGCCTAGGCAAATCAAATCAATCAATAAGAAAGGTTGTGTTATTGAGAATTTGAGAAACATTAGCAATCGCATGATTCGTATGCTTGTATTTGGGTTGTTTGGTGATCTTTCTATTAATTGCAAAGATTTTTGGACGAGAAAAAGAATGGAAACCAACACTTCCCAAACCATAGCCTAGGCAAATCAAACCAATCAATAAGAAAGGTTGTGTTATTGAGAATTTGAGAAACATTAGGAATCGCATGATTCATATGCTTGTGTTTGTGTTGTTTGGTAATCTTTCTATCAAGTTCTATTAAGTTCAAAGATCGTTGGACGAGAAAAACAATGGAAACCAACACTTCCCAAACCGTATCTTAGGCAAATCAAACCTATCAATAAGAAAGGTTGTGTTATTGAGTATTTGAGAAACATTAGGAATCGCATGATTCGTATGCTTGTGTTTGTGTTGTTTGATGATCTTTGTATTAAGTTTAAAGATTTTTGGACGAGAAAAAGAATGGAAACCAACACTTCCCAAACCATAGCCTAGGGAAATCAAACCAATCAATAAGAAATGTTGCGTTATTGAGTATTTTTTAGAAACATTAAGAATCGCATGATTCGTATGCTTGTGTTTGTGTTGTTTGGTGATCTTTTTATCAAGTTCAAAGATTTTTGGACGAGAGAAAGAATGGAAACCAACACTTACCAAACCATATCCTAGGCAAATCAAACCAATCAATAAGAAAGGTTGTGTTATTGAGGATTTGAGAGACATTAGGAATCGCATGATTCGTATGCTTGTGTTTGTGTTGTTTGGTGATCTTTCTACTACATTCAAAGATTTTTGGACGAGAAAAAGAATGGACACCAACACTTCCCAAACCATATCCTAGGCAAATCAAACCTATCAATAAGAAATGTTGTGTTATCGAGAATTTGAGAAACATTAGGAATCGCATGATTCGTATGCTTGTGTTTGTGTTCTTTGGTGTTCTTTCTATCAAGTTCTATTAAGTTCAAAGATTTTTGGACGAGATAAAGAATGGAAACCAACACTTCCCAAACCATAGCCTAGGGAAACCAAACCAATCAATAAGAAAGGTTGTGTTATTGAGTATTTGAGAAACATTAGGAATCGCATGATTCGTATGCTTGTGTTTGTGTTGTTTGATGATCTTTGTATTAAGTTTAAAGATTTTTGGACGAGAAAAAGAATGGAAACCAACACTTCCTAAACCATAGCCTAGGGAAATCAAACCAATCAATAAGAAATGTTGCGTTATTGAGTATTTTTTAGAAACATTAAGAATCGCATGATTCGTATGCTTGTGTTTGTGTTGTTTGGTGATCTTTTTATCAAGTTCAAAGATTTTTGGACGGGAGAAAGAATGGAAACCAACACTTACCAAACCATATCCTAGGCAAATCAAACCAATCAATAAGAAAGGTTGTGTTATTGAGGATTTGAGAGACATTAGGAATCGCATGATTCGTATGCTTGTGTTTGTGTTGTTTGGTGATCTTTCTACTACATTCAAAGATTTTTGGACGAGAAAAAGAATGGACACCAACACTTCCCAAACCATATCCTAGGCAAATCAAACCTATCAATAAGAAATGTTGTGTTATCGAGAATTTGAGAAACATTAGGAATCGCATGATTCATATGCTTGTGTTTGTGTTGTTTGGTGATCTTTCTATCAAGTTCTATTAAGTTCAAAGATTGTTGGACGAGAAAAAGAATGGAAACCAACACTTCCCAAACCGTATCTTAGGCAAATCAAACCTATCAATAAGAAAGGTTGTGTTATTGAGAATTTGAGAAACATTAGGAATCGCATGATTTATATGCTTGTGTTTGTGTTGTTTGGTAATCTTTCTATCAAGTTCTATTAAGTTCAAAGATCGTTGGACGAGAAAAAGAATGGAAACCAACACTTCCCAAACCGTATCTTAGGCAAATCAAACCTATCAATAAGAAAGGTTGTGTTATTGAGTATTTGAGAAACATTAGGAATCGCATGATTCGTATGCTTGTGTTTGTGTTGTTTGATGATCTTTGTATTAAGTTTAAAGATTTTTGCACGAGAAAAAGAATGGAAACCAACACTTCCCAAACCATAGCCTAGGGAAATCAAACCAATCAATAAGAAATGTTGCGTTATTGAGTATTTTTTAGAAACATTAAGAATCGCATGATTCGTATGCTTGTGTTTGTGTTGTTTGGTGATCTTTCTACTACATTCAAAGATTGTTGGACGAGAAAAAGAATGGAAACCAACACTTACCAAACCATATCCTAGGCAAATCAAACCAATCAATAAGAAAGGTTGTGTTATTGAGGATTTGAGAGACATTAGGAATCGCATGATTCGTATGCTTGTGTTTGTGTTGTTTGGTGATCTTTCTACTACATTCAAAGATTTTTGGACGAGAAAAAGAATGGACACCAACACTTCCCAAACCATATCCTAGGCAAATCAAACCTATCAATAAGAAATGTTGTGTTATCGAGAATTTGAGAAACATTAGGAATCGCATGATTCGTATGCTTGTGTTTGTGTTCTTTGGTGATCTTTCTATCAAGTTCTATTAAGTTCAAAGATTTTTGGACGAGAAAAAGAATGGAAACCAACACTTCCCAAACCATAGCCTAGGGAAACCAAACCAATCAATAAGAAACGTTGTTTTATTGAGTATTTTTGAGAAACATTAGGAATCGCATAATTCGTATGCTTGTGTTTGTGTTGTTTGGTGATCTTTCTATCAAGTTCAAAGATTTTTGAACGAGAAAAAGATTGGAAACCAACACTTCCCAAACCATAGCCTAGGTCAATCAAACCAATCAATAAGAAAGGTTGTGTTATTGAGAATTTGAGAAACATTAGGAATCGCATGATTCGTATGCTTGTGTTTGGGTTGTTTGGTGATCTTTCTATCAAGTTCATAGATTTTTGGACGAGAAAAAGAATGGAAACCAACACTTCTTAAACCATAGCCTATGCAAATCAAACCAATCAATAAGAAATGTTGTGTTATTGAGTATTCGAGAAACATCAGGAATCGCATGATTCGTATGCTTGTGTTTGTGTTGTTTGGTGATCTTTCTATTAAGTTCAAAGATTTTTGGATGAGAAAAAGAATGGAAACCAACACTTCCCAAACCATAGCCTAGGCAAATCAAACCAATCAATAAGAAATGTTGAGTTATTGAGTATTTGAGAAACATTAGGAATCACAAGATACCTATGCTTGTGTTTGTGTTGTTTGGTGATCTTTCTATTAAGTTCAAAGATTTTTGGACGAGAAAAAGAATGGAAACCAACACTTCCCAAACCATATCCTAGGCAAATCAAACCGATCAATAAGAAATGTTGTGTTATTGAGTATTTGAGAAACATTAGGAATCCCATTATTCGTATGCTTGTGTTTGTGTTGTTTGATGATCTTTCTATCAAGTTCAAAGATTTTTGGACGAGAAAAAAAATGGAAACCAACACTTCCCAAACCATAGCCTAGGCAAATCAAACCAATCAATAAGAAAGGTTGTGTTATTGAGTATTTGAGAAACCCTAGGAATCGCATGATTCGTATGCTTGTTTTTGTGTTGTTTGGTGATCTTTCTATCAAGTTCTATTAAGTTCAAAGATTTTCGGACGAGAAAAAATATGGAAACCAACATTTCCCAAACCATAGCCTAGGCAAATCAAACCAATCAATAAGAAAGGTTGTGTTATTGAGTATTTGAGGAACATAAGGAATCGCATGATTCGTATGCTTGTGTTTGTGTTGTTTGGTGATCTTTCTATCAAGTTCTATTAAGTTCAAAGATTTTTGGACGAGAAAAAGAATGGAAACCAACATTTCCCAAACCATAGCCTAGGCAAATCAAACCAATCAATGAGAAAGGTTGTGTTATTGTGTATTTGAGAAACATAAGGAATCGCATGATTCGTATGCTTGTGTTTGTGTTGTTTGGTGATCTTTCTATCAAGTTCTATTAAGTTCAAAGATTTTTGGACGAGAAAAAGAATGGAAACCAACACTTCCCAAACCATATCCTAGGCAAATCAAACCAATCAATAAGAAATGTTGTGTTATTGAGTATTTGAGAAACATTAGGAATCCCATGATTCGTATGCTTGTGTTTGTGTTCTTTGGTGATCTTTCTATCAAGTTCTATTAAGTTCAAAGATTTTTGGACGAGAAAAAGAATGGACACCAACACTTCCCAAACCATATCCTAGGCAAATCAAACCTATCAATAAGAAATGTTGTGTTATCGAGAATTTGAGAAACATTAGGAATCGCATGATTCGTATGCTTGTGTTTGTGTTCTTTGGTGATCTTTCTATCAAGTTCTATTAAGTTCAAAGATTTTTGGACGAGAAAAAGAATGGAAACCAACACTTCCCAAACCATAGCCTAGGGAAATCAAACCAATCAATAAGAAACGTTGTTTTATTGAGTATTTTTGAGAAACATTAGGAATCGCATAATTCGTATGCTTGTGTTTGTGTTGTTTGGTGATCTTTCTATCAAGTTCAAAGATTTTTGAACGAGAAAAAGAATGGAAACCAACACTTCCCAAACCATAGCCTAGGTCAATCAAACCAATCAATAAGAAAGGTTGTGTTATTGAGAATTTGAGAAACATTAGGAATCGCATGATTCGTATGGTTGTGTTTGGGTTGTTTGGTGATATTTCTATCAAGTTCAAAGATTTTTGGACGAGAAAAAGAATGGAAACCAACACTTCCCAAACCATATCCTAGGCAAATCAAACCAATCAATAAGAAATGTTGTGTTATTGAGTATTTGAGAAACATTAGGAATCCCATGATTCGTATGCTTGTGTTTGTGTTGTTTGGTGATCTTTCTATCAAGTTCAAAGATTTTTGGACGAGAAAACGAATGGAAACCAACACTTCCCAAACCATATCCTAGGCAAATCAAACCAATCAATAAGAAATGTTGTGTTATTGAGTATTTGAGAAACATTAGGAATCCCATGATTCGTATGCTTGTGTTTGTGTTGTTTGGTGATCTTTCTATCAAGTTCAAAGATTTTTGGACAAGAAAAAGAATGGAAACCAACACTTCCCAAACCATTGCCTAGGCAAATCAAATCAATCAATAAGAAAGGTTGTGTTATTGAGAATTTGAGAAACATTAGCAATCGCATGATTCGTATGCTTGTATTTGGGTTGTTTGGTGATCTTTCTATTAATTGCAAAGATTTTTGGACGAGAAAAAGAATGGAAACCAACACTTCCCAAACCATAGCCTAGGCAAATCAAACCAATCAATAAGAAAGGTTGTGTTATTGAGAATTTGAGAAACATTAGGAATCGCATGATTCATATGCTTGTGTTTGTGTTGTTTGGTAATCTTTCTATCAAGTTCTATTAAGTTCAAAGATCGTTGGACGAGAAAAACAATGGAAACCAACACTTCCCAAACCGTATCTTAGGCAAATCAAACCTATCAATAAGAAAGGTTGTGTTATTGAGTATTTGAGAAACATTAGGAATCGCATGATTCGTATGCTTGTGTTTGTGTTGTTTGATGATCTTTGTATTAAGTTTAAAGATTTTTGGACGAGAAAAAGAATGGAAACCAACACTTCCCAAACCATAGCCTAGGGAAATCAAACCAATCAATAAGAAATGTTGCGTTATTGAGTATTTTTTAGAAACATTAAGAATCGCATGATTCGTATGCTTGTGTTTGTGTTGTTTGGTGATCTTTTTATCAAGTTCAAAGATTTTTGGACGAGAGAAAGAATGGAAACCAACACTTACCAAACCATATCCTAGGCAAATCAAACCAATCAATAAGAAAGGTTGTGTTATTGAGGATTTGAGAGACATTAGGAATCGCATGATTCGTATGCTTGTGTTTGTGTTGTTTGGTGATCTTTCTACTACATTCAAAGATTTTTGGACGAGAAAAAGAATGGACACCAACACTTCCCAAACCATATCCTAGGCAAATCAAACCTATCAATAAGAAATGTTGTGTTATCGAGAATTTGAGAAACATTAGGAATCGCATGATTCGTATGCTTGTGTTTGTGTTCTTTGGTGTTCTTTCTATCAAGTTCTATTAAGTTCAAAGATTTTTGGACGAGATAAAGAATGGAAACCAACACTTCCCAAACCATAGCCTAGGGAAACCAAACCAATCAATAAGAAAGGTTGTGTTATTGAGTATTTGAGAAACATTAGGAATCGCATGATTCGTATGCTTGTGTTTGTGTTGTTTGATGATCTTTGTATTAAGTTTAAAGATTTTTGGACGAGAAAAAGAATGGAAACCAACACTTCCTAAACCATAGCCTAGGGAAATCAAACCAATCAATAAGAAATGTTGCGTTATTGAGTATTTTTTAGAAACATTAAGAATCGCATGATTCGTTTGCTTGTGTTTGTGTTGTTTGGTGATCTTTTTATCAAGTTCAAAGATTTTTGGACGAGAGAAAGAATGGAAACCAACACTTACCAAACCATATCCTAGGCAAATCAAACCAATCAATAAGAAAGGTTGTGTTATTGAGGATTTGAGAGACATTAGGAATCGCATGATTCGTATGCTTGTGTTTGTGTTGTTTGGTGATCTTTCTACTACATTCAAAGATTTTTGGACGAGAAAAAGAATGGACACCAACACTTCCCAAACCATATCCTAGGCAAATCAAACCTATCAATAAGAAATGTTGTGTTATCGAGAATTTGAGAAACATTAGGAATCGCATGATTCATATGCTTGTGTTTGTGTTGTTTGGTGATCTTTCTATCAAGTTCTATTAAGTTCAAAGATTGTTGGACGAGAAAAAGAATGGAAACCAACACTTCCCAAACCGTATCTTAGGCAAATCAAACCTATCAATAAGAAAGGTTGTGTTATTGAGAATTTGAGAAACATTAGGAATCGCATGATTTATATGCTTGTGTTTGTGTTGTTTGGTAATCTTTCTATCAAGTTCTATTAAGTTCAAAGATCGTTGGACGAGAAAAAGAATGGAAACCAACACTTCCCAAACCGTATCTTAGGCAAATCAAACCTATCAATAAGAAAGGTTGTGTTATTGAGTATTTGAGAAACATTAGGAATCGCATGATTCGTATGCTTGTGTTTGTGTTGTTTGATGATCTTTGTATTAAGTTTAAAGATTTTTGCACGAGAAAAAGAATGGAAACCAACACTTCCCAAACCATAGCCTAGGGAAATCAAACCAATCAATAAGAAATGTTGCGTTATTGAGTATTTTTTAGAAACATTAAGAATCGCATGATTCGTATGCTTGTGTTTGTGTTGTTTGGTGATCTTTCTACTACATTCAAAGATTTTTGGACGAGAAAAAGAATGGACACCAACACTTCCCAAACCATATCCTAGGCAAATCAAACCTATCAATAAGAAATGTTGTGTTATCGAGAATTTGAGAAACATTAGGAATCGCATGATTCATATGCTTGTGTTTGTGTTGTTTGGTGATCTTTCTATCAAGTTCTATTAAGTTCAAAGATTGTTGGACGAGAAAAAGAATGGAAACCAACACTTCCCAAACCGTATCTTAGGCAAATCAAACCTATGAATAAGAAAGGTTGTGTTATTGAGTATTTGAGAAACATTAGGAATCGCATGATTCGTATGCTTGTGTTTGTGTTGTTTGATGATCTTTGTATTAAGTTTAAAGATTTTTGGACGAGAAAAAGAATGGAAACCAACACTTCCCAAACCATAGCCTAGGGAAATCAAACCAATCAATAAGAAATGTTGCGTTATTGAGTATTTTTTAGAAACATTAAGAATCACATGATTCGTATGCTTGTGTTTGTGTTGTTTGGTGATCTTTTTATCAAGTTCAAAGATTTTTGGACGAGAGAAAGAATGGAAACCAACACTTACCAAACCATATCCTAGGCAAATCAAACCAATCAATAAGAAAGGTTGTGTTATTGAGGATTTGAGAGACATTAGGAATCGCATGATTCGTATGCTTGTGTTTGTGTTGTTTGGTGATCTTTCTACTACATTCAAAGATTTTTGGACGAGAAAAAGAATGGACACCAACACTTCCCAAACCATATCCTAGGCAAATCAAACCTATCAATAAGAAATGTTGTGTTATCGAGAATTTGAGAAACATTAGGAATCGCATGATTCGTATGCTTGTGTTTGTGTTCTTTGGTGATCTTTCTATCAAGTTCTATTAAGTTCAAAGATTTTTGGACGAGAAAAAGAATGGAAACCAACACTTCCCAAACCATAGCCTAGGGAAACCAAACCAATCAATAAGAAACGTTGTTTTATTGAGTATTTTTGAGAAACATTAGGAATCGCATAATTCGTATGCTTGTGTTTGTGTTGTTTGGTGATCTTTCTATCAAGTTCAAAGATTTTTGAACGAGAAAAAGAATGGAAACCAACACTTCCCAAACCATAGCCTAGGTCAATCAAACCAATCAATAAGAAAGGTTGTGTTATTGAGAATTTGAGAAACATTAGGAATCGCATGATTCGTATGCTTGTGTTTGGGTTGTTTGGTGATCTTTCTATCAAGTTCATAGATTTTTGGACGAGAAAAAGAATGGAAACCAACACTTCTTAAACCATAGCCTATGCAAATCAAACCAATCAATAAGAAATGTTGTGTTATTGAGTATTCGAGAAACATCAGGAATCGCATGATTCGTATGCTTGTGTTTGTGTTGTTTGGTGATCTTTCTATTAAGTTCAAAGATTTTTGGATGAGAAAAAGAATGGAAACCAACACTTCCCAAACCATAGCCTAGGCAAATCAAACCAATCAATAAGAAATGTTGAGTTATTGAGTATTTGAGAAACATTAGGAATCACAAGATACCTATGCTTGTGTTTGTGTTGTTTGGTGATCTTTCTATTAAGTTCAAAGATTTTTGGACGAGAAACAGAATGGAAACCAACACTTCCCAAACCATATCCTAGGCAAATCAAACCGATCAATAAGAAATGTTGTGTTATTGAGTATTTGAGAAACATTAGGAATCCCATGATTCGTATGCTTGTGTTTGTGTTGTTTGATGATCTTTCTATCAAGTTCAAAGATTTTTGGACGAGAAAAAGAATGGAAGCCAACACTTCCCAAACCATAGCCTAGGCAAATCAAACCAATCAATAAGAAAGGTTGTGTTATTGAGAATTTGAGAAACATTAGGAATCGCATGATTCATATGCTTGTGTTTGTGTTGTTTGGTAATCTTTCTATCAAGTTCTATTAAGTTCAAAGATCGTTGGACGAGAAAAAGAATGGAAACCAACACTTCCCAAACCATATCCTAGGCAAATCAAACCAATCAATAAGAAATGTTGTGTTATTGAGTATTTGAGAAACATTAGGAATCCCATGATTCGTATGCTTGTGTTTGTGTTGTTTGGTGATCTTTCTATCAAGTTCAAAGATTTTTGGACGAGAAAACGAATGGAAACCAACACTTCCCAAACCATATCCTAGGCAAATCAAACCAATCAATAAGAAATGATGTGTTATTGAGTATTTGAGAAACATTAGGAATCCCATGATTCGTATGCTTGTGTTTGTGTTGTTTGGTGATCTTTCTATCAAGTTCAAAGATTTTTGGACAAGAAAAAGAATGGAAACCAACACTTCCCAAACCATTGCCTAGGCAAATCAAATCAATCAATAAGAAAGGTTGTGTTATTGAGAATTTGAGAAACATTAGCAATCGCATGATTCGTATGCTTGTATTTGGGTTGTTTGGTGATCTTTCTATTAATTGCAAAGATTTTTGGACGAGAAAAAGAATGGAAACCAACACTTCCCAAACCATAGCCTAGGCAAATCAAACCAATCAATAAGAAAGGTTGTATTATTGAGAATTTGAGAAACATTAGGAATCGCATGATTCATATGCTTGTGTTTGTGTTGTTTGGTAATCTTTCTATCAAGTTCTATTAAGTTCAAAGATCGTTGGACGAGAAAAAGAATGGAAACCAACACTTCCCAAACCGTATCTTAGGCAAATCAAACCTATCAATAAGAAAGGTTGTGTTATTGAGTATTTGAGAAACATTAAGAATCGCATGATTCGTATGCTTGTGTTTGTGTTGTTTGATGATCTTTGTATTAAGTTTAAAGATTTTTGGACGAGAAAAAGAATGGAAACCAACACTTCCCAAACCATAGCCTAGGGAAATCAAACCAATCAATAAGAAATGTTGCGTTATTGAGTATTTTTTAGAAACATTAAGAACCGCATGATTCGTATGCTTGTGTTTGTGTTGTTTGGTGATCTTTTTATCAAGTTCAAAGATTTTTGGACGAGAGAAAGAATGGAAACCAACACTTACCAAACCATATCCTACGCAAATCAAACCAATCAATAAGAAAGGTTGTGTTATTGAGGATTTGAGAGACATTAGGAATCGCATGATTCGTATGCTTGTGTTTGTGTTGTTTGGTGATCTTTCTACTACATTCAAAGATTTTTGGACGAGAAAAAGAATGGACACCAACACTTCCCAAACCATATCCTAGGCAAATCAAACCTATCAATAAGAAATGTTGTGTTATCGAGAATTTGAGAAACATTAGGAATCGCATGATTCGTATGCTTGTGTTTGTGTTCTTTGGTGATCTTTCTATCAAGTTCTATTAAGTTCAAATATTTTTGGACGAGAAAAAGAATGGAAACCAACACTTCCCAAACCATAGCCTAGGGAAACCAAACCAATCAATAAGAAAGGTTGTGTTATTGTGTATTTGAGAAACATTAGGAATCACATGATTCGTATGCTTGTGTTTGTGTTGTTTGATGATCTTTGTATTAAGTTTAAAGATTTTTGGACGAGAAAAAGAATGGAAACCAACACTTCCCAAACCATAGCCTAGGGAAATCAAACCAATCAATAAGAAATGTTGCGTTATTGAGTATTTTTTAGAAACATTAAGAATCGCATGATTCGTATGCTTGTGTTTGTGTTGTTTGGTGATCTTTTTATCAAGTTCAAAGATTTTTGGACGAGAGAAAGAATGGAAACCAACACTTACCAAACCATATCCTAGGCAAATCAAACCAATCAATAAGAAAGGTTGTGTTATTGAGGATTTGAGAGACATTAGGAATCGCATCATTCGTATGCTTGTGTTTGTGTTGTTTGGTGATCTTTCTACTACATTCAAAGATTTTTGGACGAGAAAAAGAATGGACACCAACACTTCCCAAACCATATCCTAGGCAAATCAAACCTATCAATAAGAAATGTTGTGTTATCGAGAATTTGAGAAACATTAGGAATCGCATGATTCATATGCTTGTGTTTGTGTTGTTTGGTGATCTTTCTATCAAGTTCTATTAAGTTCAAAGATTGTTGGACGAGAAAAAGAATGGAAACCAACACTTCCCAAACCGTATCTTAGGCAAATCAAACCTATCAATAAGAAAGGTTGTGTTATTGAGTATTTGAGAAACATTAGGAATCGCATGATTCGTATGCTTGTGTTTGTGTTGTTTGATGATCTTTGTATTAAGTTTAAAGATTTTTGGACGAGAAAAAGAATGGAAACCAACACTTCCCAAACCATAGCCTAGGGAAATCAAACCAATCAATAAGAAATGTTGCGTTATTGAGTATTTTTTAGAAACATTAAGAATCGCATGATTCGTATGCTTGTGTTTGTGTTGTTTGGTGATCTTTTTATCAAGTTCAAAGATTTTTGGACGAGAGAAAGAATGGAAACCAACACTTACCAAACCATATCCTAGGCAAATCAAACCAATCAATAAGAAAGGTTGTGTTATTGAGGATTTGAGAGACATTAGGAATCGCATGATTCGTATGCTTGTGTTTGTGTTGTTTGGTGATCTTTCTACTACATTCAAAGATTTTTGGACGAGAAAAAGAATGGACACCAACACTTCCCAAACCATATCCTAGGCAAATCAAACCTATCAATAAGAAATGTTGTGTTATCGAGAATTTGAGAAACATTAGGAATCGCATGATTCGTATGCTTGTGTTTGTGTTCTTTGGTGTTCTTTCTATCAAGTTCTATTAAGTTCAAAGATTTTTGGACGAGATAAAGAATGGAAACCAACACTTCCCAAACCATAGCCTAGGGAAACCAAACCAATCAATAAGAAAGGTTGTGTTATTGAGTATTTGAGAAACATTAGGAATCGCATGATTCGTATGCTTGTGTTTGTGTTGTTTGATGATCTTTGTATTAAGTTTAAAGATTTTTGGACGAGAAAAAGAATGGAAACCAACACTTCCTAAACCATAGCCTAGGGAAATCAAACCAATCAATAAGAAATGTTGCGTTATTGAGTATTTTTTAGAAACATTAAGAATCGCATGATTCGTTTGCTTGTGTTTGTGTTGTTTGGTGATCTTTTTATCAAGTTCAAAGATTTTTGGACGAGAGAAAGAATGGAAACCAACACTTACCAAACCATATCCTAGGCAAATCAAACCAATCAATAAGAAAGGTTGTGTTATTGAGGATTTGAGAGACATTAGGAATCGCATGATTCGTATGCTTGTGTTTGTGTTGTTTGGTGATCTTTCTACTACATTCAAAGATTTTTGGACGAGAAAAAGAATGGACACCAACACTTCCCAAACCATATCCTAGGCAAATCAAACCTATCAATAAGAAATGTTGTGTTATCGAGAATTTGAGAAACATTAGGAATCGCATGATTCATATGCTTGTGTTTGTGTTGTTTGGTGATCTTTCTATCAAGTTCTATTAAGTTCAAAGATTGTTGGACGAGAAAAAGAATGGAAACCAACACTTCCCAAACCGTATCTTAGGCAAATCAAACCTATCAATAAGAAAGGTTGTGTTATTGAGAATTTGAGAAACATTAGGAATCGCATGATTTATATGCTTGTGTTTGTGTTGTTTGGTAATCTTTCTATCAAGTTCTATTAAGTTCAAAGATCGTTGGACGAGAAAAAGAATGGAAACCAACACTTCCCAAACCGTATCTTAGGCAAATCAAACCTATCAATAAGAAAGGTTGTGTTATTGAGTATTTGAGAAACATTAGGAATCGCATGATTCGTATGCTTGTGTTTGTGTTGTTTGATGATCTTTGTATTAAGTTTAAAGATTTTTGCACGAGAAAAAGAATGGAAACCAACACTTCCCAAACCATAGCCTAGGGAAATCAAACCAATCAATAAGAAATGTTGCGTTATTGAGTATTTTTTAGAAACATTAAGAATCGCATGATTCGTATGCTTGTGTTTGTGTTGTTTGGTGATCTTTCTACTACATTCAAAGATTTTTGGACGAGAAAAAGAATGGACACCAACACTTCCCAAACCATATCCTAGGCAAATCAAACCTATCAATAAGAAATGTTGTGTTATCGAGAATTTGAGAAACATTAGGAATCGCATGATTCATATGCTTGTGTTTGTGTTGTTTGGTGATCTTTCTATCAAGTTCTATTAAGTTCAAAGATTGTTGGACGAGAAAAAGAATGGAAACCAACACTTCCCAAACCGTATCTTAGGCAAATCAAACCTATGAATAAGAAAGGTTGTGTTATTGAGTATTTGAGAAACATTAGGAATCGCATGATTCGTATGCTTGTGTTTGTGTTGTTTGATGATCTTTGTATTAAGTTTAAAGATTTTTGGACGAGAAAAAGAATGGAAACCAACACTTCCCAAACCATAGCCTAGGGAAATCAAACCAATCAATAAGAAATGTTGCGTTATTGAGTATTTTTTAGAAACATTAAGAATCACATGATTCGTATGCTTGTGTTTGTGTTGTTTGGTGATCTTTTTATCAAGTTCAAAGATTTTTGGACGAGAGAAAGAATGGAAACCAACACTTACCAAACCATATCCTAGGCAAATCAAACCAATCAATAAGAAAGGTTGTGTTATTGAGGATTTGAGAGACATTAGGAATCGCATGATTCGTATGCTTGTGTTTGTGTTGTTTGGTGATCTTTCTACTACATTCAAAGATTTTTGGACGAGAAAAAGAATGGACACCAACACTTCCCAAACCATATCCTAGGCAAATCAAACCTATCAATAAGAAATGTTGTGTTATCGAGAATTTGAGAAACATTAGGAATCGCATGATTCGTATGCTTGTGTTTGTGTTCTTTGGTGATCTTTCTATCAAGTTCTATTAAGTTCAAAGATTTTTGGACGAGAAAAAGAATGGAAACCAACACTTCCCAAACCATAGCCTAGGGAAACCAAACCAATCAATAAGAAACGTTGTTTTATTGAGTATTTTTGAGAAACATTAGGAATCGCATAATTCGTATGCTTGTGTTTGTGTTGTTTGGTGATCTTTCTATCAAGTTCAAAGATTTTTGAACGAGAAAAAGAATGGAAACCAACACTTCCCAAACCATAGCCTAGGTCAATCAAACCAATCAATAAGAAAGGTTGTGTTATTGAGAATTTGAGAAACATTAGGAATCGCATGATTCGTATGCTTGTGTTTGGGTTGTTTGGTGATCTTTCTATCAAGTTCATAGATTTTTGGACGAGAAAAAGAATGGAAACCAACACTTCTTAAACCATAGCCTATGCAAATCAAACCAATCAATAAGAAATGTTGTGTTATTGAGTATTCGAGAAACATCAGGAATCGCATGATTCGTATGCTTGTGTTTGTGTTGTTTGGTGATCTTTCTATTAAGTTCAAAGATTTTTGGATGAGAAAAAGAATGGAAACCAACACTTCCCAAACCATAGCCTAGGCAAATCAAACCAATCAATAAGAAATGTTGAGTTATTGAGTATTTGAGAAACATTAGGAATCACAAGATACCTATGCTTGTGTTTGTGTTGTTTGGTGATCTTTCTATTAAGTTCAAAGATTTTTGGACGAGAAACAGAATGGAAACCAACACTTCCCAAACCATATCCTAGGCAAATCAAACCGATCAATAAGAAATGTTGTGTTATTGAGTATTTGAGAAACATTAGGAATCCCATGATTCGTATGCTTGTGTTTGTGTTGTTTGATGATCTTTCTATCAAGTTCAAAGATTTTTGGACGAGAAAAAGAATGGAAGCCAACACTTCCCAAACCATAGCCTAGGCAAATCAAACCAATCAATAAGAAAGGTTGTGTTATTGAGAATTTGAGAAACATTAGGAATCGCATGATTCATATGCTTGTGTTTGTGTTGTTTGGTAATCTTTCTATCAAGTTCTATTAAGTTCAAAGATCGTTGGACGAGAAAAAGAATGGAAACCAACACTTCCCAAACCATATCCTAGGCAAATCAAACCAATCAATAAGAAATGTTGTGTTATTGAGTATTTGAGAAACATTAGGAATCCCATGATTCGTATGCTTGTGTTTGTGTTGTTTGGTGATCTTTCTATCAAGTTCAAAGATTTTTGGACGAGAAAACGAATGGAAACCAACACTTCCCAAACCATATCCTAGGCAAATCAAACCAATCAATAAGAAATGATGTGTTATTGAGTATTTGAGAAACATTAGGAATCCCATGATTCGTATGCTTGTGTTTGTGTTGTTTGGTGATCTTTCTATCAAGTTCAAAGATTTTTGGACAAGAAAAAGAATGGAAACCAACACTTCCCAAACCATTGCCTAGGCAAATCAAATCAATCAATAAGAAAGGTTGTGTTATTGAGAATTTGAGAAACATTAGCAATCGCATGATTCGTATGCTTGTATTTGGGTTGTTTGGTGATCTTTCTATTAATTGCAAAGATTTTTGGACGAGAAAAAGAATGGAAACCAACACTTCCCAAACCATAGCCTAGGCAAATCAAACCAATCAATAAGAAAGGTTGTATTATTGAGAATTTGAGAAACATTAGGAATCGCATGATTCATATGCTTGTGTTTGTGTTGTTTGGTAATCTTTCTATCAAGTTCTATTAAGTTCAAAGATCGTTGGACGAGAAAAAGAATGGAAACCAACACTTCCCAAACCGTATCTTAGGCAAATCAAACCTATCAATAAGAAAGGTTGTGTTATTGAGTATTTGAGAAACATTAAGAATCGCATGATTCGTATGCTTGTGTTTGTGTTGTTTGATGATCTTTGTATTAAGTTTAAAGATTTTTGGACGAGAAAAAGAATGGAAACCAACACTTCCCAAACCATAGCCTAGGGAAATCAAACCAATCAATAAGAAATGTTGCGTTATTGAGTATTTTTTAGAAACATTAAGAACCGCATGATTCGTATGCTTGTGTTTGTGTTGTTTGGTGATCTTTTTATCAAGTTCAAAGATTTTTGGACGAGAGAAAGAATGGAAACCAACACTTACCAAACCATATCCTACGCAAATCAAACCAATCAATAAGAAAGGTTGTGTTATTGAGGATTTGAGAGACATTAGGAATCGCATGATTCGTATGCTTGTGTTTGTGTTGTTTGGTGATCTTTCTACTACATTCAAAGATTTTTGGACGAGAAAAAGAATGGACACCAACACTTCCCAAACCATATCCTAGGCAAATCAAACCTATCAATAAGAAATGTTGTGTTATCGAGAATTTGAGAAACATTAGGAATCGCATGATTCGTATGCTTGTGTTTGTGTTCTTTGGTGATCTTTCTATCAAGTTCTATTAAGTTCAAATATTTTTGGACGAGAAAAAGAATGGAAACCAACACTTCCCAAACCATAGCCTAGGGAAACCAAACCAATCAATAAGAAAGGTTGTGTTATTGTGTATTTGAGAAACATTAGGAATCACATGATTCGTATGCTTGTGTTTGTGTTGTTTGATGATCTTTGTATTAAGTTTAAAGATTTTTGGACGAGAAAAAGAATGGAAACCAACACTTCCCAAACCATAGCCTAGGGAAATCAAACCAATCAATAAGAAATGTTGCGTTATTGAGTATTTTTTAGAAACATTAAGAATCGCATGATTCGTATGCTTGTGTTTGTGTTGTTTGGTGATCTTTTTATCAAGTTCAAAGATTTTTGGACGAGAGAAAGAATGGAAACCAACACTTACCAAACCATATCCTAGGCAAATCAAACCAATCAATAAGAAAGGTTGTGTTATTGAGGATTTGAGAGACATTAGGAATCGCATCATTCGTATGCTTGTGTTTGTGTTGTTTGGTGATCTTTCTACTACATTCAAAGATTTTTGGACGAGAAAAAGAATGGACACCAACACTTCCCAAACCATATCCTAGGCAAATCAAACCTATCAATAAGAAATGTTGTGTTATCGAGAATTTGAGAAACATTAGGAATCGCATGATTCATATGCTTGTGTTTGTGTTGTTTGGTGATCTTTCTATCAAGTTCTATTAAGTTCAAAGATTGTTGGACGAGAAAAAGAATGGAAACCAACACTTCCCAAACCGTATCTTAGGCAAATCAAACCTATCAATAAGAAAGGTTGTGTTATTGAGTATTTGAGAAACATTAGGAATCGCATGATTCGTATGCTTGTGTTTGTGTTGTTTGATGATCTTTGTATTAAGTTTAAAGATTTTTGGACGAGAAAAAGAATGGAAACCAACACTTCCCAAACCATAGCCTAGGGAAATCAAACCAATCAATAAGAAATGTTGCGTTATTGAGTATTTTTTAGAAACATTAAGAATCGCATGATTCGTATGCTTGTGTTTGTGTTGTTTGGTGATCTTTTTATCAAGTTCAAAGATTTTTGGACGAGAGAAAGAATGGAAACCAACACTTACCAAACCATATCCTAGGCAAATCAAACCAATCAATAAGAAAGGTTGTGTTATTGAGGATTTGAGAGACATTAGGAATCGCATGATTCGTATGCTTGTGTTTGTGTTGTTTGGTGATCTTTCTACTACATTCAAAGATTTTTGGACGAGAAAAAGAATGGACACCAACACTTCCCAAACCATATCCTAGGCAAATCAAACCTATCAATAAGAAATGTTGTGTTATCGAGAATTTGAGAAACATTAGGAATCGCATGATTCGTATGCTTGTGTTTGTGTTCTTTGGTGATCTTTCTATCAAGTTCTATTAAGTTCAAAGATTTTTCGACGAGAAAAAGAATGGAAACCAACACTTCCCAAACCATAGCCTAGGGAAACCAAACCAATCAATAAGAAACGTTGTTTTATTGAGTATTTTTGAGAAACATTAGGAATCGCATAATTCGTATGCTTGTGTTTGTGTTGTTTGGTGATCTTTCTATCAAGTTCAAAGATTTTTGAACGAGAAAAAGAATGGAAACCAACACTTCCCAAACCATAGCCTAGGTCAATCAAACCAATCAATAAGAAAGGTTGTGTTATTGAGAATTTGAGAAACATTAGGAATCGCATGATTCGTATGCTTGTGTTTGGGTTGTTTGGTGATCTTTCTATCAAGTTCATAGATTTTTGGACGAGAAAAAGAATGGAAACCAACACTTCTTAAACCATAGCCTATGCAAATCAAACCAATCAATAAGAAATGTTGTGTTATTGAGTATTCGAGAAACATCAGGAATCGCATGATTCGTATGCTTGTGTTTGTGTTGTTTGGTGATCTTTCTATTAAGTTCAAAGATTTTTGGATGAGAAAAAGAATGGAAACCAACACTTCCCAAACCATAGCCTAGGCAAATCAAACCAATCAATAAGAAATGTTGAGTTATTGAGTATTTGAGAAACATTAGGAATCACAAGATACCTATGCTTGTGTTTGTGTTGTTTGGTGATATTTCTATTAAGTTCAAAGATTTTTGGACGAGAAAAAGAATGGAAACCAACACTTCCCAAACCATATCCTAGGCAAATCAAACCGATCAATAAGAAATGTTGTGTTATTGAGTATTTGAGAAACATTAGGAATCCCATGATTCGTATGCTTGTGTTTGTGTTGTTTGATGATCTTTCTATCAAGTTCAAAGATTTTTGGACGAGAAAAAAAATGGAAACCAACACTTCCCAAACCATAGCCTAGGCAAATCAAACCAATCAATAAGAAAGGTTGTGTTATTGAGTATTTGAGAAACCCTAGGAATCGCATGATTCGTATGCTTGTGTTTGTGTTGTTTGGTGATCTTTCTATCAAGTTCTATTAAGTTCAAAGATTTTCGGACGAGAAAAAATATGGAAACCAACAT
This sequence comes from Polygonum maritimum, assembly GCA_963924305.1. Lineage (NCBI taxonomy): Eukaryota > Viridiplantae > Streptophyta > Magnoliopsida > Caryophyllales > Polygonaceae > Polygonum > Polygonum maritimum. Next base: position 31,673,284 of record OZ002733.1, on the reverse strand, counting down.
TTCCCAAACCATAGACTAGGCAAATCAAACCAATCAATAAGAAAGGTTGTGTTATTGAGTATTTGAGAAACATAAGGAATCGCATGATTCGTATGCTTGTGTTTGTGTTGTTTGGTGATCTTTCTATCAAGTTCTATTAAGTTCAAAGATTTTTGGACGAGAAAAAGAATGCAAACCAACACTTCCCAAACCATATCCTAGGCAAATCAAACCAATCAATAAGAAATGTTGTGTTATTGAGTATTTGAGAAACATTAGGAATCCCATGATTCGTATGCTTGTGTTTGTGTTGTTTGGTGATCTTTCTATCAAGTTCAAAGATTTTTGGACGAGAAAAAGAATGGAAACCAACACTTCCCAAACCATATCCTAGGCAAATCAAACCAATCAATAAGAAATGTTGTGTTATTGAGTATTTGAGAAACATTAGGAATCCCATGATTCGTATGCTTGTGTTTGTGTTGTTTGGTGATCTTTCTATCAAGTTCAAAGATTTTTGGACGAGAAAAAGAATGGAAACCAACACTTCCCAAACCATATCCTAGGCAAATCAAACCAATCAATAAGAAATGTTGTGTTATTGAGTATTTGAGAAACATTAGGAATCCCATGATTCGTATGCTTGTGTTTGTGTTGTTTGGTGATCTTTCTATCAAGTTCAAAGATTTTTGGACAAGAAAAAGATTGGAAACCAACACTTCCCAAACCATAGCCTAGGCAAATCAAATCAATCAATAAGAAAGGTTGTGTTATTGAGAATTTGAGAAACATTAGCAATCGCATGATTCGTATGCTTGTATTTGGGTTGTTTGGTGATCTTTCTATTAATTGCAATGATTTTTGGACGAGAAAAAGAATGGAAACCAACACTTCCCAAACCATAGCCTAGGCAAAACAAACCAATCAATAAGAAAGGTTGTGTTATTGAGTATTTGAGAAACATAAGGAATCGCATGATTCGTATGCTTGTGTTTGTGTTGTTTGGTGATCTTTCTATCAAGTTCTATTAAGTTCAAAGATTTTTGGACGAGAAAAAGAATGCAAACCAACACTTCCCAAACCATATCCTAGGCAAATCAAACCAATCAATAAGAAATGTTGTGTTATTGAGTATTTGAGAAACATTAGGAATCCCATGATTCGTATGCTTGTGTTTGTGTTGTTTGGTGATCTTTCTATCAAGTTCAAAGATTTTTGGACGAGAAAAAGAATGGAAACCAACACTTCCCAAACCATATCCTAGGCAAATCAAACCAATCAATAAGAAATGTTGTGTTATTGAGTATTTGAGAAACATTAGGAATCCCATGATTCGTATGCTTGTGTTTGTGTTGTTTGGTGATCTTTCTATCAAGTTCAAAGATTTTTGGACGAGAAAAAGAATGGAAACCAACACTTCCCAAACCATATCCTAGGCAAATCAAACCAATCAATAAGAAATGTTGTGTTATTGAGTATTTGAGAAACATTAGGAATCCCATGATTTGTATGCTTGTATTTGTGTTGTTTGGTGATCTTTCTATCAAGTTCAAAGATTTTTGGACAAGAAAAAGATTGGAAACCAACACTTCCCAAACCATAGCCTAGGCAAATCAAATCAATCAATAAGAAAGGTTGTGTTATTGAGAATTTGAGAAACATTAGCAATCGCATGATTCGTATGCTTGTATTTGGGTTGTTTGGTGATCTTTCTATTAATTGCAATGATTTTTGGACGAGAAAAAGAATGGAAACCAACACTTCCCAAACCATAGCCTAGGCAAAACAAACCAATCAATAAGAAAGGTTGTGTTATTGAGAATTTGAGAAACATTAGGAATCGCATGATTCATATGCTTGTGTTTGTGTTGTTTGGTAATCTTTCTATCAAGTTCTATTAAGTTCAAAGATCGTTGGACGAGATAAAGAATGGAAACCAACACTTCCCAAACCGTATCTTAGGCAAATCAAACCTATCAATAAGAAAGGTTGTGTTATTGAGTATTTGAGAAACATTAGGAATCGCATGATTCGTATGCTTGTGTTTGTGTTGTTTGATGATCTTTGTATTAAATTTAAAGATTTTTGGACGAGAAAAAGAATGGAAACCAACACTTCCCAAACCATAGCCTAGAGAAATCAAACCAATCAATAAGAAATGTTGTGTTATTGAGTATTTTTTAGAAACATTAAGAATCGCATGATTCGTATGCTTGTGTTTGTGTTGTTTGGTGATCTTTTTATCAAGTTCAAAGATTTTTGGACGAGAGAAAGAATGGAAACCAACACTTACCAAACCATATCCTAGGCAAATCAAACCAATCAATAAGAAAGGTTGTGTTATTGAGGATTTGGGAGACATTAGGAATCGCATGATTCGTATGCTTGTGTTTGTGTTGTTTGGTGATCTTTCTACTACATTCAAAGATTTTTGGACGAGAAAAAGAATGGACACCAACACTTCCCAAACCATATCCTAGGCAAATCAATCCTATCAATAAGAAATGTTGTGTTATCGAGAATTTGAGAAACATTAGGAATCGCATGATTCGTATGCTTGTGTTTGTGTTCTTTGGTGATCTTTCTATCAAGTTCTATTAAGTTCAAAGATTTTTGGACGAGAAAAAGAATGGAAACCAACACTTCCCAAACCATAGCCTAGGGAAATCAATCCAATCAATAAGAAACGTTGTTTTATTGAGTATTTTTGAGAAACATTAGGAATCGCATAATTCGTATGCTTGTGTTTGTGTTGTTTGGTGATCTTTCTATCAAGTTCAAAGATTTTTGAACGAGAAAAAGAATGGAAACCAACACTTCCCAAACCATAGCCTAGGTCAATCAAACCAATCAATAAGAAAGGTTGTGTTATTGAGAATTTGAGAAACATTAGGAATCGCATGATTCTTATGCTTGTGTTTGGGTTGTTTGGTGATATTTCTATTAATTGCAAAGATTTTTGGACGAGAAAAAGAATGGAAACCAACACTTCCCAAACCATAGCCTTGGGAAATCAAACCAATCAATAAGAAATGTTGTGTTATTGAGTATTTGAGAAACATTAGAAATCGCATGATTCATATGCTTGTGTTTGTGTTGTTTGGTGATCTTTCTATCAAGTTCATAGATTTTTGGACGAGAAAAAGAATGGAAACCAACACTTCTTAAACCATAGCCTATGCAAATCAAACCAATCAATAAGAAATGTTGTGTTATTGAGTATTCGAGAAACATTAGGAATCGCATGATTCGTATGCTTGTGTTTGTGTTGTTTGGTGATCTTTCTATTAAGTTCAAAGATTTTTGGATGAGAAAAAGAATGGAAACCAACACTTCCCAAACCATAGCCTAGGCAAATCAAACCAATCAATAAGAAATGTTGAGTTATTGAGTATTTGAGAAACATTAGGAATCACAAGATACCTATGCTTGTGGTTGTGTTGTTTGGTGATCTTTCTATTAAGTTCAAAGATTTTTGGACGAGAAAAAGAATGGAAACCAACACTTCCCAAACCATATCCTAGGCAAATCAAACCGATCAATAAGAAATGTTGTGTTATTGAGTATTTGAGAAACATTAGGAATCCCATGATTCGTATGCTTGTGTTTGTGTTGTTTGATGATCTTTCTATCAAGTTCAAAGATTTTTGGACGAGAAAAAAAATGGAAACCAACACTTCCCAAACCATAGCCTAGGCAAATCAAACCAATCAATAAGAAAGGTTGTGTTATTGAGTATTTGAGAAACCCTAGGAATCGCATGATTCGTATGCTTGTGTTTTTGTTGTTTGGTGATCTTTCTATCAAGTTCTATTAAGTTCAAAGATTTTCGGACGAGAAAAAATATGGAAACCAACATTTCCCAAACCATAGCCTAGGCAAATCAAACCAATCAATAAGAAAGGTTGTGTTATTGAGTATTTGAGAAACATAAGGAATCGCATGATTCGTATGCTTGTGTTTGTGTTGTTTGGTGATCTTTCTATCAAGTTCTATTAAGTTCAAAGATTTTTGGACGAGAAAAAGAATGGAAACCAACACTTCCCAAACCATATCCTAGGCAAATCAAACCAATCAATAAGAAATGTTGTGTTATTGAGTATTTGAGAAACATTAGGAATCCCATGATTCGTATGCTTGTGTTTGTGTTGTTTGGTGATCTTTCTATCAAGTTCAAAGATTTTTGGACGAGAAAAAGATTGGAAACCAACACTTCCCAAACCATAGCCTAGGCAAATCAAATCAATCAATAAGAAAGGTTGTGTTATTGAGAATTTGAGAAACATTAGCAATCGCATGATTCGTATGCTTGTATTTGGGTTGTTTGGTGATCTTTCTATTAATTGCAAAGATTTTTGGACGAGAAAAAGAATGGAAACCAACACTTCCCAAACCTTAGCCTAGGCAAAACAAACCAATCAATAAGAAAGGTTGTGTTATTGAGAATTTGAGAAACATTAGGAATCGCATGATTCATATGCTTGTGTTTGTGTTGTTTGGTGATCTTTCTATCAATTTCTATTACGTTCAAAGATTGTTGGACGAGAAAAAGATTGGAAACCAACACTTCCCAAACCGTATCTTAGGCAAATCAAACCTACCAATAAGAATGGTTGTGTTATTGAGTATTTGAGAAACATTAGGAATCGCATGATTCGTACGCTTATGTTTGTGTTGTTTGATGATCTTTGTATTAAGTTTAAAGATTTTTGGACGAGAAAAAGAATGGAAACCAACACTTCCCACACCATAGCCTAGGCAAATCAAACCAATCAATAAGAAAGGTTGTGTTATTGAGAATTTGAGAAACATTAGGAATCGCATGATTCGTATGCTTGTGTTTGGGTAGTTTGGTGATCTTTCTATTAATTTCAAAGATTTTTGGACGAGAAAAAGAATGGAAACCAACAATTCCCCATCCATAGCTTAGGCAAATCAAACCAATGAATAAGAAAGGTTGTGTTATTGAGTATTTGAGAAACATAAGGAATCGCATGATTCGTATGCTTGTGTTTGTGTTGTTTGGTGATCTTTCTATCAAGTTCTATTAAGTTCAAAGATTTTTGGACGAGAAAAAGAATGGAAACCAATATTTCCCAAACCATAGCCTAGGCAAATCAAACCAATCAATAAGAAAGGTTGTGTTATTGAGTATTTGAGAAACATAAGGAATCGCATGATTCGTATGCTTGTGTTTGTGTTGTTTGGTGATCTTTCTATCAAGTTCTATTAAGTTCAAAGATTTTTGGACGAGAAAAAGAATTGAAACCAACACTTCCCAAACCATATCCTAGGCAAATCAAACCAATCAATAAGAAATGTTGTGTTATTGAATATTTGAGAAACATTAGGAATCCCATGATTCGTATGCTTGTGTTTGTGTTGTTTGGTGATCTTTCTATCAAGTTCAAAGATTTTTGGACGAGAAAAAGAATGGAAACCAACACTTCCCAAACCATAGCCTAGGCAAATCAAATCAATCAATAAGAAATGTTGTGTTATTGAGTATTTGAGAAACATTAGGAATCGCATGATTCGTATGCTTGTGTTTGTGTTGTTTGGTGATCTTTCTATTAAGTTCAAAGATTTTTGGACGAGAAAAAGAATGGAAACCAACACTTCCCAAACCATATCCTAGGCAAATCAAACCAATCAATAAGAAAGGTTGTGTTATTAAGAATTTGAGAAACATTAGGAATCGCATGATTCGTATGCTTGTATTTGGTTTGTTTGGTGATCTTTCTATTAATTGCAAAGATTTTTTGACGAGAAAAAGAATGGAAACCAACACTTCCCAAACCATAGCTTAGGCAAATCAAACCAATCAATAAGAAGGGTTGTGTTATTGAGTATTTGAGAAACATAAGGAATCGCATGATTCGTATGCTTGTGTTTGTGTTGTTTGGTGATCTTTCTATCAAGTTCAAAGATTTTTGGACGAGAAAAAGAATGGAAACCAACACTTCCCAAACCATAGCCTAGGCAAATCAAATCAATCAATAAGAAAGGTTGTGTTATTGAGAATTTGAGAAACATTAGCAATCGCATGATTCGTATGCTTGTATTTGGGTTGTTTGGTGATCTTTCTATTAATTGCAAAGATTTTTGGACGAGAAAAAGAATGGAAACCAACACTTCCCAAACCATAGCCTAGGCAAATCAAACCAATCAATAAGAAAGGTTGTGTTATTGAGAATTTGAGAAACATTAGGAATCGCATGATTCATATGCTTGTGTTTGTGTTGTTTGGTGATCTTTCTATCAAGTTCTATTAAGTTCAAAGATTGTTGGACGAGAAAAAGAATGGAAACCAACACTTCCCAAACCATAGCCTAGGGAAATCAATCCAATCAATAAGAAACGTTGTTTTATTGAGTATTTTTGAGAAACATTAGGAATCGCATAATTCGTATGCTTGTGTTTGTGTTGTTTGGTGATCTTTCTATCAAGTTCAAAGATTTTTGAACGAGAAAAAGAATGGAAACCAACACTTCCCAAACCATAGCTTAGGCAAATCAAACCAATCAATAAGAAGGGTTGTGTTATTGAGTATTTGAGAAACATAAGGAATCGCATGATTCGTATGCTTGTGTTTGTGTTGTTTGGTGATCTTTCTATCAAGTTCAAAGATTTTTGGACGAGAAAAAGAATGGAAACCAACACTTCCCAAACCATAGCTTAGGCAAATCAAACCAATCAATAAGAAGGGTTGTGTTATTGAGTATTTGAGAAACATAAGGAATCGCATGATTCGTATGCTTGTGTTTGTGTTGTTTGGTGATCTTTCTATCAAGTTCAAAGATTTTTGGACGAGAAAAAGAATGGAAACCAACACTTCCCAAACCATAGCCTAGGCAAATCAAATCAATCAATAAGAAAGGTTGTGTTATTGAGAATTTGAGAAACATTAGCAATCGCATGATTCGTATGCTTGTATTTGGGTTGTTTGGTGATCTTTCTATTAATTGCAAAGATTTTTGGACGAGAAAAAGAATGGAAACCAACACTTCCCAAACCATAGCCTAGGCAAATCAAACCAATCAATAAGAAAGGTTGTGTTATTGAGAATTTGAGAAACATTAGGAATCGCATGATTCATATGCTTGTGTTTGTGTTGTTTGGTGATCTTTCTATCAAGTTCTATTAAGTTCAAAGATTGTTGGACGAGAAAAAGAATGGAAACCAACACTTCCCAAACTGTATCTTAGGCAAATCAAACCTATCAATAAGAAAGGTTGTGTTATTGAGTATTTGAGAAACATTAGGAATCGCATGATTCGTATGCTTGTGTTTGTGTTGTTTGATGATCTTTCTATTAAGTTTAAAGATTTTTGGACGAGAAAAAGAATGGAAACCAACACTTCCCAAACCATAGCCTAGGGAAATCAAACCAATCAATAAGAAATGTTGTGTTATTGAGTATTTTTTAGAAACATTAAGAATCGCATGATTCGTATGCTTGTGTTTGTGTTGTTTGGTGATCTTTTTATCAAGTTGAAAGATTTTTGGACGAGAGAAAGAATGGAAACCAACACTTACCAAACCATATCCTAGGGAAATCAAACCAATCAATAAGAAAGGTTGTGTTATTGAGTATTTGAGAGACATTAGGAATCGCATGATTCGTATGCTTTTGTTTGTGGTGTTTGGTGATCTTTCTATTACATTCAAAGATTTTTGGACAAGAAAAAGAATGGAAACCAACACTTCCCAAACCATATCCTAGGCAAATCAAACCAATCAATAAGAAAGGTTGTGTTATTGAGAATTTGAGATACATTAGGAATCGCATGATTCGTATGCTTGTATTTGGTTTGTTTGGTGATATTTCTATTAATTGCAAAGATTTTCGGACGAGAAAAAGAATGGAAACCTACACTTCCCAAACCATAGCCTAGGAAAATCAAACCAATCAATAAGAAAGGTTGTGTTATTGAGTATTTGAGAAAAATAAGGAATCGCACGATTCGTATTCTTGTGTTTGTGCTGTTTGGTGATCTTTCTATCAAGTTCTATTAAGTTCAAAGATTTTTGGACGAGAAAAATAATGGAAACCAACACTTCCCAAACCATAGCCTAGGCAAATCAAATCAATCAATAAGAAAGATTGTGCTATTGAGTATTTGAGAAACATAAGGAATCGCATGATTCGTATGCTTGTGTTTGTGTTGTTTGGTCATCTTTCTATCAAGTTCTATTAAGTTCAAAGATTTTTGGACGAGAAAAAGTATGGAATCCAACACTTCCCAAACCATAGCCTAGGCAAATCAAACCAATCAAAAAGAAATGTTGTGTTATTGAGTATTTGAGGAACATTAGGAATCGCATGATTCGTATGTTTGTGTTTGTGTTGTTCGGTGATCTTTCTATTAAGTTCAAAGATTTTTGGACGAGAAAAAGAATGGAAACCAACACTTCCCAAACTATATCATAGGCAAATCAAACCAATCAATAAGAAAGGTTGTGTTATTGAGAATTTGAGAAACATTAGGAATCGCATGATTCGTATTTTTATATTTGGTTTGTTTGGTGATCTTTCTATTAATTGCAAAGATTTTTGGACGAGAAAAAGAATGGTAACCAACACTTCCCAAACCATAGCTTAGGCAAATCAAACCAATCAATAAGAAAGGCTGTGTTATTGAGTATTTGAGAAACATAAGGAATCGCATGATTCGTATGCTTGTGTTTGTGTTGTTTGGTGATCTTTCTATCAAGTTCTATTAAGTTCAAAGATTTTTGGACGAGAAAAAGAATGGAAACCAACATTTCCCAAACCATAGCTTAAGCAAATCAAACCAATCAATAAGAAAGGTTGTGTTATTGAGTATTTGAGAAACATAAGGAATCACATGATTCGTATGCTTGTGTTTGTGTTGTTTGGTGATCTTTCTATCAAGTTCTATTAAGTTCAAAGATTTTTGGACGAGAAAAAGAATGGAAACCAACACTTCCCAAACCATATCCTAGGCAAATCAAACCAATCAATAAGAAATGTTGTGTTATTGAGTATTTGAGAAACATTAGGAATCCCATGATTCGTATGCTTGTATTTGTGTTGTTTGGTGATCTTTCTATCAAGTTCAAAGATTTTTGGACGAGAAAAAGAATGGAAACCAACACTTCCCAAACCATAGCCTAGGCAAATCAAACCAATCAATAAGAAAGGTTGTGTTATTGAGAACTTGAGAAACATTAGGAATCGCATGATTCATATGCTTGTGTTTGTGTTGTTTGGTGATCTTTCTATCAAGCATTATTAAGTTCAAAGATTGTTGGACGAGAAAAAGAATGGAAACCAACACTTCCCAAACCGTATCTTAGGCAAATCAAACCTACCAATAAGAATGGTTGTGTTATTGAGTATTTGAGAAACATTAGGAATCGCATGATTCGTACGCTTATGTTTGTGTTGTTTGATGATCTTTGTATTAAGTTTAAAGATTTTTGGACGAGAAAAAGAATGGAAACCAACACTTCCCAAACCATAGCCTAGGGAAATCAAACCAATCAATAAGAAATGTTGTGTTATTGAATATGTTTTAGAAACATTAAGAATCGCATGATTCGTATGCTTGTGTTTGTGTTGTTTGGTGATCTTTTTATCAAGTTCAAAGATTTTTGGACGAGAGAAAGAATGGAAACCAACACTTACCAAACCATATCCTAGGGAAATCAAACCAATCAATAAGAAAGATTGTGTTATTGAGTATTTGAGAAACATTAGGAATCGCATGATTCGTATTCTTTTGTTTGTGTTGTTTGGTGATCTTTCTATTACATTCAAAGATTTTTGGAGAAGAAAAAGAATGGAAACCAACACTTCCCAAACCATATCCTAGGCAAATCAAACCAATCAATAAGAAAGGTTGTGTTATTGAGAATTTGAGATACATTAGGAATCGCATGATTCGTATGCTTGTATTTGGTTTGTTTAGTGATATTTCTATTAATTGCAAAGATTTTCGGACGAGAAAAAGAATGGAAACCTACACTTCCCAAACCATAGCCTAGGAAAATCAAACCAATCAATAAGAAAGGTTGTGTTATTGAGTATTTGAGAAAAATAAGGAATCGCATGATTCGTATTCTTGTGTTTGTGCTGTTTGGTGATCTTTCTATCAAGTTCTATTAAGTTCAAAGATTTTTGGACGAGAAAAATAATGGAAACCAACACTTCCCAAACCATAGCCTAGGCAAATCAAACCAATCAAAAAGAAATGTTGTGTTTTTGAGTATTTGAGAAACATTAGGAATCGCATGATTCGTATGCTTGTGTTTCTGTTTTTTGGTGATCTTTCTATTAAGTTCAAAGATTTTTGGACGAGAAAAAGAATGGAAACCAAGACTTCCCAAACCATAGCCTAGGAAAATCAAACCAATCAATAAGAAAGATTGTGCTATTGAGTATTTGAGAAACATAAGGAATCGCATGATTCGTATGCTTGTGTTTGTGTTGTTTGGTCATCTTTCTATCAAGTTCTATTAAGTTCAAAGATTTTTGGACGAGAAAAAGTATGGAATCCAACACTTCCCAAACCATAGCCTAGGCAAATCAAACCAATCAAAAAGAAATGTTGTGTTATTGAGTATTTGAGAAACATTAGGAATCGCATGATTCGTATGTTTGTGTTTGTGTTGTTTGGTGATCTTTCTATTAAGTTCAAAGATTTTTGGACGAGAAAAAGAATGGAAACCAACACTACCCAAACCATATCATAGGCAAATCAAACCAATCAATAAGAAAGGTTGTGTTATTGAGAATTTGAGAAACATTAGGAATCGCTTGATTCGTATTTTTGTATTTGGTTTGTTTGGTGATCTTTCTATTAATTGCAAAGATTTTTGGACGAGAAAAAGAATGGAAACCAACACTTCCCAAACCATAGCTTAGGCAAATCAAACCAATCAATAAGAAAGGCTGTGTTATTGAGTATTTTAGAAACATAAGGAATCGCATGATTCGTATGCTTGTGTTTGTGTTGTTTGGTGATCTTTCTATCAAGTTCTATTAAGTTCAAAGATTTTTGGACGAGAAAAAGAATGGAAACCAACATTTCCCAAACCATAGCCTAGGCAAATCAAACCAATCAATCAGAAAGGTTGTGTTATTGAGTATTTGAGAAACATAAGGAATCACATGATTCGTATGCTTGTGTTTGTGTTGTTTGGTGATCTTTCTATCAAGTTCTATTAAGTTCAAAGATTTTTGGACGAGAAAAAGAATGGAAACCAACACTTCCCAAACCATATCCTAGGCAAATCAAACCAATCAACAAGAAATGTTGTGTTATTGAGTATTTGAGAAACATTAGGAATCCCATAATTCGTATGCTTGTATTTGTGTTGTTTGGTGATCTTTCTATCAAGTTCAAAGATTTTTGGACGAGAAAAAGAATGGAAACCAACACTTCCCAAACCATAGCCTAGGCAAATCAAACCAATCAATAAGAAAGGTTGTGTTATTGAGAACTTGAGAAACATTAGGAATCGCATGATTCATATGCTTGTGTTTGTGTTGTTTGGTGATCTTTCTATCAAGCATTATTAAGTTCAAAGATTGTTGGACGAGAAAAAGAATGGAAACCAACACTTCCCAAACCGTATCTTAGGCAAATCAAACCTACCAATAAGAATGGTTGTGTTATTGAGTATTTGAGAAACATTAGGAATCGCATGATTCGTACGCTTATGTTTGTGTTGTTTGATGATCTTTGTATTAAGTTTAAAGATTTTTGGACGAGAAAAAGAATGGAAACCAACACTTCCCAAACCATAGCCTAGGGAAATCAAACCAATCAATAAGAAATGTTGTGTTATTGAATATTTTTTAGAAACATTAAGAATCGCATGATTCGTATGCTTGTGTTTGTGTTGTTTGGTGATCTTTTTATCAAGTTCAAAGATTTTTGGACGAGAGAAAGAATGGAAACCAACACTTACCAAACCATATCCTAGGGAAATCAAACCAATCAATAAGAAAGATTGTGTTATTGAGTATTTGAGAGACATTAGGAATCGCATGATTCGTATGCTTTTGTTTGTGTTGTTTGGTGATCTTTCTATTACATTCAAAGATTTTTGGACAAGAAAAAGAATGGAAACCAACACTTCCCAAACCATATCCTAGGCAAATCAAACCAATCAATAAGAAAGGTTGTGTTATTGAGAATTTGAGATACATTAGGAATCGCATGATTCGTATGCTTGTATTTGGTTTGTTTAGTGATATTTCTATTAATTGCAAAGATTTTCGGACGAGAAAAAGAATGGAAACCTACACTTCCCAAACCATAGCCTAGGAAAATCAAACCAATCAATAAGAAAGGTTGTGTTATTGAGTATTTGAGAAAAATAAGGAATCGCATGATTCGTATTCTTGTGTTTGTGCTGTTTGGTGATCTTTCTATCAAGTTCTATTAAGTTCAAAGATTTTTGGACGAGAAAAATAATGGAAACCAACACTTCCCAAACCATAGCCTAGGCAAATCAAACCAATCAAAAAGAAATGTTGTGTTTTTGAGTATTTGAGAAACATTAGGAATCGCATGATTCGTATGCTTGTGTTTCTGTTTTTTGGTGATCTTTCTATTAAGTTCAAAGATTTTTGGACGAGAAAAAGAATGGAAACCAAGACTTCCCAAACCATAGCCTAGGAAAATCAAACCAATCAATAAGAAAGATTGTGCTATTGAGTATTTGAGAAACATAAGGAATCGCATGATTCGTATGCTTGTGTTTGTGTTGTTTGGTCATCTTTCTATCAAGTTCTATTAAGTTCAAAGATTTTTGGACGAGAAAAAGTATGGAATCCAACACTTCCCAAACCATAGCCTAGGCAAATCAAACCAATCAAAAAGAAATGTTGTGTTATTGAGTATTTGAGAAACATTAGGAATCGCATGATTCGTATGTTTGTGTTTGTGTTGTTTGGTGATCTTTCTATTAAGTTCAAAGATTTTTGGACAAGAAAAAGAATGGAAACCAACACTACCCAAACCATATCATAGGCAAATCAAACCAATCAATAAGAAAGGTTGTGTTATTGAGAATTTGAGATACATTAGGAATCGCATGATTCGTATGCTTGTATTTGGTTTGTTTAGTGATATTTCTATTAATTGCAAAGATTTTCGGACGAGAAAAAGAATGGAAACCTACACTTCCCAAACCATAGCCTAGGAAAATCAAACCAATCAATAAGAAAGGTTGTGTTATTGAGTATTTGAGAAAAATAAGGAATCGCATGATTCGTATTCTTGTGTTTGTGCTGTTTGGTGATCTTTCTATCAAGTTCTATTAAGTTCAAAGATTTTTGGACGAGAAAAATAATGGAAACCAACACTTCCCAAACCATAGCCTAGGCAAATCAAACCAATCAAAAAGAAATGTTGTGTTTTTGAGTATTTGAGAAACATTAGGAATCGCATGATTCGTATGCTTGTGTTTCTGTTTTTTGGTGATCTTTCTATTAAGTTCAAAGATTTTTGGACGAGAAAAAGAATGGAAACCAAGACTTCCCAAACCATAGCCTAGGAAAATCAAACCAATCAATAAGAAAGATTGTGCTATTGAGTATTTGAGAAACATAAGGAATCGCATGATTCGTATGCTTGTGTTTGTGTTGTTTGGTCATCTTTCTATCAAGTTCTATTAAGTTCAAAGATTTTTGGACGAGAAAAAGTATGGAATCCAACACTTCCCAAACCATAGCCTAGGCAAATCAAACCAATCAAAAAGAAATGTTGTGTTATTGAGTATTTGAGAAACATTAGGAATCGCATGATTCGTATGTTTGTGTTTGTGTTGTTTGGTGATCTTTCTATTAAGTTCAAAGATTTTTGGACGAGAAAAAGAATGGAAACCAACACTACCCAAACCATATCATAGGCAAATCAAACCAATCAATAAGAAAGGTTGTGTTATTGAGAATTTGAGAAACATTAGGAATCGCATGATTCGTATTTTTGTATTTGGTTTGTTTGGTGATCTTTCTATTAATTGCAAAGATTTTTGGACGAGAAAAAGAATGGAAACCAACACTTCCCAAACCATAGCTTAGGCAAATCAAACCAATCAATAAGAAAGGCTGTGTTATTGCGTATTTGAGAAACATAAGGAATCGCATGATTCGTATGCTTGTGTTTGTGTTGTTTGGTGATCTTTCTATCAAGTTCTATTAAGTTCAAAGATTTTTGGACGAGAAAAAGAATGGAAACCAACATTTCCCAAACCATAGCCTAGGCAAATCAAACCAATCAATCAGAAAGGTTGTGTTATTGAGTATTTGAGAAACATAAGGAATCACATGATTCGTATGCTTGTGTTTGTGTTGTTTGGTGATCTTTCTATCAAGTTCTATTAAGTTCAAAGATTTTTGGACGAGAAAAAGAATGGAAACCAACACTTCCCAAACCATATCCTAGGCAAATCAAACCAATCAACAAGAAATGTTGTGTTATTGAGTATTTGAGAAACATTAGGAATCCCATGATTCGTATGCTTGTATTTGTGTTGTTTGGTGATCTTTCTATCAAGTTCAAAGATTTTTGGACGAGAAAAAGAATGGAAACCAACACTTCCCAAACCATAGCCTAGGCAAATCAAACCAATCAATAAGAAAGGTTGTGTTATTGAGAACTTGAGAAACATTAGGAATCGCATGATTCATATGCTTGTGTTTGTGTTGTTTGGTGATCTTTCTATTAAGTTCAAAGATTTTTGGACGAGAAAAAGAATGGAAACCAACACTACCCAAACCATATCATAGGCAAATCAAACCAATCAATAAGAAAGGTTGTGTTATTGAGAATTTGAGATACATTAGGAATCGCATGATTCGTATGCTTGTATTTGGTTTGTTTAGTGATATTTCTATTAATTGCAAAGATTTTCGGACGAGAAAAAGAATGGAAACCTACACTTCCCAAACCATAGCCTAGGAAAATCAAACCAATCAATAAGAAAGGTTGTGTTATTGAGTATTTGAGAAAAATAAGGAATCGCATGATTCGTATTCTTGTGTTTGTGCTGTTTGGTGATCTTTCTATCAAGTTCTATTAAGTTCAAAGATTTTTGGACGAGAAAAATAATGGAAACCAACACTTCCCAAACCATAGCCTAGGCAAATCAAACCAATCAAAAAGAAATGTTGTGTTTTTGAGTATTTGAGAAACATTAGGAATCGCATGATTCGTATGCTTGTGTTTCTGTTTTTTGGTGATCTTTCTATTAAGTTCAAAGATTTTTGGACGAGAAAAAGAATGGAAACCAAGACTTCCCAAACCATAGCCTAGGAAAATCAAACCAATCAATAAGAAAGATTGTGCTATTGAGTATTTGAGAAACATAAGGAATCGCATGATTCGTATGCTTGTGTTTGTGTTGTTTGGTCATCTTTCTATCAAGTTCTATTAAGTTCAAAGATTTTTGGACGAGAAAAAGTATGGAATCCAACACTTCCCAAACCATAGCCTAGGCAAATCAAACCAATCAAAAAGAAATGTTGTGTTATTGAGTATTTGAGAAACATTAGGAATCGCATGATTCGTATGTTTGTGTTTGTGTTGTTTGGTGATCTTTCTATTAAGTTCAAAGATTTTTGGACGAGAAAAAGAATGGAAACCAACACTACCCAAACCATATCATAGGCAAATCAAACCAATCAATAAGAAAGGTTGTGTTATTGAGAATTTGAGAAACATTAGGAATCGCATGATTCGTATTTTTGTATTTGGTTTGTTTGGTGATCTTTCTATTAATTGCAAAGATTTTTGGACGAGAAAAAGAATGGAAACCAACACTTCCCAAACCATAGCTTAGGCAAATCAAACCAATCAATAAGAAAGGCTGTGTTATTGCGTATTTGAGAAACATAAGGAATCGCATGATTCGTATGCTTGTGTTTGTGTTGTTTGGTGATCTTTCTATCAAGTTCTATTAAGTTCAAAGATTTTTGGACGAGAAAAATATTGGAAACCAACATTTCCCAAACCATAGCCTAGGCAAATCAAACCAATCAATCAGAAAGGTTGTGTTATTGAGTATTTGAGAAACATAAGGAATCACATGATTCGTATGCTTGTGTTTGTGTTGTTTGGTGATCTTTCTATCAAGTTCTATTAAGTTCAAAGATTTTTGGACGAGAAAAAGAATGGAAACCAACACTTCCCAAACCATATCCTAGGCAAATCAAACCAATCAACAAGAAATGTTGTGTTATTGAGTATTTGAGAAACATTAGGAATCCCATGATTCGTATGCTTGTATTTGTGTTGTTTGGTGATCTTTCTATCAAGTTCAAAGATTTTTGGACGAGAAAAAGAATGGAAACCAACACTTCCCAAACCATAGCCTAGGCAAATCAAACCAATCAATAAGAAAGGTTGTGTTATTGAGAACTTGAGAAACATTAGGAATCGCATGATTCATATGCTTGTGTTTGTGTTGTTTGGTGATCTTTCTATCAAGCATTATTAAGTTCAAAGATTGTTGGACGAGAAAAAGAATGGAAACCAACACTTCCCAAACCGTATCTTAGGCAAATCAAACCTACCAATAAGAATGGTTGTGTTATTGAGTATTTGAGAAACATTAGGAATCGCATGATTCGTACGCTTGTGTTTGTGTTGTTTGATGATCTTTGTATTAAGTTTAAAGATTTTTGGACGAGAAAAAGAATGGAAACCAACACTTCCCAAACCATAGCCTAGGGAAATCAAACCAATCAATAAGAAATGTTGTGTTATTGAGTATTTTTTAGAAACATTAAGAATCGCATGATTCGTATGCTTGTGTTTGTGTTGTTTTGTGATCTTTTTATCAAGTTCAAAGATTTTTGGACGAGAGAAAGAATGGAAACCAACACTTACCAAACCATATCCTAGGGAAATCAAACCAATCAATAAGAAAGATTGTGTTATTGAGTATTTGAGAGACATTAGGAATCGCATGATTCGTATGCTTTTGTTTGTGTTGTTTGGTGATCTTTCTATTACATTCAAAGATTTTTGGACAAGAAAAAGAATGGAAACCAACACTTCCCAAACCATATCCTAGGCAAATCAAACCAATCAATAAGAAAGGTTGTGTTATTGAGAATTTGAGTTACATTAGGAATCGCATGATTCGTATGCTTGTATTTGGTTTGTTTGGTGATATTTCTATTAATTGCAAAGATTTTCGGACGAGAAAAAGAATGGAAACCTACACTTCCCAAACCATAGCCTAGGAAAATCAAACCAATCAATAAGAAAGGTTGTGTTATTGAGTATTTGAGAAAAATAAGGAATCGCATGATTCGTATTCTTGTGTTTGTGCTGTTTGGTGATCTTTCTATCAAGTTCTATTAAGTTCAAAGATTTTTGGACGAGAAAAATAATGGAAACCAACACTTCCCAAACCATAGCCTAGGCAAATCAAACCAATCAAAAAGAAATGTTGTGTTTTTGAGTATTTGAGAAACATTAGGAATCGCATGATTCGTATGCTTGTGTTTCTGTTTTTTGGTGATCTTTCTATTAAGTTCAAAGATTTTTGGACGAGAAAAAGAATGGAAACCAAGACTTCCCAAACGATAGCCTAGGAAAATCAAACCAATCAATAAGAAAGGTTGTGTTATTGAGTATTTGAGAAACATTAGGAATCGCATGATTCGTATGCTTGTGTTTGTGTTGTTTGATGATCTTTGTATTAAGTTTAAAGATTTTTGTACGAGAGAAAGAATGGAAACCAACACTTACCAAACCATATCCTAGGCAAATCAAACCAATCAATAAGAAAGGTTGTGTTATTGAGTATTTGAGAGGCATTAGGAATCGCATGATTCGTATGCTTGTGTTTGTGTTGTTTGGTGATCTTTCTATTACATTCAAAGATTTTTGGACGAGAAAAAGAATGGACACCAACACTTCCCAAACCATATCCTAGGCAAATCAAACCAATCAATAAGAAATGTTGTGTTATCGAGAATTTGAGAAACATTAGGAATCGCATGATTCGTATGCTTGTGTTTGTGTTCTTTGGTGATCTTTCTATCAAGTTCTATTAAGTTCAAAGATTTTTGGACGAGAAAAAGAATGGAAACCAACACTTCCCAAACCACAGCCTAGGGAAATCAAACCAATCAATAAGAAACGTTGTTTTATTGAGTATTTTTGAGAAACATTAGGAATCGCATGATTCGTATGCTTGTGTTTGTGTTCTTTGGTGATCTTTCTATCAAGTTCTATTAAGTTCAAAGATTTTTGGATGAGAAAAAGAATGGAACCAAACACTTCCTAAACCATAGCCTAGGGAAATCAAACAAATCAATAAGAAACGTTGTTTTTTGAGTATTTTTGAGAAACATTAGGAATCGCATGATTCGTATGCTTGTGTTTGTGTTGTTTGGTGATCTTTCTATCAAGTTCAAAGATTATTGGACGAGAACAAGAATGGAAACCACCACTTCCCAAACCATAGCCTAGGCCAATCAAACCAATCAATAAGAAAGATTGTGTTATTGAGAATTTGAGAAACATTAGGAATCGCATGATTCGTATGCTTGTGTTTGTGTTATTTGATGATCTTTCTATCAAGTTCTAAAAAGTTCAAAGATTGTTGGACGAGAAAAAGAATGGAAACCAACACTTCCCCAACCATAGCCTAGGCAAATCAAACCAATCAATAAGAAAGGTTGTGTTATTGAGAATTTGAGAAACATTAGGAATCGCATGATTCGTATGCTTGTGTTTGGGTTGTTTGGTGATATTTCTATTAAATGCAAAGATTTTTGGACGAGAAAAAGAATGGAAATGAACACTTCCCAAACCATAGCCTTGGGAAATCAAACCAATCAATAAGAAATGTTGTGTTATTGAGTATTTGAGAAACATTAGAAATCGCATGATTCATATGCTTGTGTTTGTGTTGTTTGGTGATCTTTCTATCAAGTTCATAGATTTTTGGACGAGAAAAAGAATGGAAACCAACACCTCTTAAACCATAGCCTATGCAAATCAAACCAATCAATAAGAAACGTTGTGTTATTGAGTATTCGAGAAACATTAGGAATCGCATGATTCGTATGCTTGTGTTTGTGTTGTTTGGTGATCTTTCTATTAAGTTCAAAGATTTTTGGACGAGAAAAAGAATGGAAACCAACACTTCCCAAACCATAGCCTAGGAAAATCAAACCAATCAATAAGAAAGGTTGTGTTATTGAGAATTTGAGAAACATTAGGAATCGCAAGATTCGTATGCTTGTGTTTGTGTTGTTTGGTGATCTTTCTATTAAGTTTAAAGATTATTGGACGAGAAAAAGAATGGAACCCAACACTTCCCAAACCATAGCCTAGGCAAATCAAACCAATCAATAAGAAAGGTTGTGTTATTGAGAATTTGAGAAACATTAGGAATCGCTTATTAGTATGCTTGTTTTTGTGTTGTTTGGTGATCTTGCTATCAAGTTCTATTAAGTTCAAAGATTTTTGGACGAGAAAAAGAATGGAAACCAACACTTGCCAAGCCATAGCCTAGGGAAATCAAACCAATCAATAAGAACGGTTGTGTTAATGAGAATTTGAGAAACATTAGGAGTCGCATGATTCGTATGCTTGTGTTTGTGTTGTTTGGTGATCTTTCTATCAAGTTCTATTAAGTTCAAAGAATTTTGGACGAGAAAAAGAATGGAAACCAACACTTCCCAAACCATATCCTAGGCAAATCAAACCAATCAATAAGAAAGGTTGTGTTATTGACTATTTGAGAAACCCTAGGAATCGCATGATTCGTATGCTTGTGTTTGGGTAGTTTGGTGATCTTTCTATTAATTTCAAAGATTTTTGGACGAGAAAAAGAATGGAAACCAACAATTCCCAATCCATAGCCTAGGCAAATCAAACCAATCAATAAGAAAGGTTGTGTTACTGAGTATTTGAGAAACATTAGGAATCGCATGATTCGTATACTTGTGTTTGTGTTATTTTGTGATCTTTCTATCAAGTTCAAAGATTTTTGGACGAGAAAAAGAATGGAAACCAACACTTCCCAAACCATATCCTATGCAAATCAAACCAATCAATAAAAAAGGTTGTGTTATTGAGAATTAAACATTAGGAATCGCATGATTCGTATGCTTGTGTTTGGGTTGTTTGGTGATCTTTCTATTAATTGCAAAGATTTTTGGACGAGAAAAAGAATGGAAACCAACACTTCCCAAACCATAGCCTAGGGAAATCAAACCAATCAATAAGAAATGTTGTGTTATTGAGTATTTTTTAGAAACATTAAGAATCGCATGATTCGTATGCTTGTGTTTGTGTTGTTTTGTGATCTTTTTATCAAGTTCAAAGATTTTTGGACGAGAGAAAGAATGGAAACCAACACTTACCAAACCATATCCTAGGGAAATCAAACCAATCAATAAGAAAGATTGTGTTATTGAGTATTTGAGAGACATTAGGAATCGCATGATTCGTATGCTTTTGTTTGTGTTGTTTGGTGATCTTTCTATTACATTCAAAGATTTTTGGACAAGAAAAAGAATGGAAACCAACACTTCCCAAACCATATCCTAGGCAAATCAAACCAATCAATAAGAAAGGTTGTGTTATTGAGAATTTGAGTTACATTAGGAATCGCATGATTCGTATGCTTGTATTTGGTTTGTTTGGTGATATTTCTATTAATTGCAAAGATTTTCGGACGAGAAAAAGAATGGAAACCTACACTTCCCAAACCATAGCCTAGGAAAATCAAACCAATCAATAAGAAAGGTTGTGTTATTGAGTATTTGAGAAAAATAAGGAATCGCATGATTCGTATTCTTGTGTTTGTGCTGTTTGGTGATCTTTCTATCAAGTTCTATTAAGTTCAAAGATTTTTGGACGAGAAAAATAATGGAAACCAACACTTCCCAAACCATAGCCTAGGCAAATCAAACCAATCAAAAAGAAATGTTGTGTTTTTGAGTATTTGAGAAACATTAGGAATCGCATGATTCGTATGCTTGTGTTTCTGTTTTTTGGTGATCTTTCTATTAAGTTCAAAGATTTTTGGACGAGAAAAAGAATGGAAACCAAGACTTCCCAAACGATAGCCTAGGAAAATCAAACCAATCAATAAGAAAGGTTGTGTTATTGAGTATTTGAGAAACATTAGGAATCGCATGATTCGTATGCTTGTGTTTGTGTTGTTTGATGATCTTTGTATTAAGTTTAAAGATTTTTGTACGAGAGAAAGAATGGAAACCAACACTTACCAAACCATATCCTAGGCAAATCAAACCAATCAATAAGAAAGGTTGTGTTATTGAGTATTTGAGAGGCATTAGGAATCGCATGATTCGTATGCTTGTGTTTGTGTTGTTTGGTGATCTTTCTATTACATTCAAAGATTTTTGGACGAGAAAAAGAATGGACACCAACACTTCCCAAACCATATCCTAGGCAAATCAAACCAATCAATAAGAAATGTTGTGTTATCGAGAATTTGAGAAACATTAGGAATCGCATGATTCGTATGCTTGTGTTTGTGTTCTTTGGTGATCTTTCTATCAAGTTCTATTAAGTTCAAAGATTTTTGGACGAGAAAAAGAATGGAAACCAACACTTCCCAAACCACAGCCTAGGGAAATCAAACCAATCAATAAGAAACGTTGTTTTATTGAGTATTTTTGAGAAACATTAGGAATCGCATGATTCGTATGCTTGTGTTTGTGTTCTTTGGTGATCTTTCTATCAAGTTCTATTAAGTTCAAAGATTTTTGGATGAGAAAAAGAATGGAACCAAACACTTCCTAAACCATAGCCTAGGGAAATCAAACAAATCAATAAGAAACGTTGTTTTTTGAGTATTTTTGAGAAACATTAGGAATCGCATGATTCGTATGCTTGTGTTTGTGTTGTTTGGTGATCTTTCTATCAAGTTCAAAGATTATTGGACGAGAACAAGAATGGAAACCACCACTTCCCAAACCATAGCCTAGGCCAATCAAACCAATCAATAAGAAAGATTGTGTTATTGAGAATTTGAGAAACATTAGGAATCGCATGATTCGTATGCTTGTGTTTGTGTTATTTGATGATCTTTCTATCAAGTTCTAAAAAGTTCAAAGATTGTTGGACGAGAAAAAGAATGGAAACCAACACTTCCCCAACCATAGCCTAGGCAAATCAAACCAATCAATAAGAAAGGTTGTGTTATTGAGAATTTGAGAAACATTAGGAATCGCATGATTCGTATGCTTGTGTTTGGGTTGTTTGGTGATATTTCTATTAAATGCAAAGATTTTTGGACGAGAAAAAGAATGGAAATGAACACTTCCCAAACCATAGCCTTGGGAAATCAAACCAATCAATAAGAAATGTTGTGTTATTGAGTATTTGAGAAACATTAGAAATCGCATGATTCATATGCTTGTGTTTGTGTTGTTTGGTGATCTTTCTATCAAGTTCATAGATTTTTGGACGAGAAAAAGAATGGAAACCAACACTTCTTAAACCATAGCCTATGCAAATCAAACCAATCAATAAGAAACGTTGTGTTATTGAGTATTCGAGAAACATTAGGAATCGCATGATTCGTATGCTTGTGTTTGTGTTGTTTGGTGATCTTTCTATTAAGTTCAAAGATTTTTGGACGAGAAAAAGAATGGAAACCAACACTTCCCAAACCATAGCCTAGGAAAATCAAACCAATCAATAAGAAAGGTTGTGTTATTGAGAATTTGAGAAACATTAGGAATCGCAAGATTCGTATGCTTGTGTTTGTGTTGTTTGGTGATCTTTCTATTAAGTTTAAAGATTATTGGACGAGAAAAAGAATGGAACCCAACACTTCCCAAACCATAGCCTAGGCAAATCAAACCAATCAATAAGAAAGGTTGTGTTATTGAGAATTTGAGAAACATTAGGAATCGCTTATTAGTATGCTTGTTTTTGTGTTGTTTGGTGATCTTGCTATCAAGTTCTATTAAGTTCAAAGATTTTTGGACGAGAAAAAGAATGGAAACCAACACTTGCCAAGCCATAGCCTAGGGAAATCAAACCAATCAATAAGAACGGTTGTGTTAATGAGAATTTGAGAAACATTAGGAGTCGCATGATTCGTATGCTTGTGTTTGTGTTGTTTGGTGATCTTTCTATCAAGTTCTATTAAGTTCAAAGAATTTTGGACGAGAAAAAGAATGGAAACCAACACTTCCCAAACCATATCCTAGGCAAATCAAACCAATCAATAAGAAAGGTTGTGTTATTGACTATTTGAGAAACCCTAGGAATCGCATGATTCGTATGCTTGTGTTTGGGTAGTTTGGTGATCTTTCTATTAATTTCAAAGATTTTTGGACGAGAAAAAGAATGGAAACCAACAATTCCCAATCCATAGCCTAGGCAAATCAAACCAATCAATAAGAAAGGTTGTGTTACTGAGTATTTGAGAAACATTAGGAATCGCATGATTCGTATACTTGTGTTTGTGTTATTTTGTGATCTTTCTATCAAGTTCAAAGATTTTTGGACGAGAAAAAGAATGGAAACCAACACTTCCCAAACCATATCCTATGCAAATCAAACCAATCAATAAAAAAGGTTGTGTTATTGAGAATTAAACATTAGGAATCGCATGATTCGTATGCTTGTGTTTGGGTTGTTTGGTGATCTTTCTATTAATTGCAAAGATTTTTGGACGAGAAAAAGAATGGAAACCAACACTTCCCAAACCATAGCCTAGGGAAATCAAACCAATCAATAAGAAATGTTGTGTTATTGAGTATTTTTTAGAAACATTAAGAATCGCATGATTCGTATGCTTGTGTTTGTGTTGTTTTGTGATCTTTTTATCAAGTTCAAAGATTTTTGGACGAGAGAAAGAATGGAAACCAACACTTACCAAACCATATCCTAGGGAAATCAAACCAATCAATAAGAAAGATTGTGTTATTGAGTATTTGAGAGACATTAGGAATCGCATGATTCGTATGCTTTTGTTTGTGTTGTTTGGTGATCTTTCTATTACATTCAAAGATTTTTGGACAAGAAAAAGAATGGAAACCAACACTTCCCAAACCATATCCTAGGCAAATCAAACCAATCAATAAGAAAGGTTGTGTTATTGAGAATTTGAGTTACATTAGGAATCGCATGATTCGTATGCTTGTATTTGGTTTGTTTGGTGATATTTCTATTAATTGCAAAGATTTTCGGACGAGAAAAAGAATGGAAACCTACACTTCCCAAACCATAGCCTAGGAAAATCAAACCAATCAATAAGAAAGGTTGTGTTATTGAGTATTTGAGAAAAATAAGGAATCGCATGATTCGTATTCTTGTGTTTGTGCTGTTTGGTGATCTTTCTATCAAGTTCTATTAAGTTCAAAGATTTTTGGACGAGAAAAATAATGGAAACCAACACTTCCCAAACCATAGCCTAGGCAAATCAAACCAATCAAAAAGAAATGTTGTGTTTTTGAGTATTTGAGAAACATTAGGAATCGCATGATTCGTATGCTTGTGTTTCTGTTTTTTGGTGATCTTTCTATTAAGTTCAAAGATTTTTGGACGAGAAAAAGAATGGAAACCAAGACTTCCCAAACGATAGCCTAGGAAAATCAAACCAATCAATAAGAAAGGTTGTGTTATTGAGTATTTGAGAAACATTAGGAATCGCATGATTCGTATGCTTGTGTTTGTGTTGTTTGATGATCTTTGTATTAAGTTTAAAGATTTTTGTACGAGAGAAAGAATGGAAACCAACACTTACCAAACCATATCCTAGGCAAATCAAACCAATCAATAAGAAAGGTTGTGTTATTGAGTATTTGAGAGGCATTAGGAATCGCATGATTCGTATGCTTGTGTTTGTGTTGTTTGGTGATCTTTCTATTACATTCAAAGATTTTTGGACGAGAAAAAGAATGGACACCAACACTTCCCAAACCATATCCTAGGCAAATCAAACCAATCAATAAGAAATGTTGTGTTATCGAGAATTTGAGAAACATTAGGAATCGCATGATTCGTATGCTTGTGTTTGTGTTCTTTGGTGATCTTTCTATCAAGTTCTATTAAGTTCAAAGATTTTTGGACGAGAAAAAGAATGGAAACCAACACTTCCCAAACCACAGCCTAGGGAAATCAAACCAATCAATAAGAAACGTTGTTTTATTGAGTATTTT
Organism: Polygonum maritimum; assembly: GCA_963924305.1. NCBI lineage: Eukaryota > Viridiplantae > Streptophyta > Magnoliopsida > Caryophyllales > Polygonaceae > Polygonum > Polygonum maritimum. Next base: position 31,648,149 of record OZ002733.1, on the reverse strand, counting down.
TGAGAAACATTAGGAATCGCATGATTCGTATGCTTGTGTTTGTGTTCTTTGGTGATCTTTCTATCAAGTTCTATTAAGTTCAAAGATTTTTGGATGAGAAAAAGAATGGAACCAAACACTTCCTAAACCATAGCCTAGGGAAATCAAACAAATCAATAAGAAACGTTGTTTTTTGAGTATTTTTGAGAAACATTAGGAATCGCATGATTCGTATGCTTGTGTTTGTGTTGTTTGGTGATCTTTCTATCAAGTTCAAAGATTATTGGACGAGAACAAGAATGGAAACCACCACTTCCCAAACCATAGCCTAGGCCAATCAAACCAATCAATAAGAAAGATTGTGTTATTGAGAATTTGAGAAACATTAGGAATCGCATGATTCGTATGCTTGTGTTTGTGTTATTTGATGATCTTTCTATCAAGTTCTAAAAAGTTCAAAGATTGTTGGACGAGAAAAAGAATGGAAACCAACACTTCCCCAACCATAGCCTAGGCAAATCAAACCAATCAATAAGAAAGGTTGTGTTATTGAGAATTTGAGAAACATTAGGAATCGCATGATTCGTATGCTTGTGTTTGGGTTGTTTGGTGATATTTCTATTAAATGCAAAGATTTTTGGACGAGAAAAAGAATGGAAATGAACACTTCCCAAACCATAGCCTTGGGAAATCAAACCAATCAATAAGAAATGTTGTGTTATTGAGTATTTGAGAAACATTAGAAATCGCATGATTCATATGCTTGTGTTTGTGTTGTTTGGTGATCTTTCTATCAAGTTCATAGATTTTTGGACGAGAAAAAGAATGGAAACCAACACTTCTTAAACCATAGCCTATGCAAATCAAACCAATCAATAAGAAACGTTGTGTTATTGAGTATTCGAGAAACATTAGGAATCGCATGATTCGTATGCTTGTGTTTGTGTTGTTTGGTGATCTTTCTATTAAGTTCAAAGATTTTTGGACGAGAAAAAGAATGGAAACCAACACTTCCCAAACCATAGCCTAGGAAAATCAAACCAATCAATAAGAAAGGTTGTGTTATTGAGAATTTGAGAAACATTAGGAATCGCAAGATTCGTATGCTTGTGTTTGTGTTGTTTGGTGATCTTTCTATTAAGTTTAAAGATTATTGGACGAGAAAAAGAATGGAACCCAACACTTCCCAAACCATAGCCTAGGCAAATCAAACCAATCAATAAGAAAGGTTGTGTTATTGAGAATTTGAGAAACATTAGGAATCGCTTATTAGTATGCTTGTTTTTGTGTTGTTTGGTGATCTTGCTATCAAGTTCTATTAAGTTCAAAGATTTTTGGACGAGAAAAAGAATGGAAACCAACACTTGCCAAGCCATAGCCTAGGGAAATCAAACCAATCAATAAGAACGGTTGTGTTAATGAGAATTTGAGAAACATTAGGAGTCGCATGATTCGTATGCTTGTGTTTGTGTTGTTTGGTGATCTTTCTATCAAGTTCTATTAAGTTCAAAGAATTTTGGACGAGAAAAAGAATGGAAACCAACACTTCCCAAACCATATCCTAGGCAAATCAAACCAATCAATAAGAAAGGTTGTGTTATTGACTATTTGAGAAACCCTAGGAATCGCATGATTCGTATGCTTGTGTTTGGGTAGTTTGGTGATCTTTCTATTAATTTCAAAGATTTTTGGACGAGAAAAAGAATGGAAACCAACAATTCCCAATCCATAGCCTAGGCAAATCAAACCAATCAATAAGAAAGGTTGTGTTACTGAGTATTTGAGAAACATTAGGAATCGCATGATTCGTATACTTGTGTTTGTGTTATTTTGTGATCTTTCTATCAAGTTCAAAGATTTTTGGACGAGAAAAAGAATGGAAACCAACACTTCCCAAACCATATCCTATGCAAATCAAACCAATCAATAAAAAAGGTTGTGTTATTGAGAATTAAACATTAGGAATCGCATGATTCGTATGCTTGTGTTTGGGTTGTTTGGTGATCTTTCTATTAATTGCAAAGATTTTTGGACGAGAAAAAGAATGGAAACCAACACTTCCCAAACCATAGCCTAGGGAAATCGAACCAATCAATAAGAAATGTTGTGTTATTGAGTATTTGAGAAACATTAGGAATCGCATGATTCATATGCTTGTGTTTGTGTTGTTTGGTGATCTGTCTATGAAGTGTAAAGATTTTTGGTCGAGAAAAAGAATAGAAACCAACACTTCCCAAACCATAGCCTAGGCAAATCAAACTAATCAATAAGAAATGTTGTGTTATTGAGTATTTGAGAAACATTAGGAATCGCATGATTCGTATGCTTGTGTTTGTGTTGTTTGGTGATCTTTCTATTAAGTTCAAAGATTTTTTGACGAGAAAAAGAATGGAAACCAACACTTCCCAAACAATAGCCTAGGCAAATCAAACCAATCAATAAGAAAGGTTGTGTTATTGAGTTTTTGAGAAACATAAGGAATCGCATGATTCGTATGCTTGTGTGTTTGTTGTTTGGTGATCCTTCTATCAAGTTCTATTAAGTTCAAAGATTTTTGGACGAGAAAAAATATGGAAACAAACACTTCCCAAAACATAGCCTAGGCAAATCAAACCAATCAATAAGAAATGTTGTGTTATTGAGTATTTGAGAAACATTAGGAATCGCATGATTCGTATGCTTGTGTTTGTGTTATTTTGTGATCTTTCTATCAAGTTCAAAGATTTTTGGACGAGAAAAAGAATGGAAACCAACACTTCCCAAACCCTATCCTATGCAAATCAAGCCAATCAATAAAAAAGGTTGTGTTATTGAGAATTTAAGAAACATTAGGAATCGCATGATTCGTATGCTTGTATTTGGGTTGTTTGGTGATCTTTCTATTAATTGCAAAGATTTTTGGACGAGAAAAAGAATGGAAACCAACACTTCCCAAACCATAGCCTAGGGAAATCAAACCAATCAATAAGAAAGGTTGTGCTATTGAGAATTTGAGAAACATTAGGAATCGCATTATTCGTATGCTTGTGTTTGGGTAGTTTGGTGATCTTTCTATTAATTTCAAAGATTTTTGGACGAGAAAAAGAATGGAAACCAACAATTCCCAATCCATAGCCTAGGCAAATCAAACCAATCAATAAGAAAGGTTGTGTTATTAAGTATTTGAGAAACATTAGGAATCGCATGATTCGTATACTTGTGTTTGTGTTATTTTGTGATCTTTCTATCAAGTTCAAAGATTTTTGGACGAGAAAAAGAATGGAAACCAACACTTCCCAAACCATATCCTATGCAAATCAAACCAATAAATAAAAAAGGTTGTGTTATTGAGAATTTATGAAACATTAGGAATCGCATGATTCGTATGCTTGTGTTTGGGTTGTTTGGTGATCTTTCTATTAATTGCAAAGATTTTTGGACGAGAAAAAGAATGGAAACCAACACTTCCCAAACCATAGCCTAGGTCAATCAAACCAATCAATAAGAAATGTTGTGTTATTGAGTATTTGAGAAACATTAGGAATCGCATGATTCATATGCTTGTGTTTGTGTTGTTTGGTGATCTGTCTATCAAGTTCAAAAATTTTTGGTCGAGAAAAAGAATGGAAACCAACACTTCCCAAACCATAGCCTAGGCAAATCAAACTAATCAATAAGAAATGTTGTGTTATTGAGTATTTGAGAAACATTAGGAATCGCATGATTCGTATGCTTGTGTTTGTGTTGTTTGGTGATCTTTCTATTAAGTTCAAAGATTTTTTGACGAGAAAAAGAATGGAAACCAACACTTCCCAAACAATAGCCTAGGCAAATCAAAGCAATCAATAAGAAAGGTTATGTTATTGAGTATTTGAGAAACTAAAGGAATTGCATGATTCGTATGCTTGTGTTTTTGTTGTTTGGTGATCCTTCTATCAAGTTCTATTAAGTTCAAAGATTTTTGGACGAGAAAAAATATGGAAACCAACACTTCCCAAACCATAGCCTAGGCAAATCAAACCAATCAATAAGAAATGTTGTGTTATTGAGTATTTGAGAAACATTAGGAATCGCATGATTCGTATGCTTGTGTTTGTGTTGTTTGGTGATCTTTCTATTAAGTTCAAAGTTTTTTGGACGAGAAAAAGAATGGAAACCAACACTTCCCAAACCATATCCTAGCCAAATCAAACCAATCAATAAGAAAGGTTGTGTTATTGAGAATTTGAGAAACATTAGGAATTGCATTATTCGTATGCTTGTATTTGGTTTGTTTGGTGATCTTTCTATTAAGTGCAAAGATTTTTGGACGAGAAAAAAATGGAAACCAACACTTCCCAAACCATAGCTTAGGCAAATCAAACCAATCAATAAGAAAGGTTGTGTTATTGAATATTTGAGAAACATAAGGAATCGCATCGTATGCTTGTGGTTGTGTTGTTTGGTTATCTTTCTATGAAGTTCTATTAAGTTCAAAGATTTTTGGATGAGAAAACGAATGGAAACCAACACTTCCCAAACCAAAGCCTAGGCAAATCAAACCTATCAATAAGAAAGGTTGTGTTATTGAGTATTTGAGAAACATAAGGAATCGCATGATTCGTATGCTTGTGTTTGTGTTGTTTGGTGATCTTTCTATCAAGTTCTATTAAGTTCAAAGATTTTTTAACGAGAAAAAGAATGGAAACCAACACTTCCCAAACCATAGCCTATGCAAATCAAACCAATCAATAATAAATGTTGTGTTATTGAGTATTTGAGAAACATTAGGAATCACAAGATTACTATTGTTGTGTTTGTGTTGTATGGTGATCTTTCTATTAAGTTCAAAGATTTTTGGACGAGAAAAAGAATGGAAACCAACACTTCCCAAACCGTATCTTAGGCAAATCAAACCCACCAATAAGAATGGTTGTGTTATTGAGTATTTGAGAAACATTAGGAATCGCATGATTCGTACGCTTATGTTTCTGCTGTTTGATGATCTTTGTATTAAGTTTAAAGATTTTTGGACGAGAAAAAGAATGGAAACCAACACTTCCCAAACCATAGCCTAAGGAAATCAAACCAATCAATAAGAAATGTTGTGTTATTGAGTATTTTTTAGAAACATTAACAATCGCATGATTCGTATGCTTGTGTTTGTGTTGTTTGGTGATCTTTTTATCAAGTTCAAAGATTTTTGGACGAGAGAAAGAATGGAAACCAACACTTACCAAACCATATCCTAGGAAAATCAAACCAATCAATAAGAAAGGTTGTGTTATTGAGTATTTGAGAGACATTAGGAATCGCATGATTCGTATGCTTGTGTTTGTGTTGTTTGGTGATCTTTCTATTACATTCAAAGATTTTTGGACGAGAAAAAGAATGGACACCAACATTTCCCAAACCATATCCTAGGCAAATCAAACCAATCAATAAGAAATGTTGTGTTATCGAGAATTTGAGAAACATTAGGAATCGCATGATTCGTATGCTTGTGTTTGTGTTCTTTGGTGATCTTTCTATCAAGTTCTATTAAGTTCAAAGATTTTTGGACGAGAAAAATAATGGAAACCAACACTTCCCAAACCATAGCCTAGGGAAATCAAACCAATCAATAAGAAACGTTGTTTTATTGAGTATTTTTGAGAAACATTAGGAATCGCATGATTCGTATGCTTGTGTTTGTGTTGTTTGGTGATCTTTCTATCAAGTTCAAAGATTTTTGGATGAGAAAAAGAATGGAAACCAACACTTACCAAACCATAGGCTAGGCAAATCAAACCAATCAATAAGAAAGGTTCTGTTATTGAGAATTTGAGAAACATTAGCAATCACATGATTCGTATGCTTGTATTTGGGTTGTCTGGTGATCTTTCTATTAATTGCAAAGATTTTTGGACGAGAAAAAGAATGGAAACCAACACTTCCCAAACCAAAAAGCCTAGGCAAATCAAACCAATCAATAAGAAAGGTTGTGTTATTGAGAATTTGAGAAACATTAGGAATCGCATGATTCATATGCTTGTGTTTGTGTTGTTTGGCGATCTTTCTATCAAGTTCTATTAAGTTCAAATATTGTTGGACGAGAAAAAGAATGGAAACCAACACTTCCCAAACCGTATCTTAGGCAAATCAAACCTATCAATAAGAAAGGTTGTGTTATTGAGTATTTAAGAAACATTAGGAATCGCATGATTCGTATGCTTGTGTTTGTGTTGTTTGATGATCTTTGTATTAAGTTTAAAGATTTTTGGACGAGAAAAAGAATGGAAACCAACACTTCCCAAACCATAGCCTAGGGAAATCAAACCAATCAATAAGAAATGTTGTGTTATTGAGTATTTTTTAGAAACATTAAGAATCACATGATTCGTATGCTTGTGTTTGTGTTGTTTGGTGATCTTTTTATCAAGTTCAAAGATTTTTGGACGAGAGAAAGAATGGAAACCAACACTTACCAAACCATATCCTAGGCAAATCAAACCAATCAATAAGAAAGGTTGTGTTATTGAGTATTTGAGAGACATTAGGAATCGCATGATTCGTATGCTTGTGTTTGTGTTGTTTGGTGATCTTTCTATTACATTCAAAGATTTTTGGATGAGAAAAAGAATGGAAACCAACACTTCCCAAACCACAGCCTAGGGAAATCAAACCAATCAATAAGAAACGTTGTTTTATTGAGTATTTTTGAGAAACATTAGGAATCGCATGATTCGTATGCTTGTGTTTGTGTTCTTTGGTGATCTTTCTATCAAGTTCTATTAAGTTCAAAGATTTTTGGATGAGAAAAAGAATGGAAACCAACACTTCCTAAACCATAGCCTAGGGAAAACAAACCAATCAATAAGAAACGTTGTTTTATTGAGTATTGTTGAGAAACATTAGGAATCGCATGATTCGTATGTTTGTGTTTGTGTTGTTTGGTGATCTTTCTATCAAGTTCAAAGATTTTTGGACGAGAAAAAGAATGGAAACCAACACATCCCAAACCATAGCCTAGGCCAATCAAACCAATCAATAAGAAAGATTGTGTTATTGAGAATTTGAGAAACATTAGGAATCGCATGATTCGTATGCTTGTGTTTGTGTTATTTGATGATCTTTCTATGAAGTTCTATAAAGTTCAAAGATTGTTGGACGAGAAAAAGAATGGAAACAAACACTTCCCCAACCATAGCCTAGGCAAATCAAACCAATCAATAAGAAAGGTTGTGTTATTGAGAATTTGAGAAACATTAGGAATCGCATGATTCGTATGCTTGTGTTTGGGTTGTTTGGTGATATTTCTATTAAATGCAAAGACTTTTGGACGAGAAAAAGAATGGAAACGAACACTTCCCAAACCATAGCCTTGGGAAATCAAACCAATCAATAAGAAATGTTGTGTTATTGAGTATTTGAGAAACATTAGAAATCGCATGATTCATATGCTTGTGTTTGTGTTGTTTGGTGATCTTTCTATCAAGTTCATAGATTTTTGGACGAGAAAAAGAATGGAAACCAACATTTCTTAAACCATATCCTATGCAAATCAAACCAATCAATAAGAAATGTTGTGTTATTGAGTATTCGAGAAACATTAGGAATCGCATGATTCGTATGCTTGTGTTTGTGTTGTTTGGTGATCTTTCTATTAAGTTCAAAGATTTTTGGACGAGAAAAAGAATGGAAACCAACACTTCCCAAACCATAGCCTAGGCAAATCAAACCAATCAATAAGAAATGTTGAGTTATTGAGTATTTGAGAAACATTAGGAATCACAAGATTCCTATGTTTGTGTTTGTGTTGTTTAGTGATCTTTCTATTAAGTTCAAAGATTTTTGGACGAGAAAAAGAATGGAAACCAACACTTCCCAAACCATATCCTAGGCAAATCAAACCAATCAATAAGAAATGTTGTGTTATTGAGTATTTGAGAAACATTAGGAATCCCATGATTCGTATGCTTGTGTTTGTGTTGTTTGATGATCTTTCTATCAAGTTCAAAGATTTTTGGATGAGAAAAAAAATGGAAACCAACACTTACCAAACCATAGCCTAGGAAAATCAAACCAATCAATAAGAAAGGTTGTGTTATTGAGAATTTGAGAAACATTAGGAATCGCATGATTCGTATGCTTGTGTTTGTGTTGTTTGGTGATCTTTCTATTAAGTTTAAAGATTTTTGGACGAGAAAAAGAATGGAACCCAACACTTCCCAAACCATAGCCTAGGCAAATCAAACCAATCAATAAGAAAGGTTGTGTTATTGAGAATTTGAGAAACATTAGGAATCGCTTATTAGTATGCTTGTGTTTGTGTTGTTTGGTGATCTTGCTATCAAGTTCTATTAAGTTCAAAGATTTTTGGACGAGAAAAAGAATGGAAACCAACACTTGCCAAGCCATAGCCTAGGGAAATCAAACCAATCAATACGAAAGGTTGTGTTAGTGAGAATTTGAGAAACATTAGGAGTCGCATGATTCGTATGCTTTTGTTTGTGTTGTTTGGTGATCTTTCTATCAAGTTCTATTAAGTTCAAAGAATTTTGGACGAGAAAAAGAATGGAAACCAACACTTCCCAAACCATATCCTAGGCAAATCAAACCAATCAATAAGAAAGGTTGTGTTATTGAGTATTTGAGAAACCCTAGGAATCGCATGATTCGTATGCTTGTGTTTGGGTTGTTTGGTGATATTTCTATTAAATGCAAAGATTTTTGGACGAGAAAAAGAATGGAAACGAACACTTCCCAAACCATAGCCTTGGGAAATCAAACCAATCAATAAGAAATGTTCTGTTATTGAGTATTTGAAAAACATTAGAAATCGCATGATTCATATGCTTGTGTTTGTGTTGTTTGGTGATCTTTCTATCAAGTTCATAGATTTTTGGACGAGAAAAAGAATGGAAACCAACACTTCTTAAACCATAGCCTATGCAAATCAAACCAATCAATAAGAAATGTTGTGTTATTGAGTATTCGAGAAACATTAGGAATCGCATGATTCGTATGCTTGTGTTTGTGTTGTTTGGTGATCTTTCTATTAAGTTCAAAGATTTTTGGACGAGAAAAAGAATGGAAACCAACACTTCCCAAACCATAGCCTAGGCAAATCAAACCAATCAATAAGAAATGTTGAGTTATTGAGTATTTGAGAAACATTAGGAATCACAAGATTCCTATGCTTGTGTTTGTGTTGTTTGGTGATCTTTCTATTAAGTTCAAAGATTTTTGGACGAGAAAAAGAATGGAAACCAACACTTCCCAAACCATATCCTAGGCAAATCAAACCAATCAATAAGAAATGTTGTGCTATTGAGTATTTGAGAAACATTAGGAATCCCATGATTCGTATGCTTGTGTTTGTGTTGTTTGATGATCTTTCTATCAAGTTCAAAGATTTTTGGATGAGAAAAAAAATGGAAACCAACACTTCCCAAACCATAGCCTAGGAAAATCAAACCAATCAATAAGAAAGGTTGTGTTATTGAGAATTTGAGAAACATTAGGAATCGCATGATTCGTATGCTTGTGTTTGTGTTGTTTAGTGATCTTTCTATTAAGTTTAAAGATTTTTGGACGAGAAAAAGAATGGAACCCAACACTTCCTAAACCATAGCCTAGGCAAATCAAACCAATCAATAAGAAAGGTTGTGTTATTGAGAATTTGAGAAACATTAGGAATCGCTTATTAGTATGCTTGTGTTTGTGTTGTTTGGTGATCTTGCTATCAAGTTCTATTAAGTTCAAAGATTTTTGGACGAGAAAAAGAATGGAAACTAACACTTGCCAAGCCATAGCCTAGGGAAATCAAACCAATCAATAAGAAAGGTTGTGTTAGTGAGAATTTGAGAAACATTAGGAGTCGAATGATTCGTATGCTTTTGTTTGTGTTGTTTGGTGATCTTTCTATCAAGTTCTATTAAGTTCAAAGAATTTTGGACAAGAAAAAGAATGGAAACCAACACTTCCCAAACCATATCCTAGATAAATCAAACCAATCAATAAGAAAGGTTGTGCTATTGAGTATTTGAGAAACCCTAGGAATCGCATGATTCGTATGCTTGTGTTTGTGTTGTTTGCTGATCTTTCAATTAAGTTCAAAGATTTTTTGACGAGAAAAAAAATTGAAACCAACACTTCCCACACCATAGCCTAGGCAAATCAAACCAATCAATAAGAAAGGTTGTGTTATTGAGAATTTGAGAAACATTAGGAATCGCATGATTCGTATGCTTGTGTTTGGGTAGTTTGGTGATGTTTCTATTAATTTCAAAGATTTTTGGACGAGAAAAAGAATGGAAACCAACAATTCCCAATCCATAGCCTAGGCAAATCAAACCAATCAATAAGAAAGGTTGTGTTATTGAGAATTTGAGAAACATTAGGAATCGCATTATTCGTATGCTTGTGTTTGGGTAGTTTGGTGATCTTTCTATTAATTTCAAAGATTTTTGGACGAGAAAAAGAATGGAAACCAACAATTCCCAATCCATAGCCTAGGCAAATCAAACCAATCAATAAGAAAGGTTGTGTTATTAAGTATTTGAGAAACATTAGGAATCGCATGATTCGTATACTTGTGTTTGTGTTATTTTGTGATCTTTCTATAAAGTTCAAAGATTTTTGGACGAGAAAAATAATGGAAACCAACACTTTCCAAACCATATCCTATGCAAATCAAACCAATCAATAAAAAAGGTTGTGTTATTGAGAATTTATGAAACATTAGGAATCGCATGATTCGTATGCTTGTGTTTGGGTTGTTTGGTGATCTGTCTATCAAGTTCAAAGATTTTTGTTCGAGAAAAAGAATGGAAACCAACACTTCCCAAACCATAGCCTAGGCAAATCAAACTAATCAATAAGACATGTTGTGTTATTGAGTATTTGAGAAACATTAGGAATCGCATGATTCGTATGCTTGTGTTTGTGTTGTTTGGTGATCTTTCTATTAAGTTCAAAGATTTTTTGACGAGAAAAAGAATGGAAACCAACACTTCCCAAACAATAGCCTAGGCAAATCAAACCAATCAATAAGAAAGGTTGTGTTATTGAGTATTTGAGAAACATAAGGAATCGCATGATTCGTATGCTTGTGTTTTTGTTGTTTGGTGATCCTTCTATCAAGTTCAAAGATTTTTGGTCGAGAAAAAGAATGGAAATCAACACTTCCCAAACCATAGGCAAGGCAAATCAAACTAATCAATAAGAAATGTTGTGTTATTGAGTATTTGAGAAACATTAGGAATCGCATGATTCGTATGCTTGTGTTTGTGTTTTTTGGTGATCTTTCTATTAAGTTCAAAGATTTTTCGACGAGAAAAAGAATGGAAACCAACACTTCCCAAACCATAGCCTAGGCAAATCAAACCAATCAATAAGAAAGGTTGTGTTATTGAGTATTTGAGAAACATAAAGAATCGCATGATTCGTATGCTTGTGTTTGTGTTGTTTGGTGATCTTTCTATTAAGTTCAAAGATTTTTGGACGAGAAAAAGAATGGAAACCAACACTTCCCAAACCATATCCTAGGCAAATCAAACCAATCAATAAGAAAGGTTGTGTTATTGAGAATTTGAGAAACATTAGGAATCGCGTGATTCGTATGCTTGTATTTGATTTGTTTGGTGATCTTTCTATTAATTGCAAAGATTTTTGGACGAGAAAAAAATGGAAACCAACACTTCCCAATCCATAGCATAGGCAAATCAAACCAATCAATAAGAAAGGTTGTGTTATTGAGTATTTGAGAAACATAAGGAATCGCATGATTCGTATGCTTGTGTTTGTGTTGTTTGGTGATCTTTCTATCAAGTTCTATTAAGTTCAAAGATTTTTGGATGAGAAAAAGAATGGAAACCAACACGACCCAAACCATAGCCTAGGCAAATCAAACCTATCAATAAGAAAGGTTGTGTTATTGAGTATTTGAGAAACATAAGGAATCGCATGATTCGTATGCTTGTGTTTGTGTTGTTTGGTGATCTTTCTATCAAGTTCTATTAAGTTCAAAGATTTTTGAACGAGAAAAACAATGGAAACCAACACTTCCCAAACCATAGCCTAGGCAAATCAAACCAATCAATAATAAATGTTGTGTTATTGAGTATTTGAGAAACATTAGGAATCACAAGATTCCTATGCTTGTGTTTGTGTTGTATGGTGATCTTTCTATTAAGTTCAAAGATTTTTGGACGAGAAAAAGAATGGAAACCAACACTTCCCAAACCATATCCTAGGCAAATCAAACCAATCAATAAGAAATGTTGTGTTATTGAGTATTTGAGAAACATTAGGAATCCCATGATTCGTATGCTTGTGTTTGTGTTGTTTGGTGATCTTTCTATCAAGTTCAAAGATTTTTGGACGAGAAAAAGAATGGAAACCAACACTTCCCAAACCATATCCTAGGCAAATCAAACCAATCAATAAGAAATGTTGTGTTATTGAGTATTTGAGAAACATTAGGAATCCCATGATTCGTATGCTTGTGTTTGTGTTGTTTGGTGATCTTTCTATCAAGTTCAAAGATTTTTGGACGAGAAAAAGAATGGAAACCAACACTTCCCAAACCATAGCCTAGGCAAATCAAACTACTCAATAAGAAATGTTGTGTTATTGAGTATTTGAGAAACATTAGGAATCGCATGATTCGTATGCTTGTGTTTGTGTTGTTTGGTGATCTTTCTATCAAGTTTTATTAGTTCAAAGAGTTTTGGACGAGTGAAAGAATGGAAACCAACACTTCCCAAACCATAGCCTAGGCAAATCAAACAAATCAATAAGAAAGGTTTTGTTATTGAGAACTTGAGAAACATAAGGAATCGCATGATTCGTATGCTTGTGTTTGTGTTGTTTGGTGATCTTTCTATTAAGTTCAAAGATTTTTGGACGAGAAAAAGAATGGAAACCAACACTTCCCAAACCATAGCCTAGGCAAATCAAACCAATCAATAATAAATGTTGTGTTATTGAGTATTTGAGAAACATTAGGAATCACAAGATTCCTATGCTTGTGTTTGTGTTGTATGGTGATCTTTCTATTAAGTTCAAAGATTTTTGGACGAGAAAAAGAATGGAAACCAACACTTCCCAAACCATATCCTAGGCAAATCAAACCAATCAATAAGAAATGTTGTGTTATTGAGTATTTGAGAAACATTAGGAATCCCATGATTCGTATGCTTGTGTTTGTGTTGTTTGGTGATCTTTCTATTAAGTTCAAATATTTTTCGACGAGAAAAAGAATGGAAACCAACACTTCCCAAACCATAGCCTAGGCCAATCAAACCAATCAATAAGAAAGGTTGTGTTATTGATTATTTGAGAAACATTAGGAATCGCATGATTCGTATGCTTGTGTTTGTGTCGTTTGGTGATCTTTCTATTAAGTTCAAAGATTTTTCGACGAGAAAAAGAATGGAAACCAACACTTCCCAAACCATAGCCTAGGGAAATCAAACCAATCAATATGAAAGGTTGTGTTATAGAGAATTTGAGAAACATTAGGAATCGCATGATTCGTATGCTTGTGTTTGTGTTGTTTGGTGATCCTTCTATCAAGATTTATTAGTTCAAAGAGTTTTGGACGAGTGAAAGAATGGAAACAAACACTTCCCAAACCATAGCCTAGGCAAATCAAACAAATCAATAAGAAAGGTTCTGTTATTGAGAACTTGAGAAACATAAGGAATCGCATGATTCGTATGCTTGTGTTTGTGTTGTTTGGTGATCTTTCTATTAAGTTCAAAGATTTTTGGACGAGAAAAAGAATGGAAACCAACACTTCCCAAACCATAGCCTAGGCAAATCAAACCAATCAATAAGAAAGGTTGTGTTATTGAGTATTTGAGAAACATAAAGAATCGCATGATTCGTATGCTTGTGTTTTTGTTGTTTGGTGATCCTTCTATCAAGTTCTATTAAGTTCAAAGATTTTTGGACGAGAAAAAGAATGGAAACCAACACTTCCCAAACCATAGCCTAGGCAAATCAAATCAATCAATAAGAAATGTTGTGTTATTGAGTATTTGAGAAACATTAGGAATCGCATGATTCGTATGCTTGTGTTTGTGTTGTTTGGTGATCTTTCTATTAAGTTCAAAGATTTTTGGACGAGAAAAAGAATGGAAACCAACACTTCCCAAACCATATCCTAGGCAAATCAAACCAATCAATAAGAAAGGTTGTGTTATTGAGAATTTGAGAAACATTAAGAATCGCATGATTCGTATGCTTGTATTTGATTTGTTTGGTGATCTTTCTATTAATTGCAAAGATTTTTGGACGAGAAAAAATGGAAACCAACACTTCCGAATCCATAGCCTCGGCAAATCAAACCAATCAATAAGAAAGGTTGTGTTATTGAGTATTTGAGAAACATAAGGAATCGCATGATTCGTATGCTTGTGTTTGTGTTGTTTGGTGATCTTTCTATCAAGTTCTATTAAGTTCAAAGATTTTTGGATGAGAAAAAGAATGGAAACCTACACGTCCCAAACCATAGCCTAGGCAAATCAAACCTATCAATAAGAAAGGTTGTGTTATTGAGTATTTGAGAAACATAAGGAATCGCATGATTCGTATGCTTGTGTTTGTGTTGTTCGGTGATCTTTCTATCAAGTTCTATTAAGTTCAAAGATTTTTGAACGAGAAAAACAATGGAAACCAACACTTCCCAAACCATAGCCTAGGCAAATCAAACCAATCAATAATAAATGTTGTGTTATTGAGTATTTGAGAAACATTAGGAATCACAAGATTCCTATGCTTGTGTTTGTGTTGTATGGTGATCTTTCTATTAAGTTCAAAGATTTTTGGACGAGAAAAAGAATGGAAACCAACACTTCCCAAACCATATCCTAGGCAAATCAAACCAATCAATAAGAAATGTTGTGTTATAGAGAATTTGAGAAACATTAGGAATCGCATGATTCGTATGCTTGTGTTTGTGTTGTTCGGTGATCTTTCTATCAAGTTTTATTAGTTCAAAGAGTTTTGGACGAGTGAAAGAATGGAAACCAACACTTCCCAAACCATAGCCTAGGCAAATCAAACAAATCAATAAGAACGGTTTTGTTATTGAGAACTTGAGAAACATAAGGAATCGCATGATTCGTATGCTTGTGTTTGTGTTATTTGGTGATCTTTCTATCAAGTTCTATTAAGTTCAAAGATTTTTGAGCGAGAAAAAGAATGGAAACCAACACTTGCCAAACCATATCCTAGGCAAATGAAACCAATCAATAAGAAAGGTTGTGTTATTGAGAATTTAAGAAACATTAGGAATCGCATGATTCGTATGCTTGTGTTTGGGTTTTTTGGTGATATTTCTATTAATTGTAAAGATTTTTGGACGAGAAAAAGAATGGAAACCAACACTTCCCAAACCATAGCCTAGGGAAATCAAACCAATCAATAAGAAATGTTGAGTTATTGAGTATTTGAGAAACATTAGGAATCGCATGATTCATATGCTTGTGTTTGTGTTGTTTGGTGATCTTTCTATCAAGTTCTATTAAGTTCAAAGATTTTTGAACGAGAAAAAGAATGGAAACCAACACTTCCCAAGCCATAGCCTAGGCAAATCAAACCAATCAATAATAAATGTTGTGTTATTGAGTATTTGAGAAACATTAGGAATCATAAGATTCGTATGCTTGTGTTTGTGTTGTATGGTGATCTTTCTATTAAGTTCAAAGATTTTTGGACGAGAAAAAGAATGGAAAGCAATACTTCCCAAACCATATCCTAGGCAAATCAAACCAATCAATAAGAAAGGTTGTGTTATTGAGAATTTAAGAAACATTAGGAATCGCATGATTCGTATGCTTGTGTTTGGGTTGTTTGGTGATATTTCTATTAATTGGAAAGATTTTTGGACGAGAAAAAGAATGGAAACCAACACTTCCCAAACCATAGCCTAGGGAAATAAAACCAATCAATAAGAAATGTTGAGTTATTGAGTAATTGAGAAACATTAGGAATCGCATGATTCATATGCTTGTGTTTGTGTTGTTTGGTGATCTTTCTATCAAGTTCTATTAAGTTCAAAGATTTTTGAACGAGAAAAAGAATGGAAACCAACACTTCCCAAACCATAGCCTAGGCAAATCAAACCAATCAATAATAAATGTTGTGTTATTGAGAATTTAAGAAACATTAGGAATCGCATGATTCGTATGCTTGTGTTTGGGTTGTTTGGTGATATTTCTATTAATTGCAAAGATTTTTGGACGAGAAAAAGAATGGAAACCAACACTTCCCAAACTATATCCTAGGCAAATCAAACCAATCAATAAGAAAGGTTGTGTTATTGAGAATTTAAGAAACATTAGGAATCGCATGATTCGTATGCTTGTGTTTGGGTTGTTTGGTGATATTTCTATTAATTGCACAGATTTTTGGACGAGAAAAAGAATGGAAACTAACACTTCCCAAACTATAGCCTAGGGAAATCAAACCAATCAATAAGAAATGTTGAGTTATTGAGTATTTGAGAAACATTAGGAATCGCATGATTCATATGCTTGTGTTTGTGTTGTTTGGTGATCTTTCTATCAAGTTCAAAGATTTTTGGTCGAGAAAAAGAATGGAAACCAACACTTCCGAAACCATAGCCTAGGCAACTCAAACTAATCAATAAGAAATGTTGTATTATTGAGTATTTGAGAAACATTAGGAATCGCATGATTCGTATGCTTGTGTTTGTGTTGTTTGGTGATCTTTCTATTAAGTTCAAAGATTTTTTGACGAGAAAAAGAATGGAAACCAACACTTCCCAAACCATAGCCTAGGCAAATCAAACCAATCAATAACAAAGGTTGTGTTATTGAGTATTTGAGAAACATAAGGAATCGCATGATTCGTATGCTTGTGTTTTTGTTGTTTGGTGATCCTTCTATCAAGTTCTATTAAGTTCAAAGATTTTTGGACGAGAAAAAGAATGGAAACCAACACTTCCCAAACCATAGCCTAGGCAAATCAAATCAATCAATAAGAAATGTTGTGTTATTGAGTATTTGAGAAACATTAGGAATCGCATGATTCGTATGCTTGTGTTTGTGTTGTTTGGTGATCTTTCTATCAAGTTCTATTAAGCTCAAAGATTTTTGAACGAGAAAAAGAATGGAAACCAACACTTCCCAAACCATAGCCTAGGCAAATCAAACCAATCAATAATAAATGTTGTGTTATTGAGTATTTGAGAAACATTAGGAATCACAAGATTCCTATGCTTGTGTTTGTGTTGTTTGGTGATCTTTCTATTAAGTTCAAAGATTTTTGGACGAGAAAAAGAATGGAAACCAACACTTCCCAAACCATATCCTAGGCAAATCAAACCAGTCAATAAGAGAGGTTGTGTTATTGAGAATTTGAGAAACATTAGGAATCGCATGATTCGTGTGCTTGTATTTGGTTTGTTTGGTGATCTTTCTATTAATTGCAAAGATTTTTGGACGAGAAAAAAATCGAAACCAACACTTCCCAAACCATAGCCTAGGCAAATCAAACCAATCAATAAGAAAGGTTGTGTTATTGAGTATTTGAGAAACATAAGGAATCGCATGATTCGTATGCTTGTGTTTGTGTTGTTTGGTGATCTTTCTATCAAGTTCTATTAAGTTCAAAGATTTTTGAACAAGAAAAAGAATGGAAACCAACACTTCCCAAACCATAGCCTAGGCAAATCAAACCAATCAATAACAAAGGTTGTGTTATTGAGTATTTGAGAAACATAAGGAATCGCATGATTCGTATGCTTGTGTTTTTGTTGTTTGGTGATCCTTCTATCAAGTTCTATTAAGTTCAAAGATTTTTGGACGAGAAAAAGAATGGAAACCAACACTTCCCAAACCATAGCCTAGGCAAATCAAATCAATCAATAAGAAATGTTGTGTTATTGAGTATTTGAGAAACATTAGGAATCGCATGATTCGTATGCTTGTGTTTGTGTTGTTTGGTGATCTTTCTATCAAGTTCTATTAAGTTCAAAGATTTTTGAACGAGAAAAAGAATGGAAACCAACACTTCCCAAACCATAGCCTAGGCAAATCAAACCAATCAATAATAAATGTTGTGTTATTGAGTATTTGAGAAACATTAGGAATCACAAGATTCGTATGCTTGTGTTTGTGTTGTTTGGTGATCTTTCTATTAAGTTCAAAGATTTTTGGACGAGAAAAAGAATGGAAACCAACACTTCCCAAACCATATCCTAGGCAAATCAAACCAGTCAATAAGAAAGGTTGTGTTATTGAGAATTTGAGAACCATTAGGAATCGCATGATTCGTGTGCTTGTATTTGGTTTGTTTGGTGATCTTTCTATTAATTGCAAAGATTTTTGGACGAGAAAAAAATGGAAACCAACACTTCCCAAACCATAGCCTAGGCAAATCAAACCAATCAATAAGAAAGGTTGTGTTATTGAGTATTTGAGAAACATAAGGAATCGCATGATTCGTATGCTTGTGTTTGTGTTGTTTGGTGATCTTTCTATCAAGTTCTATTAAGTTCAAAGAATTTTGGACGAGAAAAAAAATGGAAACCAAGAGTTCCCAAACCATATCCTAGGCAAATCAAACCAATCAATAAGAAAGGTTGTGTTATTGAGTATTTGAGAAACCCTAGGAATCGCATGATTCGTATGCTTGTGTTTGTGTTGTTTGCTGATCTTTCTATTAAGTTCAAAGATTTTTTGACGAGGAAAAAAATTGAATCCAACACTTCCCACACCATAGCCTAGGCAAATCAAACCAATCAATAAGAAAGGTTGTGTTATTGCGAATTTGAGAAACATTAGGAATCGCATGATTCGTATGCTTGTGTTTGGATAGTTTGGTGATCTTTCTATTAATTTCAAAAAATTTTGGACGAGAAAAAGAATGGAAACCAACAATTCCCAAACCATAGCCTAGGCAAATCAAAACCAATCAATAAGAAAGGTTGTGTTATTGAGTATTTGAGAAACATTAGGAATCGCATGATTCGTATGCTTGTGTTTGTGTTATTTTGTGATCTTTCTATCAAGTTCAAAGATTTTTGGACGAGAAAAAGAATGGAAACCAACACTTCCCAAACCATGTCCTAGGCAAATCAAACCAATCAATAAAAAAGGTTGTGTTATTTAGAATTTAAGAAACATTAAGAATCGCATGATTCGTATGCTTGTGTTTGGGTTGTTTGGTGATCTTTCTATTAATTGCAAAGATTTTTGGACGAGAAAAAGAATGGAAATCAACACTTCCCAAACCATAGCCTAGGGAAATCAAACCAATCAATAAGAAATGTTGTGTTATTGAGTATTTGAGAAACATTAGGAATCGCATGATTCATATGCTTGTGTTTGTGTTGTTTGGTGATCTTTCTATCAAATTCAAAGATTTTTGGTCGAGAAAAAGAATGGAAACCAACACTTTCCAAACCATAGCCTAGGCAAATCAAACTACTCAATAAGAAATGTTGTGTTATTGAGTATTTGAGAAACATTAGGAATCGCATGATTCGTATGCTTGTGTTTGTGTTGTTTGGTGATCTTTCTATTAAGTTCAAAGATTTTTTGACGAGAAAAAGAATGGAAACCAACACTTCCCAAACCATAGCCTAGGCAAATCAAACCAATCAATAAGAAAGGTTGTGTTATTGAGTATTTGAGAAACATAAGAAATAGCATGATTCGTATGCTTGTGTTTTTGTTGTTTGGTGATCCTTCTATCAAGTTCTATTAAGTTCAAAGATTTTTGGACGAGAAAAAGAATGGAAACCAACACTTCCCAAACTAGCGGTGTTCAACGGGTCGGGTCGGGTCGACCCGCGGCCCGTAGTGCGGGTTGCGGTCCGACCCGCGACCCGCAAAAAATTTAAGAAGTGACCCGCGACCCGACCCGTGACCCGACCCGCGGGTTTGCAGGTTTTGCGGGTCGGGTTGCGGGTCGACCCGTTGGCCCGTTTGACTTGGTCAAGCTCGTATTTTTTTTGCAAAACGAATATAAACTGTAGATCGACCTCAAATACGGTGAATTATTTAAAATATATATGTATTTTAATACTAGTAAAACTATTAAACGACATATTAATCCTAAAAAATACATTTTAATACTAATAAAACAATAAATATTAGTATCAAAACATATATTTTTTCTTAAAAATACCTTTTAATAATAATAAAACAATAAAAATATATATATTTTTAAAATGTAACGGGTCGCGGGTCGACCCGCAAACCCGCGGGTTTAACCCGACCCGACCCGCAACCCGCAAACTCCAAAAAATTGACCCGCGACCCGACCCGTTATGTGCGGGTCGGGCGCCCGACCCGCGAATTGAGGGTCGGGTCGCTGCGGGTTGCGGGTGACCCAACCCGTTGAACACCCCTATCCCAAACCATAGCCTAGGCAAATCAAATCAATCAATAAGAAATGTTGTGTTATTAAGTATTTGAGAAACATTAGGAATCGCATGATTCGTATGCTTGTGTTTGTGTTGTTTGGTGATCTTTCTATTAAGTTCAAAGATTTTTGGACGAGAAAAAGAATGGAAACCAACACTTCCCAAACCATATCCTAGGCAAATCAAACCAATCAATAAGAAAGGTTGTGTTATTGAGAATTTGAGAAACATTAGGAATCGCATGATTCGTATGCTTGTATTTGGTTTGTTTGGTGATCTTTCTATTAATTGCAAAGATTTTTGGACGAGAAAAAAATGGAAACCAACACTTCCCAAAACATAGCCTAGGCAAATCAAACCAATCAATAAGAAAGGTTGTGTTATTGCGTATTTGAGAAACATAAGGAATCGCATGATTCGTATGCTTGTGTTTGTGTTGTTTGGTGATCTTTCTATCGAGTTCTATTAAGTTCAAAGATTTTTGGATGAGAAAAAGAATGGAAACCAACACTTCCCAAACCATAGCCTAGGCAAATCAAACCTATCAATAAGAAAGGTTGTGTTATTGAGTATTTGAGAAACATAAGGAATCGCATGATTCGTAAGCTTGTGTTTGTGTTGTTTGGTGATCTTTCTATCAAGTTCTATTAAGCTCAATGATTTTTGAACGAGAAAAAGAATGGAAACCAACACTTCCCAAACCATAGCCTAGGAAAATCAAACCAATCAATAAGAAAGGTTGTGTTATTGAGAATTTGAGAAACATTAGGAATCGCATGATTCGTATGCTTGTGTTTGTGTTGTTTGGTGATCTTTCTATTAAGTTTAAAGATTATTGGACGAGAAAAAGAATGGAACCCAACACTTCCCAAACCATAGCCTAGGCAAATCAAACCAAGCAATAAGAAAGGTTGTGTTATTGAGAATTTGAGAAACATTAGGAGTCGCATGATTCGTATGCTTGTGTTTGTGTTTTTTGGTGATCTTTCTATCAAGTTCTATTAAGTTCAAAGAATTTTGGACGAGAAAAAGAATGGAAACCAACACTTCCCAAACCATATCCTAGGCAAATCAAACCAATCAATAAGAAAGGTTGTGTTATTGAGTATTTGAGAAACCCTAGGAATCGCATGATTCGTATGCTTGTGTTTGTGTTGTTTGCTGATCTTTCTATTAAGTTCAAAGATTTTTTGACGAGAAAAAAAATTGAAACCAACACTTCCCACACCATAGCCTAGGCAAATCAAACCAATCAATAAGAAAGGTTGTGTTATTGAGAATTTGAGAAACATTAGGAATCGCATGATTCGTATGCTTGTGTTTGAATAGTTTGGTGATCTTTCTATTAATTTCAAAGATTTTTGGACGAGAAAAAGAATGTAAACCAACAATTCCCAAACCATAGCCTAGGAAAATCAAACCAATCAATAAGAAAGGTTGTGTTATTGAGTATTTGAGAAACATTAGGAATCGCATGATTCGTATGCTTGTGTTTGTGTTATTTTGTGATCTTTCTATCAAGTTCAAAGATTTTTGGACAAGAAAAAGAATGGAAACCAACACTTCCCAAACCATATCCTAGGCAAATCAAACAAATCAATAAAAAAGGTTTTGTTATTGTGAATTTAAGAAACATTAGGAATCACATGATTCGTATGCTTGTGTTTGGGTTGTTTGGTGATCTTTCTATTAATTGCACAGATTTTTGGACGAGAGAAAAAGAATGGAAACCAATACTTCCCAAACCATAGCATAGGGAAATCAAACCAATCGATAAGAAATGTTGTGTTATTGAGTGTTTGAGAAACATTAGGATCGCATGATTTATATGCTTGTGTTTGTGTTGTTTAGTGATCTTTCTATCAAGTTCAAAGATTTTTGGTCGAGAAAAAGAATGGAAACCAACACTTCCGAAACCATAGCCTAGGCAACTCAAACTAATCAATAAGAAATGTTGTGTTATTGAGTATTTGAGAAACATTAGGAATCGCATGATTCGTATGCTTGTGTTTGTGTTGTTTGGTGATCTTTCTATTAAGTTCAAAGATTTTTTGACGATAAAAAGAATGGAAACCAACACTTCCCAAACCATAGCCTAGGCAAATCAAACCAATCAATGACAAAGGTTGTGTTATTGAGTATTTGAGAAACATAAGGAATCGCATGATTCGTATGCTTGTGTTTTTGTTGTTTGGTGATCCTTCTATCAAGTTCTATTAAGTTCAAAGATTTTTTGACGAGAAAAAAAATGGAAACCAACACTTCCCAAACCATAGCCTAGGCAAATCAAACCAATCAATAAGAAAGGTTGTGTTATTGAGTATTTGAGAAACATTAGGAATCGCATGATTCGTATGCTTGTGTTTTTGTTATTTTGTGATCTTTCTATCAAATTCAAAGATTTTTGGACAAGAAAAAGAATGGAAACCAACACTTCCCAAACATATCCTAGGCAAATCAAACAAATCAATAAAAAAGGTTTTGTTATTGAGAATTTAAGAAACATTAGGAATCGCATGATTCGTATGCTTGTGTTTGGGTGGTTTGGTGATCTTTCTATTAATTGCAAAGATTTTTGGACGAGAAAAAGAATGGAAACCAATACTTCCCAAACCATAGCATAGGGAAATCAAACCAATCAATAAGAAATGTTGTGTTATTGAGTGTTTGAGAAGCATTAGGATCGCATGATTCATATGCTTGTGTTTGTGTTGTTTAGTGATCTTTCTATCAAGTTCAAAGATTTTTGGTCGAGAAAAAGAATGGAAACCAACACTTCCGAAACCATAGCCTAGGCAACTCAAACTAATCAATAAGAAATGTTGTGTTATTGAGTATTTGAGAAACATTAGGAATCGCATGATTCGTATGCTTGTGTTTGTGTTGTTTGGTGATCTTTCTATTAAGTTCAAAGATTTTTTGACGAGAAAAAGAATGGAAACCAACACTTCGCAAACCATAGCCTAGGCAAATCAAACCAATCAATAACAAAGGTTGTGTTATTGAGTATTTGAGAAACATAAGGAATCGCATGATTCGTATGCTTGTGTTTTTGTTGTTTGGTGATCCTTCTATCAAGTTCTATTAAGTTCAAAGATTTTTGGACGAGAAAAAGAATGGAAACCACCACTTCCCAAACCATAGCCTAGGCAAATCAAATCAATCAATAAGAAATGTTGTGTTATTGACTATTTGAGAAACATTAGGAATCGCATGATTCGTATGCTTGTGTTTGTGTTGTTTGGTGATCTTTCTATCAAGTTCTATTAAGTTCAAAGATTTTTGAACGAGAAAAAGAATGGAAACCAACACTTCCCAAACCATAGCCTAGGCAAATCAAACCAATCAATAACAAAGGTTGTGTTATTGAGTATTTGAGAAACATAAGGAATCGCATGATTCGTATGCTTGTGTTTTTGTTGTTTGGTGATCCTTCTATCAAGTTCTATTAAGTTCAAAGATTTTTGGACGAGAAAAAGAATGGAAACCAACACTTCCCAAACCATAGCCTAGGCAAATCATGCTAATCAATAAGAAATGTTGTGTTATTGAGTATTTGAGAAACATTAGGAATCGCATGATTCGTATGCTTGTGTTTGTGTTGTTTGGTGATCTTTCTATTAAGTTCAAAGATTTTTTGACGAGAAAAAAAATGGAAACCAACACTTCCCAAACCATAGCCTAGGCAAATCAAACCAATCAATAACAAAGGTTGTGTTATTGAGTATTTGAGAAACATAAGGAATCGCATGATTCGTATGCTTGTGTTTTTGTTGTTTGGTGATCCTTCTATCAAGTTCTATTAAGTTCAAAGATTTTTGGACGAGAAAAAGAATGGAAACCAACACTTCCCAAACTATAGCCTAGGCAAATCAAATCAATCAATAAGAAATGTTGTGTTATTGAGTATTTGAGAAACATTAGGAATCGCATGATTCGTATGCTTGTGTTTGTGTTGTTTGGTGATCTTTCTATCAAGTTCTATTAAGTTCAAAGATTTTTGAACGAGAAAAATAATCGAAACCAACACTTCCCAAACCATAGCCTAGGCAAATCAAACCAATCAATAATAAATGTTGTGTTATTAAGTATTTGAGAAACATTAGGAATCACAAGATTCCTATGCTTGTGTTTGTGTTGTTTGGTGATCTTTCTATTAAGTTCAAAGTCTTTTGGACGAGAAAAAGAATGGAAACCAACACTTCCCAAACCATATCCTAGGCAAATCAAACCAGTCAATAAGAAAGGTTGTGTTATTGAGAATTTGAGAAACATTAGGAATCGCATGATTCGTGTGCTTGTATTTGGTTTGTTTGGTGATCTTTCTATTAATTGCAAAGATTTTTGGACGAGAAAAAAATGGAAACCAACACTTCCCAAACCATAGCCTAGGCAAATCAAACCAATCAATAAGAAAGGTTGTGTTATTGAGTATTTGAGAAACATAAGGAATCGCATGATTCGTATGCTTGTGTTTGTGTTGTTTGGTGATCTTTCTATCAAGTTCTATTAAGTTCAAAGAATTTTGGACGAGAAAAAGAATGGAAACCAACAGTTCCTAAACCATATCCTAGGCAAATCAAACCAATCAATAAGAAAGGTTGTGTTATTGAGTATTTGAGAAACCCTAGGAATCGCATGATTCGTATGCTTGTGTTTGTGTTGTTTGCTGATCTTTCTATTAAGTTCAAAGATTTTTTGACGAGGAAAAAAATTGAACCCAACACTTCCCACACCATAGCCTAGGCAAATCAAACCAATCAATAAGAAAGGTTGTGTTATTGAGAATTTGAGAAACATTAGGAATCGCATGATTCGTATGCTTGTGTTTGGGTAGTTTGGTGATCTTTCTATTAATTTCAAAAAATTTTGGACGAGAAAAAGAATGGAAACCAACAATTCCCAAACCATAGCCTCGGCAAATCAAAACCAATCAATAAGAAAGGTTGTGTTATTGAGTATTTGAGAAACATTAGGAATCGCATGATTCGTATGCTTGTGTTTGTATTATTTTGTGATCTTTCTATCAAGTTCAAAGATTTTTGGACGAGAAAAAGAATGGAAACCAACACTTCCCAAACCATATCCTAGGCAAATCAAACCAATCAATAAAAAAGGCTGTGTTCTTGAGAATTTAAGAAACATTAAGAATCTCATGATTCGTATGCTTGTGTTTGGGTTGTTTTGTGATCTTTCTATTAATTGCAAAGACTTTTGGACGAGAAAAAGAATGGAAATCAACACTTCCCAAACCATAGCCTAGGGAAATCAAACCAATCAATAAGAAATGTTGTGTTATTGAGTATTTGAGAAACATTAGGAATCGCATGATTCATATGCTTGTGTTTGTGTTGTTTGGTGATCTTTCTATCAAATTCAAAGATTTTTGGTCGAGAAAAAGAATGGAAACCAACACTTCCCAAACCATAGCCTAGGCAAATCAAACTACTCAATAAGAAATGTTGTGTTATTGAGTATTTGAGAAACATTAGGAATCGCATAATTCGTATGCTTGTGTTTGTGTTGTTTGGTGATCTTTCTATTAAGTTCAAAGATTTTTTGACGAGAAAAAGAATGGAAACCAACACTTCCCAAACCATAGCCTAGGCAAATCAAACCAATCAATAAGAAAGGTTGTGTTATTGAGTATTTGAGAAACATAAGGAATCGCATGATTCGTATGCTTGTGTTTTTGTTGTTTGGTGATCTTTCTATCAAGTTCTATTAAGTTCAAAGATTTTTGGACGAGAAAAAGAATGGAAACCAACATTTCCCAAACTAGCGGTGTTCAACGGGTCGGGTCGGGTCGACCCGCGGCCCGTAGTGCGGGTTGCGGTCCGACCCGCGACCGGCAAAAAATTTAAGAAGTGACCCGCGACCCGACCCGTGACCCGACCCGCGGGTTTGCGGGTTTTGCGGGTCGGGTTACGGGTCGATCCGTTGGCCCGTTTGACTTGGTCAAGCTCGTATTTTTTTTGCAAAACGAATATAAACTGTAGATCGACCTCAAATACGGTGAATTTTTTAAAATATATATGTATTTTAATACTAGTAAAACTATTAAACGACATATTAATCCTAAAAAATACATTTTAATACTAATAAAACAATAAATATTAGTATCAAAACATATATTTTTTCTTAAAAATACATTTTAATAATAATAAAACAATAAAAATATATATATTTTTAAAATGTAACGGGTCGCGGGTCGACCCGCAAACCCGCGGGTTTAACCCGACCCGACCCGCAACCCGCAAACTCCAAAAAATTGACCCGCGACCCGACCCGTTATGTGCGGGTCGGGCGCCCGACCCGCGAATTGAGGGTCGGGTCGCTGCTGGTTGCGGGCGACCCGACCCGTTGAACACCCCTATCCCAAACCATAGCCTAGGCAAATCAAATCAATCAATAAGAAATGTTGTGTTATTGAGTATTTGAGAAACATTAGGAATCGCATGATTCGTATGCTTGTGTTTGTGTTGTTTGGTGATCTTTCTATTAAGTTCAAAGATTTTTGGACGAAAAAAAGAATGGAAACCAACACTTCCCAAACACTATCCTAGGCAAATCAAACCAATCAATAAGAAAGGTTGTGTTATTGAGAATTTGAGAAAAATTAGGAATCGCATGATTCGTATGCTTGTATTTGGTTTGTTTGGTGATCTTTCTATTAATTGCAAAGATTTTTGGACGAGAAAAAAATGGAAACCAACACTTCCCAAACCATAGCCTAGGCAAATCAAACCAATCAATAAGAAAGGTTGTGTTATTGCGTATTTGAGAAACATAAGGAATCGCATGATTCGTATTACTTGTATTTGTGTTGTTTGGTGATCTTTCTATCGAGTTCTATTAAGTTCAAAGATTTTTGGATGAGAAAAAGAATGGAAACCAACACTTCCCAAACCATAGCCTAGGCAAATCAAACCTATCAATAAGAAAGGTTGTGTTATTGAGTATTTGAGAAACATAAGGAATCGCATGATTCGTAAGCTTGTGTTTGTGTTGTTTGGTGATCTTTCTATCAAGTTCTATTAAGTTCAAAGATTTTTGAACGAGAAAAAGAATGGAAACCAACACTTCCCAAACAATAGCCTAGGCAACGCAAACCAATCAATAATAAATGTTGTGTTATTGAGTATTTGAGAAACATTAGGAATCGCATGATTCGTATGCTTGTGTTTGTGTTGTTTGGTGATCTTTCTATTAAGTTCAAAGATTTTTGGATGAGAAAAAGAATGGAAACCAACACTTCCCAAACCATATCCTAGGCAAATCAAACCAGTCAATAAGAAATGTTGTGTTATAGAGAATTTGAGAAACATTAGGAATCACAAGATTCCTATGCTTGTGCTTGTGTTGTATGGTGATCTTTCTATTAAGTTCAAAGATTTTTGGACGAGAAAAAGAATGGAAACCAACACTTCCCAAACCATATCCTAGGCAAATCAAACCAATCAATAAGAAATGTTGTGTTATAGAGAATTTGAGAAACATTAGGAATCGCATGATTCGTATGCTTGTGTTTGTGTTGTTTGGTGATCTTTCTATCAAGTTTTATTAGTTCAAAGAGTTTTGGACGAGTGAAAGAATGGAAACCAACACTTCCCAAAGTATAGCCTAGGCAGATCAAACAAATCAATAAGAAAGGTTTTCTTATTGAGAACTTGAGAAACATAAGGAATCGCATGATTCGTATGCTTGTGTTTGTGTTGTTTGGTGATCCTTCTATCAAGTTCTATTAAGTTCCAAGATTTTTGGACGAGAAAAAGAATGGAAACCAACACTTCCCAAACCATATCCTAGGCAAATCAAACCAATCAATAAGAAAGGTTGTGTTATTGAGAATTTAAGAAACATTAGGAATCGCATGATTCGTATGCTTGTGTTTGGGTTGTTTGGTGATATTTCTATTAATTGCAAAGATTTTTGGATGAGAAAAAGAATGGAAACCAACACTTCCCAAACCATAGCCTAGGGAAATCAAACCAGTCAATAAGAAATGTTGAGTTATTGAGTATTTGAGAAACATTAGGAATCGCATGATTCATATGCTTGTGTTTGTGTTGTTTGGTGATCTTTCTATCAAGTTCATAGATTTTTGGACGAGAAAAAGAATGGAAACCAACACTTCTTAAACTATAGCCCATGCAAATCAAACCAATCAATAATAAATGTTGTGTTATTGAGTATTTGAGAAACATTAGGAATCGCATGATTCGTATGCTTGTGTTTGTGTTGTTTGGTGATCTTTCTGTTAAGTTCAAAGATTTTTGGACGAGAAAAAAAATGGAAACCAACACTTCCTAAATCATAGCCTAGGCAAATCAACCAATCAATAAGAAATGTTGTGTTATTGAGTATTTGAGAAACATTAGGAATCGCATGATTCGTATGCTTGTGTTTGTGTTGTTTGGTGATCTTTCTATTAAGTTCAAAGATTTTTGGACGAGAAAAAGAATGGAAACCAACACTTCCCAAACACTATCCTAGGCAAATCAAACCAATCAATAAGAAAGGTTGTGTTATTGAGAATTTGAGAAAAATTAGGAATCGCATGATTCGTATGCTTGTATTTGGTTTGTTTGGTGATCTTTCTATTAATTGCAAAGATTTTTGGACGAGAAAAAAATGGAAACCAACACTTCCCAAACCATAGCCTAGGCAAATCAAACCAATCAATAAGAAAGGTTGTGTTATTGCGTATTTGAGAAACATAAGGAATCGCATGATTCGTATGCTTGTATTTGTGTTGTTTGGTGATCTTTCTATCGAGTTCTATTAAGTTCAAAGATTTTTGGATGAGAAAAAGAATGGAAACCAACACTTCCCAAACCATAGCCTAGGCAAATCAAACCTATCAATAAGAAAGGTTGTGTTATTGAGTATTTGAGAAACATAAGGAATCGCATGATTCGTAAGCTTGTGTTTGTGTTGTTTGGTGATCTTTCTATCAAGTTCTATTAAGTTCAAAGATTTTTGAACGAGAAAAAGAATGGAAACCAACACTTCCCAAACAATAGCCTAGGCAACGCAAACCAATCAATAATAAATGTTGTGTTATTGAGTATTTGAGAAACATTAGGAATCGCATGATTCGTATGCTTGTGTTTGTGTTGTTTGGTGATCTTTCTATTAAGTTCAAAGATTTTTGGATGAGAAAAAGAATGGAAACCAACACTTCCCAAACCATATCCTAGGCAAATCAAACCAGTCAATAAGAAATGTTGTGTTATAGAGAATTTGAGAAACATTAGGAATCACAAGATTCCTATGCTTGTGCTTGTGTTGTATGGTGATCTTTCTATTAAGTTCAAAGATTTTTGGACGAGAAAAAGAATGGAAACCAACACTTCCCAAACCATATCCTAGGCAAATCAAACCAATCAATAAGAAATGTTGTGTTATAGAGAATTTGAGAAACATTAGGAATCGCATGATTCGTATGCTTGTGTTTGTGTTGTTTGGTGATCTTTCTATCAAGTTTTATTAGTTCAAAGAGTTTTGGACGAGTGAAAGAATGGAAACCAACACTTCCCAAAGTATAGCCTAGGCAGATCAAACAAATCAATAAGAAAGGTTTTCTTATTGAGAACTTGAGAAACATAAGGAATCGCATGATTCGTATGCTTGTGTTTGTGTTGTTTGGTGATCCTTCTATCAAGTTCTATTAAGTTCCAAGATTTTTGGACGAGAAAAAGAATGGAAACCAACACTTCCCAAACCATATCCTAGGCAAATCAAACCAATCAATAAGAAAGGTTGTGTTATTGAGAATTTAAGAAACATTAGGAATCGCATGATTCGTATGCTTGTGTTTGGGTTGTTTGGTGATATTTCTATTAATTGCAAAGATTTTTGGATGAGAAAAAGAATGGAAACCAACACTTCCCAAACCATAGCCTAGGGAAATCAAACCAGTCAATAAGAAATGTTGAGTTATTGAGTATTTGAGAAACATTAGGAATCGCATGATTCATATGCTTGTGTTTGTGTTGTTTGGTGATCTTCCTATCAAGTTCATAGATTTTTGGACGAGAAAAAGAATGGAAACCAAAACTTCTTAAACTATAGCCCATGCAAATCAAACCAATCAATAATAAATGTTGTGTTATTGAGTATTTGAGAAACATTAGGAATCGCATGATTCGTATGCTTGTGTTTGTGTTGTTTGGTGATCTTTCTGTTAAGTTCAAAGATTTTTTGACGAGAAAAAAAATGGAAACCAACACTTCCTAAATCATAGCCTAGGCAAATCAACCAATCAATAAGAAATGTTGAGTTATTGAGTATTTGAGAAACATTAGGAATCGCATGATTCGTATGCTTGTGTTTGTGTTGTTTGGTGATCTTTCTATCAAGTTCGAAGATTTTTGGACGAGAAAAAGAATGGAAACCAACACTTCCCAAACCATAGCCTAGGGAAATCAAACCAATCAATAAGAAATGTTGTGTTATTGAGTATTTGAGAAACATTAGGAATCGCATGATTCATATGCTTGTGTTTGTGTTGTTTGGTGATCTTTCTATCAAGTTCATAGATTTTTGGACGAGAAAAAGAATGGAAACCAACACTTCTTAAACCATAGCCTATACAAATCAAACCAATCAATAAGAAATGTTGTGTTATTGAGTATTTGAGAAACATTAGGAATCGCATGATTCGTATGCTTGTGTTTGTGTTGTTTGGTGATCTTTCTATTAAGTTCAAAGATTTTTTGACGAGAAAAAGAATGGAAACCAACACTTCCCAAACCATAGCCTAGGCAAATCAAACCAATCAATAACAAAGGTTGTTTTATTGAGTATTTGAGAAACATAAGGAATCGCATGATTCGTATGCTTGTGTTTTTGTTGTTTGGTGATCCTTCTATCAAGTTCTATTAAGTTCAAAGATTTTTGGACGAGAAAAAGAATGGAAACCAACACTTCCCAAACCATAGCCTAGGCAAATCAAATCAATCAATAAGAAATGTTGTGTTATTGAGTATTTGAGAAACATTAGGAATCGCATGATTTGTATGCTTGTGTTTGTGTTGTTTGGTGATCTTTCTATCAAGTTCTATTAAGTTCAAAGATTTTTGAACGAGAAAAAGAATGGAAACCAACACTTCCCAAACCATAGCCTAGGCAAATCAAACCAATCAATAATAAATGTTGTGTTATTGAGTATTTGAGAAACATTAGGAATCACAAGATTCCTATGCTTGTGTTTGTGTTATTTGGTGATCTTTCTATTAAGTTCAAAGATTTTTGGACGAGAAAAAGAATGGAAACCAACACTTCCCAAACCATATCCTAGGCAAATCAAACCAGTCAATAAGAAAGGTTGTGTTATTGAGAATTTGAGAAACATTAGGAATCGCATGATTCGTGTGCTTGTATTTGGTTTGTTTGGTGATCTTTCTATTAATTGCAAAGATTTTTGGACGAGAAAAAAATGGAAACCAACACTTCCCAAACCATAGCCTAGGCAAATCAAACCAATCAATAAGAAAGGTTGTGTTATTGAGTATTTGAGAAACATAAGGAATCGCATGATTCGTATGCTTGTGTTTGTGTTGTTTGGTGATCTTTCTTTCAAGTTCTATTAAGTTCAAAGAATTTTGGACGAGAAAAAAAATGGAAACCAACAGTTCCCAAACCATATCCTAGGCAAATCAAACCAATCAATAAGAAAGGTTGTGTTATTGATTATTTGAGAAACCCTAGGAATCGCATGATTCGTATGCTTGTGTTTGTGTTGTTTGCTGATCTTTCTATTAAGTTCAAAGATTTTTTGACGAGGAAAAAAATTGAACCCAACACTTCCCACACCATAGCCTAGGCAAATCAAACCAATCAATAAGAAAGGTTGTGTTATTGAGAATTTGAGAAACATAAGGAATCGCATGATTCGTATGCTTGTGTTTTTGTTGTTTGGTGATCTTTCTATCAAGTTCTATGAAGTTCAATTAAGTTCAAAGATTTTTGGACGAGAAAAAGAATGGAAACCAACACTTCCCAAACCATAGCCTAGGCAAATCAAATCAATCAATAAGAAATGTTGTGTTATTGAGTATTTGAGAAACATTAGGAATCGCATGATTCGTATGCTTGTGTTTGTATTGTTTCGTCATCTTTCTATCAAGTTCTATTAAGTTCAAAGATTTTTGAACGAGAAAAAGAATGGAAACCAACACTTCCCAAACCATAGCCTAGGAAAATCAAACCAATCAATAATAAATGTTGTGTTATTGAGTATTTGAGAAACATTAGGAATCACAAGATTCCTATGCTTGTGTTTGTGTTGTTTGGTGATCTTTCTATCAAGTTCTATTAAGTTCAAAGATTTTTTGACGAGAAAAAAAATGGAAACCAACACTTCCCAAACCATAGCCTAGGCAAATCAAACCAATCAATAAGAAAGGTTGTGTTATTGAGTATTTGAGAAACATTAGGAATCGCATGATTCGTATGCTTGTGTTTTTGTTATTTTGTGATCTTTCTATCAAATTCAAAGATTTTTGGACAAGAAAAAGAATGGAAACCAACACTTCCCAAACATATCCTAGGCAAATCAAACAAATCAATAAAAAAGGTTTTGTTATTGAGAATTTAAGAAACATTAGGAATCGCATGATTCGTATGCTTGTGTTTGGGTGGTTTGGTGATCTTTCTATTAATTGCAAAGATTTTTGGACGCGAAAAAGAATGGAAACCAATACTTCCCAAACCATAGCATAGGGAAATCAAACCAATCAATAAGAAATGTTGTGTTATTGAGTGTTTGAGAAACATTAGGATCGCATGATTCATATGCTTGTGTTTGTGTTGTTTAGTGATCTTTCTATCAAGTTCAAAGATTTTTGGTCGAGAAAAAGAATGGAAACCAACACTTCCGAAACCATAGCCTAGGCAACTCAAACTAATCAATAAGAAATGTTGTGTTATTGAGTATTTGAGAAACATTAGGAATCGCATGATTCGTATGCTTGTGTTTGTGTTGTTTGGTAATCTTTCTATTAAGTTCAAAGATTTTTTGACGAGAAAAAGAATGGAAACCAACACTTCGCAAACCATAGCCTAGGCAAATCAAACCAATCAATAACAAAGGTTGTGTTATTGAGTATTTGAGAAACATAAGGAATCGCATGATTCGTATGCTTGTGTTTTTGTTGTTTGGTGATCCTTCTATCAAGTTCTATTAAGTTCAAAGATTTTTGGACGAGAAAAAGAATGGAAACCACCACTTCCCAAAGCATAGCCTAGGCAAATCAAATCAATCAATAAGAAATGTTGTGTTATTGACTATTTGAGAAACATTAGGAATCGCATGATTCGTATGCTTGTGTTTGTGTTGTTTGGTGATCTTTCTATCAAGTTCTATTAAGTTCAAAGATTTTTGAACGAGAAAAAGAATGGAAACCAACACTTCCCAAACCATAGCCTAGGCAAATCAAACCAATCAATAACAAAGGTTGTGTTATTGAGTATTTGAGAAACATAAGGAATCGCATGATTCGTATGCTTGTGTTTTTGTTGTTTGGTGATCCTTCTATCAAGTTCTATTAAGTTCAAAGATTTTTGGACGAGAAAAAGAATGGAAACCAACACTTCCCAAACCATAGCCTAGGCAAATCATGCTAATCAATAAGAAATGTTGTGTTATTGAGTATTTGAGAAACATTAGGAATCGCATGATTCGTATGCTTGTGTTTGTGTTGTTTGGTGATCTTTCTATTAAGTTCAAAGATTTTTTGACGAGAAAAAAAATGGAAACCAACACTTCCCAAACCATAGCCTAGGCAAATCAAACCAATCAATAACAAAGGTTGTGTTATTGAGTATTTGAGAAACATAAGGAATCGCATGATTCGTATGCTTGTGTTTTTGTTGTTTGGTGATCCTTCTATCAAGTTCTATTAAGTTCAAAGATTTTTGGACGAGAAAAAGAATGGAAACCAACACTTCCCAAACTATAGCCTAGGCATATCAAATCAATCAATAAGAAATGTTGTGTTATTGAGTATTTGAGAAACATTAGGAATCGCATGATTCGTATGCTTGTGTTTGTGTTGTTTGGTGATCTTTCTATCAAGTTCTATTAAGTTCAAAGATTTTTGAACGAGAAAAATAATCGAAACCAACACTTCCCAAACCATAGCCTAGGCAAATCAAACCAATCAATAATAAATGTTGTGTTATTAAGTATTTGAGAAACATTAGGAATCACAAGATTCCTATGCTTGTGTTTGTGTTGTTTGGTGATCTTTCTATTAAGTTCAAAGTCTTTTGGACGAGAAAAAGAATGGAAACCAACACTTCCCAAACCATATCCTAGGCAAATCAAACCAGTCAATAAGAAAGGTTGTGTTATTGAGAATTTGAGAAACATTAGGAATCGCATGATTCGTGTGCTTGTATTTGGTTTGTTTGGTGATCTTTCTATTAATTGCAAAGATTTTTGGACGAGAAAAAAATGGAAACCAACACTTCCCAAACCATAGCCTAGGCAAATCAAACCAATCAATAAGAAAGGTTGTGTTATTGAGTATTTGAGAAACATAAGGAATCGCATGATTCGTATGCTTGTGTTTGTGTTGTTTGGTGATCTTTCTATCAAGTTCTATTAAGTTCAAAGAATTTTGGACGAGAAAAAGAATGGAAACCAACAGTTCCTAAACCATATCCTAGGCAAATCAAACCAATCAATAAGAAAGGTTGTGTTATTGAGTATTTGAGAAACCCTAGGAATCGCATGATTCGTATGCTTGTGTTTGTGTTGTTTGCTGATCTTTCTATTAAGTTCAAAGATTTTTTGACGAGGAAAAAAATTGAACCCAACACTTCCCACACCATAGCCTAGGCAAATCAAACCAATCAATAAGAAAGGTTGTGTTATTGAGAATTTGAGAAACATTAGGAATCGCATGATTCGTATGCTTGTGTTTGGGTAGTTTGGTGATCTTTCTATTAATTTCAAAAAATTTTGGACGAGAAAAAGAATGGAAACCAACAATTCCCAAACCATAGCCTCGGCAAATCAAAACCAATCAATAAGAAAGGTTGTGTTATTGAGTATTTGAGAAACATTAGGAATCGCATGATTCGTATGCTTGTGTTTGTATTATTTTGTGATCTTTCTATCAAGTTCAAAGATTTTTGGACGAGAAAAAGAATGGAAACCAACACTTCCCAAACCATATCCTAGGCAAATCAAACCAATCAATAAAAAAGGCTGTGTTCTTGAGAATTTAAGAAACATTAAGAATCTCATGATTCGTATGCTTGTGTTTGGGTTGTTTTGTGATCTTTCTATTAATTGCAAAGACTTTTGGACGAGAAAAAGAATGGAAATCAACACTTCCCAAACCATAGCCTAGGGAAATCAAACCAATCAATAAGAAATGTTGTGTTATTGAGTATTTGAGAAACATTAGGAATCGCATGATTCATATGCTTGTGTTTGTGTTGTTTGGTGATCTTTCTATCAAATTCAAAGATTTTTGGTCGAGAAAAAGAATGGAAACCAACACTTCCCAAACCATAGCCTAGGCAAATCAAACTACTCAATAAGAAATGTTGTGTTATTGAGTATTTGAGAAACATTAGGAATCGCATGATTCGTATGCTTGTGTTTCTGTTGTTTGGTGATCTTTCTATTAAGTTCAAAGATTTTTTGACGAGAAAAAGAATGGAAACCAACACTTCCCAAACCATAGCCTAGGCAAATCAAACCAATCAATAAGAAAGGTTGTGTTATTGAGTATTTGAGAAACATAAGGAATCGCATGATTCGTATGCTTGTGTTTTTGTTGTTTGGTGATCTTTCTATCAAGTTCTATTAAGTTCAAAGATTTTTGGACGAGAAAAAGAATGGAAACCAACATTTCCCAAACTAGCGGTGTTCAACGGGTCGGGTCGGGTCGACCCGCGGCCCGTAGTGCGGGTTGCGGTCCGACCCGCGACCGGCAAAAAATTTAAGAAGTGACCCGCGACCCGACCCGTGACCCGACCCGCGGGTTTGCGGGTTTTGCGGGTCGGGTTACGGGTCGACCCGTTGGCCCGTTTGACTTGGTCAAGCTCGTATTTTTTTTGCAAAACGAATATAAACTGTAGATCGACCTCAAATACGGTGAATTTTTTAAAATATATATGTATTTTAATACTAGTAAAACTATTAAACGACATATTAATCCTAAAAAATACATTTTAATACTAATAAAACAATAAATATTAGTATCAAAACATATATTTTTTCTTAAAAATACATTTTAATTATAATAAATATTAAAAATATATATATTTTTAAAATGTAACGGGTCGCGGGTCGACCCGCAAACCCGCGGGTTTAACCCGACCCGACCCGCAACCCGCAAACTCCAAAAAATTGACCCGCGACCCGACCCGTTATGTGCGGGTCGGGCGCCCGACCCGCGAATTGAGGGTCGGGTCGCTGCTGGTTGCGGGCGACCCGACCCGTTGAACACCCCTATCCCAAACCATAGCCTAGGCAAATCAAATCAATCAATAAGAAATGTTGTGTTATTGAGTATTTGAGAAACATTAGGAATCGCATGATTCGTATGCTTGTGTTTGTGTTGTTTGGTGATCTTTCTATTAAGTTCAAAGATTTTTGGACGAGAAAAAGAATGGAAACCAGCACTTCCCAAACACTATCCTAGGCAAATCAAACCAATCAATAAGAAAGGTTGTGTTATTGAGAATTTGAGAAAAATTAGGAATCGCATGATTCGTATGCTTGTATTTGGTTTGTTTGGTGATCTTTCTATTAATTGCAAAGATTTTTGGACGAGAAAAAAATGGAAACCAACACTTCCCAAACCATAGCCTAGGCAAATCAAACCAATCAATAAGAAAGGTTGTGTTATTGCGTATTTGAGAAACATAAGGAATCGCATGATTCGTATGCTTGTATTTGTGTTGTTTGGTGATCTTTCTATCGAGTTCTATTAAGTTCAAAGATTTTTGGATGAGAAAAAGAATGGAAACCAACACTTCCCAAACCATAGCCTAGGCAAATCAAACCTATCAATAAGAAAGGTTGTGTTATTGAGTATTTGAGAAACATAAGGAATCGCATGATTCGTAAGCTTGTGTTTGTGTTGTTTGGTGATCTTTCTATCAAGTTCTATTAAGTTCAAAGATTTTTGAACGAGAAAAAGAATGGAAACCAACACTTCCCAAACAATAGCCTAGGCAACGCAAACCAATCAATAATAAATGTTGTGTTATTGAGTATTTGAGAAACATTAGGAATCGCATGATTCGTATGCTTGTGTTTGTGTTGTTTGGTGATCTTTCTATTAAGTTCAAAGATTTTTGGATGAGAAAAAGAATGGAAACCAACACTTCCCAAACCATATCCTAGGCAAATCAAACCAGTCAATAAGAAATGTTGTGTTATAGAGAATTTGAGAAACATTAGGAATCACAAGATTCCTATGCTTGTGCTTGTGTTGTATGGTGATCTTTCTATTAAGTTCAAAGATTTTTGGACGAGAAAAAGAATGGAAACCAACACTTCCCAAACCATATCCTAGGCAAATCAAACCAATCAATAAGAAATGTTGTGTTATAGAGAATTTGAGAAACATTAGGAATCGCATGATTCGTATGCTTGTGTTTGTGTTGTTTGGTGATCTTTCTATCAAGTTTTATTAGTTCAAAGAGTTTTGGACGAGTGAAAGAATGGAAACCAACACTTCCCAAAGTATAGCCTAGGCAGATCAAACAAATCAATAAGAAAGGTTTTCTTATTGAGAACTTGAGAAACATAAGGAATCGCATGATTCGTATGCTTGTGTTTGTGTTGTTTGGTGATCCTTCTATCAAGTTCTATTAAGTTCCAAGATTTTTGGACGAGAAAAAGAATGGAAACCAACACTTCCCAAACCATATCCTAGGCAAATCAAACCAATCAATAAGAAAGGTTGTGTTATTGAGAATTTAAGAAACATTAGGAATCGCATGATTCGTATGCTTGTGTTTGGGTTGTTTGGTGATATTTCTATTAATTGCAAAGATTTTTGGATGAGAAAAAGAATGGAAACCAACACTTCCCAAACCATAGCCTAGGGAAATCAAACCAGTCAATAAGAAATGTTGAGTTATTGAGTATTTGAGAAACATTAGGAATCGCATGATTCATATGCTTGTGTTTGTGTTGTTTGGTGATCTTTCTATCAAGTTCATAGATTTTTGGACGAGAAAAAGAATGGAAACCAAAACTTCTTAAACTATAGCCCATGCAAATCAAACCAATCAATAATAAATGTTGTGTTATTGAGTATTTGAGAAACATTAGGAATCGCATGATTCGTATGCTTGTGTTTGTGTTGTTTGGTGATCTTTCTGTTAAGTTCAAAGATTTTTTGACGAGAAAAAAAATGGAAACCAACACTTCCTAAATCATAGCCTAGGCAAATCAACCAATCAATAAGAAATGTTGAGTTATTGAGTATTTGAGAAACATTAGGAATCGCATGATTCGTATGCTTGTGTTTGTGTTGTTTGGTGATCTTTCTATCAAGTTCGAAGATTTTTGGACGAGAAAAAGAATGGAAACCAACACTTCCCAAACCATAGCCTAGGGAAATCAAACCAATCAATAAGAAATGTTGTGTTATTGAGTATTTGAGAAACAATAGGAATCGCATGATTCATATGCTTGTGTTTGTGTTGTTTGGTGATCTTTCTATCAAGTTCATAGATTTTTGGACGAGAAAAAGAATGGAAACCAACACTTCTTAAACCATAGCCTATACAAATCAAACCAATCAATAAGAAATGTTGTCTTATTGAGTATTTGAGAAACATTAGGAATCGCATGATTCGTATGCTTGTGTTTGTGTTGTTTGGTGATCTTTCTATTAAGTTCAAAGATTTTTTGACGAGAAAAAGAATGGAAACCAACACTTCCCAAACCATAGCCTAGGCAAATCAAACCAATCAATAACAAAGGTTGTTTTATTGAGTATTTGAGAAACATAAGGAATCGCATGATTCGTATGCTTGTGTTTTTGTTGTTTGGTGATCCTTCTATCAAGTTCTATTAAGTTCAAAGATTTTTGGACGAGAAAAAGAATGGAAACCAACACTTCCCAAACCATAGCCTAGGCAAATCAAATCAATCAATAAGAAATGTTGTGTTATTGAGTATTTGAGAAACATTAGGAATCGCATGATTTGTATGCTTGTGTTTGTGTTGTTTGGTGATCTTTCTATCAAGTTCTATTAAGTTCAAAGATTTTTGAACGAGAAAAAGAATGGAAACCAACACTTCCCAAACCATAGCCTAGGCAAATCAAACCAATCAATAATAAATGTTGTGTTATTGAGTATTTGAGAAACATTAGGAATCACAAGATTCCTATGCTTGTGTTTGTGTTATTTGGTGATCTTTCTATTAAGTTCAAAGATTTTTGGACGAGAAAAAGAATGGAAACCAACACTTCCCAAACCATATCCTAGGCAAATCAAACCAGTCAATAAGAAAGGTTGTGTTATTGAGAATTTGAGAAACATTAGGAATCGCATGATTCGTGTGCTTGTATTTGGTTTGTTTGGTGATCTTTCTATTAATTGCAAAGATTTTTGGACGAGAAAAAAATGGAAACCAACACTTCCCAAACCATAGCCTAGGCAAATCAAACCAATCAATAAGAAAGGTTGTGTTATTGAGTATTTGAGAAACATAAGGAATCGCATGATTCGTATGCTTGTGTTTGTGT
Organism: Polygonum maritimum; assembly: GCA_963924305.1. NCBI lineage: Eukaryota > Viridiplantae > Streptophyta > Magnoliopsida > Caryophyllales > Polygonaceae > Polygonum > Polygonum maritimum. The sequence continues at coordinate 31,608,084 of OZ002733.1, read as the reverse complement.
TGTTTGGTGATCTTTCTTTCAAGTTCTATTAAGTTCAAAGAATTTTGGACGAGAAAAAAAATGGAAACCAACAGTTCCCAAACCATATCCTAGGCAAATCAAACCAATCAATAAGAAAGGTTGTGTTATTGATTATTTGAGAAACCCTAGGAATCGCATGATTCGTATGCTTGTGTTTGTGTTGTTTGTTGATCTTTCTATTAAGTTCAAAGATTTTTTGACGAGGAAAAAAATTGAACCCAACACTTCCCACACCATAGCCTAGGCAAATCAAACCAATCAATAAGAAAGGTTGTGTTATTGAGAATTTGAGAAACATAAGGAATCGCATGATTCGTATGCTTGTGTTTTTGTTGTTTGGTGATCTTTCTATCAAGTTCTATTAAGTTCAAAGATTTTTGGACGAGAAAAAGAATGGAAACCAACATTTCCCAAACTAGCGGTGTTCAACGGGTCGGGTCGGGTCGACCCGCGGCCCGTAGTGCGGGTTGCGGTCCGACCTGCGACCCGCAAAAAATTTAAGAAGTGACCCGCGACCCGACCCGTGACCCGACCCGCGGGTTTGCGGGTTTTTCGGGTCGGGTTGCGGGTCGACCCGTTGGCCCGTTTGACTTGGTCAAGCTCGTATTTTTTTTGCAAAACGAATATAAACTGTAGATCGACCTCAAATACGGTGAATTTTTTAAAATATATATGTATTTTAATACTAGTAAAACTATTAAACGACATATTAATCCTAAAAAATACATTTTAATACTAATAAAACAATAAATATTAGTATCAAAACATATATTTTTTCTTAAAAATACATTTTAATAATAATAAAACAATAAAAATATATATATTTTTAAAATGTAACGGGTCGCGGGTCGACCCGCAAACCCGCGGGTTTAACCCGACCCGACCCGCAACCCGCAAACTCCAAAAAATTGACCCGCGACCCGACCCGTTATGTGCGGGTCGGGCGCCCGACCAGCGAATTGAGGGTCGGGTCGCTGCGGGTTGCGGGCGACCCGACCCGTTGAACACCCCTATCCCAAACCATAGCCTAGGCAAATCAAATCAATCAATAAGAAATGTTGTGTTATTGAGTATTTGAGAAACATTAGGAATCGCATGATTCGTATGCTTGTGTTTGTGTTGTTTGGTGATCTTTCTATTAAGTTCAAAGATTTTTGGACGAGAAAAAGAATGGAAACCAACACTTCCCAAACACTATCCTAGGCAAATCAAACCAATCAATAAGAAAGGTTGTGTTATTGAGAATTTGAGAAACATTAGGAATCGCATGATTCGTATGCTTGTATTTGGTTTGTTTGGTGATCTTTCTATTAATTGCAAAGATTTTGGACGAGAAAAAAATGGAAACCAACACTTCCCAAACCATAGCCTAGGCAAATCAAACCAATCAATAAGAAAGGTTGTGTTATTGCGTATTTGAGAAACATAACGAATCGCATGATTCGTATGCTTGTATTTGTTTTGTTTGGTGATCTTTCTATCGAGTTCTATTAAGTTCAAAGATTTTTGGATGAGAAAAAAAATGGAAACCAACACTTCCCAAACCATAGCCTAGGCAAATCAAACCTATCAATAAGAAAGGTTGTGTTATTGAGTATTTGAGAAACATAAGGAATCGCATGATTCGTAAGCTTGTGTTTGTGTTGTTTGGTGATCTTTCTATCAAGTTCTATTAAGTTCAAAGATTTTTGAACGAGAAAAAGAATGGAAACCAACACTTCCCAAACCATAGCCTAGGCAAATCAAACCAATCAATAATAAATGTTGTGTTATTCAGTATTTGAGAAACATTAGGAATCGCATGATTCGTATGCTTGTGTTTGTGTTGTTTGGTGATCTTTCTATTAAGTTTAAAGATTTTTGGACGAGAAAAAGAATGGAAACCAACACTTCCCAAGCCATATCCTAGGCAAATCAAATCAGTCAATAAGAAATGTTGTGTTATAGAGAATTTGAGAAACATTAGGAATCACAAGATTCCTATGCTTGTGCTTGTGTTGTATGGTGATCTTTCTATTAAGTTCAAAGATTTTTGGACGAGAAAAAGAATGCAAACCAACACTTCCCAAACCATAGCCTAGGGAAATCAAACCAATCAATAAGAATTGTTGACTTATTGAGTATTTGAGAAACATTAGGAATCGCATGATTCATATGCTTGTGTTTGTGTTGTTTGGTGATCTTTCTATCAAGTTCAAAGATTTTTGGACGAGAAAAAGAATGCAAACCAACACTTCCCAAACCATATCCTAGGCAAATCAAACCAATCAATAAGAAATGTTGTGTTATAGAGAATTTGAGAAACATTAGGAATCGCATGATTCGTATGCCTGTGTTTGTGTTGTTTGGTGATCTTTCTATCAAGTTTTATTAGTTCAAAGAGTTTTGGACGAGTGAAAGAATGGAAACCAACACTTCCCAAAGTATAGCCTACGCAGATCAAACAAATCAATAAGAAAGGTTTTCTTATTGAGAACTTGAGAAACATAAGGAATTGCATGATTCGTATGCTTGTGTTTGTGTTGTTTGGTGATCTTTCTATCAAGTTCTATTAAGTTCCAAGATTTTTGGACGAGAAAAAGAATGGAAACCAACACTTCCCAAACCATATCCTAGGCAAATCAAACCAATCAATAAGAAAGGTTGTGTTATTGAGAATTTAAGAAACATTAGGAATCGCATGATTCGTATGCTTGTGTTTGGGTTGTTTGGTGATATTTCTATTAATTGCAAAGATTTTTGGACGAGAAAAAGAATGCAAACCAACACTTCCCAAACCATAGCCTAGGGAAATCAAACCAATCAATAACAATTGTTGACTTATTGAGTATTTGAGAAACATTAGGAATCGCATGATTCATATGCTTGTGTTTGTGTTGTTTGGTGATCTTTCTATCAAGTTCATAGATTTTTGGACGAGAAAAAGAATGGAAACCAACACTTCTTAAACTATAGCCCATGCAAATCAAACCAATCAATAATAAATGTTGTGTCATTGAGTATTTGAGAAACATTAGGAATCGCATGATTCGTATGCTTGTGTTTGTGTTGTTTGGTGATCTTTCTATTAAGTTCAAAGATTTTTGGACGAGAAAAAGAATGGAAACCAACACTTCCTAAATCATAGCCTAGGCAAATCAACCAATCAATAAGAAATGTTGAGTTATTGAGTATTTGAGAAACATTAGGAATCGCATGATTCGTATGCTTGTGTTTGTGTTGTTTGGTGATCTTTCTATCATGTTCGAAGATTTTTGGACGAGAAAAAGAATGGAAACCAACACTTCCCAAACCATAGCCTAGGGAAATCAAACCAATCAATAAGAAATGTTGTGTTATTGAGTATTTGAGAAACATTAGGAATCGCATGATTCATATGCTTGTGTTTGTGTTGTTTGGTGATCTTTCTATCAAGTTCATAGATTTTTGGACGAGAAAAAGAATGGAAACCAACACTTCTTAAACCATAGCCTATACAAATCAAACCAATCAATAAGAAATGTTGTGTTATTGAGTATTTGAGAAACATTAGGAATCGCATGATTCGTATGCTTGTGTTTGTGTTGTTTGGTGATCTTTCTATTAAGTTCAAAGATTTTTGGACGAGAAAAAAAATGGAAACCAACACTTCCCAAACCATAACCTGGGAAAATCAAACCAATCAATAAGAAAGGTTGTGTTATTGAGAATTTGAGAAACATTAGGAATCGCATGATTCGTATGCTTGTGTTTGTGTTGTTTGGTGATCTTTCTATTAAGTTTAAAGATTTTTGGACGAGAAAAAGAATGGAACCCAACACTTCCCAAACCATAGCCTAGGCAAATCAAACCAATCAATAAGAAAGGTTGTGTTATTGAGAATTTGAGAAACATTAGGAGTCGCATGATTCGTATGCTTGTGTTTGTGTTGTTTGGTGATCTTTCTATCAAGTTCTATTAAGTTCAAAGAATTTTGGACGAGAAAAAGAATGGAAACGAACACTTCCCAAACCATATCCTAGGCAAATCAAACCAATCAATAAGAAAGGTTGTGTTATTGAGTATTTGAGAAACCCTAGGAATCGCATGATTCGTATGCTTGTGTTTGTGTTGTTTGCTGATATTTCTATTAAGTTCAAAGATTTTTTGACGAGAAAAAAAATTGAAACCAACACTTCCCACACCATAGTCTAGGCAAATCAAACCAATCAATAAGAAAGGTTGTGTTATTGAGTATTTGAGAAACATTAGGAATCGCATGATTCGTATGCTTGTGTTTGTGTTATTTTGTGATCTTTCTATCAAGTTCAAAGATTTTTGGACAAGAAAAAGAATGGAAACCAACACTTCCCAAACCATGTCCTAGGCAAATCAAACAAATCAATAAAAAAGGTTTTGTTATTGAGAATTTAAGAAACATTAGGAATCGCATGATTCGTATGCTTGTGTTTGGGTTGTTTGGTGATCTTTCTATTAATTGCAAAGATTTTTGGACGAGAAAAAGAATGGAAACCAATACTTCCCAAACCATAGCATAGGGAAATCAAACCAATCAATAAGAAATGTTGTGTTATTGAGTGTTTGAGAAACATTAGGATCGCATGATTCATATGCTTGTGTTTGTGTTGTTTAGTGACCTTTCTATCAAGTTCAAAGATTTTTGGTCGAGAAAAAGAATGGAAACCAACACTTCCCAAACCATAGCCTAGGCAAATCAAACTAATCAATAAGAAATGTTGTGTTATTGAGTATTTGAGAAACATTAGGAATCGCATGATTCGTATGCTTGTGTTTGTGTAGTTTGCTGATCTTTCTATTAAGTTCAAAGATTTTTTGACGAGAAAAAGAATGGAAACCAACACTTCCCAAACCATAGCCTAGGAAGATCAAACCAATCAATAAGAAAGGTTGTGTTATTGAGTATTTGAGAAACATAAGGAATCGCATGATTCGTATGCTTGTGTTTGTGTTGTTTGGTGATGTTTCTATCAAGTTCTATTAAGTTCAAAGATTTTTGGACGAGAAAAAGAATGGAAACCAACACTTCCCAAACCATATCCTCGGCAAATCAAACCAATCAATAAGAAAGGTTGTGTTATTGAGAATTTAAGAAACATTAGGAATCGCATGATTCGTATGCTTGTATTTGGTTTGTTTGGTGATCTTTCTATTAATTGCAAAGATTTTGGACGAGAAAAAAATGGAAACCAACACTTCCCAAACCATAGCCTAGGCAAATCAAACCAATCAATAAGAAAGGTTGTGTTATTGCGTATTTGAGAAACATAACGAATCGCATGATTCGTATGCTTGTATTTGTTTTGTTTGGTGATCTTTCTATCGAGTTCTATTAAGTTCAAAGATTTTTGGATGAGAAAAAGAATGGAAACCAACACTTCCCAAACCATAGCCTAGGCAAATCAAACCTATCAATAAGAAAGGTTGTGTTATTGAGTATTTGAGAAACATAAGGAATCGCATGATTCGTAAGCTTGTGTTTGTGTTGTTTGGTGATCTTTCTATCAAGTTCTATTAAGTTCAAAGATTTTTGAACGAGAAAAAGAATGGAAACCAACACTTCCCAAACCATAGCCTAGGCAAATCAAACCAATCAATAATAAATGTTGTGTTATTCAGTATTTGAGAAACATTAGGAATCGCATGATTCGTATGCTTGTGTTTGTGTTGTTTGGTGATCTTTCTATTAAGTTTAAAGATTTTTGGACGAGAAAAAGAATGGAAACCAACACTTCCCAAGCCATATCCTAGGCAAATCAAATCAGTCAATAAGAAATGTTGTGTTATAGAGAATTTGAGAAACATTAGGAATCACAAGATTCCTATGCTTGTGCTTGTGTTGTATGGTGATCTTTCTATTAAGTTCAAAGATTTTTGGACGAGAAAAAGAATGCAAACCAACACTTCCCAAACCATAGCCTAGGGAAATCAAACCAATCAATAAGAATTGTTGACTTATTGAGTATTTGAGAAACATTAGGAATCGCATGATTCATATGCTTGTGTTTGTGTTGTTTGGTGATCTTTCTATCAAGTTCAAAGATTTTTGGACGAGAAAAAGAATGCAAACCAACACTTCCCAAACCATATCCTAGGCAAATCAAACCAATCAATAAGAAATGTTGTGTTATAGAGAATTTGAGAAACATTAGGAATCGCATGATTCGTATGCTTGTGTTTGTGTTGTTTGGTGATCTTTCTATCAAGTTTTATTAGTTCAAAGAGTTTTGGACGAGTGAAAGAATGGAAACCAACACTTCCCAAAGTATAGCCTACGCAGATCAAACAAATCAATAAGAAAGGTTTTCTTATTGAGAACTTGAGAAACATAAGGAATTGCATGATTCGTATGCTTGTGTTTGTGTTGTTTGGTGATCTTTCTATCAAGTTCTATTAAGTTCCAAGATTTTTGGACGAGAAAAAGAATGGAAACCAACACTTCCCAAACCATATCCTAGGCAAATCAAACCAATCAATAAGAAAGGTTGTGTTATTGAGAATTTAAGAAACATTAGGAATCGCATGATTCGTATGCTTGTGTTTGGGTTGTTTGGTGATATTTCTATTAATTGCAAAGATTTTTGGACGAGAAAAAGAATGCAAACCAACACTTCCCAAACCATAGCCTAGGGAAATCAAACCAATCAATAAGAATTGTTGACTTATTGAGTATTTGAGAAACATTAGGAATCGCATGATTCATATGCTTGTGTTTGTGTTGTTTGGTGATCTTTCTATCAAGTTCATAGATTTTTGGACGAGAAAAAGAATGGAAACCAACACTTCTTAAACTATAGCCCATGCAAATCAAACCAATCAATAATAAATGTTGTGTCATTGAGTATTTGAGAAACATTAGGAATCGCATGATTCGTATGCTTGTGTTTGTGTTGTTTGGTGATCTTTCTATTAAGTTCAAAGATTTTTGGACGAGAAAAAGAATGGAAACCAACACTTCCTAAATCATAGCCTAGGCAAATCAACCAATCAATAAGAAATGTTGAGTTATTGAGTATTTGAGAAACATTAGGAATCGCATGATTCGTATGCTTGTGTTTGTGTTGTTTGGTGATCTTTCTATCATGTTCGAAGATTTTTGGACGAGAAAAAGAATGGAAACCAACACTTCCCAAACCATAGCCTAGGGAAATCAAACCAATCAATAAGAAATGTTGTGTTATTGAGTATTTGAGAAACATTAGGAATCGCATGATTCATATGCTTGTGTTTGTGTTGTTTGGTGATCTTTCTATCAAGTTCATAGATTTTTGGACAAGAAAAAGAATGGAAACCAACACTTCTTAAACCATAGCCTATACAAATCAAACCAATCAATAAGAAATGTTGTGTTATTGAGTATTTGAGAAACATTAGGAATCGCATGATTCGTATGCTTGTGTTTGTGTTGTTTGGTGATCTTTCTATTAAGTTTAAAGATTTTTGGACGAGAAAAAGAATGGAACCCAACACTTCCCAAACCATAGCCTAGGCAAATCAAACCAATCAATAAGAAAGGTTGTGTTATTGAGAATTTGAGAAACATTAGGAGTCGCATGATTCGTATGCTTGTGTTTGTGTTGTTTGGTGATCTTTCTATCAAGTTCTATTAAGTTCAAAGAATTTTGGACGAGAAAAAGAATGGAAACGAACACTTCCCAAACCATATCCTAGGCAAATCAAACCAATCAATAAGAAAGGTTGTGTTATTGAGTATTTGAGAAACCCTAGGAATCGCATGATTCGTATGCTTGTGTTTGTGTTGTTTGCTGATATTTCTATTAAGTTCAAAGATTTTTTGACGAGAAAAAAAATTGAAACCAACACTTCCCACACCATAGTCTAGGCAAATCAAACCAATCAATAAGAAAGGTTGTGTTATTGAGTATTTGAGAAACATTAGGAATCGCATGATTCGTATGCTTGTGTTTGTGTTATTTTGTGATCTTTCTATCAAGTTCAAAGATTTTTGGACAAGAAAAAGAATGGAAACCAACACTTCCCAAACCATGTCCTAGGCAAATCAAACAAATCAATAAAAAAGGTTTTGTTATTGAGAATTTAAGAAACATTAGGAATCGCATGATTCGTATGCTTGTGTTTGGGTTGTTTGGTGATCTTTCTATTAATTGCAAAGATTTTTGGACGAGAAAAAGAATGGAAACCAATACTTCCCAAACCATAGCATAGGGAAATCAAACCAATCAATAAGAAATGTTGTGTTATTGAGTGTTTGAGAAACATTAGGATCGCATGATTCATATGCTTGTGTTTGTGTTGTTTAGTGACCTTTCTATCAAGTTCAAAGATTTTTGGTCGAGAAAAAGAATGGAAACCAACACTTCCCAAACCATAGCCTAGGCAAATCAAACTAATCAATAAGAAATGTTGTGTTATTGAGTATTTGAGAAACATTAGGAATCGCATGATTCGTATGCTTGTGTTTGTGTAGTTTGCTGATCTTTCTATTAAGTTCAAAGATTTTTTGACGAGAAAAAGAATGGAAACCAACACTTCCCAAACCATAGCCTAGGAAGATCAAACCAATCAATAAGAAAGGTTGTGTTATTGAGTATTTGAGAAACATAAGGAATCGCATGATTCGTATGCTTGTGTTTGTGTTGTTTGGTGATGTTTCTATCAAGTTCTATTAAGTTCAAAGATTTTTGGACGAGAAAAAGAATGGAAACCAACACTTCCCAAACCATATCCTCGGCAAATCAAACCAATCAATAAGAAAGGTTGTGTTATTGAGAATTTAAGAAACATTAGGAATCGCATGATTCGTATGCTTGTGTTTGGGTTGTTTGGTGATATTTCTATTAATTGCAAAGATTTTTGGACGAGAAAAAGAATGGAAACCAACACTTCCCAAACCATAGCCTAGGCAAATCAAATCAATCAATAAGAAATGTTGTGTTATTGAGTATTTGAGAAACATTAGGAATCGCATGATTCCTATGCTTGTGTTTGTGTTGTTTGGTGATCTTTCTATTAAGTTCAAAGAGTTTTGGACGAGAAAAAGAATGGAAACCAACACTTCCCAAACCATATCCTTGGGAAATCAAACCAGTCAATAAGAAAGGTTGTGTTATTGAGAATTTTAGAAAACATTAGGAATCGCATGATCCGTATGCTTGTATTTGGTTTGTTTGGTGATCTTTCAATTAATTGCAAAGATTTTTGGACGAGAAAAAAATGGAAACCAACACTTCCCAAACCATAGCCTAGGCAAATCAAACCAATCAATCAGAAAGGTTGTGTTATTGAGTATTTGAGAAACATAAGGAATCGCATGATTCGTATGCTTGTGTTTGCGTTGTTTGGTGATCTTTCTATCAAGTTCTATTAAGTTCAAACATTTTTGAATGAGAAAAAGAATGGAAACCAACACTTCCCAAACCATAGCCTAGGCAAATCAAACCTATCAATAAGAAAGGTTGTGTTATTGAGTATTTGCGAAACATAAGGAATAGCATGATTCGTATGCTTGTGTTTGTGTTGTTTGGTGATCTTTCTATCAAGTTCTATTAAGTTCAAAGATTTTTGGACGAGAAAAAGAATGGAAACCAACACTTCCCAAACCATATGCTAGGCAAATCAAACCAATCAATAAGAAAGGTTGTGTTATTGAGAATTTAAGAAACATTAGGAATCGCATGATTCGTATGCTTGTGTTTGGGTTGTTTGGTGATATTTCTATTAATTGCAAAGATTTTTGGACGAGAAAAAGAATGGAAACCAACACTTCCCAAACCATAGCCTAGGCAAATCAAACTAATCAATAAGAAATGTTGTGTTATTGAGTATTTGAGAAACATTAGGAATCGCATGATTCGTATGCTTGTGTTTGTGTTGTTTGGTGATCTTTCTATCAAGTTCTATTAAGTTCAAAGATTTTTGAACGAGAAAAAGAATGGAAACCAACACTTCCCAAACCATAGCCTAGGCAAATCAAACCAATCAATAATAAATGTTGTGTTATTGAGTATTTGAGAAACATAAGGAATCGCATGATTCGTATGCTTGTGTTTGTGTTGTTTGGTGATCTTTCTATCAAGTTCTATCAAGTTCAAACATTTTTGAATGAGAAAAAGAATGGAAACCAACACTTCCCAAACCATAGCCTAGGCAAATCAAACCTATAAATAAGAAAGGTTGTGTTATTGAGTATTTGAGAAACATAAGGAATCGCATGATTCGTATGCTTGTGTTTGTGTTGTTTGCTGATCTTTCTATTAAGTTCAAAGATTTTTTGACGAGAAAAAGAATGGAAACCAACACTTCCCAAAACATAGCCTAGGAAGATCAAACCAATCAATAAGAAAGGTTGTGTTATTGAGTATTTGAGAAACATAAGGAATCGCATGATTCGTATGCTTGTGTTTTTGTTGTTTGGTGATCCTTCTATCAAGTTCTATTAAGTTCAAAGATTTTTGGACGAGAAAAAGAATGGAAACCAACACTTCCCAAACCATAGCCTAGGCAAATCAAATCAATCAATAAGAAATGTTGTGTTATTGAGTATTTGAGAAACATTAGGAATCGCATGATTCGTATGCTTGTGTTTTTGTTGTTTGGTGATCTTTCTATTAAGTTCAAAGATTTTTGGACGAGAAAAAGAACGGAAACCAACACTTCCCAAACCATATCCTAGGCAAATCAAACCAGTCAATAAGAAAGGTTGTGTTATTGAGAATTTTAGAAAACATTAGGAATCGCATGATTCGTATGCTTGTATTTGGTTTGTTTGGTGATCTTTCAATTAATTGCAAAGATTTTTGGACGAGAAAAAAATGGAAACCAACACTTCCCAAACCATAGCCTAGGCAAATCAAACCAATCAATAAGAAAGGTTCTGTTATTGAGTATTTGAGAAACATAAGGAATCGCATGATTCGTATGCTTGTGTTTGTGTTGTTTGGTGATCTTTCTATCAAGTTCTATTAAGTTCAAACATTTTTGAATGAGAAAAAGAATGGAAACCAACACTTCCCAAACCATAGCCTAGGCAAATCAAACCTATCAATAAGAAAGGTTGTGTTATTGAGTATTTGAGAAACATAAGGAATCGCATGATTCGTATGCTTGTGTTTGTGTTGTTTGGTGATCTTTCTATCAAGTTCTATTAAGTTCAAAGATTTTTGAACGCGAAAAGGAATGGAAACCAACACTTCCCAAACCATAGCCTAGGCAAATCAAACCAATCAATAATAAATGTTGTGTTATTGAGTTTTTGAGAAACATTAGGAATCACAAGATTCCTATGCTTGTGTTTGTGTTGTATGGTGATCTTTCTATTAAGTTCAAAGATTTTTGGACGTGAAAAAGAATGGAAACCAACACTTCCCAAACCATATCCTAGGCAAAACAAACCAATCAATAAGAAATGTTGTGTTATAGAGAATTTAAGAAACATTAGGAATCGCATGATTCGTATGCTTGTGTTTGTGTTGTTTGGTGATCTTTCTATCAAGTTTTATTAGTTCAAAGAGTTTTGGACGAGTGAAAGAATGGAAATCAACACTTCCCAAACCATAGCCTAGGCAAATCAAACAAATCAATAATAAAGGTTTTGTTATTGAGAACTTGAGAAACATAAGGAATCGCATGATTCGTATGCTTGTGTTTGTGTTGTTTGGTGATGTTTCTATCAAGTTCTATTAAGTTCAAAGATTTTTGGACGAGAAAAAGAATGGAAACCAACACTTCCCAAACCATATGCTAGGCAAATCAAACCAATCAATAAGAAAGGTTGTGTTATTGAGAATTTAAGAAACATTAGGAATCGCATGATTCGTATGCTTGTGTTTGGGTTGTTTGGTGATATTTCTATTAATTGCAAAGATTTTTGGACGAGAAAAAGAATGGAAACCAACACTTCCCAAACCATAGCCTAGGGAAATCAAACCAATCAATAAGAAATGTTGTGTTATTGAGTATTTGAGAAACATTAGGAATCGCATGATTCATATGCTTGTGTTTGTGTTGTTTGGTGATCTTTCTATCAAGTTCATAGATTTTTGGACGAGAAAAAGAATGGAAACCAACACTTCCCAAACCATAGCATAGGGAAATCAAACCAATCAATAAGAAGTGTTGTGTTATTGAGTGTTTGAGAAACATTAGGAATCGCATGATTCATATGCTTGTGTTTGTGTTGTTTAGTGATCTTTCTATCAAGTACAAAGATTTTTGGTCGAGAAAAAGAATGGAAACCAACACTTCCCAAACCATAGCCTAGGCAAATCAAACTAATCAATAAGAAATATTGTGTTATTGAGTATTTGAGAAACATTAGGAATCGCATGATTCGTATGCTTGTGTTTGTGTTGTTTGGTGATCTTTCTATCAAGTTCTATAAGTTCAAAGATTTTTGAACGAGAAAAAGAATGGAAACCAACACTTCCCAAACCATAGCCTAGGCAAATCAAACCAATCAATAATAAATGTTGTGTTATTGAGTATTTGAGAAACATAAGGAATCGCATGATTCGTATGCTTGTGTTTCTGTTGTTTGGTGATCTTTCTATCAAGTTCTATTAAGTTCAAACATTTTTGAATGAGAAAAAGAATGGAAACCAACACTTCCCAAACCATAGCCTAGGCAAATCAAACCTATCAATAAGAAAGGTTGTGTTATTGAGTATTTGAGAAACATAAGGAATCGCATGATTCGTATGCTTGTGTTTGTGTTGTTTGGTGATCTTTCTATCAAGTTCTATTAAGTTCAAAGATTTTTGACCGAGAAAAGGAGTGGAAACCAACACTTCCCAAACCATAGCCTAGGAAAATCAAACCAATCAATAATAAATGTTGTGTTATTGAGTATTTGAGAAACATTAGGAATCACAAGATTCCTATGCTTGTGTTTGTGTTGTATGGTGATCTTTCTATTAAGTTCAAAGATTTTTGGACGAGAAAAAGAATGGAAACCAACACTTCCCAAACCATATCCTAGGCAAAACAAACCAATCAATAAGAAATGTTGTGTTATAGAGAATTTAAGAAACATTAGGAATCGCATGATTCGTATGCTTGTGTTTGTGTTGTTTGGTGATCTTTCTATCAAGTTTTATTAGTTCAAAGAGTTTTGGACGAGTGAAAGAATGGAAATCAATACTTCCCAAACCATAGCCTAGGGAAATCAAACCAATCAATAAGAAATGTTGTGTTATTGGGTATTTGAGAAACATTAGGAATCGCATTATTCATATTCTTGTGTTTGTGTTGTTTGGTGATCTTTCTATCAAGTTCATAGATTTTTGGCCGAGAAAAAGAATGGAAATCAACACTTCCCAAACCATAGCATAGGGAAATCAAACCAATCAATAAGAAATGTTGTGTTATTGAGTGTTTGAGAAACATTAGGAATCGCATGATTCATATGCTTGTGTTTGTGTTGTTTAGTGATCTTTCTATCAAGTTCAAAGATTTTTGGTCGAGAAAAAGAATGGAAACCAACACTTCCCAAACCATAGCCTAGGCAAATCAAACTAATCAATAAGAAATGTTGTGTTATTGAGTATTTGAGAAACATTAGGAATCGCATGATTCGTTTGCTTGTGTTTGTGTTGTTTGGTGATCTTTCTATCAAATTCTATTAAGTTCAAAGATTTTTGAACGAGAAAAAGAATGGAAACCAACACTTCCCAAACCATAGCCTAGGCAAATCAATCCAATCAATAATAAATGTTGTGTTATTGAGTATTTGAGAAACATTAGGAATCTCAAGATTCCTATGCTTGTGTTTGTGTTGTATGGTGATCTTTCTATTAAGTTCAAAGATTTTTGGACGAGAAAAAGAATGGAAACCAACACTTCCCAAACCATATCCTAGGCAAAACAAACCAATCAATAAGAAATGTTGTGTTATAGAGAATTTAAGAAACATTAGGAATCGCATGATTCGTATGCTTGTGTTTGTGTTGTTTGGTGATCTTTCTATCAAGTTTTATTAGTTCAAAGAGTTTTTGACTAGTGAAAGAATGGAAATCAACACTTCCCAAACCATAGCCTAGGCAAATTAAACAAATCAATAAGAAAGGTTTTGTTATTGAGAACTTGAGAAACATAAGGAATCGCATGATTCGTATGCTTGTGTTTGTGTTGTTTGGTGATGTTTCTATCAAGTTCTATTAAGTTCAAAGATTTTTGGACGAGAAAAAGAATGGAAACCAACACTTCCCAAACCATATCCTCGGCAAATCAAACCAATCAATAAGAAAGGTTGTGTTATTGAGAATTTAAGAAACATTAGGAATCGCATGATTCGTATGCTTGTGTTTGGGTTGTTTGGTGATATTTCTATTAATTGCAAAGATTTTTGGACGAGAAAAAGAATGGAAACCAACACTTCTCAAACCATAGCCTAGGGAAATCAAACCATTCAATAAGAAATGTTGTGTTATTGAGTATTTGAGAAACATTAGGAATCGCATTATTCATATGCTTGTGTTTGTGTTGTTTGGTGATCTTTCTATCAAGTTCATAGATTTTTGGACGAGAAAAAGAATGGAAACCAACACTTCCCAAACCATAGCATAGGGAAATCAAACCAATCAATAAGAAATGCTGTGTTATTGAGTGTTTGAGAAACATTAGGAATCGCATGATTCATATGCTTGTGTTTGTGTTGTTTAGTGATCTTTCTATCAAGTTCAAAGATTTTTGGTCGAGAAAAAAAATGGAAACCAACACTTCCCAAACCATAGCCTAGGCAAATCAAACTAATCAATAAGAAATGTTGTGTTATTGAGTATTTGAGAAACATTAGGAATCGCATGATTCGTATGCTTGTGTTTGTGTTGTTTGGTGATCTTTCTATTAAGTTCAAAGATTTTTTGACGAGAAAAAGAATGGAAACCAACACTTCCCAAACCATAGCCTAGGCAGATCAAACCAATCAATAAGAAAGGTTGTGTTATTCAGTATTTGAGAAACATAAGGAATCGCATGATTCGTATGCTTGTGTTTTTGTTGTTTGGTGATCCTTCTATCAAGTTATATTAAGTTCAAAGATTTTTGGACGAGAAAAAGAATGGAAACCAAGACTTCCCAAACCATAGCCTAGGCAAATCAAATCAATCAATAAGAAATGTTGTGTTATTGAGTATTTGAGAAACATTAGGAATCGCATGATTCGTATGCTTGTGTTTGTGTTGTTTGCTGATCTTTCTATCATGTTCATAGATTTTTGGACGAGAAAAAGAATGGAAACCAACACTTCCCAAACCATAGCATAGGGAAATCAAACCAATCAATAAGAAATGTTGTGTTATTGAGTGTTTGAGAAACATTAGGAATCGCATGATTCATATGCTTGTGTTTGTGTTGTTTAGTGATCTTTCTATCAAGTTCAAAGATTTTTGGTCGAGAAAAAGAATGGAATACAACACTTCCCAAACCATAGCCTAGGCAAATCAAACTAATCAATAAGAAATGTTGTGTTATTGAGTATTTGAGAAACATTAGGAATCGCATGATTCGTATGCTTGTGTTTGTTTTGTTTGGTGATCTTTCTATCAAGTTCTATTAAATTCAAAGATTTTTGAACGAGAAAAAGAATGGAAACCAACACTTCCCAAACCATAGCCTAGGCAAATCAAACCAATCAATAATAAATGTTGTGTTATTGAGTATTTGAGAAACATTAGGAATCACAAGATTCCTATGCTTGTGTTTGTGTTGTATGGTGATCTTTCTATTAAGTTCAAAGATTTTTGGACGAGAAAAAGAATGGAAACCAACACTTCCCAAACCATATCCTAGGCAAAACAAACCAATCAATAAGAAATGTTGTGTTATAGAGAATTTAAGAAACATTAGGAATCGCATGATTCGTATGCTTGTGTTTGTGTTGTTTGGTGATCTTTCTATCAAGTTTTATTAGTTCAAAACGTTTTGGACGAGTGAAAGAATGGAAATCAACACTTCCCAAACCATAGCCTAGGCAAATCAAACAAATCAATAAGAAAGGTTTTTTTATTGAGAACTTGAGAAACATAAGGAATCGCATGATTCGTATGCTTGTGTTTGTGTTGTTTGGTGATGTTTCTATCAAGTTCTATTAAGTTCAAAGATTTTTGGACGAGAAAAAGAATGGAAACCAACACTTCCCAAACCATATCCTAGGCAAATCAAACCAATCAATAAGAAAGGTTGTGCTATTGAGAATTTAAGAAACATTAGGAATCGCATGATTCATATGCTTGTGTTTTGGTTGTTTGGTGATATTTCTATTAATTGCAAAGATTTTTGGACGAGAAAAAGAATGGAAACCAACACTTCCCAAACCATAGCCTAGGGAAATCAAACCAATCAATAAGAAATGTTTTGTTATTGAGTATTTGAGAAACATTAGGAATCGCATTATTCATATGCTTGTGTTTGTGTTGTTTGGTGATCTTTCTATCAAGTTCATAGATTTTTGGACGAGAAAAAGAATGGAAACCAACACTTCCCAAACCATAGCCTAGGGAAATCAAACCAATCAATAAGAAATGTTGTGTTATTGAGTGTTTGAGAAACATTAGGAATCGCATGATTCATTTGCTTGTGTTTGTGTTGTTTAGTGATCTTTCTATCAAGTTCAAAGATTTTTGGTCGAGAAAAAGAATGGAAACCAACACTTCCCAAACCATAGCCTAGGCAAATCAAACTAATCAATAAGAAATGTTGTGTTATTGAGTATTTGAGAAACATTAGGAATCGCATTATTCATATTCTTGTGTTTGTGTTGTTTGGTGATCTTTCTATCAAGTTCATAGATTTTTGGCTGAGAAAAAGAATGGAAACCAACACTTCCCAAACCATAGCATAGGGAAATCAAACCAATCAATAAGAAATGTTGTGTTATTGAGTGTTTGAGAAACATAAGGAATCGCATGATTCGTATGCTTGTGTTTGTGTTGTTTGGTGATCTTTCTATCAAGTTCTATTAAGTTCAAAGATTTTTGAACGAGAAAAAGAATGGAAACCAACACTTCCCAAACCATAGCCTAGGCAAATCAAACCAATCAATAATAAATGTTGTGTTATTGAGTATTTGAGAAACATTAGGAATCACAAGATTCCTATGCTTGTGTTTGTGTTGTATGGTGATCTTTCTATTAAGTTCAAAGATTTTTGGACGAGAAAAAGAATGGAAACCAACACTTCCCAAACCATATCCTAGGCAAAACAAACCAATCAATAAGAAATGTTGTGTTATAGAGAATTTAAGAAACATTAGGAATCGCATGATTCGTATGCTTGTGTTTGTGTTGTTTGGTGATCTTTCTATCAAGTTTTATTTGTTCAAAGAGTTTTGGACGAGTGAAAGAATGGAAATCAACACTTCCCAAACCATAGCCTAGGCAAATCAAACAAATCAATAAGAAAGGTTTTGTTATTGAGAACTTGAGAAACATAAGAAATCGCATAATTCGTATGCTTGTGTTTGTGTTGTTTGGTGATGTTTCTATCAATTTCTATTAAGTTCAAAGATTTTTGGACGAGAAAAAGAATGGAAACCAACACTTCCCAAACCATATCCTAGGCAAATCAAACCAATCAATAAGAAAGGTTGTGTTATTGAGAATTTAAGAAACATTAGGAATCGCATGATTCGTATGCTTGTGTTTGGGTTGTTTGGTGATATTTCTATTAATTGCAAAGATTTTTGGACGAGAAAAAGAATGGAAACCAACACTTCCCAAACCATAGCCTAGGGAAATCAAACCAATCAATAAGAAATGTTGTGTTATTGAGTATTTGAGAAACATTAGGAATCGCATTATTCATATTCTTGTGTTTGTGTTGTTTGGTGATCTTTCTATCAAGTTCATAGATTTTTGGCCGAGAAAAAGAATGGAAACCAACACTTCCCAAACCATAGCATAGGGAAATCAAACCAATCAATAAGAAATGTTGTGTTATTGAGTGTTTGAGAAACATAAGGAATCGCATGATTCGTATGCTTGTTTTTGGGTTGTTTGGTGATATTTCTATCAAGTTCAAAGATTTTTGGACGAGAAAAAGAATGGAAACCAACACTTCCCAAACCATATCCTCGGCAAATCAAACCAATCAATAAGAAAGGTTGTGTTATTGAGAATTTAAGAAACATTAGGAATCGCATGATTCGTATGCTTGTGTTTGGGTTGTTTGGTGATATTTCTATTAATTGCAAAGATTTTTGGACGAGAAAAAGAATGGAAACCAACACTTCCCAAACCATAGCCTAGGGAAATCAAACCATTCAATAAGAAATGTTGTGTTATTGAGTATTTCAGAAACATTAGGAATCGCATTATTCATATGCTTGTGTTTGTGTTGTTTGGTGATCTTTCTATCAAGTTCATAGATTTTTGAACGAGAAAAAGAATGGAAACCAACACTTCCCAAACCATAGCATAGGGAAATCAAACCAATCAATAAGAAATGCTGTGTTATTGAGTGTTTGAGAAACATTAGGAATCGCATGATTCATATGCTTGTGTTTGTGTTGTTTAGTGATCTTTCTATCAAGTTCAAAGATTTTTGGTCGAGAAAAAAAATGGAAACCAACACTTCCCAAACCATAGCCTAGGCAAATCAAACTAATCAATAAGAAATGTTGTGTTATTGAGTATTTGAGAAACATTAGGAATCGCATGATTCATATGCTTGTGTTTGTGTTGTTTAGTGATCTTTCTATCAAGTTCAAAGATTTTTGGTCGAGAAAAAGAATGGAATACAACACTTCCCAAACCATAGCCTAGGCAAATCAAACTAATCAATAAGAAATGTTGTGTTATTGAGTATTTGAGAAACATTAGGAATCGCATGATTCGTATGCTTGTGTTTGTGTTGTTTGGTGATCTTTCTATCAAGTTCTATTAAGTTCAAAGATTTTTGAACGAGAAAAAGAATGGAAACCAACACTTCCCAAACCATAGCCTAGGCAAATCAAACCAATCAATAATAAATGTTGTGTTATTGAGTATTTGAGAAACATTAGGAATCACAAGATTCCTATGCTTGTGTTTGTGTTGTATGGTGATCTTTCTATTAAGTTCAAAGATTTTTGGACGAGAAAAAGAATGGAAACCAACACTTCCCAAACCATATCCTAGGCAAAACAAACCAATCAATAAGAAATGTTGTGTTATAGAGAATTTAAGAAACATTAGGAATCGCATGATTCGTATGCTTGTGTTTGTGTTGTTTGGTGATCTTTCTATCAAGTTTTATTAGTTCAAAGAGTTTTGGACGAGTGAAAGAATGGAAATCAACACTTCCCAAACCATAGCCTAGGCAAATCAAACAAATCAATAAGAAAGGTTTTTTTATTGAGAACTTGAGAAACATAAGGAATCGCATGATTCGTATGCTTGTGTTTGTGTTGTTTGGTGATGTTTCTATCAAGTTCTATTAAGTTCAAAGATTTTTGGACGAGAAAAAGAATGGAAACCAACACTTCCCAAACCATATCCTAGGCAAATCAAACCAATCAATAAGAAAGGTTGTGCTATTGAGAATTTAAGAAACATTAGGAATCGCATGATTCGTATGCTTGTGTTTTGGTTGTTTGGTGATATTTCTATTAATTGCAAAGATTTTTGGACGAGAAAAAGAATGGAAACCAACACTTCCCAAACCATAGCCTAGGGAAATCAAACCAATCAATAAGAAATGTTGTGTTATTGAGTATTTGAGAAACATTAGGAATCGCATTATTCATATGCTTGTGTTTGTGTTGTTTGGTGATCTTTCTATCAAGTTCATAGATTTTTGGACGAGAAAAAGAATGGAAACCAACACTTCCCAAACCATAGCCTAGGGAAATCAAACCAATCAATAAGAAATGTTGTGTTATTGAGTGTTTGAGAAACATTAGGAATCGCATGATTCATTTGCTTGTGTTTGTGTTGTTTAGTGATCTTTCTATCAAGTTCAAAGATTTTTGGTCGAGAAAAAGAATGGAAACCAACACTTCCCAAACCATAGCCTAGGCAAATCAAACTAATCAATAAGAAATGTTGTGTTATTGAGTATTTGAGAAACATTAGGAATCGCATGATTCGTATGCTTGTGTTTGTGTTGTTTGGTGATCTTTCTATTAAGTTCAAAGATTTTTTGACGAGAAAAAGAATGGAAACCAACACTTCCCAAACCATAGCATAGGGAAATCAAACCAATCAATAAGAAATGTTGTGTTATTGAGTGTTTGAGAAACATTAGGATTCGCATGATTCATATGCTTGTGTTTGTGTTGTTTAGTGATCTTTCTATCAAGTTCAAAGATTTTTGGTCGAGAAAAAGAATGGAAACCAACACTTCCCAAACCATAGCCTAGGCAAATCAAACTAATCAATAAGAAATGTTGTGTTATTGAGTATTTGAGAAACATTAGGAATCGCATGATTCGTATGCTTGTGTTTGTGTTGTTTGGTGATCTTTCTATCAAGTTCTATTAAGTTCAAAGATTTTTGAACGAGAAAAAGAATGGAAACCAACACTTCCCAAACCATAGCCTAGGCAAATCAAACCAATCAATTACAAAGGTTGTGTTATTGAGTATTTGAGAAACATAAGGAATCGCATCATTCGTATGCTTGTGTTTTTGTTGTTTGGTGATCCTTCTATCAAGTTCTATTAAGTTCAAAGATTTTTGGACGAGAAAAAGAATGGAAACCAACACTTCCCAAACCATAGCCTAGGCAAATCAAATCAATCAATAAGAAATGTTGTGTTATTGAACATTTGAGAAACATTAGGAATGGCATGATTCGTATGCTTGTGTTTGTGTTGTTTGGTGATCTTTCTATCAAGTTCATAGATTTTTGGACGAGAAAAAGAATGGAAACCAACACTTCCCAAACCATAGCATAGGGAAATCAAACCAATCAATAAGAAATATTGTGTTATTGAGTGTTTGAGAAACATTAGGAATCGCATGATTCATATGCTTGTGTTTGTGTTGTTTAGTGATCTTTCTATCAAGTTCAAAGATTTTTGGTCGAGAAAAAGAATGGAAACCAACACTTCCCAAACCATAGCCTAGGCAAATCAAACTAATCAATAAGAAATGTTGTGTTATTGAGTATTTGAGAAACATTAGGAATCGCATGATTCGTATGCTTGTGTTTGTGTTGTTTGGTGATCTTTCTATCAAGTTGTATTAAGTTCAAAGATTTTTGAACGAGAAAAAGAATGGAAACCAACACTTCCCAAACCATAGCCTAGGCAAATCAAACCAATCAATAATAAATGTTCTGTTATTGAGTATTTGAGAAACATTAGGAATCACAAGATTCCTATGCTTGTGTTTGTGTTGTATGGTGATCTTTCTATTAAGTTCAAAGATTTTTGGACGAGAAAAAGAATGGAAACCAACACTTCCCAAACCATATCCTAGGCAAAATAAACCAATCAATAAGAAATGTTGTGTTATAGAGAATTTAAGAAACATTAGGAATCGCATGATTCGTATGCTTGTGTTTGTGTTGTTTGGTGATCTTTCTATCAAGTTTTATTAGTTCAAAGAGTTTTGGACGAGTGAAAGAATGGAAATCAACACTTCCCAAACCATAGCCTAGGCAAATCAAACAAATCAATAAGAAAGGTTTTGTTATTGAGAACTTGAGAAACATAAGGAATCGCATGATTCGTATGCTTGTGTTTGTGTTGTTTGGTGATGTTTCTATCAAGTTCTATTAAGTTCAAAGATTTTTGGACGAGAAAAAGAATGGAAACCAACACTTCCCAAACCATATCCTAGGCAAATCAAACCAATCAATAAGAAAGGTTGTGCTATTGAGAATTTAAGAAACATTAGGAATCGCATGATTCGTATGCTTGTGTTTTGGTTGTTTGGTGATATTTCTATTAATTGCAAAGATTTTTGGACGAGAAAAAGAATGGAAACCAACACTTCCCAAACCATAGCCTAGGGAAATCAAACAAATCAATAAGAAATGTTGTGTTATTGAGTATTTGAGAAACATTAGGAATCGCATTATTCATATGCTTGTGTTTGTGTTGTTTGGTGATCTTTCTATCAAGTTCATAGATTTTTGGACGAGAAAAAGAATGGAAACCAACACTTCCTAAACCATAGCCTAGGGAAATCAAACCAATCAATAAGAAATGTTGTGTTATTGAGTGTTTGAGAAACATTAGGAATCGCATGATTCATTTGCTTGTGTTTGTGTTGTTTAGTGATCTTTCTATCAAGTTCAAAGATTTTTGGTCGAGAAAAAGAATGGAAACCAACACTTCCCAAACCATAGCCTAGGCAAATCAAACTAATCAATAAGAAATGTTGTGTTATTGAGTATTTGAGAAACATTAGGAATCGCATGATTCGTATGCTTGTGTTTGTGTTGTTTGGTGATCTTTCTATTAAGTTCAAAGATTTTTTGACGAGAAAAAGAATGGAAACCAACACTTCCCAAACCATAGCATAGGGAAATCAAACCAATCAATAAGAAATGTTGTGTTATTGAGTGTTTGAGAAACATTAGGAATCGCATGATTCATATGCTTGTGTTTGTGTTGTTTAGTGATCTTTCTATCAAGTTCAAAGATTTTTGGTCGAGAAAAAGAATGGAAACCAACACTTCCCAAACCATAGCCTAGGCAAATCAAACCAATCAATAAGAAATGTTGTGTTATTGAGTATTTGAGAAACATTAGGAATCGCATTATTCATATTCTTGTGTTTGTGTTGTTTGGTGATCTTTCTATCAAGTTCATAGATTTTTGGCCGAGAAAAAGAATGGAAATCAACACTTCCCAAACCATAGCATAGGGAAATCAAACCAATCAATAAGAAATGTTGTGTTATTGAGTGTTTGAGAAACATTAGGAATCGCATGATTCATATGCTTGTGTTTGTGTTGTTTAGTGATCTTTCTATCAAGTTCAAAGATTTTTGGTCGAGAAAAAGAATGGAAACCAACACTTCCCAAACCATAGCCTAGGCAAATCAAACTAATCAATAAGAAATGTTGTGTTATTGAGTATTTGAGAAACATTAGGAATCGCATGATTCGTTTGCTTGTGTTTGTGTTGTTTGGTGATCTTTCTATCAAATTCTATTAAGTTCAAAGATTTTTGAACGAGAAAAAGAATGGAAACCAACACTTCCCAAACCATAGCCTAGGCAAATCAATCCAATCAATAATAAATGTTGTGTTATTGAGTATTTGAGAAACATTAGGAATCTCAAGATTCCTATGCTTGTGTTTGTGTTGTATGGTGATCTTTCTATTAAGTTCAAAGATTTTTGGACGAGAAAAAGAATGGAAACCAACACTTCCCAAACCATATCCTAGGCAAAACAAACCAATCAATAAGAAATGTTGTGTTATAGAGAATTTAAGAAACATTAGGAATCGCATGATTCGTATGCTTGTGTTTGTGTTGTTTGGTGATCTTTCTATCAAGTTTTATTAGTTCAAAGAGTTTTTGACTAGTGAAAGAATGGAAATCAACACTTCCCAAACCATAGCCTAGGCAAATTAAACAAATCAATAAGAAAGGTTTTGTTATTGAGAACTTGAGAAACATAAGGAATCGCATGATTCGTATGCTTGTGTTTGTGTTGTTTGGTGATGTTTCTATCAAGTTCTATTAAGTTCAAAGATTTTTGGACGAGAAAAAGAATGGAAACCAACACTTCCCAAACCATATCCTCGGCAAATCAAACCAATCAATAAGAAAGGTTGTGTTATTGAGAATTTAAGAAACATTAGGAATCGCATGATTCGTATGCTTGTGTTTGGGTTGTTTGGTGATATTTCTATTAATTGCAAAGATTTTTGGACGAGAAAAAGAATGGAAACCAACACTTCTCAAACCATAGCCTAGGGAAATCAAACCATTCAATAAGAAATGTTGTGTTATTGAGTATTTGAGAAACATTAGGAATCGCATTATTCATATGCTTGTGTTTGTGTTGTTTGGTGATCTTTCTATCAAGTTCATAGATTTTTGGACGAGAAAAAGAATGGAAACCAACACTTCCCAAACCATAGCATAGGGAAATCAAACCAATCAATAAGAAATGCTGTGTTATTGAGTGTTTGAGAAACATTAGGAATCGCATGATTCATATGCTTGTGTTTGTGTTGTTTAGTGATCTTTCTATCAAGTTCAAAGATTTTTGGTCGAGAAAAAAAATGGAAACCAACACTTCCCAAACCATAGCCTAGGCAAATCAAACTAATCAATAAGAAATGTTGTGTTATTGAGTATTTGAGAAACATTAGGAATCGCATGATTCGTATGCTTGTGTTTGTGTTGTTTGGTGATCTTTCTATTAAGTTCAAAGATTTTTTGACGAGAAAAAGAATGGAAACCAACACTTCCCAAACCATAGCCTAGGCAGATCAAACCAATCAATAAGAAAGGTTGTGTTATTCAGTATTTGAGAAACATAAGGAATCGCATGATTCGTATGCTTGTGTTTTTGTTGTTTGGTGATCCTTCTATCAAGTTATATTAAGTTCAAAGATTTTTGGACGAGAAAAAGAATGGAAACCAAGACTTCCCAAACCATAGCCTAGGCAAATCAAATCAATCAATAAGAAATGTTGTGTTATTGAGTATTTGAGAAACATTAGGAATCGCATGATTCGTATGCTTGTGTTTGTGTTGTTTGCTGATCTTTCTATCATGTTCATAGATTTTTGGACGAGAAAAAGAATGGAAACCAACACTTCCCAAACCATAGCATAGGGAAATCAAACCAATCAATAAGAAATGTTGTGTTATTGAGTGTTTGAGAAACATTAGGAATCGCATGATTCATATGCTTGTGTTTGTGTTGTTTAGTGATCTTTCTATCAAGTTCAAAGATTTTTGGTCGAGAAAAAGAATGGAATACAACACTTCCCAAACCATAGCCTAGGCAAATCAAACTAATCAATAAGAAATGTTGTGTTATTGAGTATTTGAGAAACATTAGGAATCGCATGATTCGTATGCTTGTGTTTGTTTTGTTTGGTGATCTTTCTATCAAGTTCTATTAAATTCAAAGATTTTTGAACGAGAAAAAGAATGGAAACCAACACTTCCCAAACCATAGCCTAGGCAAATCAAACCAATCAATAATAAATGTTGTGTTATTGAGTATTTGAGAAACATTAGGAATCACAAGATTCCTATGCTTGTGTTTGTGTTGTATGGTGATCTTTCTATTAAGTTCAAAGATTTTTGGACGAGAAAAAGAATGGAAACCAACACTTCCCAAACCATATCCTAGGCAAAACAAACCAATCAATAAGAAATGTTGTGTTATAGAGAATTTAAGAAACATTAGGAATCGCATGATTCGTATGCTTGTGTTTGTGTTGTTTGGTGATCTTTCTATCAAGTTTTATTAGTTCAAAAAGTTTTGGACGAGTGAAAGAATGGAAATCAACACTTCCCAAACCATAGCCTAGGCAAATCAAACAAATCAATAAGAAAGGTTTTTTTATTGAGAACTTGAGAAACATAAGGAATCGCATGATTCGTATGCTTGTGTTTGTGTTGTTTGGTGATGTTTCTATCAAGTTCTATTAAGTTCAAAGATTTTTGGACGAGAAAAAGAATGGAAACCAACACTTCCCAAACCATATCCTAGGCAAATCAAACCAATCAATAAGAAAGGTTGTGCTATTGAGAATTTAAGAAACATTAGGAATCGCATGATTCGTATGCTTGTGTTTTGGTTGTTTGGTGATATTTCTATTAATTGCAAAGATTTTTGGACGAGAAAAAGAATGGAAACCAACACTTCCCAAACCATAGCCTAGGGAAATCAAACCAATCAATAAGAAATGTTGTGTTATTGAGTATTTGAGAAACATTAGGAATCGCATTATTCATATGCTTGTGTTTGTGTTGTTTGGTAATCTTTCTATCAAGTTCATAGATTTTTGGACGAGAAAAAGAATGGAAACCAACACTTCCCAAACCATAGCCTAGGGAAATCAAACCAATCAATAAGAAATGTTGTGTTATTGAGTGTTTGAGAAACATTAGGAATCGCATGATTCATTTGCTTGTGTTTGTGTTGTTTAGTGATCTTTCTATCAAGTTCAAAGATTTTTGGTCGAGAAAAAGAATGGAAACCAACACTTCCCAAACCATAGCCTAGGCAAATCAAACTAATCAATAAGAAATGTTGTGTTATTGAGTATTTGAGAAACATTAGGAATCGCATTATTCATATTCTTGTGTTTGTGTTGTTTGGTGATCTTTCTATCAAGTTCATAGATTTTTGGCTGAGAAAAAGAATGGAAACCAACACTTCCCAAACCATAGCATAGGGAAATCAAACCAATCAATAAGAAATGTTGTGTTATTGAGTGTTTGAGAAACATAAGGAATCGCATGATTCGTATGCTTGTGTTTGTGTTGTTTGGTGATCTTTCTATCAAGTTCTATTAAGTTCAAAGATTTTTGAACGAGAAAAAGAATGGAAACCAACACTTCCCAAACCATAGCCTAGGCAAATCAAACCAATCAATAATAAATGTTGTGTTATTGAGTATTTGAGAAACATTAGGAATCACAAGATTCCTATGCTTGTGTTTGTGTTGTATGGTGATCTTTCTATTAAGTTCAAAGATTTTTGGACGAGAAAAAGAATGGAAACCAACACTTCCCAAACCATATCCTAGGCAAAACAAACCAATCAATAAGAAATGTTGTGTTATAGAGAATTTAAGAAACATTAGGAATCGCATGATTCGTATGCTTGTGTTTGTGTTGTTTGGTGATCTTTCTATCAAGTTTTATTAGTTCAAAGAGTTTTGGACGAGTGAAAGAATGGAAATCAACACTTCCCAAACCATAGCCTAGGCAAATCAAACAAATCAATAAGAAAGGTTTTGTTATTGAGAACTTGAGAAACATAAGGAATCGCATAATTCGTATGCTTGTGTTTGTGTTGTTTGGTGATGTTTCTATCAATTTCTATTAAGTTCAAAGATTTTTGGACGAGAAAAAGAATGGAAACCAACACTTCCCAAACCATATCCTAGGCAAATCAAACCAATCAATAAGAAAGGTTGTGTTATTGAGAATTTAAGAAACATTAGGAATCGCATGATTCGTATGCTTGTGTTTGGGTTGTTTGGTGATATTTCTATTAATTGCAAAGATTTTTGGACGAGAAAAAGAATGGAAACCAACACTTCCCAAACCATAGCCTAGGGAAATCAAACCAATCAATAAGAAATGTTGTGTTATTGAGTATTTGAGAAACATTAGGAATCGCATTATTCATATTCTTGTGTTTGTGTTGTTTGGTGATCTTTCTATCAAGTTCATAGATTTTTGGCCGAGAAAAAGAATGGAAACCAACACTTCCCAAACCATAGCATAGGGAAATCAAACCAATCAATAAGAAATGTTGTGTTATTGAGTGTTTGAGAAACATAAGGAATCGCATGATTCGTATGCTTGTGTTTGGGTTGTTTGGTGATATTTCTATCAAGTTCAAAGATTTTTGGACGAGAAAAAGAATGGAAACCAACACTTCCCAAACCATATCCTCGGCAAATCAAACCAATCAATAAGAAAGGTTGTGTTATTGAGAATTTAAGAAACATTAGGAATCGCATGATTCGTATGCTTGTGTTTGGGTTGTTTGGTGATATTTCTATTAATTGCAAAGATTTTTGGACGAGAAAAAGAATGGAAACCAACACTTCCCAAACCATAGCCTAGGGAAATCAAACCATTCAATAAGAAATGTTGTGTTATTGAGTATTTCAGAAACATTAGGAATCGCATTATTCATATGCTTGTGTTTGTGTTGTTTGGTGATCTTTCTATCAAGTTCATAGATTTTTGGACGAGAAAAAGAATGGAAACCAACACTTCCCAAACCATAGCATAGGGAAATCAAACCAATCAATAAGAAATGCTGTGTTATTGAGTGTTTGAGAAACATTAGGAATCGCATGATTCATATGCTTGTGTTTGTGTTGTTTAGTGATCTTTCTATCAAGTTCAAAGATTTTTGGTCGAGAAAAAAAATGGAAACCAACACTTCCCAAACCATAGCCTAGGCAAATCAAACTAATCAATAAGAAATGTTGTGTTATTGAGTATTTGAGAAACATTAGGAATCGCATGATTCGTATGCTTGTGTTTGTGTTGTTTGGTGATCTTTCTATTAAGTTCAAAGATTTTTTGACGAGAAAAAGAATGGAAACCAACACTTCCCAAACCATAGCCTAGGCAGATCAAACCAATCAATAAGAAAGGTTGTGTTATTCAGTATTTGAGAAACATAAGGAATCGCATGATTCGTATGCTTGTGTTTTTGTTGTTTGGTGATCCTTCTATCAAGTTATATTAAGTTCAAAGATTTTTGGACGAGAAAAAGAATGGAAACCAACACTTCCCAAACCATAGCCTAGGCAAATCAAATCAATCAATAAGAAATGTTGTGTTATTGAGTATTTGAGAAACATTAGGAATCGCATGATTCGTATGCTTGTGTTTGTGTTGTTTGCTGATCTTTCTATCATGTTCATAGATTTTTGGACGAGAAAAAGAATGGAAACCAACACTTCCCAAACCATAGCATAGGGAAATCAAACCAATCAATAAGAAATGTTGTGTTATTGAGTGTTTGAGAAACATTAGGAATCGCATGATTCATATGCTTGTGTTTGTGTTGTTTAGTGATCTTTCTATCAAGTTCAAAGATTTTTGGTCGAGAAAAAGAATGGAATACAACACTTCCCAAACCATAGCCTAGGCAAATCAAACTAATCAATAAGAAATGTTGTGTTATTGAGTATTTGAGAAACATTAGGAATCGCATGATTCGTATGCTTGTGTTTGTGTTGTTTGGTGATCTTTCTATCAAGTTCTATTAAGTTCAAAGATTTTTGAACGAGAAAAAGAATGGAAACCAACACTTCCCAAACCATAGCCTAGGCAAATCAAACCAATCAATAATAAATGTTGTGTTATTGAGTATTTGAGAAACATTAGGAATCACAAGATTCCTATGCTTGTGTTTGTGTTGTATGGTGATCTTTCTATTAAGTTCAAAGATTTTTGGACGAGAAAAAGAATGGAAACCAACACTTCCCAAACCATATCCTAGGCAAAACAAACCAATCAATAAGAAATGTTGTGTTATAGAGAATTTAAGAAACATTAGGAATCGCATGATTCGTATGCTTGTGTTTGTGTTGTTTGGTGATCTTTCTATCAAGTTTTATTAGTTCAAAGAGTTTTGGACGAGTGAAAGAATGGAAATCAACACTTCCCAAACCATAGCCTAGGCAAATCAAACAAATCAATAAGAAAGGTTTTTTTATTGAGAACTTGAGAAACATAAGGAATCGCATGATTCGTATGCTTGTGTTTGTGTTGTTTGGTGATGTTTCTATCAAGTTCTATTAAGTTCAAAGATTTTTGGACGAGCAAAAGAATGGAAACCAACACTTCCCAAACCATATCCTAGGCAAATCAAACCAATCAATAAGAAAGGTTGTGCTATTGAGAATTTAAGAAACATTAGGAATCGCATGATTCGTATGCTTGTGTTTTGGTTGTTTGGTGATATTTCTATTAATTGCAAAGATTTTTGGACGAGAAAAAGAATGGAAACCAACACTTCCCAAACCATAGCCTAGGGAAATCAAACCAATCAATAAGAAATGTTGTGTTATTGAGTATTTGAGAAACATTAGGAATCGCATTATTCATATGCTTGTGTTTGTGTTGTTTGGTGATCTTTCTATCAAGTTCATAGATTTTTGGACGAGAAAAAGAATGGAAACCAACACTTCCCAAACCATAGCCTAGGGAAATCAAACCAATCAATAAGAAATGTTGTGTTATTGAGTGTTTGAGAAACATTAGGAATCGCATGATTCATTTGCTTGTGTTTGTGTTGTTTAGTGATCTTTCTATCAAGTTCAAAGATTTTTGGTCGAGAAAAAGAATGGAAACCAACACTTCCCAAACCATAGCCTAGGCAAATCAATCTAATCAATAAGAAATGTTGTGTTATTGAGTATTTGAGAAACATTAGGAATCGCATGATTCGTATGCTTGTGTTTGTGTTGTTTGGTGATCTCTCTATTAAGTTCAAAGATTTTTTGACGAGAAAAAGAATGGAAACCAACACTTCCCAAACCATAGCATAGGGAAATCAAACCAATCAATAAGAAATGTTGTGTTATTGAGTGTTTGAGAAACATTAGGAATCGCATGATTCATATGCTTGTGTTTGTGTTGTTTAGTGATCTTTCTATCAAGTTCAAAGATTTTTGGTCGAGAAAAAGAATGGAAACCAACACTTCCCAAACCATAGCCTAGGCAAATCAAACTAATCAATAAGAAATGTTGTGTTATTGAGTATTTGAGAAACATTAGGAATCGCATGATTCGTATGCTTGTGTTTGTGTTGTTTGGTGATCTTTCTATCAAGTTCTATTAAGTTCAAAGATTTTTGAACGAGAAAAAGAATGGAAACCAACACTTCCCAAACCATAGCCTAGGCAAATCAAACCAATCAATTACAAAGGTTGTGTTATTGAGTATTTGAGAAACATAAGGAATCGCATCATTCGTATGCTTGTGTTTTTGTTGTTTGGTGATCCTTCTATCAAGTTCTATTAAGTTCAAAGATTTTTGGACGAGAAAAAGAATGGAAACCAACACTTCCCAAACCATAGCCTAGGCAAATCAAATCAATCAATAAGAAATGTTGTGTTATTGAGTATTTGAGAAACATTAGGAATGGCATGATTCGTATGCTTGTGTTTGTGTTGTTTGGTGATCTTTCTATCAAGTTCATAGATTTTTGGACGAGAAAAAGAATGGAAACCAACACTTCCCAAACCATAGCATAGGGAAATCAAACCAATCAATAAGAAATATTGTGTTATTGAGTGTTTGAGAAACATTAGGAATCGCATGATTCATATGCTTGTGTTTGTGTTGTTTAGTGATCTTTCTATCAAGTTCAAAGATTTTTGGTCGAGAAAAAGAATGGAAACCAACACTTCCCAAACCATAGCCTAGGCAAATCAAACTAATCAATAAGAAATGTTGTGTTATTGAGTATTTGAGAAACATTAGGAATCGCATGATTCGTATGCTTGTGTTTGTGTTGTTTGGTGATCTTTCTATCAAGTTCTATTAAGTTCAAAGATTTTTGAACGAGAAAAAGAATGGAAACCAACACTTCCCAAACCATAGCCTAGGCAAATCAAACCAATCAATAATAAATGTTGTGTTATTGAGTATTTGAGAAACATTAGGAATCACAAGATTCCTATGCTTGTGTTTGTGTTGTATGGTGATCTGTCTATTAAGTTCAAAGATTTTTGGACGAGAAAAAGAATGGAAACCAACACTTCCCAAACCATATCCTAGGCAAAATAAACCAATCAATAAGAAATGTTGTGTTATAGAGAATTTAAGAAACATTAGGAATCGCATGATTCGTATGCTTGTGTTTGTGTTGTTTGGTGATCTTTCTATCAAGTTTTATTAGTTCAAAGAGTTTTGGACGAGTGAAAGAATGGAAATCAACACTTCCCAAACCATAGCCTAGGCAAATCAAACAAATCAATAAGAAAGGTTTTTTTATTGAGAACTTGAGAAACATAAGGAATCGCATGATTCGTATGCTTGTGTTTGTGTTGTTTGGTGATGTTTCTATCAAGTTCTATTAAGTTCAAAGATTTTTGGACGAGAAAAAGAATGGAAACCAACACTTCCCAAACCATATCCTAGGCAAATCAAACCAATCAATAAGAAAGGTTGTGCTATTGAGAATTTAAGAAACATTAGGAATCGCATGATTCGTATGCTTGTGTTTTGGTTGTTTGGTGATATTTCTATTAATTGCAAAGATTTTTGGACGAGAAAAAGAATGGAAACCAACACTTCCCAAACCATAGCCTAGGGAAATCAAACCAATCAATAAGAAATGTTGTGTTATTGAGTATTTGAGAAACATTAGGAATCGCATTATTCATATGCTTGTGTTTGTGTTGTTTGGTGATCTTTCTATCAAGTTCATAGATTTTTGGACGAGAAAAAGAATGGAAACCAACACTTCCCAAACCATAGCCTAGGGAAATCAAACCAATCAATAAGAAATGTTGTGTTATTGAGTGTTTGAGAAACATTAGGAATCGCATGATTCATTTGCTTGTGTTTGTGTTGTTTAGTGATCTTTCTATCAAGTTCAAAGATTTTTGGTCGAGAAAAAGAATGGAAACCAACACTTCCCAAACCATAGCCTAGGCAAATCAAACTAATCAATAAGAAATGTTGTGTTATTGAGTATTTGAGAAACATTAGGAATCGCATGATTCGTATGCTTGTGTTTGTGTTGTTTGTTGATCTTTCTATTAAGTTCAAAGATTTTTTGACGAGAAAAAGAATGGAAACCAACACTTCCCAAACCATAGCATAGGGAAATCAAACCAATCAATAAGAAATGTTGTGTTATTGAGTGTTTGAGAAACATTAGGAATCGCATGATTCATATGCTTGTGTTTGTGTTGTTTAGTGATCTTTCTATCAAGTTCAAAGATTTTTGGTCGAGAAAAAGAATGGAAACCAACACTTCCCAAACCATAGCCTAGGCAAATCAAACTAATCAATAAGAAATGTTGTGTTATTGAGTATTTGAGAAACATTAGGAATCGCATGATTCGTATGCTTGTGTTTGTGTTGTTTGGTGATCTTTCTATCAAGTTCTATTAAGTTCAAAGATTTTTGAACGAGAAAAAGAATGGAAACCAACACTTCCCAAACCATAGCCTAGGCAAATCAAACCAATCAATTACAAAGGTTGTGTTATTGAGTATTTGAGAAACATAAGGAATCGCATCATTCGTATGCTTGTGTTTTTGTTGTTTGGTGATCCTTCTATCAAGTTCTATTAAGTTCAAAGATTTTTGGACGAGAAAAAGAATGGAAACCAACACTTCCCAAACCATAGCCTAGGCAAATCAAATCAATCAATAAGAAATGTTGTGTTATTGAGTATTTGAGAAACATTAGGAATGGCATGATTCGTATGCTTGTGTTTGTGTTGTTTGGTGATCTTTCTATCAAGTTCATAGATTTTTGGACGAGAAAAAGAATGGAAACCAACACTTCCCAAACCATAGCATAGGGAAATCAAACCAATCAATAAGAAATATTGTGTTATTGAGTGTTTGAGAAACATTAGGAATCGCATGATTCATATGCTTGTGTTTGTGTTGTTTAGTGATCTTTCTATCAAGTTCAAAGATTTTTGGTCGAGAAAAAGAATGGAAACCAACACTTCCCAAACCATAGCCTAGGCAAATCAAACTAATCAATAAGAAATGTTGTGTTATTGAGTATTTGAGAAACATTAGGAATCGCATGATTCGTATGCTTGTGTTTGTGTTGTTTGGTGATCTTTCTATCAAGTTCTATTAAGTTCAAAGATTTTTGAACGAGAAAAAGAATGGAAACCAACACTTCCCAAACCATAGCCTAGGCAAATCAAACCAATCAATAATAAATGTTGTGTTATTGAGTATTTGAGAAACATTAGGAATCACAAGATTCCTATGCTTGTGTTTGTGTTGTATGGTGATCTTTCTATTAAGTTCAAAGATTTTTGGACGAGAAAAAGAATGGAAACCAACACTTCCCAAACCATATCCTAGGCAAAATAAACCAATCAATAAGAAATGTTGTGTTATAGAGAATTTAAGAAACATTAGGAATCGCATGATTCGTATGCTTGTGTTTGTGTTGTTTGGTGATCTTTCTATCAAGTTTTATTAGTTCAAAGAGTTTTGGACGAGTGAAAGAATGGAAATCAACACTTCCCAAACCATAGCCTAGGCAAATCAAACAAATCAATAAGAAAGGTTTTGTTATTGAGAACTTGAGAAACATAAGGAATCGCATGATTCGTATGCTTGTGTTTGTGTTGTTTGGTGATGTTTCTATCAAGTTCTATTAAGTTCAAAGATTTTTGGACGAGAAAAAGAATGGAAACCAACACTTCCCAAACCATATCCTAGGCAAATCAAACCAATCAATAAGAAAGGTTGTGCTATTGAGAATTTAAGAAACATTAGGAATCGCATGATTCGTATGCTTGTGTTTTGGTTGTTTGGTGATATTTCTATTAATTGCAAAGATTTTTGGACGAGAAAAAGAATGGAAACCAACACTTCCCAAACCATAGCCTAGGGAAATCAAACCAATCAATAAGAAATGTTGTGTTATTGAGTATTTGAGAAACATTAGGAATCGCATTATTCATATGCTTGTGTTTGTGTTGTTTAGTGATCTTTCTATCAAGTTCATAGATTTTTGGACGAGAAAAAGAATGGAAACCAACACTTCCCAAACCATAGCCTAGGGAAATCAAACCAATCAATAAGAAATGTTGTGTTATTGAGTGTTTGAGAAACATTAGGAATCGCATGATTCATTTGCTTGTGTTTGTGTTGTTTAGTGATCTTTCTATCAAGTTCAAAGATTTTTGGTCGAGAAAAAGAATGGAAACCAACACTTCCCAAACCATAGCCTAGGCAAATCAAACTAATCAATAAGAAATGTTGTGTTATTGAGTATTTGAGAAACATTAGGAATCGCATGATTCGTATGCTTGTGTTTGTGTTGTTTGGTGATCTTTCTATTAAGTTCAAAGATTTTTTGACGAGAAAAAGAATGGAAACCAACACTTCCCAAACCATAGCATAGGGAAATCAAACCAATCAATAAGAAATGTTGTGTTATTGAGTGTTTGAGAAACATTAGGAATCGCATGATTCATATGCTTGTGTTTGTGTTGTTTAGTGATCTTTCTATCAAGTTCAAAGATTTTTGGTCGAGAAAAAGAATGGAAACCAACACTTCCCAAACCATAGCCTAGGCAAATCAAACTAATCAATAAGAAATGTTGTGTTATTGAGTATTTGAGAAACATTAGGAATCGCATGATTCGTATGCTTGTGTTTGTGTTGTTTGGTGATCTTTCTATCAAGTTCTATTAAGTTCAAAGATTTTTGAACGAGAAAAAGAATGGAAACCAACACTTCCCAAACCATAGCCTAGGCAAATCAAACCAATCAATTACAAAGGTTGTGTTATTGAGTATTTGAGAAACATAAGGAATCGCATCATTCGTATGCTTGTGTTTTTGTTGTTTGGTGATCCTTCTATCAAGTTCTATTAAGTTCAAAGATTTTTGGACGAGAAAAAGAATGGAAACCAACACTTCCCAAACCATAGCCTAGGCAAATCAAATCAATCAATAAGAAATGTTGTGTTATTGAGTATTTGAGAAACATTAGGAATGGCATGATTCGTATGCTTGTGTTTGTGTTGTTTGGTGATCTTTCTATCAAGTTCATAGATTTTTGGACGAGAAAAAGAATGGAAACCAACACTTCCCAAACCATAGCATAGGGAAATCAAACCAATCAATAAGAAATATTGTGTTATTGAGTGTTTGAGAAACATTAGGAATCGCATGATTCATATGCTTGTGTTTGTGTTGTTTAGTGATCTTTCTATCAAGTTCAAAGATTTTTGGTCGAGAAAAAGAATGGAAACCAACACTTCCCAAACCATAGCCTAGGCAAATCAAACTAATCAATAAGAAATGTTGTGTTATTGAGTATTTTAGAAACATTAGGAATCGCATGATTCGTATGCTTGTGTTTGTGTTGTTTGGTGATCTTTCTATCAAGTTCTATTAAGTTCAAAGATTTTTGAACGAGAAAAAGAATGGAAACCAACACTTCCCAAACCATAGCCTAGGCAAATCAAACCAATCAATAATAAATGTTGTGTTATTGAGTATTTGAGAAACATTAGGAATCACAAGATTCCTATGCTTGTGTTTGTGTTGTATGGTGATCTTTCTATTAAGTTCAAAGATTTTTGGACGAGAAAAAGAATGGAAACCAACACTTCCCAAACCATATCCTAGGCAAAATAAACCAATCAATAAGAAATGTTGTGTTATAGAGAATTTAAGAAACATTAGGAATCGCATGATTCGTATGCTTGTGTTTGTGTTGTTTGGTGATCTTTCTATCAAGTTTTATTAGTTCAAAGAGTTTTGGACGAGTGAAAGAATGGAAATCAACACTTCCCAAACCATAGCCTAGGCAAATCAAACAAATCAATAAGAAAGGTTTTGTTATTGAGAACTTGAGAAACATAAGGAATCGCATGATTCGTATGCTTGTGTTTGTGTTGTTTGGTGATGTTTCTATCAAGTTCTATTAAGTTCAAAGATTTTTGGACGAGAAAAAGAATGGAAACCAACACTTCCCAAACCATATCCTAGGCAAATCAAACCAATCAATAAGAAAGGTTGTGCTATTGAGAATTTAAGAAACATTAGGAATCGCATGATTCGTATGCTTGTGTTTTGGTTGTTTGGTGATATTTCTATTAATTGCAAAGATTTTTGGACGAGAAAAAGAATGGAAACCAACACTTCCCAAACCATAGCCTAGGGAAATCAAACCAATCAATAAGAAATGTTGTGTTATTGAGTATTTGAGAAACATTAGGAATCGCATTATTCATATGCTTGTGTTTGTGTTGTTTGGTGATCTTTCTATCAAGTTCATAGATTTTTGGACGAGAAAAAGAATGGAAACCAACACTTCCTAAACCATAGCCTAGGGAAATCAAACCAATCAATAAGAAATGTTGTGTTATTGAGTGTTTGAGAAACATTAGGAATCGCATGATTCATTTGCTTGTGTTTGTGTTGTTTAGTGATCTTTCTATCAAGTTCAAAGATTTTTGGTCGAGAAAAAGAATGGAAACCAACACTTCCCAAACCATAGCCTAGGCAAATCAAACTAATCAATAAGAAATGTTGTGTTATTGAGTATTTGAGAAACATTAGGAATCGCATGATTCGTATGCTTGTGTTTGTGTTGTTTGGTGATCTTTCTATTAAGTTCAAAGATTTTTTGACGAGAAAAAGAATGGAAACCAACACTTCCCAAACCATAGCATAGGGAAATCAAACCAATCAATAAGAAATGTTGTGTTATTGAGTGTTTGAGAAACATTAGGAATCGCATGATTCATATGCTTGTGTTTGTGTTGTTTAGTGATCTTTCTATCAAGTTCAAAGATTTTTGGTCGAGAAAAAGAATGGAAACCAACACTTCCCAAACCATAGCCTAGGCAAATCAAACTAATCAATAAGAAATGTTGTGTTATTGAGTATTTGAGAAACATTAGGAATCGCATGATTCGTATGCTTGTGTTTGTGTTGTTTGGTGATTTTCTATCAAGTTCTATTAAGTTCAAAGATTTTTGAACGAGAAAAAGAATGGAAACCAACACTTCCCAAACCATAGCCTAGGCAAATCAAACCAATCAATTACAAAGGTTGTGTTATTGAGTATTTGAGAAACATAAGGAATCGCATCATTCGTATGCTTGTGTTTTTGTTGTTTGGTGATCCTTCTATCAAGTTCTATTAAGTTCAAAGATTTTTGGACGAGAAAAAGAATGGAAACCAACACTTCCCAAACCATAGCCTAGGCAAATCAAATCAATCAATAAGAAATGTTGTGTTATTGAGTATTTGAGAAACATTAGGAATGGCATGATTCGTATGCTTGTGTTTGTGTTGTTTGGTGATCTTTCTATCAAGTTCATAGATTTTTGGACGAGAAAAAGAATGGAAACCAACACTTCCCAAACCATAGCATAGGGAAATCAAACCAATCAATAAGAAATGTTGTGTTATTGAGTATTTGAGAAACATTAGGAATCGCATGATTCGTATGCTTGTGTTTGTGTTGTTTGGTGATCTTTCTATCAAGTTCTATTAAGTTCAAAGATTTTTGAACGAGAAAAAGAATGGAAACCAACACTTCCCAAACCATAGCTTAGGCAAATCAACCCAATCAATAATAAATGTTGTGTTATTGAGTATTTGAGAAACATTAGGAATCACAAGATTCCTATGCTTGTGTTTGTGTTGTATGGTGATCTTTCTATTAAGTTCAAAAATTTTTGGACGAGAAAAAGAATGGAAACCAACACTTCCCAAACCATATCCTAGGCAAAACAAACCAATCAATAAGAAATGTTGTGTTATAGAGAATTTAAGAAACATTAGGAATCGCATGATTCGTATGCTTGTGTTTGTGTTGTTTGGTGATCTTTCTATCAAGTTTTATTACTTCAAAGAGTTTTGGACGAGTGAAAGAATGGAAATCAACACTTCCCAAACCATAGCCTAGGCAAATCAAACAAATCAATAAGAAAGGTTTTGTTTTTGAGAACTTGAGAAACATAAGGAATCGCATGATTCGTATGCTTGTGTTTGTGTTGTTTGGTGATGTTTCTATCAAGTTCTATTAAGTTCAAAGATTTTTGGACGAGAAAAAGAATGGAAACCAACACTTCCCAAACCATATCCTAGGCAAATCAAACCAATCAATAAGAAAGGTTGTGTTATTGAGAATTTAAGAAACATTAGGAATCGCATGATTCGTATGCTTGTTCTTGGGTTGTTTGGTGATATTTCTATTAATTGCAAAGATTTTTGGACGAGAAAAAGAATGGAAACCAACACTTCCCAAACCATAGCCTAGGGAAATCAAACCAATCAATAAGAAATGTTGTGTTATTGAGTATTTGAGAAACATTAGGAATCGCATTATTCATATGCTTGTGTTTGTGTTGTTTGGTGATCTTTCTATCAAGTTCATAGATTTTTAGACGAGAAAAAGAATGGAAACCAACACTTCCCAAACCATAGCCTAGGGAAATCAAACCAATCAATAAGAAATGTTGTGTTATTGAGTGTTTGAGAAACATTAGGAATCACATGATTCATATGCTTGTGTTTGTGTTGTTTAGTGGTCTTTCTATCAAGTTCAAAGATTTTTGGTCGAGAAAAAGAATGGAAACCAACACTTCCCAAACCATAGCCTAGGCAAATCAAACTAATCAATAAGAAATGTTGTGTTATTGAGTATTTGAGAAACATTAGGAATCGCATGATTCGTATGCTTGTGTTTGTGTTGTTTGGTGATCTTTCTATTAAGTTCAAAGATTTTTTGACGAGAAAAAGAATGGAAACCAACACTTCCTAAACCATAGCCTAGGCAGATCAAACCAATCAATAAGAAAGGTTGTGTTATTGAGTATTTGAGAAACATAAGGAATCGCATTATTCGTATGCTTGTGTTTTTGTTGTTTGGTGATCCTTCTATCAAGTTCTATTAAGTTCAAAGATTTTTGGACGAGAAAAAGAATGGAAACCAACACTTCCCAAACCATAGCCTAGGCAAATCAAATCAATCAATAAGAAATGTTGTGTTATTGAGTATTTGAGAAACATTAGGAATCGCATGATTCGTATGCTTGTGTTTGTGTTGTTTGGTGATCTTTCTATTAAGTTCAAAGATTTTTGGACGAGAAAAAGAATGGAAACCAACACTTCCCAAACCATATCCTAGGCAAATCAAACCAGTCAATAAGAAAGGTTGTGTTATTGAGAATTTGAGAAAACATTAGGAATCGCATGATTCGTATGCTTGTATTTGGTTTGTTTGGTGATCTTTCTATTAATTGCAAAGATTTTTGGACGAGAAAAAAATGGAAACCAACACTTCCCAAACCATAGCCTAGGCAAATCAAACCAATCAATAAGAAAGATTGTGTTATTGAGTATTTGAGAAACATAAGGAATCGCATGATTCGTATGCTTGTGTTTGTGTTATTTGGTGATCTTTCTATCAAGTTCTATTAAGTTCAAACATTTTTGGATGAGAAAAAGAATGGAAACCAACACTTCCCAAACCATAGCCTAGGCAAATCAAACCTACTAATAAGAAAGGTTGTGTTATTGAGTATTCGAGAAACATAAGGAATCGCATGATTCGTATGCTTGTGTTTGTGTTGTTTGGTGATCTTTCTATCAAGTTCTATTAAGTTCAAAGATTTTTGAACGAGAAAAATAATGGAAACCAACACTTCCCAAACCATAGCCTAGGCAAATCAAACCAATCAATAATAAATGTTGTGTTATTGAGTATTTGAGAAACATTAGGAATCACAAGATTCCTATGCTTGTGTTTGTGTTGTATGGTGATCTTTCTATCAACTTTTATTAGTTCAAAGAGTTTTGGACGAGTGAAAGAGTGGAAATCAACACTTCCCAAACCATAGCCTAGGCAAATCAAACAAATCAATAAGAAAGGTTTTGTTATTGAGAACTTGAGAAACATAAGGAATCGCATGATTCGTATGCTTGTGTTTGGGTTGTTTGGTGTTATTTCTATTAATTGCAAAGATTTTTGGACGAGAAAAAGAATGGAAACCAACACTTCCCAAACCATAGCCTAGGGAAATCAAACCAATCAATAAGAAATGTTGTGTTATTGAGTATTTGAGAAACATTAAGAATCGCATGATTCATATGCTTGTGTTTGTGTTGTTTGGTGATCTTTCTATCAAGTTCATAGATTTTTAGACGAGAAAAAGAATGGAAACCAACACTTCTTAAACCATAGCCTATGCAAATCAAACCAATCAATAAGAAATGTTGTGTTATTGAGTATTTGAGAAACATTAGGAATCGCATGATTCGTATGCTTGTGTTTGTGTTGTTTGGTGATCTTTCTATTAAGTTCAAAGATTTTTGGACGAGAAAAAGAATTGAAACCAACACTTCCCAAATCATAGCCTAGGCAAATCAAACCAATCAATAAGAAATGTTGAGTTATTGAGTATTTGAGAAACATTAGGAATCGCATGATTCGTATGCTTTTGTTTGTGTTGTTTGGTGATCTTTCTATCAAGTTCATAGATTTTTGGACGAGAAAAAGAATGGAAACCAATACTTCCCAAACCATAGCCTAGGGAAATCAAACCAATCAATAAGAAATGTTGTGTTATTAAGTATTTGAGATACATTAGGAATCGCATGATTCATATGCTTGTGTTTGTGTTGTTTAGTGATCTTTCTATCAAGTTCATAGATTTTTGGACGAGAAAAAGAATGGAAACCAACACTTCTTAAACCATAGCCTATACAAATCAAACCAATCAATAAGAAATGTTGTGTTATTGAGTATTTGAGAAACATTAGGAATCGCATGATTCGTTTGCTTGTGTTTGTGTTGTTTGGTGATCTTTCTATCAAATTCTATTAAGTTCAAAGATTTTTGAACGAGAAAAAGAATGGAAACCAACACTTTCCAAACCATAGCCTAGGCAAATCAATCCAATCAATAATAAATGTTGTGTTATTGAGTATTTGAGAAACATTAGGAATCTCAAGATTCCTATGCTTGTGTTTGTGTTGTATGGTGATCTTTCTATTAAGTTCAAAGATTTTTGGACGAGAAAAAGAATGGAAACCAACACTTCCCAAACCATATCCTAGGCAAAACAAACCAATCAATAAGAAAGGTTGTGTTATTGAGAATTTGAGAAACATTAGGAATCGCATGATTCGTATGCTTGTGTTTGTGTTGTTTGGTGATCTTTCTATCAACTTTTGTTAGTTCAAAGAGTTTTGGACGAGTGAAAGAATGGAAATCAACACTTCCCAAACCACAGCCTAGGCAAATCAAACAAATCAATAAGAAAGGTTTTGTTATTGAGAACTTGAGAAACATAAGGAATCGCATGATTCGTATACTTGTGTTTGTGTTGTTTGGTGATCTTTCTATCAAGTTCTATTAAGTTCAAAGATTTTTGGACGAGAAAAAGAATGGAAACCAACACTTCCCAAACCATATCCTAGGCAAATCAAACCAATCAATAAGAAAGGTTGTGTTATTGAGAATTTAAGAAACATTAGGAATCGCATGATTCGTATGCTTGTGTTTGGGTTGTTTGGTGATATTTCTATTAATTGCAAAGATTTTTGGACGAGAAAAAGAATGGAAACCAACACTTCCCAAACCATAGCCTAGGGAAATCAAACCAATCAATAAGAAATGTTGTGTTATTGAGTAGTTGAGAAACATTAGGAATCGCATGATTCGTATGCTTGTGTTTGTGTTGTTTGGTGATCTTTCTATTAAGTTTAAAGATTTTTGGACGAGAAAAAGAATGGAACCCAACACTTCCCAAACCATATCCTAGG
The DNA here is from genome assembly GCA_963924305.1 of Polygonum maritimum. NCBI lineage: Eukaryota > Viridiplantae > Streptophyta > Magnoliopsida > Caryophyllales > Polygonaceae > Polygonum > Polygonum maritimum. The sequence continues at coordinate 31,565,972 of OZ002733.1, read as the reverse complement.
CAAATCAAACCAATCAATAAGAAATGTTGTGTTATAGAGAATTTGAGAAACATTAGGAATCGCATGATTCGTATGCTTGTGTTTGTGTTGTTTGGTGATCCTTCTATCAACTTTTATTAGTTCAAAGAGTTTTGGACTAGTGAAAGAATGGAAATCAACACTTCCCAAACCATAGCCTAGGCAAATCAAACAAATCAATAAGAAAGGTTTTGTTATTGAGAACTTGAGAAACATAAGGAATCGCATGATTCGTATACTTGTGTTTGTGTTGTTTGGTGATCTTTCTATCAAGTTCTATTAAGTTCATAGATTTTTGGACGAGAAAAAGAATGGAAACCAACACTTCTTAAACCATAGCCTAGGGAAATCAAACCAATCAATAAGAAATGTTGTGTTATTGGGTATTTGAGAAACATTAGGAATCGCATGATTCATATGCTTGTGTTTGTGTTGTTTGGTGATCTTTCTATCAAGTTCATAGATTTTTAGACGATAAAAAGAATGGAAACCAACACTTCTTAAACCATAGCCTATGCAAATCAAACCAATCAATAAGAAATGTTGTGTTATTGAGTATTTGAAAAACATTAGGAATCGCATGATTCGTATGCTTGTGTTTGTGTTGTTTGGTGATCTTTCTATTAAGTTCAAAGATTTTTGGACGAGAAAAAAAATGGAAACCAACACTTCCCAAACCATAGCCTAGGAAAATCAAACCAATCAATAAGAAAGGTTGTGTTATTGAGAATTTGAGAAACATTAGGAATCACATGATTCGTATGCTTGTGTTTGTGTTGTTTGGTGATCTTTCTATTAAGTTTAAAGATTTTTGGACGAGAAAAAGAATGGAACCCAACACTTCCCAAACTATAGCCTAGGCAAATCAAACCAATCAATAAGAAAGGTTGTGTTATTGAGAATTTGAGAAACATTAGGAATCGCATGATTCGTATGCTTGTGTTTGTGTTGTTTGGTGATCTTTCTATCAACTTTTATTAGTTCAAAGAGTTTTGGACGAGTGACAGAATGGAAATCAACACTTCCCAAACCATAGCCTAGGCAAATCAAACAAATCAATAAGAAAGGTTTTGTTATTGAGAACTTGAGAAACATAAGGAATCGCATGATTCATATACTTGTGTTTGTGTTGTTTGGTGATCTTTCTATCAAGTTCTATTAAGTTCAAAGATTTTTGAACGAGAAAAAGAATGGAAACCAACACTTCCCAAACCATATCCTAGGCAAATCAAACCAATCAATAAGAAAGGTTGTGTTATTGAGAATTTAAGAAACATTAGGAATCGCATGATTCGTATGCTTGTGTTTGGGTTGTTTGGTGATATTTCTATTAATTGCAAAGATTTTTGGACGAGAAAAAGAATGGAAACCAACACTTCCCAAACCATAGCCTAGGGAAATCAAACCAATCAATAAGAAATGTTGTGTTATTGAGTATTTGAGAAACATTAGGAATCGCATGATTCATATGCTTGTGTTTGTGTTGTTTGGTGATCTTTCTATCAAGTTCATAGATTTTTGGAAGAGAAAAAGAATGGAAACCAACACTTCCCAAACCATATCCTAGGCAAATCGAACCAATCAATAAGAAATGTTGTGCTATAGAGAATTTGAGAAACATTAGGAATCGCATGATTTGTATGCTTGTGTTTGTGTTGTTTGGTGATCTTTCTATCAACTTTTATTAGTTCAAAGAGTTTTGGACGAGTGAAAGAATGGAAATCAACACTTCCCAAACCATAGCCTAGGCAAATCAAATAAATCAATAAGAAAGGTTTTGTTATTGAGAACTTGAGAAACATAAGGAATCGCATGATTCGTATACTTGTGTTTGTGTTGTTTGGTGATCTTTCTATCAAGTTCTATTAAGTTCAAAGATTTTTGGACGAGAAAAAGAATGGAAACCAACACTTCCCAAACTATATCCTAGGCAAATCAAACCAATCAATAAGAAAGGTTGTGTTATTGAGAATTTAAGAAACCTTAGGAATCGCATGATTCGTATGCTTGTGTTTGGGTTGTTTGGTGATATTTCTATTAATTGCAAAGATTTTTGGACGAGAAAAAGAATGGAAACCAACACTTCCCAAACCATAGCCTAGGGAAATCAAACCAATCAATAAGAAATGTTGTGTTATTGAGTATTTGAGAAACATTAGGAATCGCATGATTCATATGCTTGTGTTTGTGTTGTTTGGTGATCTTTCTATCAAGTTCATTGATTTTTAGACGATAAAAAGAATGGAAACCAACACTTCTTAAACCATAGCCTATGCAAATCAAACCAATCAATAAGAAATGTTGTGTTATTGAGTATTTGAGAAACATTAGGAATCGCATGATTCGTATGCTTGTGTTTGTGTTGTTTGGTGATCTTTCTATTAAGTTCAAAGATTTTTGGACGAGAAAAAGAATGGAAACCAACACTTCCCAAATCATAGCCTAGGCAAATCAAACCAATTAATAAGAAATGTTGAGTTATTGAGTATTTGAGAAACATTAGGAATCGCATGATTCGTATGCTTGTGTTTGTGTTGTTTGGTGATCTTTCTATCAAGTTCATAGATTTTTGGACGAGAAAAAGAATGGAAACCAACACTTCCCAAACCATAGCCTAGGGAAATCAAACCAATCAATAAGAAATGTTGTGTTATTGAGTATTTGAGAAACATTAGGAATCGCATGATTCATATGCTTGTGTTTGTGTTGTTTGGTGATCTTTCTATCAAGTTCATAGATTTTTGGACGTGAAAAAGAATGGAAACCAACACTTCTTAAACCATAGCCTATACGAATCAAACCAATCAATAAGAAATGTTGTGTTATTGAGTATTTGAGAAACATTAGGAATCGCATGATTCGTATGCTTGTGTTTGTGTTGTTTGGTGATCTTTCTATTAAGTTCAAAGATTTTTGGACGAGAAAAAAAATGGAAACCAACACTTCCCAAACCATAGCCTAGGAAAATCAAACCAATCAATAAGAAAGGTTGTGTTATTGAGAATTTGAGAAACATTAGGAATCGCATGATTCATATGCTTGTGTTTGTGTTGTTTGGTGATCTTTCTATTAAGTTTAAAGATTTTTGGACGAGAAAATGAATGGAACCCAACACTTCCCAAACTATAGCCTAGGCAAATCAAACCAATCAATAAGAAAGGTTGTGTTATTGAGAATTTGAGAAACATTAGGAGTCGCATAATTCGTATGCTTGTGTTTGTGTTGTTTGGTGATCTTTCTATCAAGTTCTATTAAGTTCAAAGAATTTTGGACGAGAAAAAGAATGGAAACCAACACTTCCCAAACCATATCCTAGGCAAATCGAACCAATCAATAAGAAAGGTTGTGTTATTGAGTATTTGAGAAACCCTAGGAATCGCATGATTCGTATCGTTGTGTTTGTGTTGTTTGCTGATCTTTCTATTAAGTTCAAAGATTTTTTGACGAGAAAAAAAATTGAAACCAACACTTCCCACACCATAGCCTAGGGAAATCAAACCAATCAATAAGAAATGTTGTGTTATTGAGTATTTGAGAAACATTAGGAATCGCATGATTCATACGCTTGTGTTTGTGTTGTTTGGTGATCTATCAAGTTCAAAGATTTTTGGTCGAGAAAAAGAATGGAAACCAACACTTCCCAAACCATAGCCTAGGCAAATCAAAGTAATCAATAAGAAATGTTGTGTTATTGAGTATTTGAGAAACATTAGGAATCGCATGATTCGTATGCTTGTGTTTGTGTTGTTTGGTGATCTTTCTATTAAGTTCAAAGATTTTTTGACGAGAAAAAGAATGGAAACCAACACTTCCCAAACCATAGCCTAGGCAGATCAAACCAATCAATAAGAAAGGTTGTGTTATTGAGTATTTGAGAAATATAAGGAATCGCATGATTCGTACGCTTGTGTTTTTGTTGTTTGGTGATCCTTCTATCAAGTTCTATTAAGTTCAAAGATTTTTGGACGAGAAAAAGAATGGAAACCAACACTTCCCAAACCATAGCCTAGGCAAATCAAATCAATCAATAAGAAATGTTGTGTTATTGAGTATTTGAGAAACATTAGGAATCGCATGATTCGTATGCTTGTGTTTGTGTTGTTTGGTGATCTTTCTATTAAGTTCAAAGATTTTTGGACGAGAAAAAGAATGGAAACCAACACTTCCCAAACCATATCCTAGGCAAATCAAACCAGTCAATAAGAAAGGTTGTGTTATTGAGTATTTGAGAAACATAAGGAATCGCATGATTCGTATGCTTGTGTTTGTGTTGTTTGGTGATCTTTCTATCAAGTTCTATTAAGTTCAAAGATTTTTGAACGAGAAAAAGAATGGAAACCAGCACTTCCCAAACCATAGCCTAGGCAAATCAAACCAATCAATAATAAATGTTGTGTTATTGAGTATTTGAGAAACATTAGGAATCACAAGATTCCTATACTTGTGTTTGTGTTGTATGGTGATCTTTCTATTAAGTTCAAAAATTTTTGGACGAGAAAAAGAATGGAAACCAACACTTCCCAAACCATAGCCTAGGGAAATCAAACCAATCAATAAGAAATGTTGTGTTATTGGGTATTTGAGAAACATTAGGAATCGCATGATTCATATGCTTGTGTTTGTGTTGTTTGGTGATCTTTCTATCAAGTTCATAGATTTTTGGAAGAGAAAAAGAATGGAAACCAACACTTCCCAAACCATATCCTAGGCAAATCGAACCAATCAATAAGAAATGTTGTGCTATAGAGAATTTGAGAAACATTAGGAATCGCATGATTTGTATGCTTGTGTTTGTGTTGTTTGGTGATCTTTCTATCAACTTTTATTAGTTCAAAGAGTTTTGGACGAGTGAAAGAATGGAAATCAACACTTCCCAAACCATAGCCTAGGCAAATCAAATAAATCAATAAGAAAGGTTTTGTTATTGAGAACTTGAGAAACATAAGGAATCGCATGATTCGTATACTTGTGTTTGTGTTGTTTGGTGATCTTTCTATCAAGTTCTATTAAGTTCAAAGATTTTTGGACGAGAAAAAGAATGGAAACCAACACTTCCCAAACTATATCCTAGGCAAATCAAACCAATCAATAAGAAAGGTTGTGTTATTGAGAATTTAAGAAACCTTAGGAATCGCATGATTCGTATGCTTGTGTTTGGGTTGTTTGGTGATATTTCTATTAATTGCAAAGATTTTTGGACGAGAAAAAGAATGGAAACCAACACTTCCCAAACCATAGCCTAGGGAAATCAAACCAATCAATAAGAAATGTTGTGTTATTGAGTATTTGAGAAACATTAGGAATCGCATGATTCATATGCTTGTGTTTGTGTTGTTTGGTGATCTTTCTATCAAGTTCATAGATTTTTAGACGATAAAAAGAATGGAAACCAACACTTCTTAAACCATAGCCTATGCAAATCAAACCAATCAATAAGAAATGTTGTGTTATTGAGTATTTGAGAAACATTAGGAATCGCATGATTCGTATGCTTGTGTTTGTGTTGTTTGGTGATCTTTCTATTAAGTTCAAAGATTTTTGGACGAGAAAAAGAATGGAAACCAACACTTCCCAAATCATAGCCTAGGCAAATCAAACCAATTAATAAGAAATGTTGAGTTATTGAGTATTTGAGAAACATTAGGAATCGCATGATTCGTATGCTTGTGTTTGTGTTGTTTGGTGATCTTTCTATCAAGTTCATAGATTTTTGGACGAGAAAAAGAATGGAAACCAACACTTCCCAAACCATAGCCTAGGGAAATCAAACCAATCAATAAGAAATGTTGTGTTATTGAGTATTTGAGAAACATTAGGAATCGCATGATTCATATGCTTGTGTTTGTGTTGTTTGGTGATCTTTCTATCAAGTTCATAGATTTTTGGACGTGAAAAAGAATGGAAACCAACACTTCTTAAACCATAGCCTATACGAATCAAACCAATCAATAAGAAATGTTGTGTTATTGAGTATTTGAGAAACATTAGGAATCGCATGATTCGTATGCTTGTGTTTGTGTTGTTTGGTGATCTTTCTATTAAGTTCAAAGATTTTTGGACGAGAAAAAAAATGGAAACCAACACTTCCCAAACCATAGCCTAGGAAAATCAAACCAATCAATAAGAAAGGTTGTGTTATTGAGAATTTGAGAAACATTAGGAATCGCATGATTCATATGCTTGTGTTTGTGTTGTTTGGTGATCTTTCTATTAAGTTTAAAGATTTTTGGACGAGAAAATGAATGGAACCCAACACTTCCCAAACTATAGCCTAGGCAAATCAAACCAATCAATAAGAAAGGTTGTGTTATTGAGAATTTGAGAAACATTAGGAGTCGCATAATTCGTATGCTTTTGTTTGTGTTGTTTGGTGATCTTTCTATCAAGTTCTATTAAGTTCAAAGAATTTTGGACGAGAAAAAGAATGGAAACCAACACTTCCCAAACCATATCCTAGGCAAATCGAACCAATCAATAAGAAAGGTTGTGTTATTGAGTATTTGAGAAACCCTAGGAATCGCATGATTCGTATCGTTGTGTTTGTGTTGTTTGCTGATCTTTCTATTAAGTTCAAAGATTTTTTGACGAGAAAAAAAATTGAAACCAACACTTCCCACACCATAGCCTAGGGAAATCAAACCAATCAATAAGAAATGTTGTGTTATTGAGTATTTGAGAAACATTAGGAATAGCATGATTCGTATGCTTGTGTTTGTGTTGTTTGGTGATCTTTCTATCAAGTTTTATTAGTACAAAGAGTTTTGGACGAGTGAAAGAATGGAAACCAACACTTCCCAAACCATAGCCTTGGCAAATCAAACAAATCAATAAGAAAGGTTTTGTTATTGAGAACTTGAGAAACATTAGGAATCGCATGATTCGTATGCTTGTGTTTGTGTTGTTTGGTGATCTTTCTATCAAGTTCAAAGATTTTTGGATGAGAAAAAGAATGGAAACCAACACTTCCCAAACCATAGCCTAGGCCAATCAAACCAATCAATAAGAAAGGTTGTGTTATTGAGAATTTGAGAAACATTAGGAATCGCATGATTCGTATGCTTGAATTTGTGTTGTTTGGTGATCTTTCTATCAAGTTCTATTAAGTTCAAAGATTTTTGGACGAGAAAAAGAATGGAAACCAACACTTCCCAAACCATAGCCTAAGCAAATCAAACCAATCAATAAGAAAGGTTGTGTTATTGAGTATTTGAGAAACATAAGGAATCGCATGATTCGTATGCTTGTGTTTTTGTTGTTTGGTGATCCTTCTATCAAGTCCTATTAAGTTCAAAGATTTTTGGACGAGAAAAAAAATCAAACCAACACTTCCAAAACCATAGCCTAGGCAAATCAAATCAATCAATAAGAAATGTTGTGTTATTGAGTATTTGAGAAACATTAGGAATCGCATGATTCGTATGCTTGTGTTTGTGTTGTTTGGTGATCTTTCTATTAAGTTCAAAGATTTTTGGACGAGAAAAAGAATGGAAACCAACACTTCCCAAACCATATCCTAGGCAAATCAAACCAGTCAATAAGAAAGGTTGTGTTATTGAGAATTTGAGAAACATTAGGAATCACATGATTCGTATGCTTGTATTTGGTTTGTTTGGTGATCTTTCTATTAATTGCAAAGATTTTTGGACGAGAAAAAAATGGAAACCAACACTTCCCAAACCATAGCCTCGGCAAATCAAACCAATCAATAAGAAAGGTTGTGTTATTGAGTATTTGAGAGACATAAGGAATCGCATGATTCGTATGCTTGTGTTTGTGTTGTTTGGTGATCTTTCTATCAAGTTCTATTAAGTTCAAACATTTTTGGATGAGAAAAAGAATGGAAACCAACACTTCCCAAACCATAGCCTAGGCAAATCAAACCTATCAATAAGAAAGGTTGTGTTATTGAGTATTTGAGAAACATAAGGAATCCCATGATTCGTATGCTTGTGTTTGTGTTGTTTGGTGATCCTTCTATCAAGTTCTATTAAGTTCAAAGATTTTTGAACGAGAAAAAGAATGGAAACCAACACTTCCCAAACCATAGCCTAGGCAAATCAAACCAATCAATAATAAATGTTGTGTTATTGAGTATTTGAGAAACATTAGGAATCACAAGATTCCTATGCTTGTGTTTGTGTTGTATAGTGATCTTTCTATTAAGTTCAAAGATTTTTGGACGAGAAAAATAATGGAAACCAACACTTCCCAAACCATATCCTAGGCAAATCAAACCAATCAATAAGAAATGTTGTGTTATAGAGAATTTGAGAAACATTAGGAATCGCATGATTCGTATGCTTGTGTTTGTGTTGTTTGGTGATCTTTCTATCAACTTTTATTAGTTCAAAGAGTTTTGGACGAGTGAAAGAATGGAAATCAACACTTCCCAAACCATAGCCTAGGCAAATCAAACAAATCAATAAGAAAGGTTTTGTTATTTAGAACTTGAGAAACATAAGGAATCGCATGATTCGTATACTTGTGTTTGTGTTGTTTGGTGATCTTTTTATCAAGTTCTATTAAGTTCAAAGATTTTTGGACGAGAAAAAGAATGGAAACCAACACTTCCCAAACTATATCCTGGGCAAATCAAACCAATCAATAAGAAAGGTTGTGTTATTGAGAATTTAAGAAACCTTAGGAATCGCATGATTCGTATGCTTTTGTTTGGGTTGTTTGGTGATATTTCTATTAATTGCAAAGATTTTTGGACGAGAAAAAGAATGGAAACCAACACTTCCCAAACCATAGCCTAGGGAAATCAAACCAATCAATAAGAAATGTTGTGTTATTGAGTATTTGAGAAACATTAGGAATCGCATGATTCATATGCTTGTGTTTGTGTTGTTTGGTGATCTTTCTATCAAGTTCATAGATTTTTAGACGAGAAAAAGAATGGAAACCAACACTTCTTAAACCATAGCCTATGCAAATCAAACCAATCAATAAGAAATGTTGTGTTATTGAGTATTTGAGAAACATTAGGAATCGCATGATTCGTATGCTTGTGTTTGTGTTGTTTGGTGATCTTTCTATTAAGTTCAAAGATTTTTGGACGAGAAAAAGAATGGAAACCAACACTTCCCAAATCATAGCCTAGGCAAATCAAACCAATCAATAAGAAATGTTGAGTTATTGAGTATTTGAGAAACATTAGGAATCGCATGATTCGTATGCTTGTGTTTGTGTTGTTTGGTGATCTTTCTATCAAGTTCATAGATTTTTGGACGAGAAAAAGAATGGAAACCAACACTTCCCAAACCATAGCCTAGGGAAATCAAACCAATCAATAAGAAATGTTGTGTTATTGAGTATTTGAGAAACATTAGGAATCGCATGATTCATATGCTTGTGTTTGTGTTGTTTGGTGATCTTTCTATCAAGTTCATAGATTTTTGGACGTGAAAAAGAATGGAAACCAACACTTCTTAAACCATAGCCTATACAAATCAAACCAATCAATAAGAAATGTTGTGTTATTGAGTATTTGAGAAACATTAGGAATCGCATGATTCGTATGCTTGTGTTTGTGTTGTTTGGTGATCTTTCTATTAAGTTCAAAGATTTTTGGACGAGAAAAAAAATGGAAACCAACACTTCCCAAACCATAGCCTAGGCAAATCAAACCAATCAATAAGAAAGGTTGTGTTATTGAGAATTTGAGAAACATTAGGAATCGCATGATTCGTATGCTTGTGTTTGTGTTGTTTGGTGATCTTTCTATCAAGTTCATAGATTTTTGGACGAGAAAAAGAATGGAAACCAACACTTCCCAAACCATAGCCTAGGGAAATCAAACCAATCAATAAGAAATGTTGTGTTATTGAGTATTTGAGAAACATTAGGAATCGCATGATTCATATGCTTGTATTTGTGTTGTTTAGTGATCTTTCTATCAAGTTCATAGATTTTTGGACGAGAAAAAGAATGGAAACCAACACTACTTAAACCATAGCCTATACAAATCAAACCAATCAATAAGAAATGTTGTGTTATTGAGTATTTGAGAAACATTAGGAATCGCATGATTCGTATGCTTGTGTTTGTGTTGTTTGGTGATCTTTCTATCAACTTTTATTAGTTCAAAGAGTTTTGGACGAGTGAAAGAATGGAAATCAACACTTCCCAAACTATAGCCTAGGCAAATCAAACCAATCAATAAGAAAGGTTGTGTTATTGAGAATTTGAGAAACATTAGGAATCGCATGATTCGTATGCTTGTGTTTGTGTTGTTTGGTGATCTTTCTATCAACTTTTATTAGTTCAAAGAGTTTTGGACGAGTGAAAGAATGGAAATCAACACTTCCCAAACTATAGCCTAGGCAAATCAAACAAATCAATAAGAAAGGTTTTGTTATTGAGAACTTGAGAAACATAAGGAATCGCATGATTCGTATACTTGTGCTTGTGTTGTTTGGTGATCTTTTTATCAAGTTCTATTAAGTTCAAAGATTTTTGGACGAGAAAAAGAATGGAAACCAACACTTCCCAAACCATATACTAGGCAAATCAAACCAATCAATAAGAAAGGTTGTGTTATTGAGAATTTAAGAAACATTAGGAATCGCATGATTCGTATGCTTGTGTTTGGGTTATTTGGTGATATTTCTATTAATTGCAAAGATTTTTGGACGAGAAAAAGAATGGAAACCAACACTTCCCAAACCATAGCCTAGGGAAATCAAACCAATCAATAAGAAATGTTGTGTTATTGAGTATTTGAGAAACATTAGGAATCGCATGATTCATATGCTTGTGTTTGTGTTGTTTGGTGATCTTTCTATCAAGTTCATAGATTTTTGGACGAGAAAAAGAATGGAAACCAACACTTCCCAAACCATATCCTAGGCAAATCAAACCAATCAATAAGAAATGTTGTGTTATAGAGAATTTGAGAAACATTAGGAATCGCATGATTCGTATGCTTGTGTTTGTGTTGTTTGGTGATCTTTCTATCAACTTTTATTAGTTCAAAGAGTTTTGGACGAGTGAAAGAATGGAAATCAACACTTCCCAAACCATAGCCTAGGCAAATCAAACAAATCAATAAGAAAGGTTTTGTTATTTAGAACTTGAGAAACATAAGGAATCGCATGATTCGTATGCTTGTGTTTGTGTTGTTTGGTGATCTTTCTATCAAGTTCTATTAAGTTCATAGATTTTTGGACGAGAAAAAGAATGGAAACCAACACTTCTTAAACCATAGCCTATACAAATCAAACCAATCAATAAGAAATGTTGTGTTATTGAGTATTTGAGAAACATTAGGAATCGCATGATTCGTATGCTTGTGTTTGTGTTGTTTGGTGATCTTTCTATTAAGTTCAAAGATTTTTGGACGAGAAAAAAAATGGAAACCAACACTTCCCAAACCATAGCCTAGGAAAATCAAACCAATCAATAAGAAAGGTTGTGTTATTGAGAATTTGAGAAACATTAGGAATCACATGATTCGTATGCTTGTGTTTGTGTTGTTTGGTGATCTTTCTATTAAGTTTAAAGATTTTTGGACGAGAAAAAGAATGGAACCCAACACTTCCCAAACTATAGCCTAGGCAAATCAAACCAATCAATAAGAAAGGTTGTGTTATTGAGAATTTGACAAACATTAGGAATCGCATGATTCGTATGCTTGTGTTTGTGTTGTTTGGTGATCTTTCTATCAACTTTTATTAGTTCAAAGAGTTTTGGACGAGTAAAAGAATGGAAATCAACACTTCCCAAACCATAGCCTAGGCAAATCAAACAAATCAATAAGAAAGGTTTTGTTATTGAGAACTTGAGAAACATAAGGAATCACATGATTCTTATACTAGTGTTTGTGTTGTTTGGTGATCTTTCTATCAAGTTCTATTAAGTTCAAAGATTTTTGAACGAGAAAAAGAATGGAAACCAACACTTCCCAAACCATATCCTAGGCAAATCAAACCAATCAATAAGAAAGGTTGTGTTATTGAGAATTTAAGAAACATTAGGAATCGCATGATTCGTATGCTTGTGTTTGGGTTGTTTGGTGATATTTCTATTTATTGCAAAGATTTTTGTACGAGAAAAAGAATGGAAACCAACACTTCCCAAACCATAGCCTAGGGAAATCAAACCAATCAATAAGAAATGTTGTGTTATTGAGTATTTGAGAAACATTAGGAATCGCATGATTCATATGCTTGTGTTTGTGTTGTTTGGTGATCTTTCTATCAAGTTCATAGATTTTTGGACGAGAAAAAGAATGAAAACCAACACTTCCCAAACCATATCCTAGGCAAATCGAACCAATCAATAAGAAATGTTGTGTTATAGAGAATTTGAGAAATATTAGGAATCGCATGATTTGTATGCTTGTGTTTGTGTTGTTTGGTGATCTTTCTATCAACTTTTATTTTTCAAAGAGTTTTGGACGAGTGAAAGAATGGAAATCAACACTTCCCAAACCATAGCCTAGGCAAATCAAACAAATCAATAAAAATGGTTTTGTTATTGAGAACTCGAGAAACATAAGGAATCGCATGATTCGTATACTTGTGTTTGTGTTGTTTGGTGATCTTTCTATCAAGTTATATTAAGTTCAAAGATTTTTGGACGAGAAAAAGAATGGAAACCAACACTTCCCAAACTATATCCTAGGCAAATTAAACCAATCAATAAGAAAGGTTGTGTTATTGAGAATTTAAGAAACCTTAGGAATCGCATGATTCGTATGCTTTTGTTTGGGTTGTTTGGTGATATTTCTATTAATTGCAAAGATTTTTGGACGAGAAAAAGAATGGAAACCAACACTTCCCAAACCATAGCCTAGGGAAATCAAACCAATCAATAAGAAATGTTGTGTTATTGAGTATTTGAGAAACATTAGGAATCGCATGATTCATATGCTTGTGTTTGTGTTGTTTGGTGATCTTTCTATCAAGTTCATAGATTTTTAGACGAGAAAAAGAATGGAAACCAACACTTCTTAAACCATAGCCTATGCAAATCAAACCAATCAATAAGAAATGTTGTGTTATTGAGTATTTGAGAAACATTAGGAATCGCATGATTCGTATGCTTGTGTTTGTGTTGTTTGGTGATCTTTCTATTAAGTTCAAAGATTTTTGGACGAGAAAAAGAATGGAAACCAACACTTCCCAAATCATAGCCTAGGCAAATCAAACCAATCAATATGAAATGTTGAGTTATTGAGTATTTGAGAAACATTAGGAATCGCATGATTCGTATGCTTGTGTTTGTGTTGTTTGGTGATCTTTCTATCAAGTTCATAGATTTTTGGACGAGAAAAAGAATGGAAACCAACACTTCCCAAACCATAGCCTAGGGAAATCAAACCAATCAATAAGAAATGTTGTGTTATTGAGTATTTGAGAAACATTAGGAATCGCATGATTCATATGCTTGTGTTTGTGTTGTTTGGTGATCTTTCAATCAAGTTCATAGATTTTTGGACGTGAAAAAGAATGGAAACCAACACTTCTTAAACCATAGCCTATACAAATCAAACCAATCAATAAGAAATGTTGTGTTATTGAGTATTTGAAAAACATTAGGAATCGCATGATTCGTATGCTTGTGTTTGTGTTGTTTGGTGATCTTTCTATTAAGTTCAAAGATTTTTGGACGAGAAAAAAAATGGAAACCAACACTTCCCAAACCATAGCCTAGGAAAATCAAACCAATCAATAAGAAAGGTTGTGTTATTGAGAATTTGAGAAACATTAGGAATCGCATGATTCGTATGCTTGTGTTTGTGTTGTTTGGTGATCTTTCTATTAAGTTTAAAGATTTTTGGACGAGAAAAAGAATGGAACCCAACACTTCCCAAACTATAGCCTAGGCAAATCAAACCAATCAATAAGGAAGGTTGTGTTATTGAGAATTTGAGAAACATTAGGAGTCGCATGATTCGTATGCTTGTGTTTGTGTTGTTTGGTGATCTTTCTATAAAGTTCTATTAAGTTCAAAGAATTTTGGACGAGAATAAGAATGGAAACCAACACTTCCCAAACCATATCCTAGGAAAATCAAACCAATCAATAAGAAAGGTTGTGTTATTGAGTATTTGAGAAACCCTAGGAATCGCATGATTCGTATGCTTGTGTTTGTGTTGTTTGCTGATCTTTCTATTAAGTTCAAAGATTTTTTGACGAGAAAAATAATTGAAACCAACACTTCCCACACCATAGCCTAGGGAAATCAAACCAATCAATAAGAAATGTTGTGTTATTGAGTATTTGAGAAACATTAGGAATCGCATGATTCATATGCTTGTGTTTGTGTTGTTTGGTGATCTTTCTATCAAGTTCATAGATTTTTGGACGTGAAAAAGAATGGAAACCAACACTTCTTAAACCATAGCCTATACAAATCAAACCAATCAATAAGAAATGTTGTGTTATTGAGTATTTGAGAAACATTAGGAATCGCATGATTCGTATGCTTGTGTTTGTGTTGTTTGGAGATCTTTCTATTAAGTTCAAAGATTTTTGGACGAGAAAAAAAATGGAAACCAACACTTCCCAAACCATAGCCTAGGAAAATCAAACCAATCAATAAGAAAGGTTGTGTTATTGAGAATTTGAGAAACATTAGGAATCGCATGATTCGTATGCTTGTGTTTGTGTTGTTTGCTGATCTTTCTATTAAGTTCAAAGATTTTTTGACGAGAAAAATAATTGAAACCAACACTTCCCACACCATAGCCTAGGGAAATCAAACCAATCAATAAGAAATGTTGTGTTATTGAGTATTTGAGAAACATTAGGAATCGCATGATTCATATGCTTGTGTTTGTGTTGTTTGGTGATCTATCAAGTTCAAAGATTTTTGGTCGAGAAAAAGAATGGAAACCAACACTTCCCAAATCATAGCCTAGGCAAATCAAACCAATCAATAAGAAATGTTGAGTTATTGAGTATTTGAGAAACATTAGGAATCGCATGATTCGTATGCTTGTGTTTGTGTTGTTTGGTGATCTTTCTATCAAGTTCATAGATTTTTGGACGAGAAAAAGAATGGAAACCAACACTTCCCAAACCATAGCCTAGGGAAATCAAACCAATCAATAAGAAATGTTGTGTTATTGAGTATTTGAGAAACATTAGGAATCGCATGATTCATATGCTTGTGTTTGTGTTGTTTGGTGATCTTTCTATCAAGTTCATAGATTTTTGGACGTGAAAAAGAATGGAAACCAACACTTCTTAAACCATAGCCTATACAAATCAAACCAATCAATAAGAAATGTTGTGTTATTGAGTATTTGAGAAACATTAGGAATCGCATGATTCGTATGCTTGTGTTTGTGTTGTTTGGAGATCTTTCTATTAAGTTCAAAGATTTTTGGACGAGAAAAAAAATGGAAACCAACACTTCCCAAACCATAGCCTAGGAAAATCAAACCAATCAATAAGAAAGGTTGTGTTATTGAGAATTTGAGAAACATTAGGAATCGCATGATTCGTATGCTTGTGTTTGTGTTGTTTGGTGATCTTTCTATTAAGTTTAAAGATTTTTGGACGAGAAAAAGAATGGAACCCAACACTTCCCAAAACTATAGCCTAGGCAAATCAAACCAATCAATAAGAAAGGTTGTGTTATTGAGAATTTGAGAAACATTAGGAGTCGCATGATTCGTATGCTTGTGTTTGTGTTGTTTGGTGATCTTTCTATAAAGTTCTATTAAGTGCAAAGAATTTTGGACGAGAATAAGAATGGAAACCAACACTTCCCAAACCATATCCTAGGCAAATCAAACCAATCAATAAGAAAGGTTGTGTTATTGAGTATTTGAGAAACCCTAGGAATCGCATGATTCGTATGCTTGTGTTTGTGTTGTTTGCTGATCTTTCTATTAAGTTCAAAGATTTTTTGACGAGAAAAAAAATTGAAACCAACACTTCCCACACCATAGCCTAGGGAAATCAAACCAATCAATAAGAAATGTTGTGTTATTGAGTATTTGAGAAACATTAGGAATCGCATGATTCATATGCTTGTGTTTGTGTTGTTTGGTGATCTATCAAGTTCAAAGATTTTTGGTCGAGAAAAAGAATGGAAACCAACACTTCCCAAACCATAGCCTAGGCAAATCAAAGTAATCAATAAGAAATGCTGTGTTATTGAGTATTTGAGAAACATTAGGAATCGCATGATTCGTATGCTTGTGTTTGTGTTGTTTGGTGATCTTTCTATTAAGTTCAAAGATTTTTTGACGACAAAAAGAATGGAAACCAACACTTCCCAAACCATAGCCTAGGCAGATCAAACCAATCAATAAGATAGGTTGTGTTATTGAGTATTTGAGAAATATAAGGAATCGCATGATTCGTACGCTTGTGTTTTTGTTGTTTGGTGATCCTTCTATCAAGTTCTATTAAGTTCAAAGATTTTTGGACGAGAAAAAGAATGGAAACCAACACTTCCCAAACCATAGCCTAGGCAAATCAAATCAATCAATAAGAAATGTTGTGTTATTGAGTATTTGAGAAACATTAGGAATCGCATGATTCATATGCTTGTGTTTGTGTTGTTTGGTGATCTTTCTATCAAGTTCATAGATTTTTGGACGAGAAAAAGAATGGAAACCAACACTTCCCAAACCATATCCTAGGCAAATCAAACCAGTCAATAAGAAAGGTTGTGTTATTGAGAATTTGAGAAACATTAGGAATCGCATAATTCGTATGCTTGTATTTGGTTTGTTTGGTGATCTTTCTATTAATTGCAAAGATTTTTGGACGAGAAAAAAATGGAAACCAACACTTCCCAAACCATAGCGTAGGAAAATCAAACCAATCAATAAGAAAGGTTGTGTTATTGAGTATTTGAGAAACATAAGGAATCGCATGATTCGTATGCTTGTGTTTGTGTTGTTTGGTGATCTTTCTATCAAGTTCTATTAAGTTCAAAGATTTTTGAACGAGAAAAAGAATGGAAACCAAAACTTCCCAAACCATAGCCTAGGCAAATCAAACCAATCAATAAGAAATGTTGTGTTATAGAGAATTTGAGAAATATTAGGAATCGCATGATTTGTATGCTTGTGTTTGTGTTGTTTGGTGATCTTTCTATCAACTTTTATTTTTCAAAGAGTTTTGGACGAGTGAAAGAATGGAAATCAACACTTCCCAAACCATAGCCTAGGCAAATCAAACAAATCAATAAAAAAGGTTTTGTTATTGAGAACTTGAGAAACATTAGGAATCGCATGATTCGTATACTTGTGTTTGTGTTGTTTGGTGATCTTTCTATCAAGTTATATTAAGTTCAAAGATTTTTGGACAAGAAAAAGAATGGAAACCAACACTTCCCAAACTATATCCTAGGCAAATCAAACCAATCAATAAGAAAGGTTGTGTTATTGAGAATTTAAGAAACCTTAGGAATCGCATGATTCGTATGCTTTTGTTTGGGTTGTTTGGTGATATTTCTATTAATTGCAAAGATTTTTGGACGAGAAAAAGAATGGAAACCAACACTTCCCAAACCATAGCCTAGGGAAATCAAACCAATCAATAAGAAATGTTGTGTTATTGAGTATTTGAGAAACATTAGGAATCGCATGATTCATATGCTTGTGTTTGTGTTGTTTGGTGATCTTTCTATCAAGTTCATAGATTTTTAGACGAGAAAAAGAATGGAAACCAACACTTCTTAAACCATAGCCTATGCAAATCAAACCAATCAATAAGAAATGTTGTGTTATTGAGTATTTGAGAAACATTAGGAATCGCATGATTCGTATGCTTGTGTTTGTGTTGTTTGGTGATCTTTCTATTAAGTTCAAAGATTTTTGGACGAGAAAAAGAATGGAAACCAACACTTCCTAAATCATAGCCTAGGCAAATCAAACCAATCAATAAGAAATGTTGAGTTATTGAGTATTTGAGAAACATTAGGAATCGCATGATTCGTATGCTTGTGTTTGTGTTGTTTGGTGATCTTTCTATCAAGTTCATAGATTTTTGGACGAGAAAAAGAATGGAAACCAACACTTCCCAAACCATAGCCTAGGGAAATCAAACCAATCAATAAGAAATGTTGTGTTATTGAGTATTTGAGAAACATTAGGAATCGCATGATTCATATGCTTGTGTTTGTGTTGTTTGGTGATCTTTCTATCAAGTTCATAGATTTTTGGACGTGAAAAAGAATGGAAACCAACACTTCCTAAACCATAGCCTATACAAATCAAACCAATCAATAAGAAATGTTGTGTTATTGAGTATTTGAGAAACATTAGGAATCGCATGATTCGTATGCTTGTGTTTGTGTTGTTTGGTGATCTTTCTATTAAGTTCAAAGATTTTTGGACGAGAAAAAAAATGGAAACCAACACTTCCCAAACCATAGCCTAGGAAAATCAAACCAGTCAATAAGAAAGGTTGTGTTATTGATAATTTTAGAAACATTAGGAATCGCATGATTCGTATGCTTGTGTTTGTGTTGTTTGGTGATCTTTCTATTAAGTTTAAAGATTTTTGGACGAGAAAAAGAATGGAACCCAACACTTCCCAAACTATAGCCTAGGCAAATCAAACCAATCAATAAGAAAGGTTGTGTTATTGAGAATTTGAGAAACATTAGGAGTCGCATGATTCGTATGCTTGTGTTTGTGTTGTTTGGTGATCTTTCTATAAAGTTCTATTAAGTTCAAAGAATTTTGGACGAGAATAAGAATGGAAACCAACACTTCCCAAACCATATCCTAGGCAAATCAAACCAATCAATAAGAAAGGTTGTGTTATTGAGTATTTGAGAAACCCTAGGAATCGCATGATTCGTATGCTTGTGTTTGTGTTGTTTGCTGATCTTTCTATTAAGTTCAAAGATTTTTTGACGAGAAAAATAATTGAAACCAACACTTCCCACACCATAGCCTAGGGAAATCAAACCAATCAATAAGAAATGTTGTGTTATTGAGTATTTGAGAAACATTAGGAATCGCATGATTCATATGCTTGTGTTTGTGTTGTTTGGTGATCTATCAAGTTCAAAGATTTTTGGTCGAGAAAAAGAATGGAAACCAACACTTCCCAAATCATAGCCTAGGCAAATCAAACCAATCAATAAGAAATGTTGAGTTATTGAGTATTTGTGAAACATTAGGAATCGCATGATTCGTATGCTTGTGTTTGTGTTGTTTGGTGATCTTTCTATCAAGTTCATAGATTTTTGGACGAGAAAAAGAATGGAAACCAACACTTCCCAAACCATAGCCTAGGGAAATCAAACCAATCAATAAGAAATGTTGTGTTATTGAGTATTTGAGAAACATTAGGAATCGCATGATTCATATGCTTGTGTTTGTGTTGTTTGGTGATCTTTCTATCAAGTTCATAGATTTTTGGACGTGAAAAAGAATGGAAACCAACACTTCTTAAACCATAGCCTATACAAATCAAACCAATCAATAAGAAATGTTGTGTTATTGAGTATTTGAGAAACATTAGGAATCGCATGATTCGTATGCTTGTGTTTGTGTTGTTTGGAGATCTTTCTATTAAGTTCAAAGATTTTTGGACGAGAAAAAAAATGGAAACCAACACTTCCCAAACCATAGCCTAGGAAAATCAAACCAATCAATAAGAAAGGTTGTGTTATTGAGAATTTGAGAAACATTAGGAATCGCATGATTCGTATGCTTGTGTTTGTGTTGTTTGGAAATCTTTCTATTAAGTTTAAAGATTTTTGGACGAGAAAAAGAATGGAACCCAACACTTCCCAAACTATATCCTAGGCAAATCAAACCAATCAATAAGAAAGGTTGTGTTATTGAGAATTTGAGAAACATTAGGAGTCGCATGATTCGTATGCTTGTGTTTGTGTTTTTTGGTGATCTTTCTATAAAGTTCTTTTAAGTGCAAAGAATTTTGGATGAGAATAAGAATGGAAACCAACACTTCCCAAACCATATCCTAGGCAAATCAAACCAATCAATAAGAAAGGTTGTGTTATTGAGTATTTGAGAAACCCTAGGAATCGCATGATTCGTATGCTTGTGTTTGTTGTTTGCTGATCTTTCTATTAAGTTCAAAGATTTTTTGACGAGAAAAAAAATTGAAACCAACACTTCCCACACCATAGCCTAGGGAAATCAAACCAATCAATAAGAAATGTTGTGTTATTGAGTATTTGAGAAACATTAGGAATCGCATGATTCATATGCTTGTGTTTGTGTTGTTTGGTGATCTATCAAGTTCAAAGATTTTTGGTCGAGAAAAAGAATGGAAACCAACACTTCCCAAACCATAGCCTAGGCAAATCAAAGTAATCAATAAGAAATGTTGTGTTATTGAGTATTTGAGAAACATTAGGAATCGCATGATTCGTATGCTTGTGTTTGTGTTGTTTGGTGATCTTTCTATTAAGTTCAAAGATTTTTTGACGACAAAAAGAATGGAAACCAACACTTCCCAAACCATAGCCTAGGCAGATCAAACCAATCAATAAGATAGGTTGTGTTATTGAGTATTTGAGAAATATAAGGAATCGCATGATTCGTACGCTTGTGTTTTTGTTGTTTGGTGATCCTTCTATCAAGTTCTATTAAGTTCAAAGATTTTTGGACGAGAAAAAGAATGGAAACCAACACTTCCCAAACCATAGCCTAGGCAAATCAAATCAATCAATAAGAAATGTTGTGTTATTGAGTATTTGAGAAACATTAGGAATCGCATGATTCATATGCTTGTGTTTGTGTTGTTTGGTGATCTTTCTATCAAGTTCATAGATTTTTGGACGAGAAAAAGAATGGAAACCAACACTTCCCAAACCATATCCTAGGCAAATCAAACCAGTCAATAAGAAAGGTTGTGTTATTGAGAATTTAAGAAACATTAGGAATCGCATAATTCGTATGCTTGTATTTGGTTTGTTTGGTGATCTTTCTATTAATTGCAAAGATTTTTGGACGAGAAAAAAATGGAAACCAACACTTCCCAAACCATAGCGTAGGAAAATCAAACCAATCAATAAGAAAGGTTGTGTTATTGAGTATTTGAGAAACATAAGGAATCGCATGATTCGTATGCTTGTGTTTGTGTTGTTTGGTGATCTTTCTATCAAGTTCTATTAAGTTCAAAGATTTTTGAACGAGATAAAGAATGGAAACCAACACTTCCCAAACCATAGCCTAGGCAAATCAAACCAATCAATAATAAATGTTGTGTTATTGAGTATTTGAGAAACATTAGGAATCACAAGATTCCTATGCTTGTGTTTGTGTTGTATGGTGATCTTTCTATTAAGTTCAAAGATTTCTGGACGAGAAAAAGAATGGAAACCAACACTTCCCAAACCACATCTTAGGCAAATCAAACCAATCAATAAGAAATGTTGTGTTATAGAGAATTTGAGAAACATTAGGAATAGCATGATTCGTATGCTTGTGTTTGTGTTGTTTGGTGATCTTTCTATCAAGTTTTATTAGTTCAAAGAGTTTTGGACGAGTGAAAGAATGGAAACCAACACTTCCCAAACCATAGCCTTGGCAAATCAAACAAATCAATAAGAAAGGTTTTGTTATTGAGAACTTGAGAAACATTAGGAATCGCATGATTCGTATGCTTGTGTTTGTGTTGTTTGGTGATCTTTCTATCAAGTTCAAAGATTTTTGGAAGAGAAAAAGAATGGAAACCAACACTTCCCAAACCATAGCCTAGGCAAATCAAACCTATCAATAAGAAAAGTTGTGTTATTGAGTACTTGAGAAACATAAGGAATCTCATGATTCGTATGCTTGTGTTTGTGTTGTTTGGTGATCTTTCTATCAAGTTCTATTAAGTTCAAAGATTTTTGAACGAGAAAAAGAATGGAAACCAACACTTCCGAAACCATAGCCTAGGCAAATCAAACCAATCAATAATAAATGTTGTGTTATTGAGTATTTGAGAAACATTAGGAATCACAAGATTCCTATGCTTGTGTTTCTGTTGTATGGTGATCTTTCTATTAAGTTCAAAGATTTTTGGACGAGAAAAAGAATGGAAACCAACACTTCCCAAACCGTATCCTAGGCAAATCAAACCAATCAATAAGAAATGATGTGTTATAGAGAATTTGAGAAACATTAGGAATCGCATGATTCGTATGCTTGTGTTTGTGTTGTTTGGTGATCTTTCTATCAAGTTTTATTAGTTCAAAGAGTTTTGGACGAGTGAAAGAAAGGAAACCAACACTTCCCAAACCATAGCCTAGGCAAATCAAACAAATCAATAAGAAAGGTTTTGTTATTGAGAACTTGAGAAACATTAGGAATTGCATGATTCGTATGCTTGTGTTTGTGTTGTTTGGTGATCTTTCTATCAAGAGTTATTAGTTTACAGATTTTTGGACAAGAGAAAGAATGGAAACCAACACTTCCCAAACCATACCCTAGGCAAATCACACCAATCAATAAGAAAGGTTGTGTTATTGAGAACTTGAGAAACATTAGGAATCGCATGATTCGTGTGCTTGTGTTTATTTTGTTTGGTTATATTTTTATCAAGTTCTATTAGCTCAAAGAGTTTTGGACGAGTGAAAGAATGCAAACCAACACTTCCCAAACCATATCCTAGGCAAATCAAACCAGTCAATAAGAAAGGTTGTGTTATTGAGAATTTGAGAAACATTAGGAATCGCATAATTCGTATGCTTGTATTTGGTTTGTTTGGTGATCTTTCTATTAATTGCAAAGATTTTTAGATGAGATAAAAATGGAAACCAACACTTCCCAAACCATAGCGTAGGAAAATCAAACCAATCAATAAGAAAGGTTGTGTTATTGAGTATTTGAGAAACATAAGGAATCGCATGATTCGTATGCTTGTGTTTGTGTTGTTTGGTGATCTTTCTATCAAGTTCTATTAAGTTCAAAGATTTTTGAACGAGAAAAAGAATGGAAACCAACAATTCCCAAACCATAGCCTAGGCAAATCAAACCAATCAATAATAAATGTTGTGTTATTGAGTATTTGAGAAACATTAGGAATCACAAGATTCCTATGCTTGTGTTTGTGTTGTATTGTGATCTTTCTATTAAGTTCAAATATTTCTGGACGAGAAAAAGAATGGAAACCAACACTTCCCAAACCATATCTTAGGCAAATCAAACCAATCAATAAGAAATGTTGTGTTATAGAGAATTTGAGAAACATTAGGAATAGCATGATTCGTATGCTTGTGTTTGTGTTGTTTGGTGATCTTTCTATCAAGTTTTATTAGCTCAAAGAGTTTTGGACGAGTGAAAGAATTGAAACCAACACTTCCCAAACCATAGCCTTGGCAAATCAAACAAATCAATAAGAAAGGTTTTGTTATTGAGAACTTGAGAAACATTAGGAATCGCATGATTCGTATGCTTGTGTTTGTGTTGTTTGGTGATCTTTCTATCAAGTTCAAAGATTTTTGGATGAGAAAAAGAATGGAAACCAACACTTCCCAAACCATAGCCTAGGCCAATCAAACCAATCAATAAGAAAGGTTGTGTTATTGAGAATTTGAGAAACATTAGGAATCGCATGATTCGTATACTTGAGTTTGTGTTGTTTGGTGATCTTTCTATCAAGTTCTATTAAGTTCAAAGATTTTTGGACGAGAAAAAGAATGGAAACCAACACTTCCCAAACCATACCCTAGGCAAATCAAACCAATCAATAAGAAATGTTGTGTTATAGAGAATTTGAGAAACATTAGGAATAGCATGATTCGTATGCTTGTGTTTGTGTTGTTTGGTGATCTTTCTATCAAGTTTTATTAGTTCAAAGAGTTTTGGACGAGTGAAAGAATGGAAACCAACACTTCCCAAACCATAGCCTTGGCAAATCAAACAAATCAATAAGAAAGGTTTTGTTATTGAGAACTTGAGAAACATTAGGAATCGCATGATTCGTATGCTTGTGTTTGTGTTGTTTGGTGATCTTTCTATCAAGTTCAAAGATTTTTGGATGAGAAAAAGAATGGAAACCAACACTTCCCAAACCATAGCCTAGGCCAATCAAACCAATCAATAAGAAAGGTTGTGTTATTGAGAATTTGAGAAACATTAGGAATCGCATGATTCGTATGCTTGAGTTTGTGTTGTTTGGTGATCTTTCTATCAAGTTCTATTAAGTTCAAAGATTTTTGGACGAGAAAAAGAATGGAAACCAACACTTCCCAAACCATACCCTAGGCAAATCAAACCAATCAATAAGAAATGTTATGTTATAGAGAATTTGAGAAACATTAGGAATAGCATGATTCGTATGCTTGTGTTTGTGTTGTTTGGGGATCTTTCTATCAAGTTTTATTAGTTCAAAGAGTTTTGGACGAGTGAAAGAATGGAAACCAACACTTCCCAAACCATAGCCTTGGCAAATCAAACAAATCAATAAGAAAGGTTTTGTTATTGAGAACTTGAGAAACATTAGGAATCGCATGATTCGTATGCTTGTGTTTGTGTTGTTTGGTGATCTTTCTATCAAGTTCAAAGATTTTTGGATGAGAAAAAGAATGGAAACCAACACTTCCCAAACCATAGCCTAGGCCAATCAAACCAATCAATAAGAAAGGTTGTGTTATTGAGAATTTGAGAAACATTAGGAATCGCATGATTCGTATGCTTGAGTTTGTGTTGTTTGGTGATCTTTCTATCAAGTTTTATTAAGTTCAAAGATTTTTGGACGAGAAAAAGAATGGAAACCAACACTTCCCAAACCATACCCTAGGCAAATCAAACCAATCAATAAGAAAGGTTGTGTTATTGAGTATTTGAGAAACATAAGGAATCGCATGATTCGTATGCTTGTGTTTTTGTTGTTTGGTGATCCTTCTCTCAAGTCCTATTAAGTTCAAAGATTTTTGGACGAGAAAAAAAATCAAACCAAAACTTCCCAAACCATAGCCTAGGCAAATCAAATCAATCAATAAGAAATGTTGTGTTATTGAGTATTTGAGAAACATTAGGAATCGCATGATTCGTATGCTTGTGTTTGTGTTGTTTGGTGATCTTTCTATTAAGTTCAAAGATTTTTGGACGAGAAAAAGAATGGAAACCAACACTTCCCAAACCATATCCTAGGCAAATCAAACCAGTCAATAAGAAAGGTTGTGTTATTGAGAATTTGAGAAACATTAGGAATCACATGATTCGTATGCTTGTATTTGGTTTGTTTGGTGATCCCTCTATTAATTGCAAAGATTTTTGGACGAGAAAAAAATGGAAACCAACACTTCCCAAACCATAGCCTAGGCAAATCAAACCAATCAATAAGAAAGGTTGTGTTATTGAGTATTTGAGAAACATAAGGAATCGCATGATTCGTATGCTTGTGTTTGTGTTGTTTGGTGATCTTTCTGTCAAGTTCTATTAAGTTCAAAGATTTTTGGACGAGAAAAAGAATGGAAACCAACACTTCCCAAACCATAGCCTAGGGAAATCAAACCAATCAATAAGAAATGTTGTGTTATTGAGTTTTTGAGAAACATTAGGAATCGCATGATTCGTATGCTTGTGTTTGTGTTGTTTGGTGATCTTTCTATCAAGTTCTATAAAGTTCAAAGATTTTTGGACGAGAAAAAGAATGGAAACCACACTTCCCAAACCATATCGTAGGAAAATGAAACCAATCAATAAGAAAGGTTGTGTTATTGAGTATTTGAGAAACATTAGGAATCACAAGATTCGTATGCTTCTGTTTGTGTTGTTTAGTGATCTTTCTATTAAGTTTAAAGCTTTTTGGACGAGAAAAAAAATGGAAACCAACACTTCCCAAACCATAGCCTAGGCAAATTAAACCAATCAATAAGAAAGGTTGTGTTATTGGGAATTTGAGAAACATTAGGAATCGCATGATTCGTATGCTTGAGTTTGTGTTGTTTGGTGATCTTTCTATCAAGTTCTATTAAGTTCAAAGATTTTTGGACGAGAAAAAGAATGGAAACCAACACTTCCCAAACCATATCCTAGGCAAATCAAACCAGTCAATAAGAAAGGTTGTGTTATTGAGAATTTGAGAAACATTAGGAATCGCATAATTCGTATGCTTGTCTTTGGTTTGTTTGGGGATCTTTCTATTAATTGCAAAGATTTTTGGACGAGAAAAAAATGGAAACCAACACTTCCCAAACCATAGCGTCGGAAAATCAAACCAATCAATAAGAAAGGTTGTGTTATTGAGTATTTGAGAAACATAAGGAGTCGCATGATTCGTATGCTTGTGTTTGTGTTGTTTGGTGATCTTTCTATCAAGTTCTATTAAGTTCAAAGATTTTTGAACGAGAAAAAGAATGGAAACCAACACTTCCCAAACCATAGTCTAGGCAAATAAAACCAATCAATAATAAATGTTGTGTTATTGAGTATTTGAGAAACATTAGGAATCACAAGATTCCTATGCTTGTGTTTGTGTTGTATGGTGATCTTTCTATTAAGTTCAAAGATTTCTGGACGAGAAAAAGAATGGAAACCAACACTTCCGAAACCACATCTTAGGCAAATCAAACCAATCAATAAGAAATGTTGTGTTATAGAGAATTTGAGAAACATTAGGAATAGCATGATTCGTATGCTTGTGTTTGTGTTGTTTGGTGATCTTTCTATCAAGTTTTATTAGTTCAAAGAGTTTTGGACGAGTGAAAGAATGGAAACCAACACTTCCCAAACCATAGCCTTGGCAAATCAAACAAATCAATAAGAAAGGTTTTGTTATTGAGAACTTGAGAAACATTAGGAATCGCATGATTCGTATGCTTGTGTTTGTGTTGTTTGGTGATCTTTCTATCAAGTTCAAAGATTTTTGGATGAGAAAAAGAATGGTAACCAACACTTCCCAAACCATAGCCTAGGCCAATCAAACCAATCAATAAGAAAGGTTGTGTTATTGAGAATTTGAGAAACATTAAGAATCGCATGATTCGTATGCTTGAGTTTGTGTTGTTTGGTGATCTTTCTATCAAGTTCTATTAAGTTCAAAGATTTTTGAACGAGAAAAAGAATGGAAACCAACACTTCCCAAACCATAGCCTAGGCAAATCAAACCAATCAATAAGAAAGGTTGTGTTATTGAGTATTTGAGAAACATAAGGAATCGCATGATTCGTATGCTTGTGTTTGTGTTGTTTGGTGATCTTTCTATCAAGTTCTATTAAGTTCAAAGATTTTTGAACGAGAAAAAGAATGGAAACCAACACTTCCCAAACCATAGCCTAGGCAAATCAAACCAATCAATAAGAAATGTTGTGTTATAGAGAATTTGAGAAATATTAGGAATCGCATGATTTGTATGCTTGTGTTTGTGTTGTTTGGTGATCTTTCTATCAACTTTTATTTTTCAAAGAGTTTTGGACGAGTGAAAGAATGGAAATCAACACTTCCCAAACCATAGCCTAGGCAAATCAAACAAATCAATAAAAAAGGTTTTGTTATTGAGAACTTGAGAAACATAAGGAATCGTATGATTCGTATACTTGTGTTTGTGTTGTTTGGTGATCTTTCTATCAAGTTATATTAAGTTCAAAGATTTTTGGACGAGAAAAAGAATGGAAACCAACACTTCCCAAACTATATCCTAGGCAAATCAAACCAATCAATAAGAAAGGATGTGTTATTGAGAATTTAAGAAACCTTAGGAATCGCATGATTCGTATGCTTTTGTTTGGGTTGTTTGGTGATATTTCTATTAATTGCAAAGATTTTTGGACGAGAAAAAGAATGGATACCAACACTTCCCAAACCATAGCCTAGGGAAATCAAACCAATCAATAAGAAATGTTGTGTTATTGAGTATTTGAGAAACATTAGGAATCGCATGATTCATATGCTTGTGTTTGTGTTGTTTGGTGATCTTTCTATCAAGTTCATAGATTTTTAGACGAGAAAAAGAATGGAAACCAACACTTCTTAAACCATAGCCTATGCAAATCAAACCAATCAATAAGAAATGTTGTGTTATTGAGTATTTGAGAAACATTAGGAATCGCATGATTCGTATGCTTGTGTTTGTGTTGTTTGGTGATCTTTCTATTAACTTCAAAGATTTTTGGACGAGAAAAAGAATGGAAACCAACACTTCCCAAATCATAGCCTAGGCAAATCAAACCAATCAATAAGAAATGTTGAGTTATTGAGTATTTGAGAAACATTAGGAATCGCATGATTCGTATGCTTGTGTTTGTGTTGTTTGGTGATCTTTCTGTCAAGTTCATAGATTTTTGGACGAGAAAAAGAATGGAAACCAACACTTCCCAAACCATAGCCTAGGGAAATCAAACCAATCAATAAGAAATGTTGTGTTATTGAGTATTTGAGAAACATTAGGAATCGCATGATTCATATGCTTGTGTTTGTGTTGTTTGGTGATCTTTCTATCAAGTTCATAGATTTTTGGACGAGAAAAAGAATGGAAACCAACACTTCCCAAACCATAGCCTAGGGAAATCAAACCAATCAATAAGAAATGTTGTGTTATTGAGTATTTGAGAAACATTAGGAATCGCATGATTCGTATGCTTGTGTTTGTGTTGTTTGGTGATCTTTCTATTAAGTTCAAAGATTTTTGGACGAGAAAAAAAATGGAAACCAACACTTCCCAAACCATAGCCTAGGAAAATCAAACCAATCAATAAGAAAGGTTGTGTTATTGAGAATTTGAGAAACATTAGGAATCGCATGATTCGTATGCTTGTGTTTGTGTTGTTTGGTGATCTTTCTATTAAGTTTAAAGATTTTTGGACGAGAAAAAGAATGGAACCCAACACTTCCCAAACTATAGCCTAGGCAAATCAAACCAATCAATAAGAAAGGTTGTGTTATTGAGAATTTGAGAAACATTAGGAGTCGCATGATTCGTATGCTTGTGTTTGTGTTGTTTGGTGATCTTTCTATAAAGTTCTATTAAGTTCAAAGAATTTTGGACGAGAATAAGAATGGAAACCAACACTTCCCAAACCATATCCTAGGCAAATCAAACCAATCAATAAGAAAGGTTGTGTTATTGAGTATTTGAGAAACCCTAGGAATCGCATGATTCGTATGCTTGTGTTTGTGTTGTTTGCTGATCTTTCTATTAAGTTCAAAGATTTTTTGACGAGAAAAATAATTGAAACCAACACTTCCCACACCATAGCCTAGGGAAATCAAACCAATCAATAAGAAATGTTGTGTTATTGAGTATTTGAGAAACATTAGGAATCGCATGATTCATATGCTTGTGTTTGTGTTGTTTGGTGATCTATCAAGTTCAAAGATTTTTGGTCGAGAAAAAGAATGGAAACCAACACTTCCCAAATCATAGCCTAGGCAAATCAAACCAATCAATAAGAAATGTTGAGTTATTGAGTATTTGAGAAACATTAGGAATCGCATGATTCGTATGCTTGTGTTTGTGTTGTTTGGTGATCTTTCTATCAAGTTCATAGATTTTTGGACGAGAAAAAGAATGGAAACCAACACTTCCCAAACCATAGCCTAGGGAAATCAAACCAATCAATAAGAAATGTTGTGTTATTGAGTATTTGAGAAACATTAGGAATCGCATGATTCATATGCTTGTGTTTGTGTTGTTTGGTGATCTTTCTATCAAGTTCATAGATTTTTGGACGTGAAAAAGAATGGAAACCAACACTTCTTAAACCATAGCCTATACAAATCAAACCAATCAATAAGAAATGTTGTGTTATTGAGTATTTGAGAAACATTAGGAATCGCATGATTCGTATGCTTGTGTTTGTGTTGTTTGGAGATCTTTCTATTAAGTTCAAAGATTTTTGGACGAGAAAAAAAATGGAAACCAACACCTCCCAAACCATAGCCTAGGAAAATCAAACCAATCAATAAGAAAGGTTGTGTTATTGAGAATTTGAGAAACATTAGGAATCGCATGATTCGTATGCTTGTGTTTGTGTTGTTTGGTGATCTTTCTATTAAGTTTAAAGATTTTTGGACGAGAAAAAGAATGGAACCCAACACTTCCCAAACTATAGCCTAGGCAAATCAAACCAATCAATAAGAAAGGTTGTGTTATTGAGAATTTGAGAAACATTAGGAGTCGCATGATTCGTATGCTTGTGTTTGTGTTGTTTGGTGATCTTTCTATAAAGTTCTATTAAGTGCAAAGAATTTTGGACGAGAATAAGAATGGAAACCAACACTTCCCAAACCATATCCTAGGCAAATCAAACCAATCAATAAGAAAGGTTGTGTTATTGAGTATTTGAGAAACCCTAGGAATCGCATGATTCGTATGCTTGTGTTTGTGTTGTTTGCTGATCTTTCTATTAAGTTCAAAGATTTTTTGACGAGAAAAAAAATTGAAACCAACACTTCCCACACCATAGCCTAGGGAAATCAAACCAATCAATAAGAAATGTTGTGTTATTGAGTATTTGAGAAACATTAGGAATCGCATGATTCATATGCTTGTGTTTGTGTTGTTTGGTGATCTATCAAGTTCAAAGATTTTTGGTCGAGAAAAAGAATGGAAACCAACACTTCCCAAACCATAGCCTAGGCAAATCAAAGTAATCAATAAGAAATGCTGTGTTATTGAGTATTTGAGAAACATTAGGAATCGCATGATTCGTATGCTTGTGTTTGTGTTGTTTGGTGATCTTTCTATTAAGTTCAAAGATTTTTTGACGACAAAAAGAATGGAAACCAACACTTCCCAAACCATAGCCTAGGCAGATCAAACCAATCAATAAGATAGGTTGTGTTATTGAGTATTTGAGAAATATAAGGAATCGCATGATTCGTACGCTTGTGTTTTTGTTGTTTGGTGATCCTTCTATCAAGTTCTATTAAGTTCAAAGATTTTTGGACGAGAAAAAGAATGGAAACCAACACTTCCCAAACCATAGCCTAGGCAAATCAAATCAATCAATAAGAAATGTTGTGTTATTGAGTATTTGAGAAACATTAGGAATCGCATGATTCATATGCTTGTGTTTGTGTTGTTTGGTGATCTTTCTATCAAGTTCATAGATTTTTGGACGAGAAAAAGAATGGAAACCAACACTTCCCAAACCATATCCTAGGCAAATCAAACCAGTCAATAAGAAAGGTTGTGTTATTGAGAATTTGAGAAACATTAGGAATCGCATAATTCGTATGCTTGTATTTGGTTTGTTTGGTGATCTTTCTATTAATTGCAAAGATTTTTGGACGAGAAAAAAATGGAAACCAACACTTCCCAAACCATAGCGTAGGAAAATCAAACCAATCAATAAGAAAGGTTGTGTTATTGAGTATTTGAGAAACATAAGGAATCGCATGATTCGTATGCTTGTGTTTGTGTTGTTTGGTGATCTTTCTATAAAGTTCTATTAAGTGCAAGGAATTTTGGACGAGAATAAGAATGGAAACCAACACTTCCCAAACCATATCCTAGGCAAATCAAACCAATCAATAAGAAAGGTTGTGTTATTGAGTATTTGAGAAACCCTAGGAATCGCATGATTCGTATGCTTGTGTTTGTGTTGTTTGCTGATCTTTCTATTAAGTTCAAAGATTTTTTGACGAGAAAAAAAATTGAAACCAACACTTCCCACACCATAGCCTAGGGAAATCAAACCAATCAATAAGAAATGTTGTGTTATTGAGTATTTGAGAAACATTAGGAATCGCATGATTCATATGCTTGTGTTTGTGTTGTTTGGTGATCTATCAAGTTCAAAGATTTTTGGTCGAGAAAAAGAATGGAAACCAACACTTCCCAAACCATAGCCTAGGCAAATCAAAGTAATCAATAAGAAATGCTGTGTTATTGAGTATTTGAGAAACATTAGGAATCGCATGATTCTTATGCTTGTGTTTGTGTTGTTTGGTGATCTTTCTATTAAGTTCAAAGATTTTTTGACGACAAAAAGAATGGAAACCAACACTTCCCAAACCATAGCCTAGGCAGATCAAACCAATCAATAAGATAGGTTGTGTTATTGAGTATTTGAGAAATATAAGGAATCGCATGATTCGTACGCTTGTGTTTTTGTTGTTTGGTGATCCTTCTATCAAGTTCTATTAAGTTCAAAGATTTTTGGACGAGAAAAAGAATGGAAACCAACACTTCCCAAACCATAGCCTAGGCAAATCAAATCAATCAATAAGAAATGTTGTGTTATTGAGTATTTGAGAAACATTAGGAATCGCATGATTCGTATGCTTGTATTTGGTTTGTTTGGTGATCTTTCTATTAATTGCAAAGATTTTTGGACGAGAAAAAAATGGAAACCAACACTTCCCAAACCATAGCGTAGGAAAATCAAACCAATCAATAAGAAAGGTTGTGTTATTGAGTATTTGAGAAACATAAGGAATCGCATGATTCGTATGCTTGTATTTGGTTTGTTTGGTGATCTTTCTATTAATTGCAAAGATTTTTGGACGAGAAAAAAATGGAAACCAACACTTCCCAAACCATAGCCTAGGCAAATCAAACCAGTCAATAAGAAAGGTTGTGTTATTGAGAATTTGAGAAACATTAGGAATCGCATAATTCGTATGCTTGTATTTGGTTTGTTTGGTGATCTTTCTATTAATTGCAAAGATTTTTGGACGAGAAAAAAATGGAAACCAACACTTCCCAAACCATAGCGTAGGAAAATCAAACCAATCAATAAGAAAGGTTGTGTTATTGAGTATTTGAGAAACATAAGGAATCGCATGATTCGTATGCTTGTGTTTGTGTTGTTTGGTGATCTTTCTATCAAGTTCATAGATTTTTGGACGAGAAAAAGAATGGAAACCAACACTTCCCAAACCATATCCTAGGCAAATCAAACCAGTCAATAAGAAAGGTTGTGTTATTGAGAATTTGAGAAACATTAGGAATCGCATAATTCGTATGCTTGTATTTGGTTTGTTTGGTGATCTTTCTATTAATTGCAAAGATTTTTGGACGAGAAAAAAATGGAAACCAACACTTCCCAAACCATAGCGTAGGAAAATCAAACCAATCAATAAGAAAGGTTGTGTTATTGAGTGTTTGAGAAACATAAGGAATCGCATGATTCGTATGCTTGTGTTTGTGTTGTTTGGTGATCTTTCTATCAAGTTCTATTAAGTTCAAAGATTTTTGAACGAGAAAAAGAATGGAAACCAACACTTCCCAAACCATAGCCTAGGCAAATCAAACCAATCAATAATAAATGTTGTGTTATTGAGTATTTGAGAAACATTAGGAATCACAAGATTCCTATGCTTGTGTTTGTGTTGTATGGTGATCTTTCTATTAAGTTCAAAGATTTCTGGACGAGAAAAAGAATGGAAACCAACACTTCCCAAACCACATCTTAGGCAAATCAAACCAATCAATAAGAAATGTTGTGTTATAGAGAATTTGAGAAACATTAGGAATAGCATGATTCGTATGCTTGTGTTTGTGTTGTTTGGTGATCTTTCTATCAAGTTTTATTAGTTCAAAGAGTTTTGGACGAGTGAAAGAATGGAAACCAACACTTCCCAAACCATAGCCTTGGCAAATCAAACAAATCAATAAGAAAGGTTTTGTTATTGAGAACTTGAGAAACATTAGGAATCGCATGATTCGTATGCTTGTGTTTGTGTTGTTTGGTGATCTTTCTATCAAGTTCAAAGATTTTTGGATGAGAAAAAGAATGGAAACCAACACTTCCCAAACCATAGCCTAGGCAAATCAAACCTATCAATAAGAAAAGTTGTGTTATTGAGTACTTGAGAAACATAAGGAATCCCATGATTCGTATGCTTGTGTTTGTGTTGTTTGGTGATCTTTCTATCAAGTTCTATTAAGTTCAAAGATTTTTGAACGAGAAAAAGAATGGAAACCAACACTTCCGAAACCATAGCCTAGGCAAATCAAACCAATCAATAATAAATGTTGTGTTATTGAGTATTTGAGAAACATTAGGAATCACAAGATTCCTATGCTTGTGTTTCTGTTGTATGGTGATCTTTCTATTAAGTTCAAAGATTTTTGGACGAGAAAAAGAATGGAAACCAACACTTCCCAAACCGTATCCTAGGCAAATCAAACCAATCAATAAGAAATGATGTGTTATAGAGAATTTGAGAAACATTAGGAATCGCATGATTCGTATGCTTGTGTTTGTGTTGTTTGGTGATCTTTCTATCAAGTTTTATTAGTTCAAAGAGTTTTGGACGAGTGAAAGAAAGGAAACCAACACTTCCCAAACCATAGCCTAGGCAAATCAAACAAATCAATAAGAAAGGTTTTGTTATTGAGAACTTGAGAAACATTAGGAATTGCATGATTCGTATGCTTGTGTTTGTGTTGTTTGGTGATCTTTCTATCAAGAGTTATTAGTTTACAGATTTTTGGACAAGAGAAAGAATGGAAACCAACACTTCCCAAACCATACCTAGGCAAATCACACCAATCAATAAGAAAGGTTGTGTTATTGAGAACTTGAGAAACATTAGGAATCGCATGATTCGTGTGCTTGTGTTTGTTTTGTTTGGTTATATTTTTATCAAGTTCTATTAGCTCAAAGAGTTTTGGACGAGTGAAAGAATGCAAACCAACACTTCCCAAACCATATCCTAGGCAAATCAAACCAGTCAATAAGAAAGGTTGTGTTATTGAGAATTTGAGAAACATTAGGAATCGCATAATTCGTATGCTTGTATTTGGTTTGTTTGGTGATCTTTCTATTAATTGCAAAGATTTTTAGATGAGATAAAAATGGAAACCAACACTTCCCAAACCATAGCGTAGGAAAATCAAACCAATCAATAAGAAAGGTGGTGTTATTGAGTATTTGAGAAACATAAGGAATCGCATGATTCGTATGCTTGTGTTTGTGTTGTTTGGTGATCTTTCTATCAAGTTCTATTAAGTTCAAAGATTTTTGGACGAGAAAAAGAATGGAAACCAACACTTCCCAAACCATACCCTAGGCAAATCAAACCAATCAATAAGAAATGTTGTGTTATAGAGAATTTGAGAAACATTAGGAATAGCATGATTCGTATGCTTGTGTTTGTGTTGTTTGGTGATCTTTCTATCAAGTTTTATTAGTTCAAAGAGTTTTGGACGAGTGAAAGAATGGAAACCAACACTTCCCAAACCATAGCCTTGGCAAATCAAACAAATCAATAAGAAAGGTTTTGTTATTGAGAACTTGAGAAACATTAGGAATCGCATGATTCGTATGCTTGTGTTTGTGTTGTTTGGTGATCTTTCTATCAAGTTCAAAGATTTTTGGATGAGAAAAAGAATGGAAACCAACACTTCCCAAACCATAGCCTAGGCCAATCAAACCAATCAATAAGAAAGGTTGTGTTATTGAGAATTTGAGAAACATTAGGAATCGCATGATTCGTATGCTTGAGTTTGTGTTGTTTGGTGATCTTTCTATCAAGTTCTATTAAGTTCAAAGATTTTTGGACGAGAAAAAGAATGGAAACCAACACTTCCCAAACCATACCCTAGGCAAATCAAACCAATCAATAAGAAAGGTTGTGTTATTGAGTATTTGAGAAACATAAGGAATCGCATGATTCGTATGCTTGTGTTTTTGTTGTTTGGTGATCCTTCTATCAAGTCCTATTAAGTTCAAAGATTTTTGGACGAGAAAAAAAATCAAACCAAAACTTCCCAAACCATAGCCTAGGCAAATCAAATCAATCAATAAGAAATGTTGTGTTATTGAGTATTTGAGAAACATTAGGAATCGCATGATTCGTATGCTTGTGTTTGTGTTGTTTGGTGATCTTTCTATTATGTTCAAAGATTTTTGGACGAGAAAAAGAATGGAAACCAACACTTCCCAAACCATATCCTAGGCAAATCAAACCAGTCAATAAGAAAGGTTGTGTTATTGAGAATTTGAGAAACATTAGGAATCACATGATTCGTATGCTTGTATTTGGTTTGTTTGGTGATCTTTCTATTAATTGCAAAGATTTTTGGACGAGAAAAAAATGGAAACCAACACTTCCCAAACCATAGCCTAGGCAAATCAAACCAATCAATAAGAAAGGTTGTGTTATTGAGTATTTGAGAAACATTAGGAATCACAAGATTCCTATGCTTGTGTTTGTGTTGTATGGTGATCTTTCTATTAAGTTCAAAGATTTCTGGACGAGAAAAAGAATGGAAACCAACACTTCCCAAACCACATCTTAGGCAAATCAAACCAATCAATAAGAAATGTTGTGTTATAGAGAATTTGAGAAACATTAGGAATAGCATGATTCGTATGCTTGTGTTTGTGTTGTTTGGTGATCTTTCTATCAAGTTTTATTAGTTCAAAGAGTTTTGGACGAGTGAAAGAATGGAAACCAACACTTCCCAAACCATAGCCTTGGCAAATCAAACAAATCAATAAGAAAGGTTTTGTTATTGAGAACTTGAGAAACATTAGGAATCGCATGATTCGTATGCTTGTGTTTGTGTTGTTTGGTGATCTTTCTATCAAGTTCAAAGATTTTTGGATGAGAAAAAGAATGGAAACCAACACTTCCCAAACCATAGCCTAGGCAAATCAAACCTATCAATAAGAAAAGTTGTGTTATTGAGTACTTGAGAAACATAAGGAATCCCATGATTCGTATGCTTGTGTTTGTGTTGTTTGGTGATCTTTCTATCAAGTTCTATTAAGTTCAAAGATTTTTGAACGAGAAAAAGAATGGAAACCAACACTTCCGAAACCATAGCCTAGGCAAATCAAACCAATCAATAATAAATGTTGTGTTATTGAGTATTTGAGAAACATTAGGAATCACAAGATTCCTATGCTTGTGTTTCTGTTGTATGGTGATCTTTCTATTAAGTTCAAAGATTTTTGGACGAGAAAAAGAATGGAAACCAACACTTCCCAAACCGTATCCTAGGCAAATCAAACCAATCAATAAGAAATGATGTGTTATAGAGAATTTGAGAAACATTAGGAATCGCATGATTCGTATGCTTGTGTTTGTGTTGTTTGGTGATCTTTCTATCAAGTTTTATTAGTTCAAAGAGTTTTGGACGAGTGAAAGAAAGGAAACCAACACTTCCCAAACCATAGCCTAGGCAAATCAAACAAATCAATAAGAAAGGTTTTGTTATTGAGAACTTGAGAAACATTAGGAATTGCATGATTCGTATGCTTGTGTTTGTGTTGTTTGGTGATCTTTCTATCAAGAGTTATTAGTTTACAGATTTTTGGACAAGAGAAAGAATGGAAACCAACACTTCCCAAACCATACCTAGGCAAATCACACCAATCAATAAGAAAGGTTGTGTTATTGAGAACTTGAGAAACATTAGGAATCGCATGATTCGTGTGCTTGTGTTTGTTTTGTTTGGTTATATTTTTATCAAGTTCTATTAGCTCAAAGAGTTTTGGACGAGTGAAAGAATGCAAACCAACACTTCCCAAACCATATCCTAGGCAAATCAAACCAGTCAATAAGAAAGGTTGTGTTATTGAGAATTTGAGAAACATTAGGAATCGCATAATTCGTATGCTTGTATTTGGTTTGTTTGGTGATCTTTCTATTAATTGCAAAGATTTTTAGATGAGATAAAAATGGAAACCAACACTTCCCAAACCATAGCGTAGGAAAATCAAACCAATCAATAAGAAAGGTGGTGTTATTGAGTATTTGAGAAACATAAGGAATCGCATGATTCGTATGCTTGTGTTTGTGTTGTTTGGTGATCTTTCTATCAAGTTCTATTAAGTTCAAAGATTTTTGGACGATAAAAAGAATGGAAACCAACACTTCCCAAACCATATCTTAGGCAAATCAAACCAATCAATAAGAAATGTTGTGTTATAGAGAATTTGAGAAACATTAGGAATTGCATGATTCGTATGCTTGTGTTTGTGTTGTTTGGTGATCTTTCTATCAAGTTTTATTAGCTCAAAGAGTTTTGGACGAGTGAAAGAATTGAAACCAACACTTCCCAAACCATAGCCTTGGCAAATCAAACAAATGAATAAGAAAGGTTTTGTTATTGAGAACTTGAGAAACATTAGGAATCGCATGATTCGTATGCTTGTGTTTGTGTTGTTTGGTGATCTTTCTATCAAGTTCAAAGATTTTTGGATGAGAAAAAGAATGGAAACCAACACTTCCCAAACCATAGCCTAGGCCAATCAAACCAATCAATAAGAAAGGTTGTGTTATTGAGAATTTGAGAAACATTAGGAATCGCATGATTCGTATACTTGAGTTTGTGTTGTTTGGTGATCTTTCTATCAAGTTCTATTAAGTTCAAAGATTTTTGGACGAGAAAAAGAATGGAAACCAACACTTCCCAAACCATACCCTAGGCAAATCAAACCAATCAATAAGAAATGTTGTGTTATAGAGAATTTGAGAAACATTAGGAATAGCATGATTCGTATGCTTGTGTTTGTGTTGTTTGGTGATCTTTCTATCAAGTTTTATTAGTTCAAAGAGTTTTGGACGAGTGAAAGAATGGAAACCAACACTTCCCAAACCATAGCCTTGGCAAATCAAACAAATCAATAAGAAAGGTTTTGTTATTGAGAACTTGAGAAACATTAGGAATCGCATGATTCGTATGCTTGTGTTTGTGTTGTTTGGTGATCTTTCTATCAAGTTCAAAGATTTTTGGATGAGAAAAAGAATGGAAACCAACACTTCCCAAACCATAGCCTAGGCCAATCAAACCAATCAATAAGAAAGGTTGTGTTATTGAGAATTTGAGAAACATTAGGAATCGCATGATTCGTATGCTTGAGTTTGTGTTGTTTGGTGATCTTTCTATCAAGTTCTATTAAGTTCAAAGATTTTTGGACGAGAAAAAGAATGGAAACCAACACTTCCCAAACCATACCCTAGGCAAATCAAACCAATCAATAAGAAAGGTTGTGTTATTGAGTATTTGAGAAACATAAGGAATCGCATGATTCGTATGCTTGTGTTTTTGTTGTTTGGTGATCCTTCTATCAAGTCCTATTAAGTTCAAAGATTTTTGGACGAGAAAAAAAATCAAACCAAAACTTCCCAAACCATAGCCTAGGCAAATCAAATCAATCAATAAGAAATGTTGTGTTATTGAGTATTTGAGAAACATTAGGAATCGCATGATTCGTATGCTTGTGTTTGTGTTGTTTGGTGATCTTTCTATTATGTTCAAAGATTTTTGGACGAGAAAAAGAATGGAAACCAACACTTCCCAAACCATATCCTAGGCAAATCAAACCAGTCAATAAGAAAGGTTGTGTTATTGAGAATTTGAGAAACATTAGGAATCACATGATTCGTATGCTTGTATTTGGTTTGTTTGGTGATCTTTCTATTAATTGCAAAGATTTTTGGACGAGAAAAAAATGGAAACCAACACTTCCCAAACCATAGCCTAGGCAAATCAAACCAATCAATAAGAAAGGTTGTGTTATTGAGTATTTGAGAAACATAAGGAATCGCATGATTCGTATGCTTGTGTTTGTGTTGTTTGGTGATCTTTCTATCAAGTTCTATTAAGTTCAAAGATTTTTGGACGAGAAAAAGAATGGAAACCAACACTTCCCAAACCATAGCCTAGGGAAATCAAACCAATCAATAAGAAATGTTGTGTTATTGAGTATTTGAGAAACATTAGGAATCGCATGATTCGTATGCTTGTGTTTGTGTTGTTTGGTGATCTTTCTATCAAGTTCTATAAAGTTCAAAGATTTTTGGACGAGAAAAAGAATGGAAACCACACTTCCCAAACCATATCGTAGGAAAATGAAACCAATCAATAAGAAAGGTTGTGTTATTGAGTATTTGAGAAACATTAGGAATCACAAGATTCGTATGCTTCTGTTTGTGTTGTTTGGTGATCTTTCTATTAAGTTTAAAGCTTTTTGGATGAGAAAAAAAATGGAAACCAACACTTCCCAAACCATAGCCTAGGCAAATTAAACCAATCAATAAGAAAGGTTGTGTTATTGGGAATTTGAGAAACATTAGGAATCGCATGATTCGTATGCTTGAGTTTTTGTTGTTTGGTGATCTTTCTATCAAGTTCTATTAAGTTCAAAGATTTTTGGACGAGAAAAAGAATGGAAACCAACACTTCCCAAACCATATCCTAGGCAAATCAAACCAGTCAATAAGAAAGGTTGTGTTATTGAGAATTTGAGAAACATTAGGAATCGCATAATTCGTATGCTTGTGTTTGTGTTGTTTGGTGATCTTTCTATCAAGTTCATAGATTTTTGGACGTGAAAAAGAATGGAAACCAACACTTCTTAAACCATAGCCTATACAAATCAAACCAATCAATAAGAAATGTTGTGTTATTGAGTATTTGAGAAACATTAGGAATCGCATGATTCGTATGCTTGTGTTTGTGTTGTTTGGAGATCTTTCTATTAAGTTCAAAGATTTTTGGACGAGAAAAAAAATGGAAACCAACACTTCCCAAACCATAGCCTAGGAAAATCAAACCAATCAATAAGAAAGGTTGTGTTATTGAGAATTTGAGAAACATTAGGAATCGCATGATTCGTATGCTTGTGTTTGTGTTGTTTGGTGATCTTTCTATTAAGTTTAAAGATTTTTGGACGAGAAAAAGAATGGAACCCAACACTTCCCAAACTATAGCCTAGGCAAATCAAACCAATCAATAAGAAAGGTTGTGTTATTGAGAATTTGAGAAACATTAGGAGTCGCATGATTCGTATGCTTGTGTTTGTGTTGTTTGGTGATCTTTCTATAAAGTTCTATTAAGTGCAAAGAATTTTGGACGAGAATAAGAATGGAAACCAACACTTCCCAAACCATATCCTAGGCAAATCAAACCAATCAATAAGAAAGGTTGTGTTATTGAGTATTTGAGAAACCCTAGGAATCGCATGATTCGTATGCTTGTGTTTGTGTTGTTTGCTGATCTTTCTATTAAGTTCAAAGATTTTTTGACGAGAAAAAAAATTGAAACCAACACTTCCCACACCATAGCCTAGGGAAATCAAACCATTCAATAAGAAATGTTGTGTTATTGAGTATTTGAGAAACATTAGGAATCGCATGATTCATATGCTTGTGTTTGTGTTGTTTGGTGATCTATCAAGTTCAAAGATTTTTGGTCGAGAAAAAGAATGGAAACCAACACTTCCCAAACCATAGCCTAGGCAAATCAAAGTAATCAATAAGAAATGCTGTGTTATTGAGTATTTGAGAAACATTAGGAATCGCATGATTCGTATGCTTGTGTTTGTGTTGTTTGGTGATCTTTCTATTAAGTTCAAAGATTTTTTGACGACAAAAAGAATGGAAACAAAAACTTCCCAAACCATAGCCTAGGCAGATCAAACCAATCAATAAGATAGGTTGTGTTATTGAGTATTTGAGAAATATAAGGAATCGCATGATTCGTACGCTTGTGTTTTTGTTGTTTGGTGATCCTTCTATCAAGTTCTATTAAGTTCAAAGATTTTTGGACGAGAAAAAGAATGGAAACCAACACTTCCCAAACCATAGCCTAGGCAAATCAAATCAATCAATAAGAAATGTTGTGTTATTGAGTATTTGAGAAACATTAGGAATCGCATGATTCATATGCTTGTGTTTGTGTTATTTGGTGATCTTTCTATCAAGTTCATAGATTTTTGGACGAGAAAAAGAATGGAAACCAACACTTCCCAAACCATATCCTAGGCAAATCAAACCAGTCAATAAGAAAGGTTGTGTTATTGAGAATTTGAGAAACATTAGGAATCGCATAATTCGTATGCTTGTATTTGGTTTGTTTGGTGATCTTTCTATTAATTGCAAAGATTTTTGGACGAGAAAAAATGGAAACCAACACTTCCCAAACCAAAGCGTAGGAAAATCAAACCAATCAACAAGAAAGGTTGTGTTATTGAGTATTTGAGAAACATAAGGAATCGCATGATTCGTATGCTTGTGTTTGTGTTGTTTGGTGATCTTTCTATCAAGTTCTATTAAGTTCAAAGATTTTTGAACGAGAAAAAGAATGGAAACCAACACTTCCCAAACCATAGCCTAGGCAAATCAAACCAATCAATAATAAATGTTGTGTTATTGAGTATTTGAGAAACATTAGGAATCACAAGATTCCTATGCTTGTGTTTGTGTTGTATGGTGATCTTTCTATTAAGTTCAAAGATTTCTGGACGAGAAAAAGAATGGAAACCAACACTTCCCAAACCACATCTTAGGCAAATCAAACCAATCAATAAGAAATGTTGTGTTATAGAGAATTTGAGAAACATTAGGAATAGCATGATTCGTATGCTTGTGTTTGTGTTGTTTGGTGATCTTTCTATCAAGTTTTATTAGTTCAAAGAGTTTTGGACGAGTGAGAGAATGGAAACCAACACTTCCCAAACCATAGCCTTGGCAAATCAAACAAATCAATAAGAA
Source organism: Polygonum maritimum (assembly GCA_963924305.1). Lineage (NCBI taxonomy): Eukaryota > Viridiplantae > Streptophyta > Magnoliopsida > Caryophyllales > Polygonaceae > Polygonum > Polygonum maritimum. The sequence continues at coordinate 31,523,665 of OZ002733.1, read as the reverse complement.
AGGTTTTGTTATTGAGAACTTGAGAAACATTAGGAATCGCATGATTCGTATGCTTGTGTTTGTGTTGTTTGGTGATCTTTCTATCAAGTTCAAAGATTTTTGGATGAGAAAAAGAATGGAAACCAACACTTCCCAAACCATAGCCTAGGCAAATCAAACCTATCAATAAGAAAAGTTGTGTTATTGAGTACTTGAGAAACATAAGGAATCCCATGATTCGTATGCTTGTGTTTGTGTTGTTTGGTGATCTTTCTATCAAGTTCTATTAAGTTCAAAGATTTTTGAACGAGAAAAAGAATGGAAACCAACACTTCCGAAACCATAGCCTAGGCAAATCAAACCAATCAATAATAAATGTTGTGTTATTGAGTATTTGAGAAACATTAGGAATCACAAGATTCCTATGCTTGTGTTTCTGTTGTATGGTGATCTTTCTATTAAGTTCAAAGATTTTTGGACGAGAAAAAGAATGGAAACCAACACTTCCCAAACCGTATCCTAGGCAAATCAAACCAATCAATAAGAAATGATGTGTTATAGAGAATTTGAGAAACATTAGGAATCGCATGATTCGTATGCTTGTGTTTGTGTTGTTTGGTGATCTTTCTATCAAGTTTTATTAGTTCAAAGAGTTTTGGACGAGTGAAAGAAAGGAAACCAACACTTCCCAAACCATAGCCTAGGCAAATCAAACAAATCAATAAGAAAGGTTTTGTTATTGAGAACTTGAGAAACATTAGGAATTGCATGATTCGTATGCTTGTGTTTGTGTTGTTTGGTGATCTTTCTATCAAGAGTTATTAGTTTACAGATTTTTGGACAAGAGAAGGAATGGAAACCAACACTTCCCAAACCATACCTAGGCAAATCACACCAATCAATAAGAAAGGTTGTGTTATTGAGAACTTGAGAAACATTAGGAATCGCATGATTCGTGTGCTTGTGTTTGTTTTGTTTGGTTATATTTTTATCAAGTTCTATTAGCTCAAAGAGTTTTGGACGAGTGAAAGAATGCAAACCAACACTTCCCAAACCATATCCTAGGCAAATCAAACCAGTCAATAAGAAAGGTTGTGTTATTGAGAATTTGAGAAACATTAGGAATCGCATAATTCGTATGCTTGTATTTGGTTTGTTTGGTGATCTTTCTATTAATTGTAAAGATTTTTAGATGAGATAAAAATGGAAACCAACACTTCCCAAACCATAGCGTAGGAAAATCAAACCAATCAATAAGAAAGGTTGTGTTATTGAGTATTTGAGAAACATAAGGAATCGCATGATTCGTATGCTTGTGTTTGTGTTGTTTGGTGATCTTTCTATCAAGTTCTATTAAGTTCAAAGATTTTTGAACGAGAAAAAGAATGGAAACCAACACTTCCCAAACCATAGCCTAGGCAAATCAAACCAATCAATAATAAATGTTGTGTTATTGAGTATTTGAGAAACATTAGGAATCACAAGATTCCTATGCTTGTGTTTGTGTTGTATGGTGATCTTTCTATTAAGTTCAAAGATTTCTGGACGAGAAAAAGAATGGAAACCAACACTTCCCAAACCATATCTTAGGCAAATCAAACCAATCAATAAGAAATGTTGTGTTATAGAGAATTTGAGAAACATTAGGAATAGCATGATTCGTATACTTGTGTTTGTGTTGTTTGGTGATCTTTCTATCAAGTTTTATTAGCTCAAAGTGTTTTGGACGAGTGAAAGAATTGAAACCAACACTTCCCAAACCATAGCCTTGGCAAATCAAACAAATCAATAAGAAAGGTTTTGTTATTGAGAACTTGAGAAACATTAGGAATCGCATGATTCGTATGCTTGTGTTTGTGTTGTTTGGTGATCTTTCTATCAAGTTCAAAGATTTTTGGATGAGAAAAAGAATGGAAACCAACACTTCCCAAACCATAGCCTAGGCCAATCAAACCAATCTATAAGAAAGGTTGTGTTATTGAGAATTTGAGAAACATTAGGAATCGCATGATTCGTATACTTGAGTTTGTGTTGTTTGGTGATCTTTCTATCAAGTTCTATTAAGTTCAAAGATTTTTGGACGAGAAAAAGAATGGAAACCAACACTTCCCAAACCATACCCTAGGCAAATCAAACCAATCAATAAGAAATGTTGTGTTATAGAGAATTTGAGAAACATTAGGAATAGCATGATTCGTATGCTTGTGTTTGTGTTGTTTGGTGATCTTTCTATCAAGTTTTATTAGTTCAAAGAGTTTTGGACGAGTGAAAGAATGGAAACCAACACTTCCCAAACCATAGCCTTGGTAAATCAAACAAATCAATAAGAAAGGTTTTGTTATTGAGAACTTGAGAAACATTAGGAATCGCATGATTCGTATGCTTGTGTTTGTGTTGTTTGGTGATCTTTCTATCAAGTTCAAAGATTTTTGGATGTGAAAAAGAATGGAAACCAACACTTCCCAAACCATAGCCTAGGCCAATCAAACCAATCAATAAGAAAGGTTGTGTTATTGAGAATTTGAGAAACATTAGGAATCGCATGATTCGTATGCTTGAGTTTGTGTTGTTTGGTGATCTTTCTATCAAGTTCTATTAAGTTCAAAGATTTTTGGACGAGAAAAAGAATGGAAACCAACACTTCCCAAACCATACTCTAGGCAAATCAAACCAATCAATAAGAAATGTTGTGTTATAGAGAATTTGAGAAACATTAGGAATAGCATGATTCGTATGCTTGTGTTTGTGTTGTTTGGTGATCTTTCTATCAAGTTTTATTAGTTCAAAGAGTTTTGGACGAGTGAAAGAATGGAAACCAACACTTCCCAAACCATAGCCTTGGCAAATCAAACAAATCAATAAGAAAGGTTTTGTTATTGAGAACTTGAGAAACATTAGGAATCGCATGATTCGTATGCTTGTGTTTGTGTTGTTTGGTGATCTTTCTATCAAGTTCAAAGATTTTTGGATGAGAAAAAGAATGGAAACCAACACTTCCCAAACCATAGCCTAGGCCAATCAAACCAATCAATAAGAAAGGTTGTGTTATTGAGAATTTGAGAAACATTAGGAATCGCATGATTCGTATGCTTGAGTTTGTGTTGTTTGGTGATCTTTCTATCAAGTTCTATTAAGTTCAAAGATTTTTGGACGAGAAAAAGAATGGAAACCAACATTTCCCAAACCATACCCTAGGCAAATCAAACCAATCAATAAGAAAGGTTGTGTTATTGAGTATTTGAGAAACATAAGGAATCGCATGATTCGTATGCTTGTGTTTTTGTTGTTTGGTGATCCTTCTATCAAGTCCTATTAAGTTCAAAGATTTTTGGACGAGAAAAAAAATCAAACCAAAACTTCCCAAACCATAGCCTAGGCAAATCAAATCAATCAATAAGAAATGTTGTGTTATTGAGTATTTGAGAAACATTAGGAATCGCATGATTCGTATGCTTGTGTTTGTGTTGTTTGGTGATCTTTCTATTAAGTTCAAAGATTTTTGGACGAGAAAAAGAATGGAAACCAACACTTCCCAAACCATATCCTAGGCAAATCAAACCAGTCAATAAGAAAGGTTGTGTTATTGAGAATTTGAGAAACATTAGGAATCACATGATTCGTATGCTTGTATTTGGTTTGTTTGGTGATCTTTCTATTAATTGCAAAGATGTTTGGACGAGAAAAAAATGGAAACCAACACTTCCCAAACCATAGCCTAGGCAAATCAAACCAATCAATAAGAAAGGTTGTGTTATTGAGTATTTGAGAAACATAAGGAATCGCATGATTCGTATGCTTGTGTTTGTGTTGTTTGGTGATCTTTCTATCAAGTTCTATTAAGTTCAAAGATTTTTGGACGAGAAAAAGAATGGAAACCAACACTTCCCAAACCATAGCCTAGGGAAATCAAACCAATCAATAAGAAATGTTGTGTTATTGAGTATTTGAGAAACATTAGGAATCGCATGATTCGTATGCTTGTGTTTGTGTTGTTTGGTGATCTTTCTATCAAGTTCTATAAAGTTCAAAGATTTTTGGACGAGAAAAAGAATGGAAACCACACTTCCCAAACCATATCGTAGGAAAATGAAACCAATCAATAAGAAAGGTTGTGTTATTGAGTATTTGAGAAACATTAGGAATCACAAGATTCGTATGCTTCTGTTTGTGTTGTTTGGTGATCTTTCTATTAAGTTTAAAGCTTTTTGGACGAGAAAAAAAATGGAAACCAACACTTCCCAAACCATAGCCTAGGCAAATTAAACCAATCAATAAGAAAGGTTGTGTTATTGGGAATTTGAGAAACATTAGGAATCGCATGATTCGTATGCTTGAGTTTGTGTTGTTTGGTGATCTTTCTATCAAGTTCTATTAAGTTCAAAGATTTTTGGACGAGAAAAAGAATGGAAACCAACACTTCCCAAACCATATCCTAGGCAAATCAAACCAGTCAATAAGAAAGGTTGTGTTATTGAGAATTTGAGAAACATTAGGAATCGCATAATTCGTATGCTTGTATTTGGTTTGTTTGGTGATCTTTCTATTAATTGCAAAGATTTTTGGACGAGAAAAAAATGGAAACCAACACTTCCCAAACCATAGCGTCGGGAAATCAAACCAATCAATAAGAAAGGTTGTGTTATTGAGTATTTGAGAAACATAAGGAGTCGCATGATTCGTATGCTTGTGTTTGTGTTGTTTGGTGATCTTTCTATCAAGTTCTATTAAGTTCAAAGATTTTTGAACGAGAAAAAGAATGGAAACCAACACTTCCCAAACCATAGTCTAGGCAAATCAAACCAATCAATAATAAATGTTGTGTTATTGAGTATTTGAGAAACATTAGGAATCACAAGATTCCTATGCTTGTGTTTGTGTTGTATGGTGATCTTTCTATTAAGTTCAAAGATTTCTGGACGAGAAAAAGAATGGAAACCAACACTTCCGAAACCACATCTTAGGCAAATCAAACCAATCACTAAGAAATGTTGTGTTATAGAGAATTTGAGAAACATTAGGAATAGCATGATTCGTATGCTTGTGTTTGTGTTGTTTGGTGATCTTTCTATCAAGTTTTATTAGTTCAAAGAGTTTTGGACGAGTGAAAGAATGGAAACCAACACTTCCCAAACCATAGCCTTGGCAAATCAAACAAATCAATAAGAAAGGTTTTGTTATTGAGAACTTGAGAAACATTAGGAATCGCATGATTCGTATGCTTATGTTTGTGTTGTTTGGTGATCTTTCTATCAAGTTCAAAGATTTTTGGATGAGAAAAAGAATGGTAACCAACACTTCCGAAACCATAGCCTAGGCCAATCAAACCAATCAATAAGAAAGGTTGTGTTATTGAGAATTTGAGAAACATTAGGAATCGCATGATTCGTATGCTTGAGTTTGTGTTGTTTGGTGATCTTTGTATCAAGTTCTATTAAGTTCAAAGATTTTTGAACGAGAAAAAGAATGGAAACCAACACTTCCCAAACCATAGCCTAGGCAAATCAAACCAATCAATAAGAAAGGTTGTGTTATTGAGTATTTGAGAAACATAAGGAATCGCATGATTCATATGCTTGTGTTTTTGTTGTTTGGTGATCCTTCTATCAAGTCCTATTAAGTTCAAAGATTTTTGGACGAGAAAAAAAATCAAACCAACACTTCCCAAACCATAGCCTAGGCAAATCAAATCAATCAATAAGAAATGTTGTGTTATTGAGTATTTGAGAAACATTAGGAATCGCATGATTCGTATGCTTGTGTTTGTGTTGTTTGGTGATCTTTCTATCAAGTTCTATAAAGTTCAAAGATTTTTTGACGAGAAAAAGAATGGAAACCACACTTCCCAAACCATATCGTAGGAAAATGAAACCAATCAATAAGAAAGGTTGTGTTATTGAGTATTTGAGAAACATTAGGAATCACAAGATTCGTATGCTTGTGTTTGTGTTGTTTGGTGATCTTTCTATTAAGTTTAAAGCTTTTTGGACGAGAAAAAGAATGGAAACCAACACTTCCCAAACCATAGCCTAGGCAAATTAAACCAATCAATAAGAAAGGTTGTGTTATTGGGAATTTGAGAAACATTAGGAATCGCATGATTCGTATGCTTGAGTTTGTGTTGTTTGGTGATCTTTTTATCAAGTTCTATTAAGTTCAAAGATTTTTGGACGAGAAAAAGAATGGAAACCAACACTTCCCAAACCATATCCTAGGCAAATCAAACCAGTCAATAAGAAAGGTTGTGTTATTGAGAATTTGAGAAACATTACGAATCGCATAATTCGTATGCTTGTATTTGGTTTGTTTGGTGATCTTTCTATTAATTGCAAAGATTTTTGGACGAGAAAAAAATGGAAACCAACACTTCCCAAACCATAGCGTAGGAAAATCAAACCAATCAATAAGAAAGGTTGTGTTATTGAGTATTTGAGAAACATAAGGAATCGCATGATTCGTATGCTTGTGTTTGTGTTGTTTGGTGATCTTTCTATCAAGTTCTATTAAGTTCAAAGATTTTTGAACGAGATAAAGAATGGAAACCAACACTTCCCAAACCATAGCCTAGGCAAATCAAACCAATCAATAATAAATGTTGTGTTATTGAGTATTTGAGAAACATTAGGAATCACAAGATTCCTATGCTTGTGTTTGTGTTGTATGGTGATCTTTCTATTAAGTTCAAAGATTTCTGGACGAGAAAAAGAATGGAAACCAACACTTCCCAAACCATATCTTAGGCAAATCAAACCAATCAATAAGAAATGTTGTGTTATAGAGAATTTGAGAAACATTAGGAATAGCATGATTCGTATGCTTGTGTTTGTGTTGTTTGGTGATCTTTCTATCAAGTTTTATTAGTTCAAAGAGTTTTGGACGAGTGAAAGAATGGAAACCAACACTTCCCAAACCATAGCCTTGGCAAATCAAACGAATCAATAAGAAAGGTTTTGTTATTGAGAACTTGAGAAACATTAGGAATCGCATGATTCGTATGCTTGTGTTTGTGTTGTTTGGTGATCTTTCTATCAAGTTCAAAGATTTTTGGATGGGAAAAAGAATGGAAACCAACACTTCCCAAACCATAGCCTAGGCCAATCAAACCAATCAATAAGAAAGGTTGTGTTATTGAGAATTTGAGAAACATTAGGAATCGCATGATTCGTATGCTTGAGTTTGTGTTGTTTGGTGATCTTTCTATCAAGTTCTATTAAGTTCAATGATTTTTGGACGAGAAAAAGAATGGAAACCAACACTTCCCAAACCATACCCTAGGCAAATCAAACCAATCAATAAGAAATGTTGTGTTATAGAGAATTTGAGAAACATTAGGAATAGCATGATTCGCATGCTTGTGTTTGTGTTGTTTGGTGATCTTTCTATCAAGTTTTATTAGTTCAAAGAGTTTTGGACGAGTGAAAGAATGGAAACCAACACTTCCCAAACCATAGCCTTGGCAAATCAAACAAATCAATAAGAAAGGTTTTGTTATTGAGAACTTGAGAAACATTAGGAATCGCATGATTCGTATGCTTGTGTTTGTGTTGTTTGGTGATCTTTCTATCAAGTTCAAAGATTTTTGGATGAGAAAAAGAATGGAAACCAACACTTCCCAAACCATAGCCTAGGCCAATCAAACCAATCAATAAGAAAGGTTGTGTTATTGAGAATTTGAGAAACATTAGGAATCGCATGATTCGTATGCTTGAGTTTGTGTTGTTTGGTGATCTTTCTATCAAGTTCTATTAAGTTCAAAGATTTTTGGACGAGAAAAAGAATGGAAACCAACACTTCCCAAACCATAGCCTAGGCAAATCAAACCAATCAATAAGAAAGGTTTTGTTATTGAGTATTTGAGAAACATAAGGAATCGCATGATTCGTATGCTTGTGTTTTTGTTGTTTGGTGATCCTTCTATCAAGTCCTATTAAGTTCAAAGATTTTTGGACGAGAAAAAAAATCAAACCAACACTTCTCAAACCATAGCCTAGGCAAATCAAATCAATCAATAAGAAATGTTGTGTTATTGAGTATTTGAGAAACATTAGGAATCGCATGATTCGTATGCTTGTGTTTGTGTTGTTTGGTGATCTTTCTATTAAGTTCAAAGATTTTTGGACGAGAAAAAGAATGGAAACCAACACTTCCCAAACCATATCCTAGGCAAATCAAACCAGTCAATAAGAAAGGTTGTGTTATTGAGAATTTGAGAAACATTAGGAATCACATGATTCGTATGCTTGTATTTGGTTTGTTTGGTGATCTTTCTATTAATTGCAAAGATTTTTGGACGAGAAAAAAATGGAAACCAACACTTCCCAAACCATAGCCTAGGCAAATCAAAGCAATCAATAAGAAAGGTTGTGTTATTGAGTATTTGAGAAACATAAGGAATCGCATGATTCGTATGCTTGTGTTTGTGTTGTTTGGTGATCTTTCTATCAAGTTCTATTAAGTTCAAAGATTTTTGGACGAGAAAAAGAATGGAAACCAACACTTCCCAAACCATAGCCTAGGGAAATCAAACCAATCAATAAGAAATGTTGTGTTATTGAGAATTTGAGAAACATTAGGAATCGCATGATTCGTATGCTTGTGTTTGTGTTGTTTGGTGATCTTTCTATCAAGTTCTATAAAGTTCAAAGATTTTTGGACGAGAAAAAGAATGGAAACCACACTTCCCAAACCATATCGTAGGAAAATGAAACCAATCAATAAGAAAGGTTGTGTTATTGAGTATTTGAGAAACATTAGGAATCGCAAGATTCGTATGCTTGTGTTTGTGTTGTTTGGTGATCTTTCTATCAAGTTCAAAGATTTTTGGATGAGAAAAAGAATGGAAACCAACACTTCCCAAACCATAGCCTAGGCCAATCAAACCAATCAATAAGAAAGGTTGTGTTATTGAGAATTTGAGAAACATTAGGAATCGCATGATTCGTATGCTTGAGTTTGTGTTGTTTGGTGATCTTTCTATCAAGTTCTATTAAGTTCAAAGATTTTTGGACGAGAAAAAGAATGGAAACCAACATTTCCCAAACCATAGCCTAGGCAAATCAAACCAATCAATAAGAAAGGTTTTGTTATTGAGTATTTGAGAAACATAAGGAATCGCATGATTCGTATGCTTGTGTTTTTGTTGTTTGGTGATCCTTCTATCAAGTCCTATTAAGTTCAAAGATTTTTGGACGAGAAAAAAAATCAAACCAACACTTCTCAAACCATAGCCTAGGCAAATCAAATCAATCAATAAGAAATGTTGTGTTATTGAGTATTTGAGAAACATTAGGAATCGCATGATTCGTATGCTTGTGTTTGTGTTGTTTGGTGATCTTTCTATTAAGTTCAAAGATTTTTGGACGAGAAAAAGAATGGAAACCAACACTTCCCAAACCATATCCTAGGCAAATCAAACCAGTCAATAAGAAAGGTTGTGTTATTGAGAATTTGAGAAACATTAGGAATCACATGATTCGTATGCTTGTATTTGGTTTGTTTGGTGATCTTTCTATTAATTGCAAAGATTTTTGGACGAGAAAAAAATGGAAACCAACACTTCCCAAACCATAGCCTAGGCAAATCAAAGCAATCAATAAGAAAGGTTGTGTTATTGAGTATTTGAGAAACATAAGGAATCGCATGATTCGTATGCTTGTGTTTGTGTTGTTTGGTGATCTTTCTATCAAGTTCTATTAAGTTCAAAGATTTTTGGACGAGAAAAAGAATGGAAACCAACACTTCCCAAACCATAGCCTAGGGAAATCAAACCAATCAATAAGAAATGTTGTGTTATTGAGAATTTGAGAAACATTAGGAATCGCATGATTCGTATGCTTGTGTTTGTGTTGTTTGGTGATCTTTCTATCAAGTTCTATAAAGTTCAAAGATTTTTGGACGAGAAAAAGAATGGAAACCACACTTCCCAAACCATATCGTAGGAAAATGAAACCAATCAATAAGAAAGGTTGTGTTATTGAGTATTTGAGAAACATTAGGAATCGCAAGATTCGTATGCTTGTGTTTGTGTTGTTTGGTGATCTTTCTATTAAGTTTAAAGATTTTTGGACGAGAAAAAGAATGGAAACCAACACTTCCCAAACCATAGCCTAGGCAAATTAAACCAATCAATAAGAAAGGTTGTGTTATTGGGAATTTGAGAAACATTAGGAATCGCATGATTCGTATGCTTGTGTTTGTGTTGTTTGGTGATCTTTCTATCAAGAGCTATTAGTTTACAGATTTTTGGACGAGAGAAAGAATGGAAACCAACACTTCCCAAACCATACCCTAGGCAAATCACACCAATCAATAAGAAAGGTTGTGTTATTGAGAACTTGAGAAACATTAGGAATCGCATGATTCGTGTGCTTGTGTTTGTTTTATTTGGTTATATTTTTATCAAGTTCTATTAGCTCAAAGATTTTTGGACGAGAGAAAGAATGCAAAACAATACTTCCCAAACCATAGCCTAGGCAAATCAAACCAATCAATAACAAAGGTTGTGTTATTGAGAATTTCAGAAACATTAGGAATCGCATGATTCGTGTGCTTGTGTTTGTTTTGTTTGGTTATATTTCTATCAAGTTCTATTAGCTCAAAGATTTTTGGACAAGAGAAAGAATGGAAAACAATACTTCCCAAACCATAGCCTAGGCAAATCAAACCAATCAATAACAAAGGTTGTGTTATTGAGAATTTAAGAAACATTAGGAATCGCATGATTCGTATGCTTGTGTTTGTGTTGTTTGGTGATCTTTCCATCAAGATCTATTAGTTCAAAGATTTTTTGACGAGAGAAAGAATGAAAACCAACCCATCCTAAACCATAGCCTAGGCAAATCAAACTAATCAATAAGAAAGGTTGTGTTATTGAGAAGGTGAGAATCATTATGAATCGCATGATTCGTATGCTTGTGTTTGTGTTGTTTGGTGATCTTTCTATCAAGTTCAAAGATTTTTGGACGAGAAAAAGAATAGAAACTAACACTTCCCAAACCATAGCCTAGGCCAATCAAACCAATCAATAAGAAAGGTTGTGTTATTGAGTATTTGAGAAACATTAGGAATCGCATAATTCGTATGCTTGTATTTGGTTTGTTTGGTGATCTTTCTATTAATTGCAAAGATTTTTGGACGAGAAAAAAATGGAAACCAACACTTCCCAAACCATAGCGTAGGAAAATCAAACCAATCAATAAGAAAGGTTGTGTTATTGAGTATTTGAGAAACATAAGGAATCGCATGATTCTTATGCTTGTGTTTGTGTGGTTTGGTGATCTTTCTATCAAGTTCTATTAAGTTCAAAGATTTTTGAACGAGAAAAAGAATGGAAACCAACACTTCCCAAACAATAGCCTAGGCAAATCAAACCAATCAATAATAAATGTTGTGTTATTGAGTATTTGAGAAACATTAGGAATCACAAGATTCCTATGCTTGTGTTTGTGTTGTATGGTGATCTTTCTATTAAGTTCAAAGATTTCTGGACGAGAAAAAGAATGGAAACCAACACTTCCCAAACCATATCCTGGGCAAATCAAACCAGTCAATAAGAAAGGTTGTGTTATTGAGAATTTGAGAAACATTAGGAATCACATGATTCGTATGCTTGTATTTGGTTTGTTTGGTGATCTTTCTATTAATTGCAAAGATTTTTGGACGAGAAAAAAATGGAAACCCACACTTCCCAAACCATAGCCTAGGCAAATCAAACCAGTCAATAAGAAAGGTTGTGTTATTGAGAATTTGAGAAACATTAGGAATCACATGATTCGTATGCTTGTATTTGGTTTGTTTGGTGATCTTTCTATTAATTGCAAAGATTTTTGGACGAGAAAAAAATGGAAACCAACACTTCCCAAACCATAGCCTAGGCAAATCAAACCAATCAATAAGAAAGGTTGTGTTATTGAGTATTTGAGAAACATAAGGAATCGCATGATTCGTATGCTTGTGTTTGTGTTGTTTGGTGATCTTTCTATCAAGTTCTATTAAGTTCAAAGATTTTTGGACGAGAAAAAGAATGGAAACCAACACTTCCCAAACCATAGCCTAGGGAAATCAAACCAATCAATAAGAAATGTTGTGTTATTGAGTATTTGAGAAACATTAGGAATCGCGTGATTCGTATGCTTGTGTTTGTGTTGTTTGGTGATCTTTCTATCAAGTTCTATAAAGTTCAAAGATTTTTGGACGAGAAAAAGAATGGAAACCACACTTCCCAAACCATATCGTAGGAAAATTAAACCAATCAATAAGAAAGGTTGTGTTATTGAGTATTTGAGAAACATTAGGAATCACAAGATTCGTATGCTTGTGTTTGTGTTGTTTGGTGATCTTTCTATTAAGTTTAAAGATTTTTGGACGAGAAAAAGAATGGAAACCAACACTTCCCAAACGATATCCTAGGCAAATCAAACCAGTCAATAAGAAAGGTTGTGTTATTGAGAATTTGAGAAACATTAGGAATCACATGATTCGTATGCTTGTATTTGGTTTGTTTGGTGATCTTTCTATTAATTGCAAAGATTTTTGGACGAGAAAAAAATGGAAACCAACACTTCCCAAACCATAGCCTAGGCAAATCAAACCAATCAATAAGAAAGGTTGTGTTATTGAGTATTTGAGAAACATTAGGAATCACAAGATTCCTATGCTTGTGTTTGTGTTGTATGGTGATCTTTCTATTAAGTTCAAAGATTTCTGGACGAGAAAAAGAATGGAAACCAACACTTCCCAAACCATATCCTGGGCAAATCAAACCAGTCAATAAGAAAGGTTGTGTTATTGAGAATTTGAGAAACATTAGGAATCACATGATTCGTATGCTTGTATTTGGTTTGTTTGGTGATCTTTCTATTAATTGCAAAGATTTTTGGACGAGAAAAAAATGGAAACCCACACTTCCCAAACCATAGCCTAGGCAAATCAAACCAGTCAATAAGAAAGGTTGTGTTATTGAGAATTTGAGAAACATTAGGAATCACATGATTCGTATGCTTGTATTTGGTTTGTTTGGTGATCTTTCTATTAATTGCAAAGATTTTTGGACGAGAAAAAAATGGAAACCAACACTTCCCAAACCATAGCCTAGGCAAATCAAACCAATCAATAAGAAAGGTTGTGTTATTGAGTATTTGAGAAACATAAGGAATCGCATGATTCGTATGCTTGTGTTTGTGTTGTTTGGTGATCTTTCTATCAAGTTCTATTAAGTTCAAAGATTTTTGGACGAGAAAAAGAATGGAAACCAACACTTCCCAAACCATAGCCTAGGGAAATCAAACCAATCAATAAGAAATGTTGTGTTATTGAGTATTTGAGAAACATTAGGAATCGCATGATTCGTATGCTTGTGTTTGTGTTGTTTGGTGATCTATCTATCAAGTTCTATAAAGTTCAAAGATTTTTGGACGAGAAAAAGAATGGAAACCACACTTCCCAAACCATATCGTAGGAAAATTAAACCAATCAATAAGAAAGGTTGTGTTATTGAGTATTTGAGAAACATTAGGAATCACAAGATTCGTATGCTTGTGTTTGTGTTGTTTGGTGATCTTTCTATTAAGTTTAAAGATTTTTGGACGAGAAAAAGAATGGAAACCAACACTTCCCAAACCATATCCTAGGCAAATCAAACCAGTCAATAAGAAAGGTTGTGTTATTGAGAATTTGAGAAACATTAGGAATCACATGATTCGTATGCTTGTATTTGGTTTGTTTGGTGATCTTTCTATTAATTGCAAAGATTTTTGGACGAGAAAAAAATGGAAACCAACACTTCCCAAACCATAGCCTAGGCAAATCAAACCAATCAATAAGAAAGGTTGTGTTATTGAGTATTTGAGAAACATAAGGAATCGCATGATTCGTATGCTTGTGTTTTTGTTGTTTGGTGATCCTTCTATCAAGTCCTATTAAGTTCAAAGATTTTTGGACGAGAAAAAAAATCAAACCAACACTTCTCAAACCATAGCCTAGGCAAATCAAACCAATCAATAAGAAAGGTTGTGTTATTGAGTATTTGAGAAACATTAGGAATCACAAGATTCCTATGCTTGTGTTTGTGTTGTATGGTGATCTTTCTATTAAGTTCAAAGATTTCTGGACGAGAAAAAGAATGGAAACCAACACTTCCCAAACCATATCCTGGGCAAATCAAACCAGTCAATAAGAAAGGTTGTGTTATTGAGAATTTGAGAAACATTAGGAATCACATGATTCGTATGCTTGTATTTGGTTTGTTTGGTGATCTTTCTATTAATTGCAAAGATTTTTGGACGAGAAAAAAATGGAAACCCACACTTCCCAAACCATAGCCTAGGCAAATCAAACCAGTCAATAAGAAAGGTTGTGTTATTGAGAATTTGAGAAACATTAGGAATCACATGATTCGTATGCTTTTATTTGGTTTGTTTGGTGATCTTTCTATTAATTGCAAAGATTTTTGGACGAGAAAAAAATGGAAACCAACACTTCCCAAACCATAGCCTAGGCAAATCAAACCAATCAATAAGAAAGGTTGTGTTATTGAGTATTTGAGAAACATAAGGAATCGCATGATTCGTATGCTTGTGTTTGTGTTGTTTGGTGATCTTTCTATCAAGTTCTATTAAGTTCAAAGATTTTTGGACGAGAAAAAGAATGGAAACCAACACTTCCCAAACCATAGCCTAGGGAAATCAAACCAATCAATAAGAAATGTTGTGTTATTGAGTATTTGAGAAACATTAGGAATCGCATGATTCGTATGCTTGTGTTTGTGTTGTTTGGTGATCTTTCTATCAAGTTCTATAAAGTTCAAAGATTTTTGGACGAGAAAAAGAATGGAAACCACACTTCCCAAACCATATCGTAGGAAAATTAAACCAATCAATAAGAAAGGTTGTGTTATTGAGTATTTGAGAAACATTAGGAATCACAAGATTCGTATGCTTGTGTTTGTGTTGTTTGGTGATCTTTCTATTAAGTTTAAAGATTTTTGGACGAGAAAAAGAATGGAAACCAACACTTCCCAAACCATATCCTAGGCAAATCAAACCAGTCAATAAGAAAGGTTGTGTTATTGAGAATTTGAGAAACATTAGGAATCACATGATTCGTATGCTTGTATTTGGTTTGTTTTGGTGATCTTTCTATTAATTGCAAAGATTTTTGGACGAGAAAAAAATGGAAATGAACACTTCCCAAACCATAGCCTAGGCAAATCAAACCAATCAATAAGAAAGGTTGTGTTATTGAGTATTTGAGAAACATTAGGAATCACAAGATTCCTATGCTTGTGTTTGTGTTGTATGGTGATCTTTCTATTAAGTTCAAAGATTTCTGGACGAGAAAAAGAATGGAAACCAACACTTCCCAAACCATATCCTGGGCAAATCAAACCAGTCAATAAGAAAGGTTGTGTTATTGAGAATTTGAGAAACATTAGGAATCACATGATTCGTATGCTTGTATTTGGTTTGTTTGGTGATCTTTCTATTAATTGCAAAGATTTTTGGACGAGAAAAAAATGGAAACCCACACTTCCTAAACCATAGCCTAGGGAAATCAAACCAATCAATAAGAAATGTTGTGTTATTGAGTATTTGAGAAACATTAGGAATCGCATGATTCGTATGCTTGTGTTTGTGTTGTTTGGTGATCTTTCTATCAAGTTCTATAAAGTTCAAAGATTTTTGGACGAGAAAAAGAATGGAAACCAACACTTCCCAAACCATAGCCTAGGGAAATCAAACCAATCAATAAGAAATGTTGTGTTATTGAGAATTTGAGAAACATTAGGAATCACATGATTCGTATGCTTGTATTTGGTTTGTTTGGTGATCTTTCTATTAATTGCAAAGATTTTTGGACGAGAAAAAAATGGAAACCAACACTTCCCAAACCATAGCCTAGGCAAATCAAACCAGTCAATAAGAAAGGTTGTGTTATTGAGAATTTGAGAAACATTAGGAATCACATGATTCGTATGCTTGTATTTGGTTTGTTTGGTGATCTTTCTATTAATTGCAAAGATTTTTGGACGAGAAAAAAATGGAAACCAACACTTCCCAAACAATAGCCTAGGCAAATCAAACCAATCAATAAGAAAGGTTGTGTTATTGAGTATTTGAGAAACATAAGGAATCGCATGATTCGTATGCTTGTGTTTGTGTTGTTTGGTGATCTTTCTATCAAGTTCTATTAAGTTCAAAGATTTTTGGACGAGAAAAAGAATGGAAACCAACACTTCCCAAACCATAGCCTAGGGAAATCAAACCAATCAATAAGAAATGTTGTGTTATTGAGTATTTGAGAAACATTAGGAATCGCATGATTCGTATGCTTGTGTTTGTGTTGTTTGGTGATCTTTCTATCAAGTTCTATAAAGTTCAAAGATTTTTGGACGAGAAAAAGAATGGAAACCACACTTCCCAAACCATATCGTAGGAAAATGAAACCAATCAATAAGAAAGGTTGTGTTATTGAGTATTTGAGAAACATTAGGAATCACAAGATTCGTATGCTTGTGTTTGTGTTGTTTGGTGATCTTTCTATTAAGTTTAAAGATTTTTGGACGAGAAAAAGAATGGAAACCAACACTTCTCAAACCATATCCTAGGCAAATCAAACCAGTCAATAAGAAAGGTTGTGTTATTGAGAATTTGAGAAACATTAGGAATCACATGATTCGTATGCTTGTATTTGGTTTGTTTGGTGATCTTTCTATTAATTGCAAAGATTTTTGGACGAGAAAAAAATGGAAACCAACACTTCCCAAACCATAGCCTAGGCAAATCAAACCAATCAATAAGAAAGGTTGTGTTATTGAGTATTTGAGAAACATAAGGAATCGCATGATTCGTATGCTTGTGTTTGTGTTGTTTGGTGATCTTTCTATCAAGTTCTATTAAGTTCAAAGATTTTTGGACGAGAAAAAGAATAGAAACCACACTTCCCAAACCATATCGTAGGAAAATGAAACCAATCAATAAGAAAGGTTGTGTTATTGAGTATTTGAGAAACATTAGGAATCGCAAGATTCGTATGCTTGTGTTTGTATTGTTTGGTGATCTTTCTATTAAGTTTAAAGATTTTTGGACGAGAAAAAGAATGGAAACCAACACTTCCCAAACCATAGACTAGGCAAATTAAACCAATCAATAAGAAAGGTTGTGTTATTGGGAATTTGAGAAACATTAGGAATCGCATGATTCGTATGCTTGAGTTTGTGTTGTTTGGTGATCTTTCTATCAAGTTCTATTAAGTTCAAAGATTTTTGGACGAGAAAAAGAATGGAAACCAACACTTCCCAAACCATAGCCTAGGGAAATCAAACCAATCAATAAGAAATGTTGTGTTATTGAGTATTTGAGAAACATTAGGAATCCCATTATTCGTATGCTTGTGTTTGTGTTGTTTGGTGATCTTTCTATCAAGAGCTATTAGTTTACAGATTTTTGGACGAGAGAAAGAATGGAAACCAACACTTCCCAAACCATACCCTACGCAAATCACACCAATCAATAAGAAAGGTTGTGTTATTGAGAACTTGAGAAACATTAGGAATCGCATGATTCGTGTGCTTGTGTTTGTTTTGTTTGGTTATATTTTTATCAAGTTCTATTAGCTCAAAGATTTTTGGACGAGAGAAAGAATGCAAAACAATACTTCCCAAACCATAGCCTAGGCAAATCAAACCAATCAATAACAAAGGTTGTGTTATTGAGAATTTCAGAAACATTAGTAATCGCATGATTCGTGTGCTTGTGTTTGTTTTGTTTGGTTATATTTCTATCAAGTTCTATTAGCTCAAAGATTTTTGGACAAGAGAAAGAATGGAAAACAATACTTCCCAAACAACAGCCTAGGCAAATCAAACCATTCAATAACAAAGGTTGTGTTATTGAGAATTTAAGAAACATTAGGAATCGCATGATTCGTATGCTTGTGTTTGTGTTGTTTGGTGATCTTTCCATCAAGATCTATTAGTTCAAAGATTTTTTGACGAGAGAAAGAATGAAAACCAACCCATCCTAAACCATAGCCTAGGCAAATCAAACTAATCAATAAGAAAGGTTGTGTTATTGAGAAGGTGAGAAACATTATGAATCGCATGATTCGTATGCTTGTGTTTGTGTTGTTTGGTGATCTTTCTATCAAGTTCAAAGATTTTTGGACGAGAAAAAGAATAGAAACTAACACTTCCCAAACCATAGCCTAGGCCAATCAAACCAATCAATAAGAAAGGTTGTGTTATTGAGTATTTGAGAAACATTAGGAATCGCATAATTCGTATGCTTGTATTTGGTTTGTTTGGTGATCTTTCTATTAATTGCAAAGATTTTTGGACGAGAAAAAAATGGAAACCAACACTTCCCAAACCATAGCGTAGGAAAATCAAACCAATCAATAAGAAAGGTTGTGTTATTGAGTATTTGAGAAACATAAGGAATCGCATGATTCTTATGCTTGTGTTTGTGTTGTTTGGTGATCTTTCTATCAAGTTCTATTAAGTTCAAAGATTTTTGAACGAGAAAAAGAATGGAAACCAACACTTCCCAAACCATAGCCTAGGCAAATCAAACCAATCAATAATAAATGTTGTGTTATTGAGTATTTGAGAAACATTAGGAATCACAAGATTCCTATGCTTGTGTTTGTGTTGTATGGTGATCTTTCTATTAAGTTCAAAGATTTCTGGACGAGAAAAAGAATGGAAACCAACACTTCCCAAACCATATCCTGGGCAAATCAAACCAGTCAATAAGAAAGGTTGTGTTATTGAGAATTTGAGAAACATTAGGAATCACAAGATTCGTATGCTTGTGTTTGTGTTGTTTGGTGATCTTTCTATTAAGTTTAAAGATTTTTGGACGAGAAAAAGAATGGAAACCAACACTTCTCAAACCATATCCTAGGCAAATCAAACCAGTCAATAAGAAAGGTTGTGTTATTGAGAATTTGAGAAACATTAGGAATCACATGATTCGTATGCTTGTATTTGGTTTGTTTGGTGATCTTTCTATTAATTGCAAAGATTTTTGGACGAGAAAAAAATGGAAACCAACACTTCCCAAACCATAGCCTAGGCAAATCAAACCAATCAATAAGAAAGGTTGTGTTATTGAGTATTTGAGAAACATAAGGAATCGCATGATTCGTATGCTTGTGTTTGTGTTGTTTGGTGATCTTTCTATCAAGTTCTATTAAGTTCAAAGATTTTTGGACGAGAAAAAGAATGGAAACCAACACTTCCCAAACGATAGCCTAGGGAAATCAAACCAATCAATAAGAAATGTTGTGTTATTGAGTATTTGAGAAACATTAGGAATCGCATGATTCGTATGCTTGTGTTTTTGTTGTTTGGTGATCTTTCTATCAAGTTCTATAAAGTTCAAAGATTTTTGGACGAGAAAAAGAATGGAAACCACACTTCCCAAACCATATCGTCGGAAAATGAAACCAATCAATAAGAAAGGTTGTGTTATTGAGTATTTGAGAAACATTAGGAATCACAAGATTCGTATGCTTGTGTTTGTGTTGTTTGGTGATCTTTCTATTAAGTTTAAAGATTTTTGGACGAGAAAAATAATGGAAACCAACACTTCCCAAACCATAGCCTAGGCAAATTAAACCAATCAATAAGAAAGGTTGTGTTATTGGGAATTTGAGAAACATTAGGAATCGCATGATTCGTATGCTTGAGTTTGTGTTGTTTGGTGCTCTTTCTATCAAGTTCTATTAAGTTCAAAGATTTTTGGACGAGAAAAAGAATGGAAACCAAAACTTCCCAAACCATATCCTAGGCAAATCAAACCAGTCAATAAGAAAGGTTGTGTTATTGAGAATTTGAGAAACATTAGGAATCGCATAATTCGTATGCTTGTATTTGGTTTGTTTGGTGATCTTTCTATTAATTGCAAAGATTTTTGGACGAGAAAAAAATGGAAACCAACACTTCCCAAACCATAGCGTAGGAAAATCAAACCAATCAATAAGAAAGGTTGTGTTACTGAGTATTTGAGAAACATAAGGAATCGCATGATTCGTATGCTTGTGTTTGTGTTGTTTGGTGATCTTTCTATCAAGTTTTATTAAGTTCAAAGATTTTTGAACGAGAAAAAGAATGGAAACCAACACTTCCCAAACCATAGCCTAGGCAAATCAAACCAATCAATAATAAATGTTGTGTCATTGAGTATTTGAGAAACATTAGGAATCACAAGATTCCTATGCTTGTGTTTGTGTTGTATGGTGATCTTTCTATTAAGTTCAAAGATTTCTGGACGAGAAAAAGAATAGAAACCAACACTTCCCAAACCATATCTTAGGCAAATCAAACCAATCAATAAGAAATGTTGTGTTATAGAGAATTTGAGAAACATTAGGAATAGCATGATTCGTATGCTTGTGTTTGTGTTGATTGGTGATCTTTCTATCAAGTTTTATTAGTTCAAAGAGTTTTGGACGAGTGAAAGAATGGAAACCAACACTTCCCAAACCATAGCCTTGGCAAATCAAACAAATCAATAAGAAAGGTTTTGTTATTGAGAACTTGAGAAACATTAGGAATCGCATGATTCGTATGCTTGTGTTTGTGTTGTTTGGTGATCTTTCTATCAAGTTCAAAGATTTTTGGATGAGAAAAAGAATAGAAACCAACACTTCCCAAACCATAGCCTAGGCCAATCAAACCAATCAATAAGAAAGGTTGTGTTATTGAGAATTTGAGAAACATTAGGAATCGCATGATTCGTATGCTTGAGTTTGTGTTGTTTGGTGATCTTTCTATCACGTTCTATTAAGTTCAAAGGTTTTTGGACGAGAAAAAGAATGGAAACCAACACTTCCCAAACCATACCCTAGGCAAATCAAACCAATCAATAAGAAATGTTGTGTTATAGAGAATTTGAGAAACATTAGGAATAGCATGATTCGTATGCTTGTGTTTGTGTCGTTTGGTGATCTTTCTATCAAGTTTTATTAGTTCAAAGAGTTTTGGACGAGTGAAAGAATGGAAACCAACACTTCCCAAACCATAGCCTTGGCAAATCAAACAAATCAATAAGAAAGGTTTTGTTATTGAGAACTTGAGAAACATTAGGAATCGCATGATTCGTATGCTTGTGTTTGTGTTGTTTGGTGATCTTTCTATCAAGTTCAAAGATTTTTTGATGAGAAAAAGAATGGAAACCAACACTTCCCAAACCATAGCCTAGGCCAATCAAACCAATCAATAAGAAAGGTTGTGTTATTGAGAATTTGAGAAACATTAGGAATCGCATGATTCGTATGCTTGAGTTTGTGTTGTTTGGTGATCTTTCTATCAAGTTCTATTAAGTTCAAAGATTTTTGGACGAGAAAAAGAATGGAAACAACCACTTCCCAAACCATAGCATAGGCAAATCAAACCAATCAATAAGAAAGGTTGTGTTATTGAGTATTTGAGAAACATAAGGAATCGCATGATTCGTATGCTTGTGTTTTTGTTGTTTGGTGATCCTTCTATCAAGTCCTATTAAGTTCATAGATTTTTGGACGAGAAAAAAAATCAAACCAACACTTCCCAAACCATAGCCTAGGCAAATCAAATCAATCAATAAGAAATGTTGTGTTATTGAGTATTTGAGAAACATTAGGAATCGCATGATTCGTATGCTTGTGTTTGTGTTGTTTGGTGATCTTTCTATTAAGTTCAAAGATTTTTGGACGAGAAAAAGAATGGAAACCAACACTTCCCAAACCATATCCTAGGCAAATCAAACCAGTCAATAAGAAAGGTTGTGTTATTGAGAATTTGAGAAACATTAGGAATCACATGATTCGTATGCTTGTATTTGGTTTGTTTGGTGATCTTTCTATTAATTGCAAAGATTTTTGGACGAGAAAAAAATGGAAACCAACACTTCCCAAACCATAGCCTAGGCAAATCAAACCAATCAATAAGAAAGGTTGTGTTATTGAGTATTTGAGAAACATAAGGAATCGCATGATTCGTATGCTTGTGTTTGTGTTGTTTGGTGATCTTTCTATCAAGTTCTATTAAGTTCAAAGATTTTTGGACGAGAAAAAGAATGGAAACCAACACTTCCCAAACCATAGCCTAGGGAAATCAAACCAATCAATAAGGAATGTTGTGTTATTGAGTATTTGAGAAACATTAGGAATCGCATGATTCGTATGCTTGTGTTTGTGTTGTTTGGTGATCTTTCTATCAAGTTCTATAAAGTTCAAAGATTTTTGGACGAGAAAAAGAATGGAAACTACACTTCCCAAACCATATCGTAGGAAAATGAAACCAATCAATAACAAAGGTTGTGTTATTGAGTATTTGAGAAACATTAGGAATCGCAAGATTCGTATGCTTGTGTTTGTGTTGTTTGGTGATCTTTCTATTAAGTTTAAAGATTTTTGGACGAGAAAAAGAAAGGAAACAAACACTTCCCAAACCATAGCCTAGGCAAATTAAACCAATCAATAAGAAAGGTTGTGTTATTGGGAATTTGAGAAACATTAGGAATCGCATGATTCGTATGCTTGAGTTTGTGTTGTTTGGTGATCTTTCTATCAAATTCTATTAAGTTCAAAGATTTTTGGACGAGAAAAAGAATGGAAACCAACACTTCCCAAACCATACCCTAGGCAAATCACACCAATCAATAAGAAAGGTTGTGTTATTGAGAACTTGAGAAACATTAGGAATCGCATGATTCGTGTGCTTGTGTTTGTTTTGTTTGGTTATATTTTTATCAAGTTCTATTAGCTCAAAGATTTTTGGACGAGAAAAAGAATGGAAACCAACACTTCCCAAACCATAGCCTAGGGAAATCAAACCAATCAATAAGAAATGTTGTGTTATTGAGTATTTGAGAAACATTAGGAATCCCATTATTCGTATGCTTGTGTTTGTGTTGTTTGGTGATCTTTCTATCAAGAGCTATTAGTTTACAGATTTTTGGACGAGAGAAAGAATGGAAACCAACACTTCCCAAACCATAGCCTAGGCAAATTAAACCAATCAATAAGAAAGGTTCTGTTATTGGGAATTTGAGAAACATTAGGAATCGCATGATTCGTATGCTTGAGTTTGTGTTGTTTGGTGATCTTTCTATCAAGTTCTATTAAGTTCAAAGATTTTTGGACGAGAAAAAGAATGGAAACCAACACTTCCCAAACCAAAGCCTAGGGAAATCAAACCAATCAATAAGAAATGTTAAGTTATTGAGTATTTGAGAAACATTAGGAATCCCATTATTCGTATGCTTGTGTTTGTGTTGTTTGGTGATCTTTCTATCAAGAGCTATTAGTTTACAGATTTTTGGATGAGAGAAAGAATGGAAACCAACACTTCCCAAACCATACCCTAGGCAAATCACACCAATCAATAAGAAAGGTTGTGTTATTGAGAACTTGAGAAACATTAGGAATCGCATGATTCGTGTGCTTGTGTTTGTTTTGTTTGGTTATATTTTTATCAAGTTCTATTAGCTCAAAGATTTTTGGACGAGAGAAAGAATGCAAAACAATACTTCCCAAACCATAGCCTAGGCAAATCAAACCAATCAATAACAAAGGTTGTGTTATTGAGAATTTCAGAAACATTAGGAATCGCATGATTCGTGTGCTTGTGTTTGTTTTGTTTGGTTATATTTCTATCAAGTTCTATTAGCTCAAAGATTTTTGGACAAGAGAAAGAATGGAAAACAATACTTCCCAAACCATAGCCTAGGCAAATCAAACCAATCAATAACAAAGGTTGTGTTATTGAGAATTTAAGAAACATTAGGGATCGCATGATTCGTATGCTTGTGTTTGTGTTGTTTGGTGATATTTCTATCAAGATCTATTAGTTCAAAGATTTTTTGACGAGAGAAAGAATGAAAACCAACCCATCCTAAACCATAGCCTAGGCAAATCAAACTAATCAATAAGAAAGGTTGTGTTATTGAGAAGGTGAGAAACATTATGAATCGCATGATTCGTATGCTTGTGTTTGTGTTGTTTGGTGATCTTTCTATCAAGTTCAAAGATTTTTGGACGAGAAAAAGAATAGAAACTAACACTTCCCAAACCATAGCCTAGGCCAATCAAACCAATCAATAAGAAAGGTTGTGTTATTGAGTATTTGAGAAACATTAGGAATCGAATGATTCGTATCCTTGTGTTTGTGTTGTTTGGTAATCTTTCTATCAAGTTCAAAGATTTTTTGACGAGAAAAAGAATGGAAACCAACACTTCCCAAACCATAGCCTAGGCCAATCAAACCAATCAATAAGAAAGGTTGTGTTATTGAGAATTTGAGAAACATTAGGAATCGCATGATTCGTATGCTTGTGTTTGTGTTGTTTGGTGATCTTTCTATCAAGTTCTATAAAGTTCAAAGATTTTTGGACGAGAAAAAGAATGGAAACCAACACTTCCCAAACCATATCCTAGGAAAATGAAACCAATCAATAAGAAAGGTTGTTTTATTGAGTATTTGAGAAACATTAGGAATCGCATGATTCGTATGCTTGTGTTTGTGTTGTTTGGTGATCTTTCTATTAAGTTTAAAGATTTTTGGACGAGAAAAAGAATGGAAACCAACACTTCCCAAACCATAGCCTAGGCCAATCAAACCAATCAATAAGAAAGGTTGTGTTATTGAGAATTTGAGAAACATTAGGAATCGCATGATTCGTATGCTTGTGTTTGTGTCGTTTGGTGATCTTTCTATTAAGTTTAAAGATTTTTGGACGAGAAAAAGAATGGAAACCAACACTTCCCAAACCATAGCCTAGGCAAATCAAACCAATCAATAAGAAAGGTTGTGTTATTGAGTATTTGAGAAACATTAGGAATCGCATGATTCGTATCCTTGTGTTTGTGTTGTTTGGTAATCTTTCTATCAAGTTCAAAGATTTTTGGACGAGAAAAAGAATGGAAACCAACACTTCCCAAACCATATCCTAGGCAAATCAAACCAGTCAATAAGAAAGGTTGTGTTATTGAGAATTTGAGAAACATTAGGAATCACATGATTCGTATGCTTGTATTTGGTTTGTTTGGTGATCTTTCTATTAATTGCAAAGATTTTTGGACGAGAAAAAAATGGAAACCAACACTTCCCAAACCATAGCCTAGGCAAATCAAACCAATCAATAAGAAAGGTTGTGTTATTGAGTATTTGAGAAACATAAGGAATCGCATGATTCGTATGCTTGTGTTTGTGTTGTTTGGTGATCTTTCTATCAAGTTCTATAAAGTTCAAAGATTTTTGGACGAGAAAAAGAATGGAAACCAACACTTCCCAAACCATATCCTAGGAAAATGAAACCAATCAATAAGAAAGGTTGTTTTATTGAGTATTTGAGAAACATTAGGAATCGCATGATTCGTATGCTTGTGTTTGTGTTGTTTGGTGATCTTTCTATCAAGTTCAAAGATTTTTGGACGAGAAAAAGAATAGAAACTAACACTTCCCAAACCATAGCCTAGGCCAATCAAACCAATCAATAAGAAAGGTTGTGTTATTGAGTATTTGAGAAACATTAGGAATCGCATAATTCGTATGCTTGTATTTGGTTTGTTTGGTGATCTTTCTATTAATTGCAAAGATTTTTGGACGAGAAAAAAATGGAAACCAACAATTCCCAAACTATAGCGTAGGAAAATCAAACCAATCAATAAGAAAGGTTGTGTTATTGAGTATTTGAGAAACATAAGGAATCGCATGATTCTTATGCTTGTGTTTGTGTTGTTTGGTGATCTTTCTATCAAGTTCTATTAAGTTCAAAGATTTTTGAACGAGAAAAAGAATGGAAACCAACACTTCCCAAACCATAGCCTAGGCAAATCAAACCAATCAATAATAAATGTTGTGTTATTGAGTATTTGAGAAACATTAGGAATCACAAGATTCCTATGCTTGTGTTTGTGTTGTATGGTGATCTTTCTATTAAGTTCAAAGATTTCTGGACGAGAAAAAGAATGGAAACCAACACTTCCCAAACCATATCCTGGGCAAATCAAACCAGTCAATAAGAAAGGTTGTGTTATTGAGAATTTGAGAAACATTAGGAATCACATGATTCGTATGCTTGTATTTGGTTTGTTTGGTGATCTTTAAAATTAATTGCAAAGATTTTTGGACGAGAAAAAAATGGAAACCAACACTTCCCAAACCATAGCCTAGGCAAATCAAACCAGTCAATAAGAAAGGTTGTGTTATTGAGAATTTGAGAAACATTAGGAATCACATGATTCGTATGCTTGTATTTGGTTTGTTTGGTGATCTTTCTATTAAGTTCAAAGATTTCTGGACGAGAAAAAGAATGGAAACCAACACTTCCCAAACCATATCCTGGGCAAATCAAACCAGTCAATAAGAAAGGTTGTGTTATTGAGAATTTGAGAAACATTAGGAATCACATGATTCGTATGCTTGTATTTGGTTTGTTTGGTGATCTTTCTATTAATTGCAAAGATTTTTGGACGAGAAAAAAATGGAAACCAACACTTCCCAAACCATAGCCTAGGCAAATCAAACCAGTCAATAAGAAAGGTTGTGTTATTGAGTATTTGAGAAACATAAGGAATCGCATGATTCGTATGCTTGTGTTTGTGTTGTTTGGTGATCTTTCTATCAAGTTCTATTAAGTTCAAAGATTTTTGGACGAGAAAAAGAATGGAAACCAACACTTCCCAAACCATAGCCTAGGGAAATCAAACCAATCAATAAGAAATGTTGTGTTATTGAGTATTTGAGAAACATTAGGAATCGCATGATTCGTATGCTTGTGTTTGTGTTGTTTGGTGATCTTTCTATCAAGTTCTATAAAGTTCAAAGATTTTTGGACGAGAAAAAGAATGGAAACCACACTTCCCAAACCATATCGTAGGAAAATGAAACCAATCAATAAGAAAGGTTGTGTTATTGAGTATTTGAGAAACATTAGGAATCACAAGATTCGTATGCTTGTGTTTGTGTTGTTTGGTGATCTTTCTATTAAGTTTAAAGATTTTTGGACGAGAAAAAGAATGGAAACCAACACTTCCCAAACCATATCCTAGGCAAATCAAACCAGTCAATAAGAAAGGTTGTGTTATTGAGAATTTGAGAAACATTAGGAATCACATGATTCGTATGCTTGTATTTGGTTTGTTTGGTGATCTTTCTATTAATTGCAAAGATTTTTGGACGAGAAAAAAATGGAAACCAACACTTCCCAAACCATAGCCTAGGCAAATCAAACCAATCAATAAGAAAGGTTGTGTTATTGAGTATTTGAGAAACATAAGGAATCGCATGATTCGTATGCTTGTGTTTGTGTTGTTTGGTGATCTTTCTATCAAGTTCTATTAAGTTCAAAAATTTTTGGACGAGAAAAAGAATGGAAACCAACACTTCCCAAACCATAGCCTAGGGAAATCAAACCAATCAATAAGAAATGTTGTGTTATTGAGTATTTGAGAAACATTAGGAATCGCATGATTCGTATGCTTGTGTTTGTGTTGTTTGGTGATCTTTCTATCAAGTTCTATAAAGTTCAAAGATTTTTGGACGAGAAAAAGAATGGAAACCACACTTCCCAAACCATATCGTAGGAAAATGAAACCAATCAATAAGAAAGGTTGTGTTATTGAGTATTTGAGAAACATTAGGAATCACAAGATTCGTATACTTGTGTTTGTGTTGTTTGGTGATCTTTCTATTAAGTTTAAAGATTTTTGGACGAGAAAAAGAATGGAAACCAACACTTCCCAAACCATATCCTAGGCAAATCAAACCAGTCAATAAGACAGGTTGTGTTATTGAGTATTTGAGAAACATTAGGAATCACAAGATTCGTATACTTGTGTTTGTGTTGTTTGGTGATCTTTCTATTAAGTTTAAAGATTTTTGGACGAGAAAAAGAATGGAAACCAACACTTCCCAAACCATATCCTAGGCAAATCAAGCCAGTCAATAAGAAAGGTTGTGTTATTTAGAATTTGAGAAACATTAGGAATCGCATAATTCGTATGCTTGTATTTGGTTTGTTTGGTGATCTTTCTATTAATTGCAAAGATTTTTGGACGAGAAAAAAATGGAAACCAACACTTCCCAAACCATAGCCTAGGCAAATCAAACCAATCAATAAGAAAGGTTGTGTTATTGAGTATTTGAGAAACATAAGGAATCGCATGATTCGTATGCTTGTGTTTGTGTTGTTTGGTGATCTTTCTATCAAGTTCTATAAAGTTCAAAGATTTTTGGACGAGAAAAAGAATGGAAACCAACACTTCCCAAACCATATCCTAGGAAAATGAAACCAATCAATAAGAAAGGTTGTTTTATTGAGTATTTGAGAAACATTAGGAATCGCATGATTCGTATGCTTGTGTTTGTGTTGTTTGGTGATCTTTCTATCAAGTTCAAAGATTTTTGGACGAGAAAAAGAATAGAAACTAACACTTCCCAAACCATAGCCTAGGCCAATCAAACCAATCAATAAGAAAGGTTGTGTTATTGAGTATTTGAGAAACATTAGGAATCGCATAATTCGTATGCTTGTATTTGGTTTGTTTGGTGATCTTTCTATTAATTGCAAAGATTTTTGGACGAGAAAAAAATGGAAACCAACAATTCCCAAACTATAGCGTAGGAAAATCAAACCAATCAATAAGAAAGGTTGTGTTATTGAGTATTTGAGAAACATAAGGAATCGCATGATTCTTATGCTTGTGTTTGTGTTGTTTGGTGATCTTTCTATCAAGTTCTATTAAGTTCAAAGATTTTTGAACGAGAAAAAGAATGGAAACCAACACTTCCCAAACCATAGCCTAGGCAAATCAAACCAATCAATAATAAATGTTGTGTTATTGAGTATTTGAGAAACATTAGGAATCACAAGATTCCTATGCTTGTGTTTGTGTTGTATGGTGATCTTTCTATTAAGTTCAAAGATTTCTGGACGAGAAAAAGAATGGAAACCAACACTTCCCAAACCATATCCTGGGCAAATCAAACCAGTCAATAAGAAAGGTTGTGTTATTGAGAATTTGAGAAACATTAGGAATCACATGATTCGTATGCTTGTATTTGGTTTGTTTGGTGATCTTTAAAATTAATTGCAAAGATTTTTGGACGAGAAAAAAATGGAAACCAACACTTCCCAAACCATAGCCTAGGCAAATCAAACCAGTCAATAAGAAAGGTTGTGTTATTGAGAATTTGAGAAACATTAGGAATCACATGATTCGTATGCTTGTATTTGGTTTGTTTGGTGATCTTTCTATTAAGTTCAAAGATTTCTGGACGAGAAAAAGAATGGAAACCAACACTTCCCAAACCATATCCTGGGCAAATCAAACCAGTCAATAAGAAAGGTTGTGTTATTGAGAATTTGAGAAACATTAGGAATCACATGATTCGTATGCTTGTATTTGGTTTGTTTGGTGATCTTTCTATTAATTGCAAAGATTTTTGGACGAGAAAAAAATGGAAACCAACACTTCCCAAACCATAGCCTAGGCAAATCAAACCAGTCAATAAGAAAGGTTGTGTTATTGAGTATTTGAGAAACATAAGGAATCGCATGATTCGTATGCTTGTGTTTGTGTTGTTTGGTGATCTTTCTATCAAGTTCTATTAAGTTCAAAGATTTTTGGACGAGAAAAAGAATGGAAACCAACACTTCCCAAACCATAGCCTAGGGAAATCAAACCAATCAATAAGAAATGTTGTGTTATTGAGTATTTGAGAAACATTAGGAATCGCATGATTCGTATGCTTGTGTTTGTGTTGTTTGGTGATCTTTCTATCAAGTTCTATAAAGTTCAAAGATTTTTGGACGAGAAAAAGAATGGAAACCACACTTCCCAAACCATATCGTAGGAAAATGAAACCAATCAATAAGAAAGGTTGTGTTATTGAGTATTTGAGAAACATTAGGAATCACAAGATTCGTATGCTTGTGTTTGTGTTGTTTGGTGATCTTTCTATTAAGTTTAAAGATTTTTGGACGAGAAAAAGAATGGAAACCAACACTTCCCAAACCATATCCTAGGCAAATCAAACCAGTCAATAAGAAAGGTTGTGTTATTGAGAATTTGAGAAACATTAGGAATCACATGATTCGTATGCTTGTATTTGGTTTGTTTGGTGATCTTTCTATTAATTGCAAAGATTTTTGGACGAGAAAAAAATGGAAACCAACACTTCCCAAACCATAGCCTAGGCAAATCAAACCAATCAATAAGAAAGGTTGTGTTATTGAGTATTTGAGAAACATAAGGAATCGCATGATTCGTATGCTTGTGTTTGTGTTGTTTGGTGATCTTTCTATCAAGTTCTATTAAGTTCAAAAATTTTTGGACGAGAAAAAGAATGGAAACCAACACTTCCCAAACCATAGCCTAGGGAAATCAAACCAATCAATAAGAAATGTTGTGTTATTGAGTATTTGAGAAACATTAGGAATCGCATGATTCGTATGCTTGTGTTTGTGTTGTTTGGTGATCTTTCTATCAAGTTCTATAAAGTTCAAAGATTTTTGGACGAGAAAAAGAATGGAAACCACACTTCCCAAACCATATCGTAGGAAAATGAAACCAATCAATAAGAAAGGTTGTGTTATTGAGTATTTGAGAAACATTAGGAATCACAAGATTCGTATACTTGTGTTTGTGTTGTTTGGTGATCTTTCTTTTAAGTTTAAAGATTTTTGGACGAGAAAAAGAATGGAAACCAACACTTCCCAAACCATATCCTAGGCAAATCAAACCAGTCAATAAGACAGGTTGTGTTATTGAGTATTTGAGAAACATTAGGAATCACAAGATTCGTATACTTGTGTTTGTGTTGTTTGGTGATCTTTCTATTAAGTTTAAAGATTTTTGGACGAGAAAAAGAATGGAAACCAACACTTCCCAAACCATATCCTAGGCAAATCAAGCCAGTCAATAAGAAAGGTTGTGTTATTTAGAATTTGAGAAACATTAGGAATCGCATAATTCGTATGCTTGTATTTGGTTTGTTTGGTGATCTTTCTATTAATTGCAAAGATTTTTGGACGAGAAAAAAATGGAAACCAACACTTCCCAAACCATAGCGTAGGAAAATCAAACCAATCAATAAGAAAGGTTGTGTTATTGAGTATTTGAGAAACATAAAAAATCGCATGATTCGTATGCTTGTGTTTGTGTTGTTTGGTGATCTTTCTATCAAGTTCTATTAAGTTCAAAGATTTTTGAACGAGAAAAAGAATGGAAACCAACACTTCCCAAACCATAGCCTAGGCAAATCAAACCAATCAATAATAAATGTTGTGTTATTGAGTATTTGAGAAACATTAGGAATCACAAGATTCCTATGCTTATGTTTGTGTTGTATGGTGATCTTTCTATTAAGTTCAAAGATTTCTGGACGAGAAAAAGAATGGAAACCAACACTTCCCAAACCATATCTTAGGCAAACCAAACCAATCAATAAGAAACGTTGTGTTATAGAGAATTTGAGAAACATTAGGTATAGCATGATTCGTATGCTTGTGTTTGTGTTGTTTGGTGATCTTTCTATCAAGTTTTATTAGTTCAAAGAGTTTTGGACGAGTGAAAGAATGGAAACCAACACTTCCCAAACCATAGCCTTGGCAAATCAAACAAATCAATAAGAAAGGTTTTGTTATTGAGAACTTGAGAAACATTAGGAATCGCATGATTCGTATGCTTGTGTTTGTGTTGTTTGGTGATCTTTCTATCAAGTTCAAAGATTTTTGGATGAGAAAAAGAATGGAAACCAACACTTCCCAAACCATAGCCTAGGCCAATCAAACCAATCAATAAGAAAAGTTGTGTTATTGAGAATTTGAGAAACATTAGGAATCGCATGATTCGTATGCTTGAGTTTGTGTTGTTTGGTGATCTTTCTATCAAGTTCTATTAAGTTCAAAGATTTTTGGACGAGAAAAAGAATGGAAACCAACACTTCCCAAACCATACCCTAGGCAAATCAAACCAATCAATAAGAAATGTTGTGTTATAGAGAATTTGAGAAACATTAGGAATAGCATGATTCGTATGCTTGTGTTTGTGTTGTTTGGTGATCTTTCTATCAAGTTTTATTAGTTCAAAGAGTTTTGGACGAGTGAAAGAATGGAAACCAACACTTCCCAAACCATAGCCTTGTCAAATCAAACAAATCAATAAGAAAGGTTTTGTTATTGAGAACTTGAGAAACATTAGGAATCGCATGATTCGTATGCTTGTGTTTGTGTTGTTTGGTGATCTTTCTATCAAGTTCAAAGATTTTTGGATGAGAAAAAGAATGGAAACCAACACTTCCCAAACCATAGCCTAGGCCAATCAAACCAATCAATAAGAAAGGTTGTGTTATTGAGAATTTGAGAAACATTAGGAATCGCATGATTCGTATGCTTGAGTTTGTGTTGTTTGGTGATCTTTCTATCAAGTTCTATTAAGTTCAAAGATTTTTGGACGAGAAAAAGAATGGAAACCAACACTTCCCTAACCATATCCTAGGCAAATCAAACCAATCAATAAGAAAGGTTGTGTTATTGAGTATTTGAGAAACATAAGGAATCGCATGATTCGTATGCTTGTGTTTTTGTTGTTTGGTGATCCTTCTATCAAGTCCTATTAAGTTCATAGATTTTTGGACGAGAAAAAAAATCAAACCAACACTTCCCAAACCATAGCCTAGGCAAATCAAATCAATCAATAAGAAATGTTGTGTTATTGAGTATTTGAGAAACATTAGGAATCGCATGATTCGTATGCTTGTGTTTGTGTTGTTTGGTGATCTTTCTATTAAGTTCAAAGAGTTTTGGACGAGAAAAAGAATGGAAACCAACACTTCCCAAACCATATCCTAGGCAAATCAAACCAGTCAATAAGAAAGGTTGTGTTATTGAGAATTTGAGAAACATTAGGAATCACATGATTCGTATGCTTGTATTTGGTTTGTTTGGTGATCTTTCTATTAATTGCAAAGATTTTTGGACGAGAAAAAAATGGAAACCAACACTTCCCAAACCATAGCCTAGGCAAATCAAACCAATCAATAAGAAAGGTTGTGTTATTGAGTATTTGAGAAACATAAGGAATCGCATGATTCGTATGCTTGTGTTTGTGTTGTTTGGTGATCTTTCTATCAAGTTCTATTAAGTTCAAAGATTTTTGGACGAGAAAAAGAATGGAAACCAACACTTCCCAAACCATAGCCTAGGGAAATCAAACCAATCAATAAGAAATGTTGTGTTATTGAGTATTTGAGAAACATTAGGAATCGCATGATTCGTATGCTTGTGTTTGTGTTGTTTGGTGATCTTTCTATCAAGTTCTATAAAGTTCAAAGATTTTTGGACAAGAAAAAGAATGGAAACTACACTTCCCAAACCATATCGTAGGAAAATGAAACCAATCAATAAGAAAGGTTGTGTTATTGAGTATTTGAGAAACATTAGGAATCGCAAGATTCGTATGCTTGTGTTTGTGTTGTTTGGTGATCTTTCTATTAAGTTTAAAGATTTTTGGACGAGAAAAAGAATGGAAACCAACACTTCCCAAACCATAGCCTAAGCAAATTAAACCAATCAATAAGAAAGGTTGTGTTATTGGGAATTTGAGAAACATTAGGAATCGCATGATTCGTATGCTTGAGTTTGTGTTGTTTGGGGATCTTTCTATCAAGTTCTATTAAGTTCAAAGATTTTTGGACGAGAAAAAGAATGGAAACCAACACTTCCCAAACCATAGCCTAGGGAAATCAAACCAATCAATAAGAAATGTTGTGTTATTGAGTATTTGAGAAACATTAGGAATCCCATTATTCGTATGCTTGTGTTTGTGTTGTTTGGTGATCTTTCTATCAAGAGCTATTAGTTTACAGATTTTTGGACGAGAGAAAGAATGGAAACCAACACTTCCCAAACCATACCCTAGGCAAATCACACCAATCAATAAGAAAGGTTGTGTTATTGAGAACTTGAGAAACATTAGGAATCGCATGATTCGTGTGCTTGTTTTTGTTTTGTTTGGTTATATTTTTATCAAGTTCTATTAGCTCAAAGATTTTTGGACGAGAGAAAGAATGCAAAACAATACTTCCCAAACCATAGCCTAGGAAAATCAAACCAATCAATAACAAAGGTTGTGTTATTGAGAATTTCAGAAACATTAGGAATCGCATGATTCGTGTGCTTGTGTTTGTTTTGTTTGGTTATATTTCTATCAAGTTCTATTAGCTCAAAGATTTTTGGACAAGAGAAAGAATGGAAAACAATACTTCCCAAACCATAGCCTAGGCAAATCAAACCAATCAATAACAAAGGTTGTGTTATTGAGAATTTAAGAAACATTAGGAATCGCATGATTCGTATGCTTGTGTTTGTGTTGTTTGCTGATATTTCTATCAAGATCTATTAGTTCAAAGATTTTTTGACGAGAGAAAGAATGAAAACCAACCCATCCTAAACCATAGCCTAGGCAAATCAAACTAATCAATAAGAAAGGTTGTGTTATTGAGAAGGTGAGAAACATTATGAATCGCATGATTCGTATGCTTGTGTTTGTGTTGTTTGGTGATCTTTCTATCAAGTTCAAAGATTTTTGGACGAGAAAAAGAATAGAAACTAACACTTCCCAAACCATATCCTAGGCCAATCAAACCAATCAATAAGAAAGGTTGTGTTATTGAGTATTTGAGAAACATTAGGAATCGAATGATTCGTATCCTTATGTTTGTGTTGTTTGGTAATCTTTCTATCAAGTTCAAAGATTTTTTGACGAGAAAAAGAATGGAAACCAACACTTCCCAAACCATAGCCTAGGCCAATCAATAAGAAAGGTTGTGTTATTGAGAATTTGAGAAACATTAGGAATCGCATGATTCCTATGCTTGTGTTTGTGTTGTTTGGTGATCTTTCTATCAAGTTCTATAAAGTTCAAAGATTTTTGGACGAGAAAAAGAATGGAAACCAACACTTCCCAAACCATATCCTAGGAAAATGAAACCAATCAATAAGAAAGGTTGTTTTATTGAGTATTTGAGAAACATTAGGAATCGCATGATTCGTATGCTTGTGTTTGTGTTGTTTGGTGATCTTTCTATTAAGTTTAAAGATTTTTGGACGAGAAAAAGAATGGAAACCAACACTTCCCAAACCATAGCCTAGGCAAATCAAACCAATCAATAAGAAAGGTTGTGTTATTGAGAATTTGAGAAACATTAGGAATCGCATGATTCGTATCCTTGTGTTTGTGTTGTTTGGTAATCTTTCTATCAAGTTCAAAGATTTTTGGACGAGAAAAAGAATGGAAACCAACACTTCCCAAACCATAGCCTAGGCCAATCAAACCAATCAATAAGAAAGGTTGTGTTATTGAGAATTTGAGAAACATTAGGAATCACATGATTCGTATGCTTGTGTTTGTGTCGTTTGGTGATCTTTCTATTAAGTTTAAAGATTTTTGGACGAGAAAAAGAATGGAAACCAACACTTCCCAAACCATAGCCTAGGCAAATCAAACCAATCAATAAGAAAGGTTGTGTTATTGAGTATTTGAGAAACATTAGGAATCGCATGATTCGTATCCTTGTGTTTGTGTTGTTTGGTAATCTTTCTATCAAGTTCAAAGATTTTTGGACGAGAAAAAGAATGGAAACCAACACTTCCCAAACCATAGCCTAGGCCAATCAAACCAATCAATAAGAAAGGTTGTGTTATTGAGAATTTGAGAAACATTAGGAATCGCATGATTCGTATGCTTGAGTTTGTGTTGTTTGGTGATCTTTCTATCAAGTTCTATTAAGTTCAAAGATTTTTGGACGAGAAAAAGAATGGAAACCAAAACTTCCCAAACCATAGCCTAGGGAAATCAAACCAATCAATAAGAAATGTTGTGTTATTGAGTATTTGAGAAACATTAGGAATCGCATGATTCGTATGCTTGTGTTTGTGTTGTTTGGTGATCTTTCTATCAAGTTCTATTAAGTTCAAAGATTTTTGGACGAGAAAAAGAATGGAAACCAAAACTTCCCAAACCATAGCCTAGGGAAATCAAACCAATCAATAAGAAATGTTGTGTTATTGAGTATTTGAGAAACATTAGGAATCGCATGATTCGTATGCTTGTGTTTGTGTTGTTTTGGTGATCTTTCTATCAAGTTCTATAAAGTTCAAAGATTTTTGGACGTGAAAAAGAATGGAAACCACACTTCCCAAACCATATCCTAGGAAAATGAAACCAATCAATAAGAAAGGTTGTGTTATTGAGTATTTGAGAAACATTAGGAATCACATGATTCGTATGCTTGTGTTTGTGTTGTTTGGTGATCTTTCTATTAAGTTTAAAGATCTTTGGACGTGCAAAAGAATGGAAACCAACACTTCCCAAACCATAGCCTAGGCAAATCAAACCAATCAATAAGAAAGGTTGTGTTATTGGGAATTTGAGAAACATAAGGAATCGCATGATTCGTATGCTTGAGTTTGTGTTGTTTGGTGATCTTTCTATCAAGTTCTATTAAGTTCAAAGATTTTTGGACGAGAAAAAGAATGGAAACCAACACTTCCGAAACCATAGCCTAGGGATATCAAACCAATCAATAAGAAATGTTGTGTTATTGAGTATTTGAAAAACATTAGGAATCGCATTATTCGTATGCTTGTGTTTGTGTTGTTTGGTGATCTTTCTATCAAGTTCTATTAGTTTACAGATTTTTGGACGAGAGAAAGAATGGAAACCAACACTTCCCAAACCATAGCCTAGGCAAATCACACCAATCAATAAGAAAGGTTGTGTTATTTAGAATTTAAGAAACATTAGGAATGGCATGATTCGTATGCTTGTGTTTGGGTTGTTTGGTGATCTTTCTATTAATTGCAAAGATTTTTGAATGAGAAAAAGAATGGAAACCAATACTTCCCAAACCATAGCCTAGGCAAATCAAACCAATCAATAAGAAAGGTTGTGTTATTGAGAACTTGAGAAACATTAGGAATCGCATGATTCGTGTGCTTGTGTTTGTTTTTTTTGGTTATATTTTTATCAAGTTCTATTAGCTCAAAGATTTTTGGACGAGAGAAAGAATGCAAAACAATACTTCCCAAACCATAGCCTAGGCAAATCAAACCAATCAATAACAAAAGTTGTGTTATTGAGAATTTCAGAAACATTAGGAATCGCATGATTCGTGTGCTTCTGTTTGTTTTGTTTGGTTATATTTCTATCAAGTTCTATTAGCTCAAAGATTTTTGGACAAGAGAAAGAATGGAAAACAATACTTCGCAAACCATAGCCTAGGCAAATCAAACCAATCAATAACAAAGGTTGTGTTATTGAGAATTTGAGAAACATTAGGAATCGCATGATTCGTATGCTTGAGTTTGTGTTGTTTGGTGATCTTTCTATCAAGTTCTATTAAGTTCAAAGATTTTTGGACGAGAAAAAGAATGGAAACCGACACTTCCCAAACCATAGCCTAGGGATATCAAACCAATCAATAAGAAATGTTGTGTTATTGAGTATTTGAGAAACATTAGGAATCGCATTATTCGTATGCTTGTGTTTGTGTTGTTTGGTGATCTTTCTATCAAGTTCTATTAGTTTACAGATTTTTGGACGAGAGAAAGAATGGAAACCAACACTTCCCAAACCATAGCCTAGGCAAATCACACCAATCAATAAGAAAGGTTGTGTTATTGAGTATTTGAGAAACATTAGGAATCGCATGATTCGTATGCTTGTGTTTGTGTTGTTTGGTGATCTTTCTATTAAGTTTAAAGATTTTTGGACGAGAGAAAGAATGGAAACCAACACTTCCCAAACCATAGCCTAGGCAAATCACACCAATCAATAAGAAAGGTTGTGTTATTGAGAACTTGAGAAACATTAGGAATCGCATGATTCGTGTGCTTGTGTTTGTTTTTTTTGGTTATATTTTTATCAAGTTCTATTAGCTCAAAGATTTTTGGACGAGAGAAAGAATGCAAAACAATACTTCCCAAACCATAGCCTAGGCAAATCAAACCAATCAATAACAAAGGTTGTGTTATTGAGAATTTCAGAAACATTAGGAATCGCATAATTCATGTGCTTCTGTTTGTTTTGTTTGGTTATATTTCTATCAAGTTCTATTAGCTCAAAGATTTTTGGACAAGAGAAAGAATGGAAAACAATATTTCCCAAACCATAGCCTAGGCAAATCAAACCAATCAATAAGAAAGGTTGTGTTATTGAGAATTTGAGAAACATTAGGAATCGCATGATTCGTATCCTTGTGTTTGTGTTGTTTGGTAATCTTTCTATCAAGTTCAAAGATTTTTGGACGAGAAAAAGAATGGAAACCAACACTTCCCAAACCATAGCCTAGGCCAATCAAACCAATCAATAAGAAAGGTTGTGTTATTGAGAATTTGAGAAACATTAGGAATCGCATGATTCGTATGCTTGTGTTTGTGTTGTTTGGTGTCTTTCTATCAAGTTCTATAAAGTTCAAAGATTTTTGGCAGAGAAAAAGAATGGAAACCAACACTTCCCAAACCATATCCTAGGAAAATGAAACCAATCAATAAGAAAGGTTGTGTTATTGAGTATTTGAGAAACATTAGGAATCGCATGATTCGTATGCTTGTGTTTGTGTTGTTTGGTGATCTTTCTATTAAGTTGAAAGATTTTTGGATGAGAAAAACAATGGAAAACCAACACTTCACAAACCATAGCCTAGGCAAATCAAACCAATCAATAAGAAAGGTTGTGTTATTGAGAATTTGAGAAACATTAGGAATCACATGATTCGTATGCTTGAGTTTGTGTTGTTTGGTGATCTTTCTATCAAGTTCTATTAAGTTCAAAGATTTTTGGACGAGAAAAAGAATGGAAACCAACACTTCCCAAACCATAGCCTAGGGAAATCAAACCAATCAATAAGAAATGTTGTGTTATTGAGTATTTGAGAAACATTAGGAATCGCATTATTCGTATGCTTGTGTTTGTGTTGTTTCGTCATCTTTCTATCAAGTTCTTTTAGTTTACAAATTTTTGGACGAGAGAAAGAATGGAAACCAACACTTCCCAGACCATAGCCTAGGAAAATCAAACCAATCAATAAGAAAGGTTGTGTTATTGAGAATTTGAGAAACATTAGGAATCGCATGATTCGTATGCTTGTGTTTGTGTTGTTTGGTGATCTTTCTATTAAATTTAAAGATTTTTGGACGAGAAAAAGAATGGAACCCAACACTTCCCAAACCATAGCCTAGGCAAATCAAACCAATCAATAAGAAAGGTTGTGTTATTGAGAATTTGAGAAACATTAGGAGTCGCATGATTCGTATGCTTGTGTTTGTGTTGTTTGGTGATCTTTCTATCAAGTTCTATTAAGTTCAAAGAATTTTGGACGAGAAAAAGAATGGAAACCAACACTTCCCAAATCATATCCTAGGCAAATCAAACCAATCAATAAGAAAGGTTGTGTTATTGAGATTTGAGAAACCCTAGGAATCGCATGATTCGTATACTTGTGTATGTGTTGTTTGCTGATCTTTCTATTAAGTTCAAAGATTTTTTGACGAGAAAAAAAATTGAAACCAACACTTCCCACACCATAGCCTAGGCAAATCAAATCAATCAATAAGAATGGTTGTGTTATTGAGAATTTGAGAAACATTAGGAATCGTATGATTCGTATGCTTTTGTTTGAATAGTTTGGTGATCTTTCTATTAATTTCAAAGATTTTTGGACGAGAAAAAGAATGGAAACCAACAATTCCCAAACCATTGCCTAGGCAAATCAAACCAATCAAAAAGAAAGGTTGTGTTATTGAGTATTTGAGAAACATTAGGAATCGCATGATTCGTATGCTTGTGTTTGTGTTATTTTGTGATCTTTCTATTAATTACAAAGATTTTTGGACGAGAAAAAGAATGGAAACCAACACTTCCCAAACCATAGCCTAGGAAAATCAAACCAATCAATAAGTAAGGTTGTGTTATTGAGAATTTGAGAAACATTAGGAATCGCATGATTCGTATGCTTGTGTTTGTGTTGTTTGGTGATCTTTCTATCAAGTTTAAAGATTTTTTGGACGAGAAAAAGAATGGAACCCAACACTTCCTAAACCATAGCCTAGGCAAATCAAACCAATCAATAAGAAAGGTTGTATTATTGAGAATTTGAGAAACATTAGGAATTGCATGATTCGTATGCTTGTGTTTGTGTTGTTTGGTGATCTTTCCATTAATTTCAAAGATTTTTGGACGAGAAAAAGAATGGAAACCAACACTTCCCAAACCACATCCTAGGCAAATCAAACCAATCAATAAAAAGGGTTTTGCTATTGAGAATTTAAGAAAAATTAGGAATCGCATGATTCGTATACTTGTGTTTGGGTTGTTTGGTGATCTTTCTATTAATTACAAATATTTTTGGACGAGAAAAAGAATGGAAACCAACACTTCCCAAACCATAGCCTAGGGAAATCAAACCAATCAATAGGAAATGTTGTGTTATTGAGTATTTGAGAAACATTAGGAATCGCATGATTCATATGCTTGTGTTTGTGTTGTTTGGTGATCTTTCTATCAAGTTCAAATATTTTTGGTCGAGAAAAAGAATGGAAACCAACACTTCCCAAACCATAGCCTTGGCAAATCAAACTAATCAATAAGAAATGTTGTGTTATTGAGTATTTGAGAAACATTAGGAATCGCATGATTCGTATGCATGTGTTTGTGTTGTTTGGTGATCTTTCTATTAAGTTCAAAGATTTTTTGACGAGAAAAAGAATGGAAACCAACACTTCCCAAACCATATCCTAGGCAAATTAAACCAATCAATAAGAAATGTTGTGTTATTGAGTATTTGAGTAACATTAGGAATCGCATGATTCGTACGCTTGTGTTTGTGTTGTTTCGTCATCTTTCTATCAAGTTCTTTTAGTTTACAGATTTTTGGACGAGAGAAAGAATGGAAACCAACACTTCCCAAACCATAGCCTAGGCAAATCAAACCAATCAATAAGAAAGGTTGTGTTATTGAGTATTTGAGAAACAGTAGGAATCGCATGATTCGTATGCTTGTGTTTGTGTTGTTTGGTGATGTTTCTATTAAGTTCAAAGATTTTTGGACGAGAAAAAAAATGGAAACCAGCACTTCCCAGACCATAGCCTAGGAAAATCAAACCAATCAATAAGAAAGGTTGTGTTATTGAGAATTTGAGAAACATTAGGAATCGCATGATTCGTATGCTTGTGTTTGTGTTGTTTGGTGATCTTTCTATTAAGTTCAAAGATTTTTGGACTAGAAAAAGAATGGAAACCAACACTTCCTAAACCATAGCCTAGGCAAATCAAACCAATCAATAAGAAAGGTTGTGTTATTGAGTATTTGAGAAATAATAGGAATCGCATGATTCGTATGCTTGTGTTTGTGTTGTTTGGTGATCTTTCTATCAAGTTTAAAGATTTTTGGACGAGAAAAAGAATGGAAACCAACACTTCCCAAACCATAGCCTAGGCCAATCAAACCAATCAATAAGAAAGGTTGTGTTATTGAGAATTTGAGAAACATTAGGAATCACATGATTCGTATGCTTGTGTTTGTGTCGTTTGGTGATCTTTCTATTAAGTTTAAAGATTTTTGGACGAGAAAAAGAATGGAAACCAACACTTCCCAAACCATAGCCTAGGCAAATCAAACCAATCAATAAGAAAGGTTGTGTTATTGAGTATTTGAGAAACATTAGGAATCGCATGATTCGTATCCTTGTGTTTGTGTTGTTTGGTAATCTTTCTATCAAGTTCAAAGATTTTTGGACGAGAAAAAGAATGGAAACCAACACTTCCCAAACCATAGCCTAGGCCAATCAAACCAATCAATAAGAAAGGTTGTGTTATTGAGAATTTGAGAAACATTAGGAATCGCATGATTCGTATGCTTGAGTTTGTGTTGTTTGGTGATCTTTCTATCAAGTTCTATTAAGTTCAAAGATTTTTGGACGAGAAAAAGAATGGAAACCAAAACTTCCCAAACCATAGCCTAGGGAAATCAAACCAATCAATAAGAAATGTTGTGTTATTGAGTATTTGAGAAACATTAGGAATCGCATGATTCGTATGCTTGTGTTTGTGTTGTTTGGTGATCTTTCTATCAAGTTCTATTAAGTTCAAAGATTTTTGGACGAGAAAAAGAATGGAAACCAAAACTTCCCAAACCATAGCCTAGGGAAATCAAACCAATCAATAAGAAATGTTGTGTTATTGAGTATTTGAGAAACATTAGGAATCGCATGATTCGTATGCTTGTGTTTGTGTTGTTTTGGTGATCTTTCTATCAAGTTCTATAAAGTTCAAAGATTTTTGGACGTGAAAAAGAATGGAAACCACACTTCCCAAACCATATCCTAGGAAAATGAAACCAATCAATAAGAAAGGTTGTGTTATTGAGTATTTGAGAAACATTAGGAATCACATGATTCGTATGCTTGTGTTTGTGTTGTTTGGTGATCTTTCTATTAAGTTTAAAGATCTTTGGACGTGCAAAAGAATGGAAACCAACACTTCCCAAACCATAGCCTAGGCAAATCAAACCAATCAATAAGAAAGGTTGTGTTATTGGGAATTTGAGAAACATAAGGAATCGCATGATTCGTATGCTTGAGTTTGTGTTGTTTGGTGATCTTTCTATCAAGTTCTATTAAGTTCAAAGATTTTTGGATGAGAAAAAGAATGGAAACCAACACTTCCGAAACCATAGCCTAGGGATATCAAACCAATCAATAAGAAATGTTGTGTTATTGAGTATTTGAAAAACATTAGGAATCGCATTATTCGTATGCTTGTGTTTGTGTTGTTTGGTGATCTTTCTATCAAGTTCTATTAGTTTACAGATTTTTGGACGAGAGAAAGAATGGAAACCAACACTTCCCAAACCATAGCCTAGGCAAATCACACCAATCAATAAGAAAGGTTGTGTTATTTAGAATTTAAGAAACATTAGGAATGGCATGATTCGTATGCTTGTGTTTGGGTTGTTTGGTGATCTTTCTATTAATTGCAAAGATTTTTGAATGAGAAAAAGAATGGAAACCAATACTTCCCAAACCATAGCCTAGGCAAATCAAACCAATCAATAAGAAAGGTTGTGTTATTGAGAACTTGAGAAACATTAGGAATCGCATGATTCGTGTGCTTGTGTTTGTTTTTTTTGGTTATATTTTTATCAAGTTCTATTAGCTCAAAGATTTTTGGACGAGAGAATGAATGCAAAACAATACTTCCCAAACCATAGCCTAGGCAAATCAAACCAATCAATAACAAAAGTTGTGTTATTGAGAATTTCAGAAACATTAGGAATCGCATGATTCGTGTGCTTCTGTTTGTTTTGTTTGGTTATATTTCTATCAAGTTCTATTAGCTCAAAGATTTTTGGACAAGAGAAAGAATGGAAAACAATACTTCGCAAACCATAGCCTAGGCAAATCAAACCAATCAATAACAAAGGTTGTGTTATTGAGAATTTGAGAAACATTAGGAATCGCATGATTCGTATGCTTGAGTTTGTGTTGTTTGGTGATCTTTCTATCAAGTTCTATTAAGTTCAAAGATTTTTGGACGAGAAAAAGAATGGAAA
The DNA here is from genome assembly GCA_963924305.1 of Polygonum maritimum. Taxonomy (NCBI): domain Eukaryota; kingdom Viridiplantae; phylum Streptophyta; class Magnoliopsida; order Caryophyllales; family Polygonaceae; genus Polygonum; species Polygonum maritimum. The sequence goes on along the minus strand of OZ002733.1, from coordinate 31,480,089 downwards.
CCGACACTTCCCAAACCATAGCCTAGGGATATCAAACCAATCAATAAGAAATGTTGTGTTATTGAGTATTTGAGAAACATTAGGAATCGCATTATTCGTATGCTTGTGTTTGTGTTGTTTGGTGATCTTTCTATCAAGTTCTATTAGTTTACAGATTTTTGGACGAGAGAAAGAATGGAAACCAACACTTCCCAAACCATAGCCTAGGCAAATCACACCAATCAATAAGAAAGGTTGTGTTATTGAGTATTTGAGAAACATTAGGAATCGCATGATTCGTATGCTTGTGTTTGTGTTGTTTGGTGATCTTTCTATTAAGTTTAAAGATTTTTGGACGAGAGAAAGAATGGAAACCAACACTTCCCAAACCATAGCCTAGGCAAATCACACCAATCAATAAGAAAGGTTGTGTTATTGAGAACTTGAGAAACATTAGGAATCGCATGATTCGTGTGCTTGTGTTTGTTTTTTTTGGTTATATTTTTATCAAGTTCTATTAGCTCAAAGATTTTTGGACGAGAGAAAGAATGCAAAACAATACTTCCCAAACCATAGCCTAGGCAAATCAAACCAATCAATAACAAAGGTTGTGTTATTGAGAATTTCAGAAACATTAGGAATCGCATAATTCATGTGCTTCTGTTTGTTTTGTTTGGTTATATTTCTATCAAGTTCTATTAGCTCAAAGATTTTTGGACAAGAGAAAGAATGGAAAACAATATTTCCCAAACCATAGCCTAGGCAAATCAAACAAATCAATAAGAAAGGTTGTGTTATTGAGAATTTGAGAAACATTAGGAATCGCATGATTCGTATCCTTGTGTTTGTGTTGTTTGGTAATCTTTCTATCAAGTTCAAAGATTTTTGGACGAGAAAAAGAATGGAAACCAACACTTCCCAAACCATAGCCTAGGCCAATCAAACCAATCAATAAGAAAGGTTGTGTTATTGAGAATTTGAGAAACATTAGGAATCGCATGATTCGTATGCTTGTGTTTGTGTTGTTTGGTGTCTTTCTATCAAGTTCTATAAAGTTCAAAGATTTTTGGCAGAGAAAAAGAATGGAAACCAACACTTCCCAAACCATATCCTAGGAAAATGAAACCAATCAATAAGAAAGGTTGTGTTATTGAGTATTTGAGAAACATTAGGAATCGCATGATTCGTATGCTTGTGTTTGTGTTGTTTGGTGATCTTTCTATTAAGTTGAAAGATTTTTGGATGAGAAAAACAATGGAAAACCAACACTTCACAAACCATAGCCTAGGCAAATCAAACCAATCAATAAGAAAGGTTGTGTTATTGAGAATTTGAGAAACATTAGGAATCACATGATTCGTATGCTTGAGTTTGTGTTGTTTGGTGATCTTTCTATCAAGTTCTATTAAGTTCAAAGATTTTTGGACGAGAAAAAGAATGGAAACCAACACTTCCCAAACCATAGCCTAGGGAAATCAAACCAATCAATAAGAAATGTTGTGTTATTGAGTATTTGAGAAACATTAGGAATCGCATTATTCGTATGCTTGTGTTTGTGTTGTTTCGTCATCTTTCTATCAAGTTCTTTTAGTTTACAAATTTTTGGACGAGAGAAAGAATGGAAACCAACACTTCCCAGACCATAGCCTAGGAAAATCAAACCAATCAATAAGAAAGGTTGTGTTATTGAGAATTTGAGAAACATTAGGAATCGCATGATTCGTATGCTTGTGTTTGTGTTGTTTGGTGATCTTTCTATTAAATTTAAAGATTTTTGGACGAGAAAAAGAATGGAACCCAACACTTCCCAAACCATAGCCTAGGCAAATCAAACCAATCAATAAGAAAGGTTGTGTTATTGAGAATTTGAGAAACATTAGGAGTCGCATGATTCGTATGCTTGTGTTTGTGTTGTTTGGTGATCTTTCTATCAAGTTCTATTAAGTTCAAAGAATTTTGGACGAGAAAAAGAATGGAAACCAACACTTCCCAAATCATATCCTAGGCAAATCAAACCAATCAATAAGAAAGGTTGTGTTATTGAGATTTGAGAAACCCTAGGAATCGCATGATTCGTATACTTGTGTATGTGTTGTTTGCTGATCTTTCTATTAAGTTCAAAGATTTTTTGACGAGAAAAAAAATTGAAACCAACACTTCCCACACCATAGCCTAGGCAAATCAAATCAATCAATAAGAAAGGTTGTGTTATTGAGAATTTGAGAAACATTAGGAATCGTATGATTCGTATGCTTGTGTTTGAATAGTTTGGTGATCTTTCTATTAATTTCAAAGATTTTTGGACGAGAAAAAGAATGGAAACCAACAATTCCCAAACCATAGCCTAGGCAAATCAAACCAATCAAAAAGAAAGGTTGTGTTATTGAGTATTTGAGAAACATTAGGAATCGCATGATTCGTATGCTTGTGTTTGTGTTATTTTGTGATCTTTCTATTAATTACAAAGATTTTTGGACGAGAAAAAGAATGGAAACCAACACTTCCCAAACCATAGCCTAGGAAAATCAAACCAATCAATAAGTAAGGTTGTGTTATTGAGAATTTGAGAAACATTAGGAATCGCATGATTCGTATGCTTGTGTTTGTGTTGTTTGGTGATCTTTCTATCAAGTTTAAAGATTTTTTGGACGAGAAAAAGAATGGAACCCAACACTTCCTAAACCATAGCCTAGGCAAATCAAACCAATCAATAAGAAAGGTTGTATTATTGAGAATTTGAGAAACATTAGGAATTGCATGATTCGTATGCTTGTGTTTGTGTTGTTTGGTGATCTTTCCATTAATTTCAAAGATTTTTGGACGAGAAAAAGAATGGAAACCAACACTTCCCAAACCACATCCTAGGCAAATCAAACCAATCAATAAAAAGGGTTTTGCTATTGAGAATTTAAGAAAAATTAGGAATCGCATGATTCGTATACTTGTGTTTGGGTTGTTTGGTGATCTTTCTATTAATTACAAATATTTTTGGACGAGAAAAAGAATGGAAACCAACACTTCCCAAACCATAGCCTAGGGAAATCAAACCAATCAATAGGAAATGTTGTGTTATTGAGTATTTGAGAAACATTAGGAATCGCATGATTCATATGCTTGTGTTTGTGTTGTTTGGTGATCTTTCTATCAAGTTCAAATATTTTTGGTCGAGAAAAAGAATGGAAACCAACACTTCCCAAACCATAGCCTTGGCAAATCAAACTAATCAATAAGAAATGTTGTGTTATTGAGTATTTGAGAAACATTAGGAATCGCATGATTCGTATGCATGTGTTTGTGTTGTTTGGTGATCTTTCTATTAAGTTCAAAGATTTTTTGACGAGAAAAAGAATGGAAACCAACACTTCCCAAACCATATCCTAGGCAAATTAAACCAATCAATAAGAAATGTTGTGTTATTGAGTATTTGAGTAACATTAGGAATCGCATGATTCGTACGCTTGTGTTTGTGTTGTTTCGTCATCTTTCTATCAAGTTCTTTTAGTTTACAGATTTTTGGACGAGAGAAAGAATGGAAACCAACACTTCCCAAACCATAGCCTAGGCAAATCAAACCAATCAATAAGAAAGGTTGTGTTATTGAGTATTTGAGAAACAGTAGGAATCGCATGATTCGTATGCTTGTGTTTGTGTTGTTTGGTGATGTTTCTATTAAGTTCAAAGATTTTTGGACGAGAAAAAAAATGGAAACCAGCACTTCCCAGACCATAGCCTAGGAAAATCAAACCAATCAATAAGAAAGGTTGTGTTATTGAGAATTTGAGAAACATTAGGAATCGCATGATTCGTATGCTTGTGTTTGTGTTGTTTGGTGATCTTTCTATTAAGTTCAAAGATTTTTTGACGAGAAAAAGAATGGAAACCAACACTTCCCAAACCATATCCTAGGCAAATCAAACCAATCAATAAGAAATGTTGTGTTATTGAGTATTTGAGAAACATTAGGAATCGCATGATTCGGATGCTTGTGTTTGTGTTGTTTGGTGATCTTTCTATTAAGTTCAAAGATTTTTTGACGAGAAAAAGAATGGAAACCAACACTTCCCAAACCATAGCCTAGGGAAATCAAACCAATCAATAAGAAATGTTGTGTTATTGAGTATTTGAGAAACATTAGGAATCGCATGATTCATATGCTTGTGTTTGTGTTGTTTGGTGATCTTTCTATCAAGTTCAAAGATTTTTGGAAGAGAAAAAGAATGGAAACCAACACTTCCCAAACCATATCCTAGGCAAATCAAACCAATCAATAAGAAAGGTTGTGTTATTGAGTATTTGAGAAACCCTAGGAATCGCATGATTCGTATGCTTGTGTTTTTGTTGTTTGCTGATCTTTCTATTAAGTTCAAAGATTTTTTGACGAGAAAAAAAATTGAAACAAACACTTCCCACACCATAGCCTAGGCAAATCAAACCAATCAATAAGAAAGGTTTTGTTATTGAGAATTTAAGAAAAATTAGGAATCGCATGATTCGTATGCTTGTGTTTGGGTTGTTTGGTGATCTTTCTATTAATTACAAATATTTTTCGAGAAAAAGAATGGAAACCAACACTTCCCAAACCATAGCCTAGGGAAATCAAACCAATCAATAAGAAATGTTGTGTTATTGAGTATTTGAGAAACATTAGGAATCGCATGATTCATATGCTTGTGTTTGTGTTGTTTGGTGATCTTTTTATCAAGTTCAAAGATTTTTGGTCGAGAAAAAGAATGGAAACCAACACTTCCCACACCATAGCCTAGGCAAATCAAACCAATCAATAAGAAGGGTTGTGTTATTGAGAATTTGAGAAACATTAGGAATCGCATGATTCGTATGCTTGTGTTTGAATAGTTTGGTGATCTTTCTATTAATTTCAAAGATTTTTGGACGAGAAAAAGAATGGAAACCAACAATTCCCAAACCATAGCCTAGGCAAATCAAACCAATCAATAAGAAAGGTTGTGTTATTGAGAATTTGAGAAACATTAGGAATCGCATGATTCGTATGCTTGAGTTTGTGTTGTTTGGTGATCTTTCTATCAAGTTCTATTAAGTTCAAAGATTTTTGGACGAGAAAAAGAATGGAAACCAACACTTCCCAAACCATAGCCTAGGGAAATCAAACCAATCAATAACAAAGGTTGTGTTATTGAGAATTTCAGAAACATTAGGAATCGCATAATTCGTGTGCTTCTGTTTGTTTTGTTTGGTTATATTTCTATCAAGTTCTATTAGCTCAAAGATTTTTGGACAAGAGAAAGAATGGAAAACAATACTTCCCAAACCATAGCCAAGGCAAATCAAACCAATCAATAAGAAAGGTTGTGTTATTGAGAATTTGAGAAACATTAGGAATCGCATGATTCGTATCCTTGTGTTTGTGTTGTTTGGTAATCTTTCTATCAAGTTCAAAGATTTTTGGACGAGAAAAAGAATGGAAACCAACACTTCCCAAACCATAGCCTAGGCGAATCAAACAAATCAATAAGAAAGGTTGTGTTATTGAGAATTTGAGAAACATTAGGAATCGCATGATTCGTATGCTTGTGTTTGTGTTGTTTGCTGTCTTTCTATCAAGTTCTATAAAGTTCAAAGATTTTTGGCAGAGAAAAAGAATGGAAACCAACACTTCCCAAACCAAATCCTAGGAAAATGAAACCAATCAATAAGAAAGGTTGTGTTATTGAGTATTTGAGAAACATTAGGAATCGCATGATTCGTATGCTTGTGTTTGTGTTGTTTCGTGATCTTTCTATTAAGTTTAAAGATTTTTGGACGAGAAAAAGAATGGAAACCAACACTTCCCAAACCATAGCCTAGGCAAATCAAACAAATCAATAAGAAAGGTTGTGTTATTGAGAATTTGAGAAACATTAGGAATCGCATGATTCGTATGCTTGAGTTTGAGTTGTTTGGTGATCTTTCTATCAAGTTCTATTAAGTTCAAAGATTTTTGGACGAGAAAAAGAATGGAAACCAACACTTCCCAAACCATAGCCTAGGGAAATCAAACCAATCAATAAGAAAGGTTGTGTTATTGAGAATTTGAGAAACATTAGGAATCGCATGATTCGTATCCTTGTGTTTGTGTTGTTTGGTAATCTTTCTATCAAGATCAAAGATTTTTGGACGAGAAAAAGAATGGAAACCAACACTTCCCAAACCATAGCCTAGGCCAATCAAACCAATCAATAAGAAAGGTTGTGTTATTGAGAATTTGAGAAACATTAGGAATCGCATGATTCGTATGCTTCTGTTTGTGTTGTTTGGTGTCTTTCTATCAAGTTCTATAAAGATCAAAGATTTTTGGCAGAGAAAAAGAATGGAAACCAACACTTCCCAAACCAAATCCTAGGAAAATGAAACCAATCAATAAGAAAGGTTGTGTTATTGAGTATTTGAGAAACATTAGGAATCGCATGATTCGTATGCTTGTGTTTGTGTTGTTTGGTGATCTTTCTATTAAGTTTAAAGATTTTTGGACGAGAAAAAGAATGGAAACCAACACTTCCCAAACCATAGCCTAGGCGAATCAAACCAATCAATAAGAAAGGTTGTGTTATTGAGAATTTGAGAAACATTAGGAATCGCATGATTCGTATGCTTGTGTTTGTGTTGTTTGGTGTCTTTCTATCAAGTTCTATAAAGTTCAAAGATTTTTGGCAGAGAAAAAGAATGGAAACCAACACTTCCCAAACCAAATCCTAGGAAAATGAAACCAATCAATAAGAAAGGTTGTGTTATTGAGTATTTGAGAAACATTAGGAATCGCATGATTCGTATGCTTGTGTTTGTGTTGTTTCGTGAGCTTTCTATTAAGTTTAAAGATTTTTGGACGAGAAAAAGAATGGAAACCAACACTTCCCAAACCATAGCCTAGGCAAATCAAACAAATCAATAAGAAAGGTTGTGTTATTGAGAATTTGAGAAACATTAGGAATCGCATGATTCGTATGCTTGAGTTTGAGTTGTTTGGTGATCTTTCTATCAAGTTCTATTAAGTTCAAAGATTTTTGGACGAGAAAAAGAATGGAAACCAACACTTCCCAAACCATAGCCTAGGGAAATCAAACCAATCAATAAGAAAGGTTGTGTTATTGAGAATTTGAGAAACATTAGGAATCGCATGATTCGTATCCTTGTGTTTGTGTTGTTTGGTAATCTTTCTATCAAGATCAAAGATTTTTGGACGAGAAAAAGAATGGAAACCAACACTTCCCAAACCATAGCCTAGGCCAATCAAACCAATCAATAAGAAAGGTTGTGTTATTGAGAATTTGAGAAACATTAGGAATCGCATGATTCGTATGCTTCTGTTTGTGTTGTTTGGTGTCTTTCTATCAAGTTCTATAAAGATCAAAGATTTTTGGCAGAGAAAAAGAATGGAAACCAACACTTCCCAAACCAAATCCTAGGAAAATGAAACCAATCAATAAGAAAGGTTGTGTTATTGAGTATTTGAGAAACATTAGGAATCGCATGATTCGTATGCTTGTGTTTGTGTTGTTTGGTGATCTTTCTATTAAGTTTAAAGATTTTTGGACGAGAAAAAGAATGGAAACCAACACTTCCCAAACCGTAGCCTAGGCAAATCAAACCAATCAATAAGAAAGGTTGTGTTATTGAAAATTTGAGAAACCCTAGGAATCGCATGATTCGTATGCTTGTGTTTGTGTTGTTTGCTGATCTTTCTATTAAGTTCAAAGATTTTTTGACCAGAAAAAAAATTGAAACCAACACTTCCCACACCATATCCTAGGCAAATCAAATCAATCAAGAAGAAAGGTTGTGTTATTGAGAATTTGAGAAACATTAGGAATCGTATGATTCGTATGCTTGTGTTTGAATAGTTTGGTGATCTTTCTATTAATTTCAAAGATTTTTGGACGAGAAAAAGAATGGAAACCAACAATTCCCAAACCATAGCCTAGGCAAATCAAACCAATCAAAAAGAAAGGTTGTGTTATTGAGTATTTGAGAAACATTAGGAATCGCATGATTCGTATGCTTGTGTTTGTGTTATTTTGTGATCTTTCTATTAATTACAAAGATTATTGGACGAGAAAAAGAATGGAAACCAACACTTCCCAAACCATAGCCTAGGAAAATCAAACCAATCAATAAGAAAGGTTGTGTTATTGAGAATTTGAGAAACATTAGGAATCGCATGATTCGTATGCTTGTGTTTGTGTTGTTTGGTGATCTTTCTATTAATTACAAATATTTTTGGACGAGAAAAAGAATGGAAACCAACACTTCCCAAACCATATCCTAGGCAAATCAAACCAATCAATAAAAAGGGTTTTGCTATTGAGAATTTAAGAAACATTAGGAATCGCATGATTCGTATGCTTGTGTTTGGGTTGTTTGGTGATCTTTCTATTAAGTTTAAAGATTTTTTGGACGAGAAAAAGAATGGAACCCAACACTTCCTAAACCATAGCCTAGGCAAATCAAATCAATCAATAAGAAAGGTTGTGTTATTGAGAATTTGAGAAACATTAGGAATTGCATGATTCGTATGCTTGTGTTTGTGTTGTTTGGTGATCTTTCCAATAAGTTCAAAGATTTTTGGACGAGAAAAAGAATGGAAACCAACACTTCCCAAACCATATCCTAGGCAAATCAAACCAATCAATAAAAAAGGTTTTGCTATTGAGAATTTAAGAAAAATTAGGAATCGCATGATTCGTATACTTGTGTTTGGGTTGTTTGGTGATCTTTCTATTAATTACAAATATTTTTGGACGAGAAAAAGAATGGAAACCAACATATCCCAAACCATAGCCTAGGGAAATCAAACCAATCAATAGGAAATGTTGTGTTATTGAGTATTTGAGAAACATTAGGAATCGCATGATTCATATGCTTGTGTTTGTGTTGTTTGGTGATCTTTCTATCAAATTCAAAGATTTTTGGTCGAGAAAAAGAATGGAGACCAACACTTCCCAAACCATAGCCTTGGCAAATCAAATTAATCAATAAGAAATGTTGTGTTATTGAGTATTTGAGAAACATTAGGAATCGCATGATTCGTATGCTTGTGTTTGTGTTGTTTGGTGATCTTTCTATTAAGTTCAAAGATTTTTTGACGAGAAAAAGAATGGAAACCAACACTTCCCAAACCATATCCTAGGCAAATCAAACCAATCAATAAGAAATGTGGTGTTATTGAGTATTTGAGAAACATTAGGAATCGCATGATTCGTATGCTTGTGTTTGTGTTGTTTCGTCATCTTTCTATCAAGTTCTTTTAGTTTACAGATTTTTGGACGAGAGAAAGAATGGAAACCAAAACTTCCCAAACCATAGCCTAGGCAAATCAAACCAATCAATAAGAAAGGTTGTGTTATTGAGTATTTGAGAAACAGTAGGAATCGGATGATTCGTATGCTTGTGTTTGTGTTGTTTGGTGATGTTTCTATTCAGTTCAAAGATTTTTGGACGAGAAAAAAAATTGAAACCAGCACTTCCCAGACCATAGCCTAGGAAAATCAAACCAATCAATAAGAAAGGTTGTGTTATTGAGAATTTGAGAAACATTAGGAATCGCATGATTCGTATGCTTGCGTTTATGTTGTTTGGTGATCTTTCTATTAAGTTCAAAGATTTTTTGACGAGAAAAAGAATGGAAACCAACACTTCCCAAACCATATCCTAGGCAAATCAAACCAATTAATAAGAAATGTTGTGTTATTGAGTATTCGAGAAACATTAGGAATCGCATGATTCGTATGCTTGTGTTTGTGTTGTTTGGTGATCTTTCAATTAAGTTCAAAGATTTTTTGACGAGAAAAAGAATGGAAACCAACACTTCCCAAACCATAGCCTAGGGAAATCAAACCAATCAATAAGAAATGTTGTGTTATTGAGTATTTGAGAAACATTAGGAATCGCATGATTCATATGCTTGTGTTTGTGTTGTTTGGTGATCTTTCTATCAAGTTCAAAGATTTTTGGACGAGAAAAAGAATGGAAACCAACACTTCCCAAACCATATCCTAGGCAAATCAAACCAATCAATAAGAAAGGTTGTGTTATTGAGTATTAGAGAAACCCTAGGAATCGCATGATTCGTATGCTTGTGTTTTTGTTGTTTGCTGATCTTTCTATTAAGTTCAAAGATTTTTTGACGAGAAAAAAAATTGAAACCAACACTTCCCACACCATAGCCTAGGCAAATCAATCCAATCAATAAGAAAGGTTTTGTTATTGAGAATTTAAGAAAAATTAGGAATCGCATGATTCGTATGCTTGTGTTTGGGTTGTTTGGTGATCTTTCTATTAATTACAAATATTTTTGGACGAGAAAAAGAATGGAAACCAACACTTCCCAAACCATAGCCTAGGGAAATCAAACCAATCAATAAGAAATGTTGTGTTATTGAGTATTTGAGAAACATTAGGAATCGCATGATTCATATGCTTGTGTTTGTGTTTTTTGGTGATCTTTCTATCAAGTTCAAAGATTTTTGGTCGAGAAAAAGAATGGAAACCAACACTTCCCACACCATAGCCTAGGCAAATCAAACCAATCAATAAGAAGGGTTGTGTTATTGAGAATTTGAGAAACATTAGGAATCGCATGATTCGTATGCTTGTGTTTGAATAGTTTGGTGATCTTTCTATTAATTTCAAAGATTTTTGGACGAGAAAAAGAATGGAAACCAACAATTCCCAAACTATAGCCTAGGCAAATCAAACCAATCAATAAGAAAGGTTGTGTTATTGAGAATTTGAGAAACATTAGGAATCGCATGATTCGTATGCTTGAGTTTGTGTTGTTTGGTGATCTTTCTATCAAGTTCTATTAAGTTCAAAGATTTTTGGACGAGAAAAAGAATGGAAACCAACACTTCCCAAACCATAGCCTAGGGAAATCAAACCAATCAATAAGAAATGTTGTGTTATTGAGTATTTGAGAAAGATTAGGAATCGCATGATTCCTATGCTTGTGTTTGTGTTGTTTGGTGATCTTTCTATCAAGTTCTATAAAGTTCAAAGATTTTTGGACGAGAAAAAGAATGGAAACCAACACTTCCCAAACCATATCCTAGGAAAATGAAACCAATCAATAAGAAAGGTTGTGTTATTGAGTATTTGAGAAACATTAGGAATCGCATGATTCGTATGCTTGTGTTTGTGTTGTTTGGTGATCTTTCTATTAAGTTAAAAGATTTTTGGACGAGAAAAAGAATGGAAACCAACACTTCCCAAACCATAGCCTAGGCAAATCAAACCAATCAATAAGAAAGGTTGTGTTATTGAGAATTTGAGAAACATTAGGAATCGCATGATTCGTATCCTTGTGTTTGTGTTGTTTGGTAATCTTTCTATCAAGTTCAAAGATTTTTGGACGAGAAAAAGAATGGAAACCAACACTTCCCAAACCATAGCCTAGGCCAATAAACCAATCAATAAGAAAGGTTGTGTTATTGAGAATTTGAGAAACATTAGGAATCGCATGATTCGTATGCTTGTGTTTGTGTTGTTTGGTGATCTTTCTATTAATTACAAATATTTTTGGACGAGAAAAAGAATGGAAACCAACACTTCCCAAACCATATCCTAGGCAAATCAAACCAATCAATAAAAAGGGTTTTGCTATTGAGAATTTAAGAAACATTAGGAATCGCATGATTCGTATGCTTGTGTTTGGGTTGTTTGGTGATCTTTCTATTAAGTTTAAAGATTTTTTGGACGAGAAAAAGAATGGAACCCAACACTTCCTAAACCATAGCCTAGGCAAATCAAATCAATCAATAAGAAAGGTTGTGTTATTGAGAATTTGAGAAACATTAGGAATTGCATGATTCGTATGCTTGTGTTTGTGTTGTTTGGTGATCTTTCCAATAAGTTCAAAGATTTTTGGACGAGAAAAAGAATGGAAACCAACACTTCCCAAACCATATCCTAGGCAAATCAAACCAATCAATAAAAAAGGTTTTGCTATTGAGAATTTAAGAAAAATTAGGAATCGCATGATTCGTATACTTGTGTTTGGGTTGTTTGGTGATCTTTCTATTAATTACAAATATTTTTGGACGAGAAAAAGAATGGAAACCAACATATCCCAAACCATAGCCTAGGGAAATCAAACCAATCAATAGGAAATGTTGTGTTATTGAGTATTTGAGAAACATTAGGAATCGCATGATTCATATGCTTGTGTTTGTGTTGTTTGGTGATCTTTCTATCAAATTCAAAGATTTTTGGTCGAGAAAAAGAATGGAGACCAACACTTCCCAAACCATAGCCTTGGCAAATCAAATTAATCAATAAGAAATGTTGTGTTATTGAGTATTTGAGAAACATTAGGAATCGCATGATTCGTATGCTTGTGTTTGTGTTGTTTGGTGATCTTTCTATTAAGTTCAAAGATTTTTTGACGAGAAAAAGAATGGAAACCAACACTTCCCAAACCATATCCTAGGCAAATCAAACCAATCAATAAGAAATGTGGTGTTATTGAGTATTTGAGAAACATTAGGAATCGCATGATTCGTATGCTTGTGTTTGTGTTGTTTCGTCATCTTTCTATCAAGTTCTTTTAGTTTACAGATTTTTGGACGAGAGAAAGAATGGAAACCAAAACTTCCCAAACCATAGCCTAGGCAAATCAAACCAATCAATAAGAAAGGTTGTGTTATTGAGTATTTGAGAAACAGTAGGAATCGGATGATTCGTATGCTTGTGTTTGTGTTGTTTGGTGATGTTTCTATTAAGTTCAAAGATTTTTGGACGAGAAAAAAAATTGAAACCAGCACTTCCCAGACCATAGCCTAGGAAAATCAAACCAATCAATAAGAAAGGTTGTGTTATTGAGAATTTGAGAAACATTAGGAATCGCATGATTCGTATGCTTGCGTTTATGTTGTTTGGTGATCTTTCTATTAAGTTCAAAGATTTTTTGACGAGAAAAAGAATGGAAACCAACACTTCCCAAACCATATCCTAGGCAAATCAAACCAATTAATAAGAAATGTTGTGTTATTGAGTATTCGAGAAACATTAGGAATCGCATGATTCGTATGCTTGTGTTTGTGTTGTTTGGTGATCTTTCAATTAAGTTCAAAGATTTTTTGACGAGAAAAAGAATGGAAACCAACACTTCCCAAACCATAGCCTAGGGAAATCAAACCAATCAATAAGAAATGTTGTGTTATTGAGTATTTGAGAAACATTAGGAATCGCATGATTCATATGCTTGTGTTTGTGTTGTTTGGTGATCTTTCTATCAAGTTCAAAGATTTTTGGACGAGAAAAAGAATGGAAACCAACACTTCCCAAACCATATCCTAGGCAAATCAAACCAATCAATAAGAAAGGTTGTGTTATTGAGTATTTGAGAAACCCTAGGAATCGCATGATTCGTATGCTTGTGTTTTTGTTGTTTGCTGATCTTTCTATTAAGTTCAAAGATTTTTTGACGAGAAAAAAAATTGAAACCAACACTTCCCACACCATAGCCTAGGCAAATCAATCCAATCAATAAGAAAGGTTTTGTTATTGAGAATTTAAGAAAAATTAGGAATCGCATGATTCGTATGCTTGTGTTTGGGTTGTTTGGTGATCTTTCTATTAATTACAAATATTTTTGGACGAGAAAAAGAATGGAAACCAACACTTCCCAAACCATAGCCTAGGGAAATCAAACCAATCAATAAGAAATGTTGTGTTATTGAGTATTTGAGAAACATTAGGAATCGCATGATTCATATGCTTGTGTTTGTGTTTTTTGGTGATCTTTCTATCAAGTTCAAAGATTTTTGGTCGAGAAAAAGAATGGAAACCAACACTTCCCACACCATAGCCTAGGCAAATCAAACCAATCAATAAGAAGGGTTGTGTTATTGAGAATTTGAGAAACATTAGGAATCGCATGATTCGTATGCTTGTGTTTGAATAGTTTGGTGATCTTTCTATTAATTTCAAAGATTTTTGGACGAGAAAAAGAATGGAAACCAACAATTCCCAAACTATAGCCTAGGCAAATCAAACCAATCAATAAGAAAGGTTGTGTTATTGAGAATTTGAGAAACATTAGGAATCGCATGATTCGTATGCTTGAGTTTGTGTTGTTTGGTGATCTTTCTATCAAGTTCTATTAAGTTCAAAGATTTTTGGACGAGAAAAAGAATGGAAACCAACACTTCCCAAACCATAGCCTAGGGAAATCAAACCAATCAATAAGAAATGTTGTGTTATTGAGTATTTGAGAAAGATTAGGAATCGCATGATTCCTATGCTTGTGTTTGTGTTGTTTGGTGATCTTTCTATCAAGTTCTATAAAGTTCAAAGATTTTTGGACGAGAAAAAGAATGGAAACCAACACTTCCCAAACCATATCCTAGGAAAATGAAACCAATCAATAAGAAAGGTTGTGTTATTGAGTATTTGAGAAACATTAGGAATCGCATGATTCGTATGCTTGTGTTTGTGTTGTTTGGTGATCTTTCTATTAAGTTAAAAGATTTTTGGACGAGAAAAAGAATGGAAACCAACACTTCCCAAACCATAGCCTAGGCAAATCAAACCAATCAATAAGAAAGGTTGTGTTATTGAGAATTTGAGAAACATTAGGAATCGCATGATTCGTATCCTTGTGTTTGTGTTGTTTGGTAATCTTTCTATCAAGTTCAAAGATTTTTGGACGAGAAAAAGAATGGAAACCAACACTTCCCAAACCATAGCCTAGGCCAATAAACCAATCAATAAGAAAGGTTGTGTTATTGAGAATTTGAGAAACATTAGGAATCGCATGATTCGTATGCTTGAGTTTGTGTTGTTTGGTGATCTTTCTATCAAGTTCTATTAAGTTCAAAGATTTTTGGACGAGAAAAAGAATGGAAACCAAAACTTCCCAAACCATAGCCTAGGGAAATCAAACCAATCAATAAGAAATGTTGTGTTCTTGAGTATTTGAGAAACATTAGGAATCGCATGATTCGTATGCTTGTGTTTGTGTTGTTTGGTGATCTTTCTATCAAGTTCTATAAAGTTCAAAGATTTTTGGACGCGAAAAAGAATGGAAACCACACTTCCCAAACCATATCCTAGGAAAATGAAACCAATCAATAAGAAAGGTTGTGTTATTGAGTATTTGAGAAACATTAGGAATCACATGATTCGTATGCTTGTGTTTGTGTTGTTTGGTGATCTTTCTATTAAGTTTAAAGATTTTTGGACGTGAAAAAGAATGGAAACCAACACTTCCCAAACCATAGCCTAGGCAAATCAAACCAATCAATAAGAAAGGTTGTGTTATTGAGTATTTGAGAAATAGTAGGAATCGGATGATTCGTATGCTTGTGTTTGTGTTGTTTGGTGATGTTTCTTTTAAGTTCAAAGATTTTTGGACGAGAAAAAAAATGGAAACCAGCACTTCCCAGACCATAGCCTAGGAAAATCAAACCAATCAATAAGAAAGGTTGTGTTATTGAGAATTTGAGAAACATTAGGAATCGCATGATTCGTATGCTTGTGTTTGTGTTGTTTGGTGATCTTTCTATTAAGTTCAAAGATTTTTTGACGAGAAAAAGAATGGAAACCAACACTTCCCAAACCATATCCTAGGCAAATCAAACCAATCAATAAGAAATGTTGTGTTACTGAGTATTTGAGAAACATTAGGAATCGCATGATTCGTATGCTTGTGTTTGTGTTGTTTGGTGATCTTTCTATTAAGTTCAAAGATTTTTTGACGAGAAAAAGAATGGAAACCAACACTTCCCAAACCATAGCCTAGGGAAATCAAACCAATCAATAAGAAATGTTGTGTTATTGAGAATTTGAGAAACATTAGGAATCGCATGATTCGTATGCTTGAGTTTGTGTTGTTTGGTGATCTTTCTATCAAGTTCTATTAAGTTCAAAGATTTTTGGACGAGAAAAAGAATGGAAACCAACACTTCCCAAACCATAGCCTAGGGAAATCAAACCAATCAATAAGAAATGTTGTGTTATTGAGTATATGAGAAACATTAGGAATCGAATGATTCCTATGCTTGTGTTTGTGTTGTTTCGTGATCTTTCTATCAAGTTCTATAAAGTTCAAAGATTTTTGGACGAGAAAAAGAATGGAAACCAACACTTCCCAAACCATATCCTAGGAAAATGAAACCAATCAATAAGAAAGGTTGTGTTATTGAGTATTTGAGAAACATTAGGAATCGCATGATTAGTATGCTTGTGTTTGTGTTGTTTGGTGATCTTTCTATTAAGTTTTAAGATTTTTGGACGAGAAAAAGAATGGAAACCAACACTTCCCAAACCATAGCCTAGGCAAATCAAACCAATCAATAAGAAAGGTTGTGTTATTGAGAATTTGAGAAACATTAGGAATCGCATGATTCGTATCCTTGTGTTTGTGTTGTTTGGTAATCTTTCTATCAAGTTCAAAGATTTTTGGACGAGAAAAAGAATGGAAACCAACACTTCCCAAACCATAGCCTAGGCCAATCAAACCAATCAATAAGAAAGGTTGTGTTATTGAGAATTTGAGAAACATTAGGAATCGCGTGATTCGTATGCTTGTGTTTGTGTCGTTTGGTGATCTTTCTATTAAGTTTAAAGATTTTTGGATGAGAAAAAGAATGGAAACCAACACTTCCCAAACCATAGCCTAGGCAAATCAAACCAATCAATAAGAAAGGTTGTGTTATTGAGTATTTGAGAAACATTAGGAATCGCATGATTCGTATCCTTGTGTTTGTGTTGTTTGGTAATCTTTCTATCAAGTTCAAAGATTTTTGGACGAGAAAAAGAATGGAAACCAACACTTCCCAAACCATAGCCTAGGCCAATAAAACCAATCAATAAGAAAGGTTGTGTTATTGAGAATTTGAGAAACATTAGGAATCGCATGATTCGTATGCTTGAGTTTGTGTTGTTTGGTGATCTTTCTATCAAGTTCTATTAAGTTCAAAGATTTTTGGACGAGAAAAAGAATGCAAACCAAAACTTCCCAAACCATAGCCTAGGGAAATCAAACCAATCAATAAGAAATGTTGTGTTATTGAGTATTTGAGAAACATTAGGAATCGCATGATTCGTATGCTTGTGTTTGTGTTGTTTGGTGATCTTTCTATCAAGTTCTATAAAGTTCAAATATTTTTGGACGAGAAAAAGAATGGAAACCACACTTCCCAAACCATATCCTAGGAAAATGAAACCAATCAATAAGAAAGGTTGTGTTATTGAGTATTTGAGAAACATTAGGAATCACATGATTCGTATGCTTGTGTTTGTGTTGTTTGGTGATCTTTCTATTAAGTTTAAAGATTTTTGGACGTGAAAAAGAATGGAAACCAACACTTCCCAAACCATAGCCTAGGCAAATCAAACCAATCAATAAGAAAGGTTGTGTTATTGGGAATTTGAGAAACATTAGGAATCGCATGATTCGTATGCTTGAGTTTGTGTTGTTTGGTGATCTTTCTATCAAGTTCTATTAAGTTCAAAGATTTTTGGACGAGAAAAAGAATGGAAACCAACACTTCCCAAACCATAGCCTAGGGATATCAAACCAATCAATAAGAAATGTTGTGTTATTGAGTATTTGAGAAACATTAGGAATCGCATTATTCGTATGCTTGTGTTTGTGTTGTTTGGTGATCTTTCTATCAAGTTCTATTAGTTTACAGATTTTTGGACGAGAGAAAGAATGGAAACCAACACTTCCCAAACCATAGCCTAGGCAAATCACACCAATCAATAAGAAAGGTTGTGTTATTGAGAATTTAAGAAACATTAGGAATCGCATGATTCGTATGCTTGTGTTTGGGTTGTTTGGTGATCTTTCTATTAATTGCAAAGATTTTTGGATGAGAAAAAGAATGGAAACCAACACTTCCCAAACCATAGCCTAGGCAAATCAAACCAATCAATAAGAAAGGTTGTGTTATTGAGTATTTGAGAAACATTAGGAATCGCATGATTCATATCCTTGTGTTTGTGTTGTTTGGTAATCTTTCTATCAAGTTCAAAGATTTTTGGACGAGAAAAAGAATGGAAACCAACACTTCCCAAACCATAGCCTAGGCCAATCAAACCAATCAATAAGAAAGGTTGTGTTATTGAGAATTTGAGAAACATTAGGAATCGCATGATTCGTATGCTTGAGTTTGTGTTGTTTGGTGATCTTTCTATCAAGTTGTATTAAGTTCAAAGATTTTTGGACGAGAAAAAGAATGGAAACCAAAACTTCCCAAACCATAGCCTAGGGAAATCAAACCAATCAATAAGAAATGTTGTGTTATTGAGCATTTGAGAAACATTAGGAATCGCATGATTCGTATGCTTGTGTTTGTGTTGTTTGGTGATCTTTCTATCAAGTTCTATAAAGTTCAAAGATTTTTGGACGAGAAAAGGAATGGAAACCACACTTCCCAAACCATATCCTAGGAAAATGAAACCAATCAATAAGAAAGGTTGTGTTATTGAGTATTTGAGAAACATTAGGAATCGCATGATTCGTATGCTTGTGTTTGTGTTGTTTGGTGATCTTTCAATAGGTTTAAAGATTTTTGGACGAGAAAAAGAATGGAAACCAAAATTTCCCAAACCATAGCCTAGGCAAATCAAACCAATCAATAAGAAAGGTTGTGTTATTGAGAACTTGAGAAACATTAGGAATCGCATGATTCGTGTGCTTGTGTTTGTTTTTTTTGGTTATATTTTTATCAAGTTCTATTAGCTCAAAGATTTTTGGACGAGAGAAAGAATGCAAAACAATACTTCCCAAACCATAGCCTAGGCAAATCAAACCAATCAATAACAAAGGTTGTGTTATTGAGAATTTAAGAAACATTAGGAATCACATGATTCGTATGCTTGTGTTTGTGTTGTTTGGTGATCTTTCTATCAAGATCTATTAGTTCAAAGATTTTTTGACGAGAGGAAGAATGAAAACCAACCCATCCTAAACCTTAGCCTAGGCAAATCAAACTAATCAAAAAGAAAGGTTGTGTTATTGAGAAGGTGAGAAACATTATGAATCGCATGATTCGTATGCTTGTGTTTGTGTTGTTTGGTGATCTTTCTATCAAGTTCTATTAAGTTCAAAGATTTTTGGACGAGAAAAAGAATGGAAACCAACACTTCCCAAACCATAGCCTAGGGAAATCAAACCAATCAATAAGAAATGTTGTGTTATTGAGTATTTGAGAAAGATTAGGAATCGCATGATTCCTATGCTTGTGTTTGTGTTGTTTGGTGATCTTTCTATCAAGTTCTATAAAGTTCAAAGATTTTTGGACGAGAAAAAGAATGGAAACCAACACTTCCCAAACCATATCCTAGGAAAATGAAACCAATCAATAAGAAAGGTTGTGTTATTGAGTATTTGAGAAACATTAGGAATCGCATGATTCGTATGCTTGTGTTTGTGTTGTTTGGTGATCTTTCTATTAAGTTTAAAGATTTTTGGACGAGAAAAAGAATGGAAACCAACACTTCCCAAACCATAGCCTAGGCAAATCAAACCAATCAATAAGAAAGGTTGTGTTATTGAGAATTTGAGAAACATTAGGAATCGCATGATTCGTATCCTTGTGTTTGTGTTGTTTGGTAATCTTTCTATCAAGTTCAAAGATTTTTGGATGAGAAAAAGAATGGAAACCAACACTTCCCAAACCATAGCCTAGGCCAATCAAACCAATCAATAAGAAAGGTTGTGTTATTGAGAATTCGAGAAACATTAGGAATCGCATGATTCGTATGCTTGTGTTTGTGTCGTTTGGTGATCTTTCTATTAAGTTTAAAGATTTTTGGACGAGAAAAAGAATGGAAACCAACACTTCCCAAACCATAGCCTAGGCAAATCAAACCAATCAATAAGAAAGGTTGTGTTATTGAGTATTTGGGAAACATTAGGAATCGCATGATTCGTATCCTTGTGTTGGTGTTGTTTGGTAATCTTTCTATCAAGTTCAAAGATTTTTGGACGAGAAAAAGAATGGAAACCAACACTTCCCAAACCATAGCCTAGGCCAATAAACCAATCAATAAGAAAGGTTGTGTTATTGAGAATTTGAGAAACATTAGGAATCGCATGATTCGTATGCTTGAGTTTGTGTTGTTTGGTGATCTTTCTATCAAGTTCTATTAAGTTCAAAGATTTTTGGACGAGAAAAAGAATGGAAACCAAAACTTCCCAAACCATAGCCTAGGGAAATCAAACCAATCAATAAGAAATGTTGTGTTCTTGAGTATTTGAGAAACATTAGGAATCGCATGATTCGTATGCTTGTGTTTGTGTTGTTTGGTGATCTTTCTATCAAGTTCTATAAAGTTCAAAGATTTTTGGACGAGAAAAAGAATGGAAACCACACTTCCCAAACCATATCCTAGGAAAATGAAACCAATCAATAAGAAAGGTTGTGTTATTGAGTATTTGAGAAACATTAGGAATCACATGATTCGTATGCTTGTGTTTGTGTTGTTTGGTGATCTTTCTATTAAGTTTAAAGATTTTTGGACGTGAAAAACAATGGAAACCAACACTTCCCAAACCATAGCCTAGGCAAATCAAACCAATCAATAAGAAAGGTTGTGTTATTGAGTATTTGAGAAACAGTAGGAATCGGATGATTCGTATGCTTGTGTTTGTGTTGTTTGGTGATGTTTCTTTTAAGTTCAAAGATTTTTGGACGAGAAAAAAAATGGAAACCAGCACTTCCCAGACCATAGCCTAGGAAAATCAAACCAATCAATAAGAAAGGTTGTGTTATTGAGAATTTGAGAAACATTAGGAATCGCATGATTCGTATGCTTGTGTTTGTGTTGTTTGGTGATCTTTCTATTGAGTTCAAAGATTTTTTGACGAGAAAAAGAATGGAAACCAACACTTCCCAAACCATATCCTAGGCAAATCAAACCAATCAATAAGAAATGTTGTGTTACTGAGTATTTGAGAAACATTAGGAATCGCATGATTCGTATGCTTGTGTTTGTGTTGTTTGGTGATCTTTCTATTAAGTTCAAAGATTTTTTGACGAGAAAAAGAATGGAAACCAACACTTCCCAAACCATAGCCTAGGGAAATCAAACCAATCAATAAGAAATGTTGTGTTATTGAGTATTTGAGAAACATTAGGAATCGCATGATTCATATGCTTGTGTTTGTGTTGTTTGGTGATCTTTCTATCAAGTTCAAAGATTTTTGGACGAGAAAAAGAATGGAAACCAATACTTCCCAAACCATATCCTAGGCAAATCAAACCAATCAATAAGAAAGGTTGTGTTATTGAGTATTTGAGAAACCCTAGGAATCGCATGATTCGTATGCTTGTGTTTTTGTTGTTTGCTGATCTTTCCATTAAGTTCAAAGATTTTTTGACGAGAAAAAAAATTGAAACCAACACTTCCCACACCATAGCCTAGGCAAATCAAACCAATCAATAAGAAAGGTTTTGTTATTGAGAATTTAAGAAAAATTAGGAATCGCATGATTCGTATGCTTGTGTTTGGGTTGTTTGGTGATCTTTCTATTAATTACAAATATTTTTGGACGAGAAAAAGAATGGAAACCAACACTTCCCAAACCATAGCCTAGGGAAATCAAACCAATCAATAAGAAATGTTGTGTTATTGAGTATTTGAGAAACATTAGGAATCGCATGATTCATATGCTTGTGTTTGTGTTGTTTGGTGATCTTTCTATCAAGTTCAAAGATTTCTGGTCGAGAAAAAGAATGGAAACCAACACTTCCCACACCATAGCCTAGGCAAATCAAACCAATCAATAAGAAGGGTTGTGTTATTGAGAATTTGAGAAACATTAGGAATCGCATGATTCGTATGCTTGTGTTTGAATAGTTTGGTGATCTTTGTATTAATTTCAAAGATTTTTGGACGAGAAAAAGAATGGAAACCAACAATTCCCAAACCATAGCCTAGGCAAATCAAACCAATCAATAAGAAAGGTTGTGTTATTGAGAATTTGAGAAACATTAGGAATCGCATGATTCGTATGCTTGAGTTTGTGTTGTTTGGTGATCTTTCTATCAAGTTCTATTAAGTTCAAAGATTTTTGGACGAGAAAAAGAATGGAAACCAACACTTCCCAAACCATAGCCTAGGGAAATCAAACCAATCAATAAGAAATGTTGTGTTATTGAGTATTTGAGAAACATTAGGAATCGAATGATTCCTATGCTTGTGTTTGTGTTGTTTCGTGATCTTTCTATCAAGTTCTATAAAGTTCAAAGATTTTTGGACGAGAAAAAGAATGGAAACCAACACTTCCCAAACCATATCCTAGGAAAATGAAACCAATCAATAAGAAAGGTTGTGTTATTGAGTATTTGAGAAACATTAGGAATCGCATGATTAGTATGCTTGTGTTTGTGTTGTTTGGTGATCTTTCTATTAAGTTTTAAGATTTTTGGACGAGAAAAAGAATGGAAACCAACACTTCCCAAACCATAGCCTAGGCAAATCAAACCAATCAATAAGAAAGGTTGTGTTATTGAGAATTTGAGAAACATTAGGAATCGCATGATTCGTATCCTTGTGTTTGTGTTGTTTGGTAATCTTTCTATCAAGTTCAAAGATTTTTGGACGAGAAAAAGAATGGAAACCAACACTTCCCAAACCATAGCCTAGGCCAATCAAACCAATCAATAAGAAAGGTTGTGTTATTGAGAATTTGAGAAACATTAGGAATCGCGTGATTTGTATGCTTGTGTTTGTGTCGTTTGGTGATCTTTCTATTAAGTTTAAAGATTTTTGGACGAGAAAAAGAATGGAAACCAACACTTCCCAAACCATAGCCTAGGCAAATCAAACCAATCAATAAGAAAGGTTGTGTTATTGAGTATTTGAGAAACATTAGGAATCGCATGATTCGTATCCTTGTGTTTGTGTTGTTTGGTAATCTTTCTATCAAGTTCAAAGATTTTTGGACGAGAAAAAGAATGGAAACCAACACTTCCCAAACCATAGCCTAGGCCAATAAAACCAATCAATAAGAAAGGTTGTGTTATTGAGAATTTGAGAAACATTAGGAATCGCATGATTCGTATGCTTGAGTTTGTGTTGTTTGGTGATCTTTCTATCAAGTTCTATTAAGTTCAAAGATTTTTGGACGAGAAAAAGAATGCAAACCAAAACTTCCCAAACCATAGCCTAGGGAAATCAAACCAATCAATAAGAAATGTTGTGTTATTGAGTATTTGAGAAACATTAGGAATCGCATGATTCGTATGCTTGTGTTTGTGTTGTTTGGTGATCTTTCTATCAAGTTCTATAAAGTTCAAAGATTTTTGGACGAGAAAAAGAATGGAAACCACACTTCCCAAACCATATCCTAGGAAAATGAAACCAATCAATAAGAAAGGTTGTGTTATTGAGTATTTGAGAAACATTAGGAATCACATGATTCGTATGCTTGTGTTTGTGTTGTTTGGTGATCTTTCTATTAAGTTTAAAGATTTTTGGACGTGAAAAAGAATGGAAACCAACACTTCCCAAACCATAGCCTAGGCAAATCAAACCAATCAATAAGAAAGGTTGTGTTATTGGGAATTTGAGAAACATTAGGAATCGCATGATTCGTATGCTTGAGTTTGTGTTGTTTGGTGATCTTTCTATCAAGTTCTATTAAGTTCAAAGATTTTTGGACGAGAAAAAGAATGGAAACCAACACTTCCCAAACCATAGCCTAGGGATATCAAACCAATCAATAAGAAATGTTGTGTTATTGAGTATTTGAGAAACATTAGGAATCGCATTATTCGTATGCTTGTGTTTGTGTTGTTTGGTGATCTTTCTATCAAGTTCTATTAGTTTACAGATTTTTGGACGAGAGAAAGAATGGAAACCAACACTTCCCAAACCATAGCCTAGGCAAATCACACCAATCAATAAGAAAGGTTGTGTTATTGAGAATTTAAGAAACATTAGGAATCGCATGATTCGTATGCTTGTGTTTGGGTTGTTTGGTGATCTTTCTATTAATTGCAAAGATTTTTGGATGAGAAAAAGAATGGAAACCAACACTTCCCAAACCATAGCCTAGGCAAATCAAACCAATCAATAAGAAAGGTTGTGTTATTGAGTATTTGAGAAACATTAGGAATCGCATGATTCGTATCCTTGTGTTTGTGTTGTTTGGTAATCTTTCTATCAAGTTCAAAGATTTTTGGACGAGAAAAAGAATGGAAACCAACACTTCCCAAACCATAGCCTAGGCCAATCAAACCAATCAATAAGAAAGGTTGTGTTATTGAGAATTTGAGAAACATTAGGAATCGCATGATTCGTATGCTTGAGTTTGTGTTGTTTGGTGATCTTTCTATCAAGTTGTATTAAGTTCAAAGATTTTTGGACGAGAAAAAGAATGGAAACCAAAACTTCCCAAACCATAGCCTAGGGAAATCAAACCAATCAATAAGAAATGTTGTGTTATTGAGTATTTGAGAAACATTAGGAATCGCATGATTCGTATGCTTGTGTTTGTGTTGTTTGGTGATCTTTCTATCAAGTTCTATAAAGTTCAAAGATTTTTGGACGAGAAAAGGAATGGAAACCACACTTCCCAAACCATATCCTAGGAAAATGAAACCAATCAATAAGAAAGGTTGTGTTATTGAGTATTTGAGAAACATTAGGAATCGCATGATTCGTATGCTTGTGTTTGTGTTGTTTGGTGATCTTTCAATAAGTTTAAAGATTTTTGGACGAGAAAAAGAATGGAAACCAAAATTTCCCAAACCATAGCCTAGGCAAATCAAACCAATCAATAAGAAAGGTTGTGTTATTGAGAACTTGAGAAACATTAGGAATCGCATGATTCGTGTGCTTGTGTTTGTTTTTTTTGGTTATATTTTTATCAAGTTCTATTAGCTCAAAGATTTTTGGACGAGAGAAAGAATGCAAAACAATACTTCCCAAACCATAGCCTAGGCAAATCAAACCAATCAATAACAAAGGTTGTGTTATTGAGAATTTCAGAAACATTAGGAATCGCATAATTCGTGTGCTTCTGTTTGTTTTGTTTGGTTATATTTCTATCAAGTTCTATTAGCTCAAAGATTTTTGGACAAGAGAAAGAATGGAAAACAATACTTCCCAAACCATAGCCTAGGCAAATCAAACCAATCAATAAGAAAGGTTGTGTTATTGAGAATTTGAGAAACATTCGGAATCGCATGATTCGTATGCTTGTGTTTGTGTTGTTTGGTGATCTTTCTATCAAGATCTATTAAGTTCAAAGATTTTTTGACGAGAGGAAGAATGAAAACCAACCCATCCTAAACCTTAGCCTAGGCAAATCAAACTAATCAAAAAGAAAGGTTGTGTTATTGAGAAGGTGAGAAACATTATGAATCGCATGATTCGTATGCTTGTGTTTGTGTTGTTTGGTGATCTTTCTATCAAGTTCTATAAAGTTCAAAGATTTTTGGAGGAGAAAAAGAATGGAAACCACACTTACCAAACCATATCCTAGGAAAATGAAACCAATCAATAAGAAAGGTTGTGTTATTGAGTATTTGAGAAACATTAGGAATCGCAAGATTCGTGTGCTTGTGTTTGTGTTGTTTGGTGATCTTTCTATTAAGTTTAACGATTTTTGGACGAGAGAAAGAATGGAAACCAACACTTCCCAAACCATAGCCTAGGCGAATCACACCAATCAATAAGAAAGGTTGTGTTATTGAGAACTTGAGAAACATTAGGAATCGCATGATTCGTGTGCTTGTGTTTGTTTTTTTTGGTTATATTTTTATCAAGTTCTATTAGCTCAAAGATTTTTGGACGAGAGAAAGAATGCAAAACAATACTTCCCAAACCATAGCCTAGGCAAATCAAACCAATCAATAACAAAGGTTGTGTTATTGAGAATTTCAGAAACATTAGGAATCGCATAATTCGTGTGCTTCTGTTTGTTTTGTTTGGTTATATTTCTATCAAGTTCTATTAGCTCAAAGATTTTTGGACAAGAGAAAGAATGGAAAACAATACTTCCCAAACCATAGCCTAGGCAAATCAAACCAATCAATAAGAAAGGTTGTGTTATTGAGAATTTGAGAAACATTAGGAATCGCATGATTCGTATCCTTGTGTTTGTGTTGTTTGGTAATCTTTCTATCAAGTTCAAAGATTTTTGGACGAGAAAAAGAATGGAAACCAACACTTCCCAAACCATAGCCTAGGCCAATCAAACCAATCAATAAGAAAGGTTGTGTTATTGAGAATTTGAGAAACATTAGGAATCGCAAGATTCGTATGCTTGTGTTTGTGTTGTTTGGTGTCTTTCAATCAGGTTCTATAAAGTTCAAAGATTTTTGGCAGAGAAAAAGAATGGAAACCAACACTTCCCAAACCATATCCTAGGAAAATGAAACCAATCAATAAGAAAGGTTGTGTTATTGAGTATTTGAGAAACATTACGAATCGCATGATTCGTATGCTTGTGTTTGTGTTGTTTGGTGATCTTTCTATTAAGTTTAAAGATTTTTGGACGAGAAAAAGAATGGAAACCAACACTTCCCAAACCATAGCCTAGGCAAATCAAACCAATCAATAAGAAAGGTTGTGTTATTGAGAATTTGAGAAACATTAGGAATCGCATTATTCGTATGCTTGTGTTTGTGTTGTTTCGTCATCTTTCTATCAAGTACTTTTAGTTTACAGATTTTTGGACGAGAGAAAGAATGGAAACCAACACTTCCCAAACCATAGCCTAGGCAAATCAAACCAATCAATAAGAAAGGTTGTGTTATTGAGTATTTGAGAAACAGTAGGAATCGCATGATTCGTATGCTTGTGTTTGTGTTGTTTGGTGATGTTTCTATTAAGTTCAAAGATTTTTGAACGAGAAAAAAAATGGAAACCAACACTTCCCAGACCATATCCTAGGAAAATCAAACCAATCAATAAGAAAGATTGTGTTATTGAGAATTTGAGAAACATTAGGAATCGCATGATTCGTATGCTTGTGTTTGTGTTGTTTGGTGATCTTTCTATTAAGTTTAAAGATTTTTGGACGAGAAAAAGAATGGAACCCAACACTTCCCAAACCATAGCCTAGGCAAATCAAACCAATCAATAAGAAAGGTTGTGTTATTGAGAATTTGATAAACATTAGGAGTCGCATGATTCGTATGCTTGTGTTTGTGTTGTTTGGTGATCTTTCTATCAAGTTCTATTAAGTTCAAAGAATTTTGGACGAGAAAAAGAATGGAAACCAACACTTCCCAAACCATATCCTAGGCAAATCAAACCAATCAATAAGAAAGGTTGTGTTATTGAGATTTGAGAAACCCTAGGAATCGCATGATTCGTATGCTTGTGTTTGTGTTGTTTGCTGATCTTTCTATTAAGTTCAAAGATTTTTTGACGAGAAAAAAAATTGAAACCAACACTTCCCACACCATAGCCTAGGCAAATCAAATCAATCAATAAGAAAGGTTGTGTTATTGAGAAATTGAGAAACATCAGGAATCGTATGATTCGTATGCTTGTGTTTGAATAGTTTGGTGATCTTTCTATTAATTTCAAAGATTTTTGGACGAGAAAAAGAATGGAAACCAACAATTCCCAAACCATAGCCTAGGCAAATCAAACCAATCAAAAAGAAAGGTTCTGTTATTGAGTATTTGAGAAACATTAGGAATCGCATGATTCGTATGCTTGTGTTTGTGTTTTTTTGTGATCTTTCTATTAATTACAATGATTTTTGGACGAGAAAAAGAATGGAAACCAACACTTCCCAAACCATAGCCAAGGAAAATCAAACCAATCAATAAGAAAGGTTGTGTTATTGAGAATTTGAGAAACATTAGGAATCGCATGATTCGTATGCTTGTGTTTGTGTTGTTTGGTGATCTTTCTATTAAGTTTAATGATTTTTTGGACGAGAAAAAGAATGGAACCCAACACTTCCTAAACCATAGCCTAGGCAAATCAAACCAATCAATAAGAAAGGTTGTGTTATTGAGAATTTGAGAAACATTAGGAATTGCATGATTCGTATGCTTGTGTTTGTGTTGTTTGGTGATCTTTCCATTAAGTTCAAAGATTTTTGGACGAGAAAAAGAATGGAAACCAACACTTCCCAAACCATATCCTAGGAAAATGAAACCAATCAATAAGAAAGGTTGTGTTATTGAGTATTTGAGAAACATTAGGAATCGCATGATTCGTATGCTTGTGTTTGTGTTGTTTGGTGATCTTTCTATTAAGTTTAAAGATTTTTGGACGAGAAAAAGAATGGAAACCAACACTTCCCAAACCATAGCCTAGGCAAATCAAACCAATCAATAAGAAAGGTTGTGTTATTGAGAATTTGAGAAACATTAGGAATCGCATGATTCGTATGCTTGAGTTTGTGTTGTTTGGTGATCTTTCTATCAAGTTCTATTAAGTTCAAAGATTTTTGGACGAGAAAAAGAATGGAAACCAACACTTCCCAAATCATATGCTAGGGAAATCAAACCAATCAATAGGAAATGTTGTGTTATTGAGTATTTGAGAAACATTAGGAATCGCATGATTCATATGCTTGTGTTTGTGTTGTTTGGTGATCTTTCTATCAAGTTCAAAGATTTTTGGTCGAGAAAAAGAATGGAAACCAACACTTCCCAAACCATAGCCTTGGCAAATCAAACTAATCAATAAGAAAGGTTGTGTTATTGAGTATTTGAGAAACAGTAGGAATCGCATGATTCGTATGCTTGTGTTTGTGTTGTTTGGTGATGTTTCTATTAAGTTCAAAGATTTTTGGACGAGAAAAAAAATGGAAACCAACACTTCCCAGACCATAGCCTAGGAAAATCAAACCAATCAATAAGAAAGGTTGTGTTATTGAGAATTTGAGAAACATTAGGAATCGCATGATTCGTATGCTTGTGTTTGTGTTGTTTGGTGATCTTTCTATTAAGCTTAAAGATTTTTGGACGAGAAAAAGAATGGAACCAAACACTTCCCAAACCATAGCCTAGGCAAATCAAACCAATCAATAAGAAAGGTTGTGTTATTGAGAATTTGAGAAACATTAGGAGTCGCATGATTCGTATGCTTGTGTTTGTGTTGTTTGGTGATCTTTCTATGAAGTTCTATTAAGTTCAAAGAATTTTGGACGAGAAAAAGAATGGAAACAACCACTTCCCAAACCATATCCTAGGCAAATCAAACCAATCAATAAGAAAGGTTGTGTTATTGAGATTTGAGAAACCCTAGGAATCGCATGATTCGTATGCTTGTGTTTGTGTTGTTTGCTGATCTTTCTATTAAGTTCAAACATTTTTTGACGAGAAAAAAAATTGAAACCAACACTTCCCACACCATAGCCTAGGCAAATCAAATCAATCAATAAGAAAGGTTGTGTTATTGAGAATTTGAGAAACATTAGGAATCGTATGATTCGTATGCTTGTGTTTGAATAGTTTGGTGATCTTTCTATTAATTTCAAAGATTTTTGGACGAGAAAAAGAATGGAAACCAACAATTCCCAAACCATAGCCTAGGCAAATCAAACCAATCAAAAAGAAAGGTTGTGTTATTGAGTATTTGAGAAACATTAGGAATCGCATGATTCGTATGCTTGTGTTTGTGTTATTTTGTGATCTTTCTATTAATTACAAAGATTTTTGGACGAGAAAAAGAATGGAAACCAACACTTCCCAAACCATAGCCTAGGAAAATCAAACCAATCAATAAGAAAGGTTGTGTTATTGAGAATTTGAGAAACATTAGGAATCGCATGATTCGTATGCTTGTGTTTGTGTTGTTTGGTGATCTTTCTATTAAGTTTAATGATTTTTTGGACGAGAAAAAGAATGGAACCCAACACTTCCTAAACCATAGCCTAGGTAAATCAAACCAATCAATAAGAAAGGTTGTGTTATTGAGAATTTGAGAAACATTAGGAATTGCATGATTCGTATGCTTGTGTTTGTGTTGTTTGGTGATCTTTCCATTAAGTTCAAAGATTTTTGGACGAGAAAAAGAATGGAAACCAACACTTCCCAAACCATATCCTAGGCAAATCAAACCAATCAATAAAAAAGGTTTTGCTATTGAGAATTTAAGAAAAATTAGGAATCGCATGATTCGTATACTTGTGTTTGGGTTGTTTGGTGATCTTTCTATTAATTACAAATATTTTTGGACGAGAAAAAGAATGGAAACCAACACTTCCCAAATCATAGCCTAGGGAAATCAAACCAATCAATAGGAAATGTTGTGTTATTTAGTATTTGAGAAACATTAGGAATCGCATGAATCATATGCTTGTGTTTGTGTTGTTTGGTGATCTTTCTATCAAGTTCAAAGATTTTTGGTCGAGAAAAAGAATGGAAACCAACACTTCCCAAACCATAGCCTTGGCAAATCAAACTAATCAATAAGAAATGTTGTGTTATTGAGTATTTGAGAAACATTAGGAATCGCATGATTCGTATGCTTGTGTTTGTGTTGTTTGGTCATCTTTCTATTAAGTTCAAAGATTTTTTGACGAGAAAAAGAATGGAAACCAACACTTCCCAAACCATATCCTACGCAAATCAAACCAATCAATAAGAAATGTTGTGTTATTGAGTATTTGAGAAACATTAGGAATCGCATGATTCGTATGCTTGTGTTTGTGTTGTTTCGTCATCTTTCTATCAAGTTCTTTTAGTTTACAGATTTTTGGACGAGAGAAAGAATGGAAACCAACACTTCCCAAACCATAGCCTAGGCAAATCAAACCAATCAATAAGAAAGGTTGTGTTATTGAGTATTTGAGAAACAGTAGGAATCGCATGATTCGTATGCTTGTGTTTGTGTTGTTTGGTGATGTTTCTATTAAGTTCAAAGATTTTTTGACGACAAAAAGAATGGAAACCAACACTTCCCAAACCATATCCTAGGCAACTCAAACCAATCAATAAGAAATGTTGTGTTATTGAGTATTTGAGAAACATTAGGAATCACATGATTCGTATGCTTGTGTTTGTGTTGTTTGGTAATCTTTCTATTAAGTTCAAAGATTTTTTGACGAGAAAAAGAATGGAAACCAACACTTCCCAAACCATAGCCTAGGGAAATCAAACCAATCAATAAGAAATGTTGTGTTATTGAGTATTTGAGAAACATTAGGAATCGCATGATTCATATGCTTGTGTTTGTGTTGTTTGGTGATCTTTCTATCAAGTTCAAAGATTTTTGGACGAGAAAAAGAATGGAAACCAACACTTCCCAAACCATATCCTAGGCAAATCAAACCAATCAATAAGAAAGGTTGTGTTATTGAGTATTTGAGAAACCCTAGGAATCGCATGATTCGTATGCTTGTGTTTTTGTTGTTTGCTGATCTTTCTATTAAGTTCAAAGATTTTTTGACGAGAAAAAAAATTGAAACCAACACTTCCCACACCATAGCCTAGGCAAATCAAACCAATCAATAAGAAAGGTTTTGTTATTGAGAATTTAAGAAAAATTAGGAATCGCATGATTCGTATGCTTGTGTTTGGGTTGTTTGGTGATCTTTCTATTAATTACAAATATTTTTGGACGAGAAAAAGAATGGAAACCAACACTTCCCAAACCATAGCCTAGGCAAATCAAACCAATCAAAAAGAAAGGTTGTGTTATTGAGAATTTGAGAAACATTAGGAATCGCATGATTCGTATGCTTGTGTTTGTGTTGTTTGGTGATCTTTCTATTAAGTTTAAAGATTTTTTGGACGAGAAAAAGAATGGAACCCAACACTTCCTAAACCATAGCCTAGGGAAATCAAACCAATCAATAAGAAAGGTTGTGTTATTGAGAATTTGAGAAACATTAGGAATTGCATGATTCGTATGCTTGTGTTTGTGTTGTTTGGTGATCTTTCCATTAAGTTCAAAGATTTTTGGACGAGAAAAAGAATGGAAACCAACACTTCCCAAACCATATCCTAGGCAAATCAAACCAATCAATAAAAAAGGTTTTGCTATTGAGAATTTAAGAAAAATTAGGAATCGCATGATTCGTATACTTGTGTTTGGGTTGTTTGGTGATCTTTCTATTAATTACAAATATTTTTGGACGACAAAAAGAATGGAAACCAACACTTCCCAAACCATAGCCTAGGGAAATCAAACCAATCAATAGGAAATGTTGTGTTATTGAGTATTTGAGAAACATTAGGAATCGCATGATTCATATGCTTGTGTTTGTGTTGTTTGGTGAACTTTCTATCAAGTTCAAAGATTTTTGGTCGAGAAAAA
This sequence comes from Polygonum maritimum, assembly GCA_963924305.1. Taxonomy (NCBI): domain Eukaryota; kingdom Viridiplantae; phylum Streptophyta; class Magnoliopsida; order Caryophyllales; family Polygonaceae; genus Polygonum; species Polygonum maritimum. Next base: position 31,447,905 of record OZ002733.1, on the reverse strand, counting down.
GAATGGAAACCAACACTTCCCAAACCATAGCCTTGGCAAATCAAACTAATCAATAAGAAATGTTGTGTTATTGAGTATTTGAGAAACATTAGGAATCGCATGATTCGTATGCTTGTGTTTGTGTTGTTTGGTGATCTTTCTATTAAGTTCAAAGATTTTTTGACGAGAAAAAGAATGGAAACCAACACTTCCCAAACCATATCCTAGGCAAATCAAACCAATCAATAAGAAATGTTGTGTTATTGAGTATTTGAGAAACATTAGGAATCGCATGATTCGTATGCTTGTGTTTGTGTTGTTTCGTCATCTTTCTATCAAGTTCTTTTAGTTTACAGATTTTTGGAAGAGAGAAAGAATGGAAACCAACACTTCCCAAACCATAGCCTAGGCAAATCAAACCAATCAATAAGAAAGGTTGTGTTATTGAGTATTTGAGAAACAGTAGGAATCGCATGATTCGTATGCTTGTGTTTGTGTTGTTTGGTGATGTTTCCATTAAGTTCAAAGATTTTTGGACAAGAAAAAAAATGGAAACCAGCACTTCCCAGACCATAGCCTAGGAAAATCAAACCAATCAATAAGAAAGGTTGTGTTATTGAGAATTTGAGAAACATTAGGAATCGCATGATTCGTATGCTTGTGTTTGTGTTGTTTGGTGATCTTTCTATTAAGTTCAAAGATTTTTTGACGAGAAAAAGAATGGAAACCAACAATTCCCAAACCATATCCTAGGCAAATCAAACCAATCAATAAGAAATGTTGTGTTATTGAGTATTTGAGAAACATTTGGAATCGCATGATTCGTATGCTTGTGTTTGTGTTGTTTGGTGATCTTTCTATTAAGTTCAAAGATTTTTTGACGAGAAAAAGAATGGAAACCAACACTTCCCAAACCATAGCCTAGGGAAATCAAACCAATCAATAAGAAATGTTGTGTTATTGAGTATTTGAGAAACATTAGGAATCGCATGATTCATATGCTTGTGTTTGTGTTGTTTGGTGATCTTTCTATCAAGTTCAAAGATTTTTGGACGAGAAAAAGAATGGAAACCAACACTTCCCAAACCATATCCTAGGCAAATCAAACCAATCAATAAGAAAGGTTGTGTTATTGAGTATTTGAGAAACCCTAGGAATCGCATGATTCGTATGCTTGTGTTTTTGTTGTTTGCTGATCTTTCTATTAAGTTCAAAGATTTTTTGACGAGAAAAAAAATTGAAACCAACACTTCCCACACGATAGCCTAGGCAAATCAAACCAATCAATAAGAAAGGTTTTGTTATTGAGAATTTAAGAAAAATTAGGAATCGCATGATTCGTATGCTTGTGTTTGGGTTGTTTGGTGATCTTTCTATTAATTACAAATATTTTTGGACGAGAAAAAGAATGGAAACCAACACTTCCCAAACCATAGCCTAGGGAAATCAAACCAATCAATAAGAAATGTTGTGTTATTGAGTATTTGAGAAACATTAGGGATCGCATGATTCATATGCTTGTGTTTGTGTTGTTTGGTGATCTTTCTATCAAGTTCGAAGATTTTTGGTCGAGAAAAAGAATGGAAACCAACACTTCCCACACCATAGCCTAGGCAAATCAAACCAATCAATAAAAAGGGCTGTGTTATTGAGAATTTGAGAAACATGAGGAATCGCATGATTCGTATGCTTGTGTTTATGTTGTTTGGTGATCTTTCTATTAAGTTTAAAGATTTTTGGACGAGAAAAAGAATGGAACCCAACACTTCCGAAACCATAGCCTAGGCAAATCAAACCAATCAATAAGAAAGGTTGTGTTATTGAGAATTTGAGAAACATTAGGAATTGCATGATTCGTAGGCTTGTGTTTGTCTTGTTTGGTGATCTTTCTATTAAGTTCAAAGATTTTTGGACGAGAAAAAGAATGGAAACCAACACTTCCCAAACCATATCCTAGGCAAATCAAAACAATCAATAAAAAAGGTTTTGCTATTGAGAATTTAAGAAAAATTAGGAATCGCATGATTCGTATGCTTGTGTTTGGGTTGTTTGGTGATCTTTCTATTAATTACAAATATTTTTGGACGAGAAAAAGAATGGAAACCAACACTTCCCAAACCATAGCCTAGGGAAATCAAACCAATCAATAAGAAATGTTGTGTTATTGAGTATTTGAGAAACATTAGGAATCGCATGATTCATATGCTTGTGTTTGTGTTGTTTGGTGATCTTTCTATCAAGTTCAAAGATTTTTGGTCGAGAAAAAGAATGGAAACCAACACTTCCCAAACCATAGCCTTGGCAAATCAAACTAATCAATAAGAAATGTTGTGTTATTGAGTATTTGAGAAACATTAGGAATCGCATGATTCGTATGCTTGTGTTTGTGTTATTTGGTGATCTTTCTATTAAGTTCAAAGATTTTTGGACGAGAAAAAGAATGGAAACCAACACTTCCGAAACTATATCCTAGGCAAATCAAACCAGTCAATAAGAAAGGTTGTGTTATTGAGAATTTGAGAAAAATTAGGAATCGCATGATTCGTATGCTTGTATTTGGTTTGTTTGGTGATCTTTCTATTAATTGCAAAGATTTTTGGACGAGAAAAAAATGGAAACCAAAACTTCCCAAACCATAGCCTAGGCAAATCAAACCAATCAATAAGAAAGGTTGTGTTATTGAGTATTTGAGAAACATAAGGAATCGCATGATTCGTATGCTTGTGTTTGTGTTGTTTGGTGATCTTTCTATCAAGTTCTATTAAGTTCAAACATTTTTGGATGAGAAAAAGAATGGAAACCAACACTTCCCAAACCATAGCCTAGGCAAATCAAACCTATCAATAAGAAAGGTTGTGTTACTGAGTATTTGAGAAACATAAGGAATCGCATGATTCGTATGCTTGTGTTAGTGTTGTTTGGTGATCTTTCTATCAAGTTCTATTAAGTTCAAAGATTTTTGCACGAGAAAAAGAATGGAAACCAACACTTCCTAAACCATAGCCTAGGCAAATCAAACCAATCAATAATAAATGTTGTGTTATTGAGTATTTGAGAAACATTAGGAATCACAAGATTCCTATGCTTGTGTTTGTGTTGTATGGTGATCTTTCTATTAAGTTCAAAGATTTTTGGACGAGAAAAAAAATGGAAACCAACACTTCCCAAACCATATCCTAGGCAAATCAAACCAATCAATAAGAAATGTTGTGTTATAGAGAATTTGAGAAACATTAGGAATCGCATGATTCGTATGCTTGTGTTTGTGTTGTTTGGTGATCTTTCTATCAAGTTTTATTAGTTCAAAGAGTTTTGGACGAGTGAAAGAATGGAAACCAACACTTCCCAAACCATAGCCTAGGCAAATCAAACAAATCAATAAGAAAGGTTTTGTTATTGAGAACTTGAGAAACATTAGGAATCGCATGATTCGTATGCTTATGTTTGTGTTGTTTGGTGATCTTTCTATCAAGTTTTATTAGTTCAAAGAGTTTTGGACGAGTGAAAGATTGGAAACCAACACTTCCCAAACCATAGCCTAGGGAAATCAAACCAATCAATAAGAAAGGTTGTGTTATTGAGTATTTGAGAAACATTAGGAATCACATGATTCGTATGCTTGTGTTTGTGTTGTTTGGTGATCTTTCTATTAAGTTTAAAGATTTTTGGACGAGAAAAAGAATGGAAACCAACACTTCCCAAACCATAGCCTAGGCAAATCAAACCAATCAATAAGAAAGGTTGTGTTATTGGGAATTTGAGAAACATTAGGAATCGCATGATTCGTATGCTTGAGTTTGTGTTGTTTGGTGATCTTTCTATCAAGTTCTATTAAGTTCAAAGATTTTTGGACGAGAAAAAGAATGGAAACCAACACTTCCTAAACCATAGCCTAGGGATATCAAACTAATCAATAAGAAATGTTGTGTTATTGAGTATTTGAGAAACATTAAGAATCGCATTATTAGTATGCTTGTGTTTGTGTTGTTTGGTGATCTTTCTATCAAGTTCTATTAAGTTCAAAGATTTTTGGAGGAGAAGAAGACTGGAAACCAACACTTCCCAAACCATAGCCTAGGCCAATCAAACCAATCAATAAGAAAGGTTGTGTTATTGAGAATTTGAGAAACATTAGGAATCGCATGATTCGTATGCTTGAGTTTGTGTTGTTTGGTGATCTTTCTATCAAGTTCTATTAAGTTCAAAGATTTTTGGACGAGAAAAAGAATGGAAACCAAAACTTCCCAAACCATAGCCTAGGGAAATCAAACCAATCAATAAGAAATGTTGTGTTATTGAGTATTTGAGAAACATTAGGAATCGCATGATTCGTATGCTTGTGTTTGTGTTGTTTGGTGATCTTTCTATCAAGTTCTATAAAGTTCAAAGATTTTTGGACGAGAAAAAGAATGGAAACCACACTTCCCAAACCATATCCTAGGAAAATGAAACCAATCAATAAGAAAGGTTGTGTTATTGAGTATTTGAGAAACATTAGGAATCGCATGATTCGTATGCTTGTGTTTGTGTTGTTTGGTGATCTTTCTATTAAGTTTAAAGATTTTTGGACGAGAAAAAGAATGGAAACCAACACTTCCCAAACCATAGCGTAGGCAAATCAAACCAATCAATAAGAAAGGTTGTGTTATTGGGAATTTGAGAAACATTAGGAATCGCATGATTCGTATGCTTGAGTTTGTGTTGTTTGGTGATCTTTCTATCAAGTTCTATTAAGTTCAAAGATTTTTGGACGAGAAAAAGAATGGAAACCAACACTTCCCAAACCATAGCCTAGGGATATCAAACCAATCAATAAGAAATGTTGTGTTATTGAGTATTTGAGAAACATTAGGAATCGCATTATTCGTATGCTTATATTCGTGTTGTTTGGTGATCTTTCTATCAAGTTCTATTAGTTTACAGATTTTTGCACGAGAGAAAGAATGGAAACCAACACTTCCCAAACCATAGCCTAGGCAAATCACACCAATAAATAAGAAAGGTTGTGTTATTGAGAATTTAAGAAACATTAGGAATCGCATGATTCGTATGCTTGTGTTTGGGTTGTTTGGTGATCTTTCTATTAATTGCAAAGATTTTTGGACGAGAAAAAGAATGGAAACCAACAATTCCCAAACCATAGCCTAGGAAAATCAAACCAATCAATAAGAAAGGTTGTGTTATTGAGTATTTGAGAAACATTAGGAATCGCATGATTCGTATCCTTGTGTTTGTGTTGTTTGGTAATCTTTCTATCAAGTTCAAAGATTTTTGGACGAGAAAAAGAATGGAAACCAACACTTCCCAAACCATAGCCTAGGCCAATCAAACCAATCAATAAGAAAGGTTGTGTTATCGAGAATTCGAGAAACATTAGGAATCCAATGATTCGTATGCTTGAGTTTGTGTTGTTTGGTGATCTTTCTATCAAGTTCTATTAAGTTCAAAGATTTTTCGACGAGAAAAAGAATGGAATCCAAAAGTTCCCAAACCATAGCCTAGGGAAATCAAACCAATCAATAAGAAATGTTGTGTTATTGAGTATTTGAGAAACATTAGGAATCGCATGATTCGTAAGTTTGTGTTTGTGTTGTTTGGTGATCTTTCTATCAAGTTCTATAAAGTTCAAAGATTTTTGGACGAGAAAAAGAATGGAAACCACACTTCCCAAACCATATCCTAGGAAAATGAAACCAATCAATAAGAAAGGTTGTGTTATTGAGTATTTGAGAAACATTAGGAATCGCATGATTCGTATGCTCGTGTTTGTGTTGTTTGGTGATCTTTCTATTAAGTTTTAAGATTTTTGGACGAGAAAAAGAATGGAAACCAACACTTCCCAAAGCATATCCTAGGCAAATCAAACCAATCAATAAGAAAGGTTGTGTTATTGGGAATTTGAGAAACATTAGGAATCGCACGATTCGTATGCTTGAGTTTGTGTTGTTTGGTGATCTTTCTATCAAGTTCTATTAAGTTCAAAGATTTTGGGACGAGAAAAAGAATGGAAACCAACACTTCCCAAACCATAGCCTAGGGATATCAAACCAATCAATAAGAAATGTTATGTTATTGAGTATTTGAGAAACATTAGGAATCGCATTATTCGTATGCTTGTGTTTGTGTTGTTTGGTGATCTTTCTATCAAGTTCTATTAGTTTACAGATTTTTGGACCAGAGAAAGAATGGAAACCAACACTTCCCAAACCATAGCCTAGGCAAATCACACCAATCAATAAGAAAGGTTGTGTTATTGAGAACTTGAGAAACATTAGGAATCGCATGATTCGTGTGCTTGTGTTTGTTTTTTTTGGTTATATTTTTATCAAGTTCTATTAGCTCAAAGATTTTTGGACGAGAGAAAGAATACAAAACAATACTTCCCAAACCATAGCCTAGGCAAATCAAATCAATCAATAACAAAGGTTGTGTTATTGAGTATTTGAGAAACATTAGGAATCGCATGATTCGTATGCTCGTGTTTGTGTTGTTTGGTGATCTTTCTATTAAGTTTTAAGATTTTTGGACGAGAAAAAGAATGGAAACCAACACTTCCCAAACCATAGCCTAGGCAAATCAAACCAATCAATAAGAAAGGTTGTGTTATTGGGAATTTGAGAAACATTAGGAATCGCATGATTCGTATGCTTGAGTTTGTGTTGTTTGGTGATCTTTCTATCAAGTTCTATTAAGTTCAAAGATTTTTGGACGAGAAAAAGAATAGAAACCAACACTTCCCAAACCATAGCCTAGGGATATCAAACTAATCAATAAGAATTGTTGTGTTATTGAGTATTTGAGAAACATTAGGAATCGCATTATTCGTATGCTTGTGTTTGTGTTGTTTGGTGATCTTTCTATCAAGTTCTATTAGTTTACAGATTTTTGGAAGAGAGAAAGAATGGAAACCAACACTTCCCAAACCATAGCCTAGGCAAATCACACCAATCAATAAGAAAGGTTGTGTTATTGAGAATTTAAGAAACATTAGGAATCGCATGATTCATATGCTTGTGTTTGGGTTGTTTGGTGATCTTTCTATTAATTGCAAAGATTTTTGGACGAGAAAAAGAATGGAAACCAACACTTCCCAAACCATAGCCTAGGCAAATCAAACCAATCAATAAGAAAGGTTGTGTTATTGAGTATTTGAGAAACATTAGGAATCGCATGATTCGTATCCTTGTGTTTGTGTTGTTTGGTAATCTTTCTATCAAGTTCAAAGATTTTTGGACGAGAAAAAGAATGGAAACCAACACTTCCCAAACCATAGCCTAGGAAAATCAAACCAATCAAAAAGAAAGGTTGTGTTATTGAGAATTTGAGAAACATTAGGAATCGCATGATTCGTATGCTTGTGTTTGTGTTGTTTGGTGATCTTTCTATTAAGTTTAAAGATTTTTTGGACGAGAAAAAGAATGGAACCCAACACTTCCTAAACCATAGCCTAGGGAAATCAAACCAATGAATAAGAAAGGTTGTGTTATTGAGAATTTGAGAAACATTAGGAATTGCATGATTCGTATGCTTGTGTTTGTGTTGTTTGGTGATCTTTCCATTAAGTTCAAAGATTTTTGGACGAGAAAAAGAATGGAAACCAACACTTCCCAAACCATATTCTAGGCAAATCAAACCAATCAATAAAAAATGTTTTGCTATTGAGAATTTAAGAAAAATTAGGAATCGCATGATTCGTATACTTGTGTTTGGGTTGTTTGGTGATCTTTCTATTAATTACAAATATTTTTGGACGAGAAAAAGAATGGAAACCAACACTTCCCAAACCATAGCCTAGGGAAATCAAACCAATCAATAGGAAATGTTGTGTTATTGAGTATTTGAGAAACATTAGGAATCGCATGATTCATATGCTTGTGTTTGTGTTGTTTGGTGAACTTTCTATCAAGTTCAAAGATTTTTGGTCGAGAAAAAGAATGGAAACCAACACTTCCCAAACCATAGCCTTGGCAAATCAAACTAATCAATAAGAAATGTTGTGTTATTGAGTATTTGAGAAACATTAGGAATCGCATGATTCGTATGCTTGTGTTTGTGTTGTTTGGTGATCTTTCTATTAAGTTCAAAGATTTTTTGACGAGAAAAAGAATGGAAACCAACACTTCCCAAACCATATCCTAGGCAAATCAAACCAATCAATAAGAAATGTTGTGTTATTGAGTATTTGAGAAACATTAGGAATCGCATGATTCGTATGCTTGTGTTTGTGTTGTTTCGTCATCTTTCTATCAAGTTCTTTTAGTTTACAGATTTTTGGAAGAGAGAAAGAATGGAAACCAACACTTCCCAAACCATAGCCTAGGCAAATCAAACCAATCAATAAGAAAGGTTGTGTTATTGAGTATTTGAGAAACAGTAGGAATCGCATGATTCGTATGCTTGTGTTTGTGTTGTTTGGTGATGTTTCCATTAAGTTCAAAGATTTTTGGACAAGAAAAAAAATGGAAACCAGCACTTCCCAGACCATAGCCTAGGAAAATCAAACCAATCAATAAGAAAGGTTGTGTTATTGAGAATTTGAGAAACATTAGGAATCGCATGATTCGTATGCTTGTGTTTGTGTTGTTTGGTGATCTTTCTATTAAGTTCAAAGATTTTTTGACGAGAAAAAGAATGGAAACCAACACTTCCCAAACCATATCCTAGGCAAATCAAACCAATCAATAAGAAATGTTGTGTTATTGAGTATTTGAGAAACATTTGGAATCGCATGATTCGTATGCTTGTGTTTGTGTTGTTTGGTGATCTTTCTATTAAGTTCAAAGATTTTTTGACGAGAAAAAGAATGGAAACCAACACTTTCCAAACCATAGCCTAGGGAAATCAAACCAATCAATAAGAAATGTTGTGTTATTGAGTATTTGAGAAACATTAGGAATCGCATGATTCATATGCTTGTGTTTGTGTTGTTTGGTGATCTTTCTATCAAGTTCAAAGATTTTTGGACGAGAAAAAGAATGGAAACCAACACTTCCCAAACCATATCCTAGGCAAATCAAACCAATCAATAAGAAAGGTTGTGTTATTGAGTATTTGAGAAACCCTAGGAATCGCATGATTCGTATGCTTGTGTTTTTGTTGTTTGCTGATCTTTCTATTAAGTTCAAAGATTTTTTGACGAGAAAAAAAATTGAAACCAACACTTCCCACACCATAGCCTAGGCAAATCAAACCAATCAATAAGAAAGGTTTTGTTATTGAGAATTTAAGAAAAATTAGGAATCGCATGATTCGTATGCTTGTGTTTGGGTTGTTTGGTGATCTTTCTATTAATTACAAATATTTTTGGACGAGAAAAAGAATGGAAACCAACACTTCCCAAACCATAGCCTAGGGAAATCAAACCAATCAATAACAAATGTTGTGTTATTGAGTATTTGAGAAACATTAGGGATCGCATGATTCATATGCTTGTGTTTGTGTTGTTTGGTGATCTTTCTATCAAGTTCAAAGATTTTTGGTCGAGAAAAAGAATGGAAACCAACACTTCCCACACCATAGCCTAGGCAAATCAAACCAATCAATAAGAAGGGTTGTGTTATTGAGAATTTGAGAAACATGAGGAATCGCATGATTCGTATGCTTGTGTTTGAATAGTTTGGAGATCTTTCTATTAATTTCAAAGATTTTTGGACGAGAAAAAGAATGGAAACCAACAATTCCCAAACCATAGCCTTGGCAAATCAAACCAATCAATAAGAAAGGTTGTGTTATTGAGAATTTGAGAAACATTAGGAATCGCATGATTCGTATGTTTGTGTTTATGTTGTTTGGTGATCTTTCTATTAAGTTTAAAGATTTTTGGACGAGAAAAAGAATGGAACCCAACACTTCCGAAACCATAGCCTAGGCAAATCAAACCAATCAATAAGAAAGGTTGTGTTATTGAGAATTTGAGAAACATTAGGAATTGCATGATTCGTAGGCTTGTGTTTGTCTTGTTTGGTGATCTTTCTATTAAGTTCAAAGATTTTTGGACGAGAAAAAGAATGGAAACCAACACTTCCCAAACCATATCCTAGGCAAATCAAAACAATCAATAAAAAAGGTTTTGCTATTGAGAATTTAAGAAAAATTAGGAATCGCATGATTCGTATGCTTGTGTTTGGGTTGTTTGGTGATCTTTCTATTAATTACAAATATTTTTGGACGAGAAAAAGAATGGAAACCAACACTTCCCAAACCATAGCCTAGGGAAATCAAACCAATCAATAAGAAATGTTGTGTTATTGAGTATTTGAGAAACATTAGGAATCGCATGATTCATATGCTTGTGTTTGTGTTGTTTGGTGATCTTTCTATCAAGTTCAAAGATTTTTGGTCGAGAAAAAGAATGGAAACCAACACTTCCCAAACCATAGCCTTGGCAAATCAAACTAATCAATAAGAAATGTTGTGTTATTGAGTATTTGAGAAACATTAGGAATCGCATGATTCGTATGCTTGTGTTTGTGTTATTTGGTGATCTTTCTATTAAGTTCAAAGATTTTTGGACGAGAAAAAGAATGGAAACCAACACTTCCGAAACTATATCCTAGGCAAATCAAACCAGTCAATAAGAAAGGTTGTGTTATTGAGAATTTGAGAAAAATTAGGAATCGCATGATTCGTATGCTTGTATTTGGTTTGTTTGGTGATCTTTCTATTAATTGCAAAGATTTTTGGACGAGAAAAAAATGGAAACCAAAACTTCCCAAACCATAGCCTAGGCAAATCAAACCAATCAATAAGAAAGGTTGTGTTATTGAGTATTTGAGAAACATAAGGAATCGCATGATTCGTATGCTTGTGTTTGTGTTGTTTGGTGATCTTTCTATCAAGTTCTATTAAGTTCAAACATTTTTGGATGAGAAAAAGAATGGAAACCAACACTTCCCAAACCATAGCCTAGGCAAATCAAACCTATCAATAAGAAAGGTTGTGTTACTGAGTATTTGAGAAACATAAGGAATCGCATGATTCGTATGCTTGTGTTAGTGTTGTTTGGTGATCTTTCTATCAAGTTCTATTAAGTTCAAAGATTTTTGCACGAGAAAAAGAATGGAAACCAACACTTCCTAAACCATAGCCTAGGCAAATCAAACCAATCAATAATAAATGTTGTGTTATTGAGTATTTGAGAAACATTAGGAATCACAAGATTCCTATGCTTGTGTTTGTGTTGTATGGTGATCTTTCTATTAAGTTCAAAGATTTTTGGACGAGAAAAAAAATGGAAACCAACACTTCCCAAACCATATCCTAGGCAAATCAAACCAATCAATAAGAAATGTTGTGTTATAGAGAATTTGAGAAACATTAGGAATCGCATGATTCGTATGCTTGTGTTTGTGTTGTTTGGTGATCTTTCTATCAAGTTTTATTAGTTCAAAGAGTTTTGGACGAGTGAAAGAATGGAAACCAACACTTCCCAAACCATAGCCTAGGCAAATCAAACAAATCAATAAGAAAGGTTTTGTTATTGAGAACTTGAGAAACATTAGGAATCGCATGATTCGTATGCTTATGTTTGTGTTGTTTGGTGATCTTTCTATCAAGTTTTATTAGTTCAAAGAGTTTTGGACGAGTGAAAGATTGGAAACCAACACTTCCCAAACCATAGCCTAGGGAAATCAAACCAATCAATAAGAAAGGTTGTGTTATTGAGTATTTGAGAAACATTAGGAATCGCATGATTCGTATGCTTGTGTTTGTGTTGTTTGGTGATCTTTCTATTAAGTTTAAAGATTTTTGGACGAGAAAAAGAATGGAAACCAACACTTCCCAAACCATAGCCTAGGCAAATCAAACCAATCAATAAGAAAGGTTGTGTTATTGGGAATTTGAGAAACATTAGGAATCGCATGATTCGTATGCTTGAGTTTGTGTTGTTTGGTGATCTTTCTATCAAGTTCTATTAAGTTCAAAGATTTTTGGACGAGAAAAAGAATGGAAACCAACACTTCCTAAACCATAGCCTAGGGATATCAAACTAATCAATAAGAAATGTTGTGTTATTGAGTATTTGAGAAACATTAAGAATCGCATTATTAGTATGCTTGTGTTTGTGTTGTTTGGTGATCTTTCTATCAAGTTCTATTAAGTTCAAAGATTTTTGGACGAGAAAAAGAATGGAAACCAACAGTTCCCAAACCATAGCCTAGGCCAATCAAACCAATCAATAAGAAAGGTTGTGTTATTGAGAATTTGAGAAACATTAGGAATCGCATGATTCGTATGCTTGAGTTTGTGTTGTTTGGTGATCTTTCTATCAAGTTCTATTAAGTTCAAAGATTTTTGGACGAGAAAAAGAATGGAAACCAAAACTTCCCAAACCATAGCCTAGGGAAATCAAACCAATCAATAAGAAATGTTGTGTTATTGAGTATTTGAGAAACATTAGGAATCGCATGATTCGTATGCTTGTGTTTGTGTTGTTTGGTGATCTTTCTATCAAGTTCTATAAAGTTCAAAGATTTTTGGACGAGAAAAAGAATGGAAACCACACTTCCCAAACCATATCCTAGGAAAATGAAACCAATCAATAAGAAAGGTTGTGTTATTGAGTATTTGAGAAACATTAGGAATCGCATGATTCGTATGCTTGTGTTTGTGTTGTTTGGTGATCTTTCTATTAAGTTTAAAGATTTTTGGACGAGAAAAAGAATGGAAACCAACACTTCCCAAACCATAGCGTAGGCAAATCAAACCAATCAATAAGAAAGGTTGTGTTATTGGGAATTTGAGAAACATTAGGAATCGCATGATTCGTATGCTTGAGTTTGTGTTGTTTGGTGATCTTTCTATCAAGTTCTATTAAGTTCAAAGATTTTTGGACGAGAAAAAGAATGGAAACCAACACTTCCAAACCATAGCCTAGGGATATCAAACCAATCAATAAGAAATGTTGTGTTATTGAGTATTTGAGAAACATTAGGAATCGCATTATTCGTATGCTTGTATTCGTGTTGTTTGGTGATCTTTCTATCAAGTTCTATTAGTTTACAGATTTTTGCACGAGAGAAATAATGGAAACCAACACTTCCCAAACCATAGCCTAGGCAAATCACACCAATAAATAAGAAAGGTTGTGTTATTGAGAATTTAAGAAACATTAGGAATCGCATGATTCGTATGCTTGTGTTTGGGTTGTTTGGTGATCTTTCTATTAATTGCAAAGATTTTTGGACGAGAAAAAGAATGGAAACCAACAATTCCCAAACCATAGCCTAGGAAAATCAAACCAATCAATAAGAAAGGTTGTGTTATTGAGTATTTGAGAAACATTAGGAATCGCATGATTCGTATCCTTGTGTTTGTGTTGTTTGGTAATCTTTCTATCAAGTTCAAAGATTTTTGGACGAGAAAAAGAATGGAAACCAACACTTCCCAAACCATAGCCTAGGCCAATCAAACCAATCAATAAGAAAGGTTGTGTTATCGAGAATTCGAGAAACATTAGGAATCCAATGATTCGTTTGCTTGAGTTTGTGTTGTTTGGTGATCTTTCTATCAAGTTCTATTAAGTTCAAAGATTTTTGGACGAGAAAAAGAATGGAAACCAAAAGTTCCCAAACCATAGCCTAGGGAAATCAAACCAATCAATAAGAAATGTTGTGTTATTGAGTATTTGAGAAACATTAGGAATCGCATGATTCGTAAGTTTGTGTTTGTGTTGTTTGGTGATCTTTCTATCAAGTTCTATAAAGTTCAAAGATTTTTGGACGAGAAAAAGAATGGAAACCACACTTCCCAAACCATATCCTAGGAAAATGAAACCAATCAATAAGAAAGGTTGTGTTATTGAGTATTTGAGAAACATTAGGAATCGCATGATTCGTATGCTCGTGTTTGTGTTGTTTGGTGATCTTTCTATTAAGTTTTAAGATTTTTGGACGAGAAAAAGAATGGAAACCAACACTTCCCAAACCATATCCTAGGCAAATCAAACCAATCAATAAGAAAGGTTGTGTTATTGGGAATTTGAGAAACATTAGGAATCGCATGATTCGTATGCTTGAGTTTGTGTTGTTTGGTGATCTTTCTATCAAGTTCTATTAAGTTCAAAGATTTTGGGACGAGAAAAAGAATGGAAACCAACACTTCCCAAACCATAGCCTAGGGATATCAAACCAATCAATAAGAAATGTTGTGTTATTGAGTATTTGAGAAACATTAGGAATCGCATTATTCGTATGCTTGTGTTTGTGTTGTTTGGTGATCTTTCTATCAAGTTCTATTAGTTTACAGATTTTTGGACCAGAGAAAGAATGGAAACCAACACTTCCCAAACCATAGCCTAGGCAAATCACACCAATCAATAAGAAAGGTTGTGTTATTGAGAACTTGAGAAACATTAGGAATCGCATGATTCGTGTGCTTGTGTTTGTTTTTTTTGGTTATATTTTTATCAAGTTCTATTAGCTCAAAGATTTTTGGACGAGAGAAAGAATACAAAACAATACTTCCCAAACCATAGCCTAGGCAAATCAAATCAATCAATAACAAAGGTTGTGTTATTGAGTATTTGAGAAACATTAGGAATCGCATGATTCGTATGCTCGTGTTTGTGTTGTTTGGTGATCTTTCTATTAAGTTTTAAGATTTTTGGACGAGAAAAAGAATGGAAACCAACACTTCCCAAACCATAGCCTAGGCAAATCAAACCAATCAATAAGAAAGGTTGTGTTATTGGGAATTTGAGAAACATTAGGAATCGCATGATTCGTATGCTTGAGTTTGTGTTGTTTGGTGATCTTTCTATCAAGTTCTATTAAGTTCAAAGATTTTTGGACGAGAAAAAGAATAGAAACCAACACTTCCCAAACCATAGCCTAGGGATATCAAACTAATCAATAAGAATTGTTGTGTTATTGAGTATTTGAGAAACATTAGGAATCGCATTATTCGTATGCTTGTGTTTGTGTTGTTTGGTGATCTTTCTATCAAGTTCTATTAGTTTACAGATTTTTGGAAGAGAGAAAGAATGGAAACCAACACTTCCCAAACCATAGCCTAGGCAAATCACACCAATCAATAAGAAAGGTTGTGTTATTGAGAATTTAAGAAACATTAGGAATCGTATGATTCATATGCTTGTGTTTGGGTTGTTTGGTGATCTTTCTATTAATTGCAAAGATTTTTGGACGAGAAAAAGAATGGAAACCAACACTTCCCAAACCATAGCCTAGGCCAATCAAACCAATCTATAAGAAAGGTTGTGTTATTGAGAATTTGAGAAACATTAGGAATCGCATGATTCATTTGCTTGAGTTTGTGTTGTTTGGTCATCTTTCTATCAAGTTCTATTAAGTTCAAAGATTTTTGGACGAGAAAAAGAATGGAAACCAAAACTTCCCAAACCATAGCCTAGGGAAATCAAACCAATCAATAAGAAATGTTGTGTTATTGAGTATTTGAGAAACATTAGGAATCGCATGATTCGTATGTTTGTGTTTGTGTTGTTTGGTGATCTTTCTATCAAGTTCTATAAAGTTCAAAGATTTTTGGATGAGAAAAAGAATGGAAACCACACTTCCCAAACCATATCCTAGGAAAATGAAACCAATCAATAATAAAGGTTGTGTTATTGAGTATTTGAGAAACATTAGGAATCGCATGATTCGTATGCTCGTGTTTGTGTTGTTTGGTGATCATTCTATTAAGTTTTAAGATTTTTGGACGAGAAAATGAATGGAAACCAACACTTCCCAAACCATAGCCTAGGCAAATCAAACCAATCAATAAGAAAGGTTGTGTTATTGGGAATTTGAGAAACATTAGGAATCGCATGATTCGTATGCTTGAGTTTGTGTTGTTTGGTGATCTTTCTATCAAGTTCTATTAAGTTCAAAGATTTTGGGACGAGAAAAAGAATGGAAACCAACACTTCCCAAACCATAGCCTAGGGATATCAAACCAATCAATAAGAAATGTTGTGTTATTGAGTATTTGAGAAACATTAGGAATCGCATTATTCGTATGCTTGTGTTAGTGTTGTTTGGTGATCTTTCTATCAAGTTCTATTAGTTTACAGATTTTTGGACCAGAGAAAGAATGGAAACCAACACTTCCCAAACCATAGCCTAGGCAAATCACACCAATCAATAAGAAAGGTTGTGTTATTGAGAACTTGAGAAACATTAGGAATCGCATGATTCGTGTGCTTGTGTTTGTTTTTTTTGGTTATATTTTTATCAAGTTCTATTAGCTCAAAGATTTTTGGACGAGAGAAAGAATGCAAAACAATACTTCCCAAACCATAGCCTAGGCAAATCAAATCAATCAATAACAAAGGTTGTGTTATTGAGAATTTCAGAAACATTAGGAATCGCATGATTCGTGTGATTCTGTTTGTTTTGTTTGGTTATATTTCTATCAAGTTCTATTAGCTCAAAGATTTTTGGACAAGAGAAAGAATGGAAAACAATACTTCCCAAACCATAGCCTAGGCAAATCAAACCAATCAATAACAAAGGTTGTGTTATTGAGAATTTAAGAAACATTAGGAATCGCATGATTCGTATGCTTGTGTTTGTGTTGTTTGGTGATCTTCCTATCAAGATCTATTAGTTCAAAGATTTTTTGACGAGAGGAAGAATGAAAACCAACCCATCCTAAACCATAGCCTAGGCAAATCAAACTAATCAAAAAGAAAGGTTGTGTTATTGAGAAGGTGAGAAACATTATGAATCGCATGATTCGTATGCTTGTGTTTGTGTTGTTTGGTGATCTTTCTATCAAGTTATATAAAGTTCAAAGATTTTTGGACGAGAAAAAGAATGGAAACCAACACTTCCCAAACCATATCCTAGGAAAATGAAACTAATCAATAAGAAAGGTTGTGTTATTGAGTATTTGAGAAACATTAGGAATCGCATGATTCGTATGCTTGTGTTTGTGTTGTTTGGTGATCTTTCTATTAAGGTTACAGATTTTTGGACGAGAAAAAGAATGGAAACCAACACTTCCCAAACCATAACCTAGGAAAATCAAACCAATCAATAAGAAAGGTTGTGTTATTAAGAATTTGAGAAACATTAGGAATCGCATGATTCGTATCCTTGTGTTTGTGTTGTTTGGTAATCTTTCTATCAAGTTCAAAGATTTTTGGACGAGAAAAAGAATGGAAACCAACACTTCCCAAACCATAGCCTAGGCCAATCAAACCAATCAATAAGAAAGGTTGTGTTATTGAGAATTTGAGAAACATTAGGAATCGCATGATTCGTATGCTTGTGTTTGTGTTGTTTGGTGTCTTTCTATCAAGTTCTATAAAGTTCAAAGATTTTTGGCAGAGAAAAAGAATGGAAACCAACACTTCCCAAACCATATCCTAGGAAAATGAAACCAATCAATAAAAAATGTTGTGTTATTGAGAATTTGAGAAACATTAGGAATCGCATGATTCGTATGCTTGAGTTTGTGTTGTTTTGTGATCTTTCTATTAAGTTTAAAGATTTTTGGACGAGAAAAAGAATGGAAACCAACACTTCCCAAACCATAGCCTTGACAAATCAAACCAATCAATAAGAAAGGTTGTGTTATTGAGAATTTGAGAAACATTAGGAATCGCATGATTCGTATGCTTGAGTTTGTGTTGTTTGGTGATCTTTCTATCAAGTTCTATTAAGTTCAAAGATTTTTGGACGAGAAAAAGAATGGAAACCAACACTTCCCAAACCATAGCCTAGGGAAATCAAACCAATCAATAAGAAATGTTGTGTTATTGAGTATTTGAGAAACATTAGGAATCGCATTATTCGTATGCTTGTGTTTGTGTTGTTTCGTCATCTTTCTATCAAGTTCTTTTAGTTTACAGATTTTTGGTCGAGAGAAAGAATGGAAACCAACACTTCCCAAACCATAGCCTAGGCAAATCAAACCAATCAATAAGAAAGGTTGTGTTATTGAGTATTTGAGAAACAGTAGGAATCGCATGATTCGTATGCTTGTGTTTGTGTTGTTTGGTGATGTTTCTATTAAGTTCAAAGATTTTTGGACGAGAAAAAGAATGGAACCCAACACTTCCCAAACCATAGCCTAGGCAAATCAAACCAATCAATAAGAAAGGTTGTGTTATTAAGAATTTGAGAAACATTAGGAGTCGCATCATTCGTATGCTTGTGTTTGTGTTGTTTGGTGATCTTTCTATCAAGTTCTATTAAGTTCAAAGAATTTTGGACGAGAAAAAGAATGGAAACCAACACTTCCCAAACCATATCCTAGGCAAATCAAACCAATCAATAAGAAAGGTTGTGTTATTGAGATTTGAGAAACCCTAGGAATCGCATGATTCGTATGCTTGTGTTTGTGTTGTTTGCTGATCTTTCTATTAAGTTCAAAGATTTTTTGACGAGAAAAAAATTGAAACCAACACTTCCCACACCATAGCCTAGGCAAATCAAATCAATCAATAAGAAAGGTTGTGTTATTGAGAATTTGAGAAACATTAGGAATCGAATGATTCGTATGCTTGTGTTTGAATAGTTTGGTGATCTTTCTATTAATTTCAAAGATTTTTGGACGAGAAAAAGAATGGAAACCAACAATTCCCAAACCATAGCCTAGGCAAATCAAACCAATCAAAAAGAAAGGTTGTGTTATTGAGTATTTGAGAAACATTAGGAATCGCATGATTCGTATGCTTGTGTTTGTGTTATTTTGTGATCTTTCTATTAATTACAAAGATTTTTGGACGAGAAAAAGAATGGAAACCAACACTTCCCAAACCATAGCCTAGGAAAATCAAACCAATCAATAAGAAAGGTTGTGTTGTTGAGAATTTGAGAAACATTAGGAATCGCATGATTCGTATGCTTGTGTTTGTGTTGTTTGGTGATCTTTCTATTAAGTTTAAAGATTTTTTGGACGAGAAAAAGAATGGAACCCAACACTTCCCAAACCATAGCCTAGGCAAATCAAACCAATCAATAAGAAAGGTTGTGTTATTGAGAATTTGAGAAACATTAGGAATTGCATGATTCGTATGCTTGTGTTTGTGTTGTTTGGTGATCTTTCCATTAAGTTCAAAGATTTTTGGACGAGAAAAAGAATGGAAACCAACACTTCCCAAACCATATCCTAGGCAAATCAAAACAATCAATAAAAAAGGTTTTTCTATTGATAATTTAAGAAAAATTAGGAATCGCATGATTCGTATACTTGTGTTTGGGTTGTTTGGTGATCTTTCTATTAATTACAAATATTTTTGGACGAGAAAAAGAATGGAAACCAACACTTCCCAAACCATAGCCTAGGGAAATCAAACCAATCAATAAGAAATGTTGTGTTATTGAGTATTTGAGAAACATTAGGAATCGCATGATTCATATGCTTGTGTTTGTGTTGTTTGGTGATCTTTCTATCAAGTTCAAAGATTTTTGGTCGAGAAAAAGAATGGAAACCAACACTTCCCAAACCATAGCCTTGGCAAATCAAACTAATCAATAAGAAATGTTGTGTTATTGAGTATTTGAGAAACATTAGGAATCGCATGATTCGTATGCTTGTGTTTGTGTTGTTTGGTGATCTTTCTATTAAGTTCAAAGATTTTTTGACGAGAAAAAGAATGGAAACCAACACTTCCCAAACCATATCCTAGGCAAATCAAACCAATCAATAAGAAATGTTGTGTTATTGAGTATTTGAGAAACATTAGGAATCGCATGATTCGTATGCTTGTGTTTGTGGTGTTTGGTGATCTTTCTATTAAGTTCAAAGATTTTTTGACGAGAAAAAGAATGGAAACCAAAACTTCCCAAACCATAGCCTAGGGAAATCAAACCAATCAATAAGAAATGTTGTGTTATTGAGTATTTGAGAAACTTTAGGAATCGCATGATTCATATGCTTGTGTTTGTGTTGTTTGGTGATCTTTCTATCAAGTTCAAAGATTTTTGGACGAGAAAAAGAATGGAAACCAACACTTCCCAAACCATATCCTAGGCAAATCAAACCAATCAAGAAGAAAGGTTGTGTTATTTAGTATTTGAGAAACCCTAGGAATCGCATGATTCGTATGCTTGTGTTTTTGTTGTTTGCTGATCTTTCTATTAAGTTCAAAGATTTTTTGACGAGAAAAAAAATTGAAACCAACACTTCCCACACCATAGCCTAGGCAAATCAAACCAATCAATAAGAAAGGTTGTGTTATTGAGAATTTGAGAAACATTAGGAATCGCATGATTCGTATGCTTGTGTTTGAATAGTTTGGTAATCTTTCTATTAGTTTCAAAGATTTTTGGACGAGAAAAAGAATGGAAACCAACAATTCCCAAACCATAGCCTTGGCAAATCAAACCAATCAATAAGAAAGGTTGTGTTATTGAGAATTTGAGAAACATTAGGAATCGCATGATTCGTATGTTTGTGTTTATGTTGTTTGGTGATCTTTCTATGAAGTTTAAAGATTTTTGGACGAGAAAAAGAATGGAACCCAACACTTCCGAAACCATAGCCTAGGCAAATCAAACCAATCAATAAGAAAGGTTGTGTTATTGAGAATTTGAGAAACATTAGGAATTGCATGATTCGTAGGCTTGTGTTTGTGTTGTTTGGTGATCTTTCTATTAAGTTCAAAGATTTTTGGACGAGAAAAAGAATGGAAACCAACACTTCCCAAACCATATCCTAGGCAAATCAAACCATTCAATAATAAAGGTTTTGTTATTGAGAATTTAAGAAAAATTAGGAATCGCATGATTCGTATGCTTGTGTTTGGGTTGTTTGGTGATCTTTCTATTAATTACAAATATTTTTGGACGAGAAAAAGAATGGATACCAAAACTTCCCAAACCATAGCCTAGGGAAATCAAACCAATCAATAAGAAATGTTGTGTTATTGAGTATTTGAGAAACATTAGGAATCGCATGATTCATATGCTTGTGTTTGTGTTGTTTGGTGATCTTTCTATCAAGTTCAAAGATTTTTGGTCGAGAAAAAGAATGGAAACCAACACTTCCCAAACCATAGCCTTGGCAAATCAAACTAATCAATAAGAAATGTTGTGTTATTGAGTATTTGAGAAACATTAGGAATCGCATGATTCGTATGCTTGTGTTTGTGTTGTTTGGTGATCTATCTATTAAGTTCAAAGATTTTTGGACGAGAAAAAGAATGGAAACCAACACATCCCAAACCATATCCTAGGCAAATCAAACCAGTCAATAAGAAAGGTTGTGTTATTGAGAATTTGAGAAACATTAGGAATCGCATGATTCGTATGCTTGTATTTGGTTTGTTTGGTGATCTTTCTATTAACTGCAAAGATTTTTGGACGAGAAAAAAATGGAAACCAAAACTTCCCAAACCATAGCCTAGGCAAATCAATCCAATCAATAAGAAAGGTTGTGTTATTGAGTATTTGAGAAACATAAGGAATCGCATGATTCGTATGCTTGTGTTTGTGTTGTTTGGTGATCTTTCTATCAAGTTCTATTAAGTTCAAACATTTTTCGATGAGAAAAAGAATGGAGACCAACACTCCCCAAACCATAGCCTAGGCAAATCAAACCTATCAATAAGAAAGGTTGTGTTACTGAGTATTTGAGAAACATAAGGAATCGCATAATTCGTATGCTTGTGTTAGTGTTGTTTGGTGATCTTTCTATCAAGTTCTATTAAGTTCAAAGATTTTTGAACGAGAAAAAGAATGGAAACCAACACTTCCTAAACCATAGCCTAGGCAAATCAAACCAATCAATAATAAATGTTGTGTTATTGAGTATTTGAGAAACATTAGGAATCACAAGATTCCTATGCTTGTGTTTGTGTTGTATGGTGATCTTTCTATTAAGTTCAAAGATTTTTGGACGAGAAAAAAAATGGAAACCAACACTTCCCAAACCATATCCTAGGCAAATCAAACCAATCAATAAGAAATGTTGTGTTATAGAGAATTTGAGAAACATTAGGAATCGCATGATTCGTATGCTTGTGTTTGTGTTGTTTGGTGATCTTTCTATCAAGTTTTATTAGTTCAAAGAGTTTTGGACGAGTGAAAGAATGGAAACCAACACTTCCCAAACCATAGCCTAGGCAAATCAAACAAATCAATAAGAAAGGTTTTGTTATTGAGAACTTGAGAAACATTAGGAATCGCATGATTCGTATGCTTGTGTTTGTGTTGTTTGATGATTTTTCTATCAAGTTTTATTAGTTCAAAGAGTTTTGGACGAGTGAAAGAATGGAAACCAACACTTCCCAAACCATAGCCTAGGGAAATCAAACCAATCAATAAGAAATGTTGTGTTATTGAGTATTTGAGAAACATTAGGAATCACATGATTCGTATGCTTGTGTTTGTGTTGTTTGGTGATCTTTCTATCAAGTTCTATAAAGTTCAAAGATTTTTGGACGAGAAAAAGAATGGAAACCACACTTCCCAAACCATATCCTAGGAAAATGAAACCAATCAATAAGAAAGGTTGTGTTATTGAGTATTTGAGAAACATTAGGAATCGCATGATTCGTATGCTTGTGTTTGTGTTGTTTGGTGATCTTTCTATTAAGTTCAAAGATTTTTGGACGAGAAAAAGAATGGAAACCAACACTTCCCAAACCATAGCCTAGGCAAATCAAACCAATCAATAAGAAAGGTTGTGTTATTGGGAATTTGAGAAACATTAGGAATCGCATGATTCGTATGCTTGAGTTTGTGTTGTTTGGTGATCTTTCTATCAAGTTCTATTAACTTCAAAGATTTTTGGACGAGAAAAAGAATGGAAACCAACACTTCCCAAACCATAGCCTAGGGATATCAAACCAATCAATAAGAAATGTTGTGTTATTGAGTATTTGAGAAACATTAGGAATCGCATTATTCGTATGCTTGTGTTTGTGTTGTTTGGTGATCTTTCTATCAAGTTCTATAAGTTTACAGATTTTTGGACGAGAGAAAGAATGGAAACCAACACTTCCCAAACCATAGCCTAGGCAAATCACACCAATCAATAAGAAAGGTTGTGTTATTGAGAACTTGAGAAACATTAGGAATCGCATGATTCGTGTGCTTGTGTTTGTTTTGTTTGGTTATATTTTTATCAAGTTCTATTAGCTCAAAGATTTTTGGACGAGAGAAAGAATGCAAAACAATACTTCCCAAACCATAGCCTAGGCAAATCAAACCAATCAATAACAAAGGTTGTGTTATTGAGAATTTCAGAAACATTAGGAATCGCATGATTCGTGTGCTTCTGTTTGTTTTGTTTGGTTATATTTCTATCAAGTTCTATTAGCTCAAAGATTTTTGGACAAGAGCAAGAATGGGAAACAATACTTCCCAAACCATAGCCTAGGCAAATCAAACCAATCAATAACAAAGGTTGTGTTATTGAGAATTTAAGAAACATTAGGAATCGCATAATTCGTATGCTTGTGTTTGTGTTGTTTGGTGATCTTTCTATCAAGATCTATTAGTTCAAAGATTTTTTGACAAGAGGAAGAATGAAAACCAACGCATCCTAAACCATAGCCTAGGCAAATCAAACTAATCAAAAAGAAAGGTTGTGTTATTGAGAAGGTGAGAAACATTATGAATCGCATGATTCGTATGCTTGTGTTTGTGTTGTTTGGTGATCTTTCTATCAAGTTCTATAAAGTTCAAAGATTTTTGGACGAGAAAAAGAATGGAAACCAACACTTCCCAAACCATATCCTAGGAAAATGAAACTAATCAATAAGAAAGGTTGTGTTATTGAGTATTTGAGAAACATTAGGAATCGCATGATTCGTATGCTTGTGTTTGTGTTGTTTGGTGATCTTTCTATTAACGTTAAAGATTTTTGGACGAGAAAAAGAATGGAAACCAACACTTCCCAAACCATCGCCTAGGCAAATCCAACCAATCAATAAGAAAGGTTGTGTTATTGAGAATTTGAGAAACATTAGGAATCGCATGATTCGTATCCTTGTGTTTGTGTTGTTTGGTAATCTTTCTATCAAGTTCAAAGATTTTTGGACGAGAAAAAGAATGGAAACCAACACTTCCCAAACCATAGCCTAGGCCAATCAAACCAATCAATAAGAAAGGTTGTGTTATTGAGAATTTGAGAAACATTAGGAATCGCATGATTCGTATGCTTGTGTTTGTATTGTTTGGTGATCTTTCTATCAAGTTCTATAAAGTTCAAAGATTTTTGGCAGAGAAAAAGAATGGAAACCAACACTTCCCAAACCATATCCTAGGAAAATGAAACCAATCAATAAGAAAGGTTGTGTTATTGAGTATTTGAGAAACATTAGGAATCGCATGATTCGTATGCTTGTGTTTGTGTTGTTTGGTGATCTTTCTATTAAGTTTAAAGACTTTTGGACGAGAAAAAGAATGGAAACCAACACTTCCCAAACCATAGCCTAGGCAAATCAAACCAATCAATAAGAAAGGTTGTGTTATTGAGAATTTGAGAAACATTAGGAATCGCATGATTCGTATGCTTGAGTTTGTGTTGTTTGGTGATCTTTCTATCAAGTTCTATTAAGTTCAAAGATTTTTGGACGAGAAAAAGAATGGAAACCAACACTTCCCAAACCATAGCCTAGGGAAATCAAACCAATCAATAAGAAATGTTGTGTTATTGAGTATTTGAGAAACATTAGGAATCGCATTATTCGTATGCTTGTGTTTGTGTTGTTTCCTCATCTTTCTATCAAGTTCTTTTAGTTTACAGATTTTTGGACGAGAGAAAGAAGGGAAACCAACACTTCCCAAACCATAGCCTAGGCAAATCAAACCAATCAATAAGAAAGGTTGTGTTATTGAGTATTTGAGAAACAGTAGGAATCGCATGATTCGTATGCTTGTGTTTGTGTTGTTTGGTGATCTTTCTATTAAGTTTAAAGATTTTTAGACGAGAAAAAAAATGGAAACCAACACTTCCCAAACCATAGCCTAGGAAAATCACACCAATCAATAAGAAAGGTTGTGTTATTGAGAATTTGAGAAACATTAGGAATCGCATGATTCGTATGCTTGTGTTTGTGTTGTTTGGTGATCTTTCTATTAAGTTTAAAGATTTTTGGACGAGAAAAAGAATGGAACCCAACACTTCCCAAACCATAGCCTAGGCAAATCAAACCAATCAATAAGAAAGGTTGTGTTATTGAGAATTTGAGAAACATTAGAAGTCGCATGATTCGTATGCTTGTGTTTGTGTTGTTTGGTGATCTTTCTATCAAGTTCTATTAAGTTCAAAGAATTTTGGACGAGAGAAAGAATGGAAACCAACACTTCCCAAACCATATCCTAGGCAAATCAAACCAATCAATAAGAAAGGTTGTGTTATTGAGATTTGAGAAACCCTAGGAATCGCATGATTCGTATGCTTGTGTTTGTGTTGTTTGCTGATCTTTCTATTAAGTTCAAAGATTTTTTGACGAGAAAAAAAATTGAAACCAACACTTCCCACACCATAGCCTAGGCAAATCAAATCAATCAATAAGAAAGGTTGTGTTATTGAGAATTTGAGAAACATTAGGAATCGCATGATTCGTATGCTTGTGTTTGAATAGTTTGGTGATCTTTCTATTAATTTCAAAGATTTTTGGACGAGAAAAAGAATGGAAACCAACAATTCCCAAACCATAGCCTAGGCAAATCAAACCAATCAAAAAGAAAGGTTGTGTTATTGAGTATTTGAGAAACATTAGGAATCGCATGATTCGTATGCTTGTGTTTGTGTTATTTTGTGATCTTTCTATTAATTACAAAGATTTTTGGATGAGAAAAAGAATGGAAACCAACACTTCCCAAACCATAGCCTAGGAAAATCAAACCAATCAATAAGAAAGGTTGTGTTATTGAGAATTTGAGAAACATTAGGAATCGCATGATTCGTATGCTTGTGTTTGTGTTGTTTGGTGATCTTTCTATTAAGTTTAAAGATTTTTTGGACGAGAAAAAGAATGGAACCCAACACTTCCCAAACCATAGCCTAGGCAAATCAAACCAATCAATAAGAAAGGTTGTGTTATTGAGAATTTGAGAAACATTAGGAATTGCATGATTCGTATGCTTGTGTTTGTGTTGTTTGGTGATCTTTCCATTAAGTTCAAAGATTTTTGGACGAGAAAAAGAATGGAAACCAACACTTCCCAAACCATATCCTAGGCAAATCAAACCAATCAATAAAAAAGGTTTTGCTATTGAGAATTTAAGAAAAATTAGGAATCGCATGATTCGTATGCTTGTGTTTGGGTTGTTTGGTGATCTTTCTGTTAATTACAAATATTTTTGGACGAGAAAAAGAATGGAAACCAACGCTTCCCAAACCATAGCCTAGGGAAATCAAACCAATCAATAAGAAATGTTGTGTTATTGAGTGTTTGAGAAACATTTGGAATCGCATGATTCATATGCTTGTGTTTGTGTTGTTTGGTGATCTTTCTATCAAGTTCAAAGATTTTTGGTAGAGAAAAAGAATGGAAACCAACACTTCCCAAACCATAGCCTTGGCAAATCAAACTAATCAATAAGAAATGTTGTGTTATTGAGTATTTGAGAAACATTAGGAATCACATGATTCGTATGCTTGTGCTTGTGTTGTTTGGTGATCTTTCTATTAAGTTCAAAGATTTTTTGACGAGAAAAAGAATGGAAACCAACACTTCCCAAACCATATCCTAGGCAAATCAAACCAATCAATAAGAAATGTTGTGTTATTGAGTATTTGAGAAATATTAGGAATCGCATGATTCGTATGCTTGTGTTTGTGTTGTTTGGTGATCTTTCTATTAAGTTCAAAGATTTTTTGACGAGAAAAAGAATGGAAACCAACACTTCCCAAACCATAGCCTAGGAAATTCAAACCTATCAATAAGAAATGTTGTGTTATTGAGTATTTGAGAAACATTAGGAATCGCATGATTCATATGCTTGTGTTTGTGTTGTTTGGTGATCTTTCTATCAAGTTCAAAGATTTTTGGACGAGAAAAAGAATGGAAACCAACACTTCCCAAACCATATCCTAGGCAAATCAAACCAATCAATAAGAAAGGTTGTGTTATTGAGTATTTGAGAAACCCTAGGAATCGCATGATTCGTATGCTTGTGTTTTTGTTGTTTGCTGATCTTTCTATTAAGTTCAAAGATTTTCTGACGAGAAAAAAAATTGAAATCAACACTTCCCAAACCATAGCTTAGGGAAATCAAACCAATCAATAAGAAATGTTGTGTTATTGAGTATTTGAGAAACATAAGGAATCGCATGATTCGTATGCTTGTGTTTGTGTTGTTTGGTGATCTTTCTATCAAGTTCTATTAAGTTCAAACATTTTTGGATGAGAAAAAGAATGGAAACCAACAGTTCCCAAACCATAGCCTAGGCAAATCAAACCTATCAATAAGAAAGGTTGTGTTACTGAGTATTTGAGAAACATAAGGAATCGCATGATTCGTATGCTTGTGTTAGTGTTGTTTGGTGATCTTTCTATCAAGGTCTATTAAGTTCAATGATTTTTGAACGAGAAAAAGAATGGAAACCAACACTTCCCAAACCATAGCCTAGGCAAATCAAACCAATCAATAAGAAATGTTGTGTTATTGAGTATTTGAGAAACATTAGGAATCGCATGATTCATATGCTTGTGTTTGTGTTGTTTGCTGATCTTTCTATTAAGTTCAAAGATTTTTTGACGAGAAAAAAAATTGAAACCAACACTTCCCACACCATAGCCTAGGCAAATCAAATCAATCAATAAGAAAGGTTGTGTTATTGAGAATTTGAGAAACATTAAGAATCGCATGATTCGTATGCTTGTGTTTGAATAGTTTGGTGATCTTTCTATTAATTTCAAAGATTTTTGGACGAGAAAAAGAATGGAAACCAACAATTCCCAAACCATAGCCTAGGCAAATCAAACCAATCAAAAAGAAAGGTTGTGTTATTGAGTATTTGAGAAACATTAGGAATCGCATGATTCGTATGCTTGTGTTTGTGTTATTTTGTGATCTTTCTATTAATTACAAAGATTTTTGGATGAGAAAAAGAATGGAAACCAACACTTCCCAAACCATAGCCTAGGAAAATCAAACCAATCAATAAGAAAGGTTGTGTTATTGAGAATTTGAGAAACATTAGGAATCGCATGATTCGTATGCTTGTGTTTGTGTTGTTTGGTGATCTTTCTATTAAGTTTAAAGATTTTTTGGACGAGAAAAAGAATGGAACCCAACACTTCCCAAACCATAGCCTAGGCAAATCAAACCAATCAATAAGAAAGGTTGTGTTATTGAGAATTTGAGAAACATTAGGAATTGCATGATTCGTATGCTTGTGTTTGTGTTGTTTGGTGATCTTTCCATTAAGTTCAAAGATTTTTGGACGAGAAAAAGAATGGAAACCAACACTTCCCAAACCATATCCTAGGCAAATCAAACCAATCAATAAAAAAGGTTTTGCTATTGAGAATTTAAGAAAAATTAGGAATCGCATGATTCGTATGCTTGTGTTTGGGTTGTTTGGTGATCTTTCTGTTAATTACAAATATTTTTGGACGAGAAAAAGAATGGAAACCAACGCTTCCCAAACCATAGCCTAGGGAAATCAAACCAATCAATAAGAAATGTTGTGTTATTGAGTGTTTGAGAAACATTTGGAATCGCATGATTCATATGCTTGTGTTTGTGTTGTTTGGTGATCTTTCTATCAAGTTCAAAGATTTTTGGTAGAGAAAAAGAATGGAAACCAACACTTCCCAAACCATAGCCTTGGCAAATCAAACTAATCAATAAGAAATGTTGTGTTATTGAGTATTTGAGAAACATTAGGAATCACATGATTCGTATGCTTGTGCTTGTGTTGTTTGGTGATCTTTCTATTAAGTTCAAAGATTTTTTGACGAGAAAAAGAATGGAAACCAACACTTCCCAAACCATATCCTAGGCAAATCAAACCAATCAATAAGAAATGTTGTGTTATTGAGTATTTGAGAAATATTAGGAATCGCATGATTCGTATGCTTGTGTTTGTGTTGTTTGGTGATCTTTCTATTAAGTTCAAAGATTTTTTGACGAGAAAAAGAATGGAAACCAACACTTCCCAAACCATAGCCTAGGAAATTCAAACCTATCAATAAGAAATGTTGTGTTATTGAGTATTTGAGAAACATTAGGAATCGCATGATTCATATGCTTGTGTTTGTGTTGTTTGGTGATCTTTCTATCAAGTTCAAAGATTTTTGGACGAGAAAAAGAATGGAAACCAACACTTCCCAAACCATATCCTAGGCAAATCAAACCAATCAATAAGAAAGGTTGTGTTATTGAGTATTTGAGAAACCCTAGGAATCGCATGATTCGTATGCTTGTGTTTTTGTTGTTTGCTGATCTTTCTATTAAGTTCAAAGATTTTCTGACGAGAAAAAAAATTGAAATCAACACTTCCCAAACCATAGCTTAGGGAAATCAAACCAATCAATAAGAAATGTTGTGTTATTGAGTATTTGAGAAACATAAGGAATCGCATGATTCGTATGCTTGTGTTTGTGTTGTTTGGTGATCTTTCTATCAAGTTCTATTAAGTTCAAACATTTTTGGATGAGAAAAAGAATGGAAACCAA
This sequence comes from Polygonum maritimum, assembly GCA_963924305.1. NCBI lineage: Eukaryota > Viridiplantae > Streptophyta > Magnoliopsida > Caryophyllales > Polygonaceae > Polygonum > Polygonum maritimum. The sequence goes on along the minus strand of OZ002733.1, from coordinate 31,418,372 downwards.
CAGTTCCCAAACCATAGCCTAGGCAAATCAAACCTATCAATAAGAAAGGTTGTGTTACTGAGTATTTGAGAAACATAAGGAATCGCATGATTCGTATGCTTGTGTTAGTGTTGTTTGGTGATCTTTCTATCAAGGTCTATTAAGTTCAATGATTTTTGAACGAGAAAAAGAATGGAAACCAACACTTCCCAAACCATAGCCTAGGCAAATCAAACCAATCAATAAGAAATGTTGTGTTATTGAGTATTTGAGAAACATTAGGAATCGCATGATTCATATGCTTGTGTTTGTGTTGTTTGCTGATCTTTCTATTAAGTTCAAAGATTTTTTGACGAGAAAAAAAATTGAAACCAACACTTCCCACACCATAGCCTAGGCAAATCAAATCAATCAATAAGAAAGGTTGTGTTATTGAGAATTTGAGAAACATTAGGAATCGCATGATTCGTATGCTTGTGTTTGAATAGTTTGGTGATCTTTCTATTAATTTCAAAGATTTTTGGACGAGAAAAAGAATGGAAACCAACAATTCCCAAACCATAGCCTAGGCAAATCAAACCAATCAAAAAGAAAGGTTGTGTTATTGAGTATTTGAGAAACATTAGGAATCGCATGATTCGTATGCTTGTGTTTGTGTTATTTTGTGATCTTTCTATTAATTACAAAGATTTTTGGATGAGAAAAAGAATGGAAACCAACACTTCCCAAACCATAGCCTAGGAAAATCAAACCAATCAATAAGAAAGGTTGTGTTATTGAGAATTTGAGAAACATTAGGAATCGCATGATTCGTATGCTTGTGTTTGTGTTGTTTGGTGATCTTTCTATTAAGTTTAAAGATTTTTTGGACGAGAAAAAGAATGGAACCCAACACTTCCCAAACCATAGCCTAGGCAAATCAAACCAATCAATAAGAAAGGTTGTGTTATTGAGAATTTGAGAAACATTAGGAATTGCATGATTCGTATGCTTGTGTTTGTGTTGTTTGGTGATCTTTCCATTAAGTTCAAAGATTTTTGGACGAGAAAAAGAATGGAAACCAACACTTCCCAAACCATATCCTAGGCAAATCAAACCAATCAATAAAAAAGGTTTTGCTATTGAGAATTTAAGAAAAATTAGGAATCGCATGATTCGTATGCTTGTGTTTGGGTTGTTTGGTGATCTTTCTGTTAATTACAAATATTTTTGGACGAGAAAAAGAATGGAAACCAACGCTTCCCAAACCATAGCCTAGGGAAATCAAACCAATCAATAAGAAATGTTGTGTTATTGAGTGTTTGAGAAACATTTGGAATCGCATGATTCATATGCTTGTGTTTGTGTTGTTTGGTGATCTTTCTATCAAGTTCAAAGATTTTTGGTAGAGAAAAAGAATGGAAACCAACACTTCCCAAACCATAGCCTTGGCAAATCAAACTAATCAATAAGAAATGTTGTGTTATTGAGTATTTGAGAAACATTAGGAATCACATGATTCGTATGCTTGTGCTTGTGTTGTTTGGTGATCTTTCTATTAAGTTCAAAGATTTTTTGACGAGAAAAAGAATGGAAACCAACACTTCCCAAACCATATCCTAGGCAAATCAAACCAATCAATAAGAAATGTTGTGTTATTGAGTATTTGAGAAATATTAGGAATCGCATGATTCGTATGCTTGTGTTTGTGTTGTTTGGTGATCTTTCTATTAAGTTCAAAGATTTTTTGACGAGAAAAAGAATGGAAACCAACACTTCCCAAACCATAGCCTAGGAAATTCAAACCTATCAATAAGAAATGTTGTGTTATTGAGTATTTGAGAAACATTAGGAATCGCATGATTCATATGCTTGTGTTTGTGTTGTTTGGTGATCTTTCTATCAAGTTCAAAGATTTTTGGACGAGAAAAAGAATGGAAACCAACACTTCCCAAACCATATCCTAGGCAAATCAAACCAATCAATAAGAAAGGTTGTGTTATTGAGTATTTGAGAAACCCTAGGAATCGCATGATTCGTATGCTTGTGTTTTTGTTGTTTGCTGATCTTTCTATTAAGTTCAAAGATTTTCTGACGAGAAAAAAAATTGAAATCAACACTTCCCAAACCATAGCTTAGGGAAATCAAACCAATCAATAAGAAATGTTGTGTTATTGAGTATTTGAGAAACATAAGGAATCGCATGATTCGTATGCTTGTGTTTGTGTTGTTTGGTGATCTTTCTATCAAGTTCTATTAAGTTCAAACATTTTTGGATGAGAAAAAGAATGGAAACCAACAGTTCCCAAACCATAGCCTAGGCAAATCAAACCTATCAATAAGAAAGGTTGTGTTACTGAGTATTTGAGAAACATAAGGAATCGCATGATTCGTATGCTTGTGTTAGTGTTGTTTGGTGATCTTTCTATCAAGGTCTATTAAGTTCAATGATTTTTGAACGAGAAAAAGAATGGAAACCAACACTTCCCAAACCATAGCCTAGGCAAATCAAACCAATCAATAAGAAATGTTGTGTTATTGAGTATTTGAGAAACATTAGGAATCGCATGATTCATATGCTTGTGTTTGTGTTGTTTGCTGATCTTTCTATTAAGTTCAAAGATTTTTTGACGAGAAAAAAAATGGAAACCAACACTTCCCACACCATAGCCTAGGCAAATCAAATCAATCAATAAGAAAGGTTGTGTTATTGAGAATTTGAGAAACATTAGGAATCGCATGATTCGTATGCTTGTGTTTGAATAGTTTGGTGATCTTTCTATTAATTTCAAAGATTTTTGGACGACAAAAAGAATGGAAACCAACAATTCCCAAACCATAGCCTAGGCAAATCAAACCAATCAAAAAGAAAGGTTGTGTTATTGAGTATTTGAGAAACATTAGGAATCGCATGATTCGTATGCTTGTGTTTGTGTTATTTTGTGATCTTTCTATTAATTACAAAGATTTTTGGATGAGAAAAAGAATGGAAACCAACACTTCCCAAACCATAGCCTAGGAAAATCAAACCAATCAATAAGAAAGGTTGTGTTATTGAGAATTTGAGAAACATTAGGAATCGCATGATTCGTATGCTTGTGTTTGTGTTGTTTGGTGATCTTTCTATTAAGTTTAAAGATTTTTTGGACGAGAAAAAGAATGGAACCCAACACTTCCCAAACCATAGCCTAGGCAAATCAAACCAATCAATAAGAAAGGTTGTGTTATTGAGAATTTGAGAAACATTAGGAATTGCATGATTCGTATGCTTGTGTTTGTGTTGTTTGGTGATCTTTCCATTAAGTTCAAAGATTTTTGGACGAGAAAAAGAATGGAAACCAACACTTCCCAAACCATATCCTAGGCAAATCAAACCAATCAATAAAAAAGGTTTTGCTATTGAGAATTTAAGAAAAATTAGGAATCGCATGATTCGTATGCTTGTGTTTGGGTTGTTTGGTGATCTTTCTGTTAATTACAAATATTTTTGGACGAGAAAAAGAATGGAAACCAACGCTTCCCAAACCATAGCCTAGGGAAATCAAACCAATCAATAAGAAATGTTGTGTTATTGAGTGTTTGAGAAACATTTGGAATCGCATGATTCATATGCTTGTGTTTGTGTTGTTTGGTGATCTTTCTATCAAGTTCAAAGATTTTTGGTAGAGAAAAAGAATGGAAACCAACACTTCCCAAACCATAGCCTTGGCAAATCAAACTAATCAATAAGAAATGTTGTGTTATTGAGTATTTGAGAAACATTAGGAATCACATGATTCGTATGCTTGTGCTTGTGTTGTTTGGTGATCTTTCTATTAAGTTCAAAGATTTTTTGACGAGAAAAAGAATGGAAACCAACACTTCCCAAACCATATCCTAGGCAAATCAAACCAATCAATAAGAAATGTTGTGTTATTGAGTATTTGAGAAATATTAGGAATCGCATGATTCGTATGCTTGTGTTTGTGTTGTTTGGTGATCTTTCTATTAAGTTCAAAGATTTTTTGACGAGAAAAAGAATGGAAACCAACACTTCCCAAACCATAGCCTAGGAAATTCAAACCTATCAATAAGAAATGTTGTGTTATTGAGTATTTGAGAAACATTAGGAATCGCATGATTCATATGCTTGTGTTTGTGTTGTTTGGTGATCTTTCTATCAAGTTCAAAGATTTTTGGACGAGAAAAAGAATGGAAACCAACACTTCCCAAACCATATCCTAGGCAAATCAAACCAATCAATAAGAAAGGTTGTGTTATTGAGTATTTGAGAAACCCTAGGAATCGCATGATTCGTATGCTTGTGTTTTTGTTGTTTGCTGATCTTTCTATTAAGTTCAAAGATTTTCTGACGAGAAAAAAAATTGAAATCAACACTTCCCAAACCATAGCTTAGGGAAATCAAACCAATCAATAAGAAATGTTGTGTTATTGAGTATTTGAGAAACATAAGGAATCGCATGATTCGTATGCTTGTGTTTGTGTTGTTTGGTGATCTTTCTATCAAGTTCTATTAAGTTCAAACATTTTTGGATGAGAAAAAGAATGGAAACCAACAGTTCCCAAACCATAGCCTAGGCAAATCAAACCTATCAATAAGAAAGGTTGTGTTACTGAGTATTTGAGAAACATAAGGAATCGCATGATTCGTATGCTTGTGTTAGTGTTGTTTGGTGATCTTTCTATCAAGGTCTATTAAGTTCAATGATTTTTGAACGAGAAAAAGAATGGAAACCAACACTTCCCAAACCATAGCCTAGGCAAATCAAACCAATCAATAATAAATGTTGTGTTATTGAGTATTTGAGAAACATTAGGAATTACAAGATTCCTATGCTTGTGTTTGTGTTGTATGGTGATCTTTCTATTAAGTTCAAAGATTTTTGGACGAGAAAAAAAATGGAAACCAACACTTCCCAAACCATATCCTAGGCAAATCAAACCAATCAATAAGAAATGTTGTGTTATAGAGAATTTGAGAAACATTAGGAATCGCATGATTCGTATGCTTGTGTTTGTGTTGTTTGGTGATCTTTCTATCAAGTTTTATTAGTTCAAAGAGTTTTGGACGAGTGAAAGAATGGAAACCAACACTTCCCAAACCATAGCCTAGGCAAATCAAACAAATCAATAAGAAAGGTTTTGTTATTGAGAACTTGAGAAACATTAGGAATCGTGATGCGATCCCTTCCCTTACTCCCAAGGAAGAGGAAGACGCCATGACAATGCGTTCGGACGGACCCATTACTCGAGCTCGTGCTAAGGCCATCGCTCAAGCAACGGCGTCCTTTGTATGGCGAGCCTCTCAGTCCTTTAGCTTAGTCCCTGAAGAACCACCTACATGGGTGCTGAGCGTCCTTAAAGCCAATCCTGAGGAAGGGGCCCTGGCGTCCCTACCGGCACCCTAGAAGTCCCCATCTCTAGAGGACGCCTGCTGCCAAGGACAATCCTAGGGACTGCACCAGGGCATCCCAAAAATTCCAACAGCTTCCCTACCATCGTCCCTCTTCCAGCGTCCCTACCGTAGTTACCAGCGTCCCTTCCACAGCTACCAGAGTCCCTACCACAGCTACTAGAGTCCCTACCTCAACTACCAGCTTCCTTACCACCACTACCACCTTCCATAACTCCGCTTCCGCCTCCTTATGTTCCCTCAATAGTCGGATAAGGCCCAACTCGTAACCTAGATCCTTAGCCAAGCGAGTCCTTCTTGGAGTCCCTAGAAGGCGCACGCATCACGGGCTGTGTACCCATAAGGGTTTGGTGATGACTTTTGTCTAACTTGTCTTCGACGGAAGGAAGGTTGTTTGTTGTTGGGGCGGTTCTTTGTTGATGGTACTTGGGAGTTGGTGGCTGGACGTGAAAACTGTTGTTAGTGTTGTGGTTTATGTTTTTTTTTCTTGATCAGATGTTGTGGTTTATGTTCTTGGCATGGACGTCAGATGTTGTGGTGCTTTTTGTGTTGATCAGATGTTGTGGTCTTGGTTAGGATCAAACTTTTGTTGGACGTTTCCGATCAGATGTTGTGGTGTTGGTTTTATGATCTAACTTTATCCTTAAAGTCGTTATTTTGTCATGTTAGTATATATGTTCTACTTACACCCTTAATTTCATGTTCATATATTTTGCTTCCATTTATTCCAATAGATTTGTCTAACTCTATCCTTATAAAAATGTGTCAATCCTTATAAATAGTAGTAAAATAACTAGTGACAATATAACAAACAAAACTTTCGACCAAAATATGTTATACTTCATCTAAGTCTTCCAAAAAAAATTATTCAATTCCAAAGTGAACTCATAATATGTTTTTTTTATTTCCCTTTTTAATCACCCGTATCTTTTTAGATTAAATTATACTTCCTCATAATCTTCCAAACAAATTAATACGGACAAGATTTGCTCAAGGATTTTGTACACTTAAAATGACTAGTAAGGAACAGAATAACTAGTGACTTGACCGGAAAAAAAAACTAAATACTAACTATTGACCATTATGGACAATATTTGCTATAGACATTGACAAAAAAAAATCTCAATTAAGGGGAAATTAAGTAAGGATTTTTAGGCTTTGTTAATTTTAGGTTGACTTTGTAGAACCTCCAACATATTTATGTTGTTGATGTCTCTCGTTTTGGAGGTGTTTTAGTGGTTAATTTCCTTTGTAAATATGTGTTTTTCATTCTCTTCTTTGTTAGTTTTGTTTCCCTTTTAGCTTAGTTCCCGGTTTTCTTCAAGAGTCGGAAACTATGCGAGTTTGTGTGTTTTTGTAGGTAAAATGGCAAGAATGAGGACAATTTCGAGGAGCTAATGAAGGAGCCAAGTCAAGGAGTGCAAGAGCCAAGTCAAGAATGAAGTGGAACCAAAGGAAACCAAGGAAGAAGACGAGGATCGAGGCCCAGGACCGAGCACCACCAAGTCGGGCCCGAGATCGAGCAACCAGAGCCAGGACCGACGTTCCCAACGTCGGGCCCGAGGTCATCCCGTGTCGGTCCGAGTCGGCAATTGAGAGGATTGCTCCCCAAGGCATATTTTTAGCAACTTTCCACATTTGCCCCCTTCTAAATTGGGATTCCTTGGTCCCCAATCCATGAAAGGCTATAAATAGAGGTGATTAGAGAGCATTAAGGCATGTTTGGATAGACACACTCAAATCACTCTCTAAAGGCTCAAGGAAGACTTGGAGAGCAAGGAGAAGAAGGGAGAAGGAAGAGAAGGAGAGGTCGGTGGAGCTAGGAGGAGGAATTGTGAGTTTTGAACTTTGTTTTGCTTTGATCTAGTAGAATTGAGACTTGGATTTTGTAGACACTTTGAATTTGAATGCAATTGGAGTTTGGTTTGATGATGTTGCTTGAGATTTGCTTGATTTCCCTTTTGTTTATGCTTTTCTCTTACTTGATGGAGTAGATTCCATAGTCTTGGGCTATGGGGGAATCCCCTAGCTAGATTTGGGTAGAAAACCCCAATTCCATAGCCTTGAGTGCTTGATTTGTGAATCCTCTCTACACCAAGCTTCAATTCTCTTGTGAAAACAAGGGGCTTAGGCCTTGTGATTGGTAAGAGTAACCGAGAGCAATCTCGAACCCAATCACTAGACATAACATCGAAGGAGAGTGAAAGCTCCCTTGGGTCGAAGTGTAGATTGGAGAGATTAGGGGCAAGCAACCTCGATCTCATTAGAATCAAGCACTTATTGGTTGAATTGAGGAAGAATATCCAAGTCTAGTTGGAGGTGGAACCCAAAAACCCAAGACCGATCTACTAAATTTGCCTAATCGAAGTACCCAGTAAGTCGGGCCCGACGTAGTGTAAGTCGGTCCCGTGCAAATCAACCTCGATCCACCCTCGGACCGAAGTGACCTGTGTCGGTCCGAGGTGATTTCCCTTGTTTTTCTTCGTTTTGCCTTATTTTCTCCTCTTTTTAGTCTTTCGGGTACTCTCGACGCACGAACTCCCGTGTGTTCGACACCCTACCTCTTTACTACAAGTGAGGTTCAGTTTTATAAATTTAAATTTTGACCACCCACACCCGGACCGATCAGAATTTTGGCGCCGTTGCCGGGGAGTTCTACTTGTTCGAGGTACCCTCTTTGTTGAGTCTTTGATTTTGTAGTGATTTGGGTGAGGGACTAGCCCAAACCCCTTGTTTGTTTTGATTCGGTTTTGTTTGTGTCTTTGGTTATAGGTGCATGCGAGCTAGTTCCGTCCGAGGAACTCTTGAGTTCGATTTTGTGTGTGACCCGGAGAGTATTCTAAGGCAAGCCCGCAAGAAGAAGAGGATGGCGGACCAAGCCCGAGATGAGGAGTTTGAGAGGATGAGAGCCGACATGGCTCGAATGCAAATCTGAGATGGCAAACCGAGATGCCGAGGCCCGTAGAGAGAGGGAGCAAAGGATAAGGTTGGAGGCCCAAATCAACACTCAACCCCGAAATGCTAGACAATACATGCATCCGGAGTTGAAGGTCCCGGAGCCGGCCATCGTCTTGCCGGAGGTGTCAAGGAATTTTGAGATAAAAACTCAATTTATCTCACTCATCAAGAGAGAGCAATTCCAAGGGAGGCCGAATGAGTGTCCGATCGAGCATGTGAAGCAATTCAAAGATCTTTGTGAGACCATTTCCAATGATGACGAGACACTTGAGTATGTGCTACTCAAAGCCTTCAAGTGGTCTTTGGGAGGCAAAGCTTTGCATTGGTTGGAGAGTCAAGCACCTCGATCCATCACATCATGGAGGGCCCTAACTGAAGCATTCTTGATGAAGTTCTTCCCGCCCACCAAGACGACGGAGCTTAGAAGGAAGATTGCTAGTTTTCAACAAGGAGCTCATGAGCCACTTTTTGAGGCGTGGGACCGGTTCAAGGAGATGTTAAGGGCATGTCCAACACATGGGCAACAACCTTATGTCCTTCAAGACATCTTCTTCCAAGGGATCAACACCGCCACAAATGATAAATTGAACCTCCATACCGATTGTGGGTTCATTGACTTGCCACCGGAACGAGCATGGGAGTTGTTGGACAAACTCTCGGACTATGAGGCGATGTATGGTACTAGCAATGTGAGCAAGGAAGCAAGAGTCCATGGAGAAGGTCCGAAGAAGCTCTACGATCCCAAAAGTGAAGAGGTGGACAAAGATGTGAAGATCCAATTCTTGGAGGATGAGTTGAACAAGATGAGGAGGAAGATGAGTTATGCCCAACAAACCACAAGAGCATGTGAAGAGTGTGGTTCTTTGAAGCATGGAGCGTGCCCAAACGAGCGCCAAGTCCGATTGGCCGAGCAAATTGAAGAGGCCAACTATGTTCAAAGGAACTTCGGAGGGAGAACCAACTTCAGCAACAATGGAGGAAGGTGGAACCAAGGCCAAGCTAGTGGCTACAACAACAACTTCAACCAAAACGAGCCAAGGGCCCAACCACCACCATACCGACCTCCGGGATTCTATGAGCAAACTCCACAATGGGCTCAAGACTTGAAGGATCGATTCACCAATGTGGAGAGAAGAGTTGATGAGATGGGTGCTCAATTCAAAGAGTTTGGTGTTTGGAGAAGGCAAGTGGACAACCAATTTGTTCACATGGCGAATCAACTTCCAAGAGAAAAAGGGAGACTCCCGGGCCGACCCGAGGAGAATCCCCGTGCCCCACAACAACAAAACGAAGTTCGAGCCATAGGATTAAGGAGTGGACGGAGTTTGCCCGAGCCACAAATTCCAAGATCAAGAGAAGAGAGTCGGACCGAGGTTCCCAGCAACTCGGGCCCGACGTACCCAGATGTCGATCCGAAGAATGGAGGAAGCCCCCTGGAGAGGACCGAGGATGATTCCAACTCGGGCCCGACTTGCCCTGAAGTCGGCCCGACGTGCCCAAAAGTTCTTTACCCTGGGACCGATGTCCCTGAAGTCGGTCCCGAGGTACTTCCAACGTCGATCCAAGGTGGAGTTGTTGAGAAAGATAGATCCAAGGAGGTTGATCCAAGCAAGAAGCAAGGCACTACTCTTCCATATCCTATGAAGAAGCCCAACGCGATTGTTGAGGGCAAGTTCAAGCGGTTCTTGAAGCTTTTGCAAGGCTTGAACATCACCATTCCTTTCACCGATGCTCTAAGCGAGATGCCGTCTTATGCAAAGTTCTTAAAGGACATCTTGAGCAAGAAGAGGTCGATTGTTGAAATGCAAGACGAGGTGAAGATATTGGAGCTACCTCAAAAGCTTGGTGACCCCGGAAGATTTGCCATCACCATAGGGATTGGTTCTCAACAATTCAAAGCTCTTTGTGATTTGGGAGCAAGCATTTCGGTTATGCCCATGAGCATATGGAGAAGGGCTAACCTTGGAGATATGGAGCCGGTCGATATGAGTCTTACCATGGCCGATGGTTCATCAACAAAGGCCACCGGAATTCTTGATGACGTCCCGGTTCGAGTTGGAAGATATTTTGTGCCCGATGACTTCGTGATCTTAGATATCAAGGAAGATCCTATGGTGCCCATTATTCTTGGGAGGCCGTTTCTAGCTACGGCGGGTGCCAAGTTTGATGTAAGGAATGGGAAAGTCACCTTTGAAATTGGCGAGGAGAAAGTTGAGTTCCATTTCAACAAGGCACTAAATGAACCGGATGCATTGGCAATCTTGAAGCTAGAGGAAAACGCCAAGTGCATGAGGGAGAAGTTGGAGGAAGCGCCATTGAGAGACCATGAAATGGTCGATGTTCAAATCCATGATGAGACAAGAGATGGAGATAGCCCACAAAATCATGAAGAGTATCCTAATCTATATCCTTTTGATGTGGGAGATTCTTTCATTTGTTTAAGTGATTTGAAAGAGGATCTAGGAGATGATTATCTTTGCTTTGATGATTTGTAAGATGAGTTGAGTTATGATGTCATAGAGTCTCCTAGAAATTCTCTAGACTTTTGTGGTGTAGGTGATAAAGAGCAAATGCAAGATGAGGAGATGCCAAACTACACTTTGGAGGATAATGGAGACTTTGGATGCCACACTTTCATCAAACACAAATGGTGGCACTTTGGTTATGATGATTGTGGAGAAGCACATGGCAAGGAGGATCAATTCACCGTTTTTCACCCTCCTTGAAGGGTAGAGGTTAGACGTCAAGCTAGTGACGTAAAAGAAGCGCTCCTCGGGAGGCAACCCGGGTTTAGTAGATTCATTTTCGTAGTTTCTAGCTTGTTTCTTTTTTGCCTTAGCTTAGATTAGTCCTAATCTCTTCTCTAGCTTGTATTTTGTGGAAATGTGTGTTATGTGAGCTTCATTAGCATGTGTGGTATTTGTGGAAATGATGCAATGACTTGTGGGTAGAAGTAACCAAGCCATGGGAATTTTAGGAAGCCAAAACGGGTAGGACCGAGGTACCCAGTACCTCGGGCCCGAGGTGCCCAACGTCGGTCCAAGCCTACCGATTGCCTTGACCTTGACTTTGGTGGAAATTCCGACTTTGCCCTTCTGACCTACCTTTGTCTTCTACCCCATTTAAGCGCCCTTTCCCTTACCTAACATCATCACCTCCATAACTACCTTCCCAAAATACCCAATTCTCTCAAAAACTCCCAAATCGATCCCATCTCCCCTACCATACTAGATCCTCAAGAAAACTCACCACAAGATCTCGATCCATAGCCTAGCATCCTCAAACATTGAACCAAAAGCCAAAAATCCCACCCAAATCCCATAGATCTACATCCTTTTTCTAGATCTAGAAAAGGAAATTTGAGTTCTAAGAGTTGCTTGCTAGAAGTTCTTGTTTTCTTCATATTTGGTATGTAAATCTCAATCTCTACTTGATTCCTTGTGAATTTCATGCTTTCATTGCTAGATTTGAGATATGCCATGATTGAGTGAGCTTGAACCTTAAGCATCCATGGTGATTTGCATGTTTTGTGAAATTTGTGCTTAATTGTTGCTAAATCCCACTTAGAACTTCGATTGATGATGATTGATGGTTGATTTTGGATTTTAGGAGCATTATAGTGTGTTTTATGGATGAATCTAGGATGAGAAGTCGAAAATGACTCGGTCCGAGGTACCCAGTACCTCGGGACCGATGTTCAACGTCGGTCCAGCAACTCGGACCGAGGTCCCCAACCTCGGGCCCGATATGCTGTGTTGGTCGGTCCTTTGATATTCGATTTTCTCTTGTGTGAATTTAGGATTTCATGAGCTTGAATGTTGGTTATAGCATGCTATTCATGATATGTCTTAAGGCTTGACCATTGATATGTGAATCTTAGTTCATGCATGATTGAATTTTGTGGATTGAGTGTGTTAAGAACAAGTATGGGGTTATCTCTTTGCATGATGAGTTGTTTGTGATGGAAGCTTGTGATTTTGTTGTGGTTGTATAGATTTTATCTTGGAGTTCTTTGGTTTTGATTGTGTGTAGGTACCATGTCTACCCGAGCATCTTCTTCAAGGATGGAGAAAGCCACCAAGAAGTCCAAGAAGTCGTCCAAGAGAGTCCAAAGGATGGATGATGTACGTATTGAGGATGAGGACGATGCTAGAGAGTATGAGCGTCTCATGGGTCTATCTCACCACACCCGGTGGTTAGATTGGGAGTCAATTCAAAAGATGTGCATGGACGAGGCTCTTACTCGGTGCTACGCCAACATTGGGCTCAATGTGTTGCTACGGTGGAACAACACTCATTTCCCCGCCTTGACGTCCGAGTTCATGGCGACATTCAAATGCACGTATGAGGGACCCGAGGGTGAAGGCATGATCTCCTTCCAAATGGGCAATGAATTGCAAGAGCTCACTCTCCGGAACTTGGCACATTACTTTGGGTTCCCATTTCCGAGAGATGAGGCCTTTGTTGACAATGAGAAGGTCGACTACCTTTGGAAGTATGTGGCCGGGAAGAGTGAGATGAGGAAAGGAGCATCGACGAATGAGATCGCCAACCCGCTCTTCCGAGTCATGATCCGAGCCTTGGGTTGTTCTATCTTTGCAAGGCACGAGTTGAGCAAGCCAATGAAGGAGGAAGCCATGCTACTCCACGAGATGTTGTTCGAGCATGAGAAGCCGATGAACCTCACATGGGAATGGGTGAAGATGGTGAGGGACTTCCAAAGTTCTTCATGGATCTACTTTGGAGGCATGATTGCCCGATTAGCTCACCGTCTCGAGGTGGACTTGTCTACCTACACACCGGCCGCCAATGGTGTGGAGTTCATGGATTTGAAGTACTTTAAGAAGGCCAACATCATCAAGGAGAGGCAAGTGACCGGCGCCACCACCTATCTAGCCCCGCACTCCAACTTCAACAACGTGCACATTCCTTTGGGGCCTCGACTCTTCGACCTCACTTGTTACTACAATTGGTATCAAGTGTGGGCGGGGAACGTCAACCCTTATGGAGAGCCGGAGGGGACACTCGAGGTTAGGAGACGGGCACAACACATCCGTTTCACTACACCTCAAGCTTCCCCGGACACCGAAGAAGAGGAGGCCAATCAATACGAGTTTGTAAGGAGGGACGACATGGAGGTGGACGAGCCTAGAGGAGGAGAAGAAGAAGAAGAAGGTGGTTACCAACATTTGCTCACCGACCACGCCCCAACCCTTTTGGACCGAGGTGCATCCCACGTCGGGCCCGACATCTACCAACGTCGGTCCGATGCTTTCTTGCCCGATCCGGTCCCGAGCCACTTCGAGCGGGGTGAGGGAAGTGGAGCACATCAAGCACCACCTAGCTATGGCGGGTATGAGGGGTATGCCCAATGGTATGGCCCCGGAATGGTGTTCCCCGAGCCTAACCAATCGGTGGACATGAACTTTTTGGCCAACCAATTGTCGCATCTCCAACTTCAACAATCAACCATGCTCCAAGAAGCGCACCACCTCAACCAACAACAACAACACCTCAACTACCAACAACAACAACTTTTTCATCACCAAGAGGATTTCCAAGTACAATTTGATGAGGTAAACCGCAAGATTGCCTACACTAGACGAGAAGTGGAGGATTTGAGGGCGGCCGATGATCAAAGGTGGACCGTCCAAACAAGTTTCAATGAGTGGATGTCCGGGAATTTCTCAACCCGTGAAGATCAATGGACACCTCCCGCGCCACCAATCCAACCGCCCAGCCATGACCCCTTCCACGGTCGAGTGTACGAGCAAGAGCGACGTACCCGGGTCCAAAGGAGACAACGCCGTGGCCAACCTCCAAATTAAGCCTCAACAAGCCAAGCAAAAATAAGGAATTGTGAGTCTTCTTTACTCTTCTCTTTACTTTTGAGTTTTGATTTCTTTTGATGAGGACATCAAAATTTTAAGTATGGGGTGGGTTAGTAGCTCATTAGTTCCATGTGTAGGTTGTTTGTGTTCTTTCTTGTTTAAGGGATGTTTCTTTTGGATAGTGGCATGAGTTTGCATGATGAATGAAGTATGATTGATTTTAAGGCATGAATGGATGAGTTTGTTTGCTTTGTTTGAAAATGTTTTTGAAAAAATGCTTAAAAATTTGAAAATTGTGTGAAAAACAACAAAAAGATTTTGTTTTGGACTAGGAATTCCCATATTAGATGTCCATATGAAGGCTAATGATGATGTGAGCATGTAAATTCCTTAGCATATTTTTGGATAGTTTAGCCTCTAAATGGATGTTGCTTTTAATGTGATATGATGTCTTGCATGTTTTTATTGAGCACATGAGTTCTTGGATGAGTTTTAATGCAACTAAGCTAGAGTGAACCTTGTGAGATGATTTTTGGCCATTTTAGGGATGTTTGCTCATATTGCATATCCCTCATTTTCTTGTGTGAATTAGCTCATGCATGCTTAGTAAAACTTGTTATTGAGGTGTTTATCTATTTTCCAAGGCCAATATGAGATTTGTTCTATGCTTTGTCACATTGATTTGAACTTTGTTTCATTTAGTCACAAAATTTTCCATATCCTACCTTGAAGAGAAACTGTTGTTTGTAGCCCCGTTTTAGCCTTAGACCTTTGTTTGAAACTCCTCAAAAATATGATTCCTAGCCTATATGACTTGACCCTTATGGGATTGGACTTTAGTGAGAGGTTTGGAAGAATATTTGGAGAGTTGAGATTCTCTTTGGTGAATGGCAAAGAATGGAGTTATAAACCGAGTGGGTAGTGCATCTTTATGAAAAAGAAAAGAAAGAAAAAGTTGGAAAAATAGTGGATCGAAAGTGAAAAGAAGCAAAGAGCTTAAGTGTAGAAAAGGGTACCGACCGAGTTCAAAGTGACCTCGGGCCCGACGTGAGTTGCAAGTCGATCCTAAGAGAAAAAAGTGTGAAAAATCCAACACAAAAAAAAGTTTAGTGCAAAGATGAAGTGGAATGTTAAGTGAAAGTATGGGTTGAAAGTGAAAAGAAAGAAGAAAATCAAAGTCTTTTGGGAGTGTGAAGTTGAAAGTGGAATAATTTGGTGAGTTTGGTGAGAGACTAGGAAGTTCAATCCCCATTGTAAGCACCACAAGACCAAAGTAATTCCCACCTTGAGAAACACCAAAAACCCCATTACAACCCGGCCGAATGGAACCTCTTTGAGGACCTCCATTGAGCCAAGTTCATATTCTTTGTGTGCATTGTAATAGGCATCTCTAGGTGGAGGAATTGGTGATATTAGCTTCAATGGTAAAGTCTTTACTTGCATGATTGTTGAGTATGAGTGTTCATTGCTAAACCTAAACACATGATGAGTGATATACATTTCCACATACCTAAAGTGAGGCTTTGTTGCATTAGACTTTATTCCTTGAACACTTGATCATGTGTGATGATGTAATCTTGCTAGCATATCTATCACTTGTGCTTACTTGAGTTTTTCATATGAGGCTTTACTTGAAGATTGTGCTTCGGTCTTGCTTACATTGTTATTGCTTGAGGACAAGCAAGTTTAAGTATGGGGTATTCTGATGTCTCTCGTTTTGGAGGTGTTTTAGTAGTTAATTTCCTTTGTAAATATGTGTTTTTCATTCTCTTCTTTGTTAGTTTTGTTTCCCTTTTAGCTTAGTTCCCGGTTTTCTTCAAGAGTCGGAAACTATGCGAGTTTGTGTGTTTTTGTAGGTAAAATGGCAAGAATGAGGACAATTTCGAGGAGCTAATGAAGGAGCCAAGTCAAGGAGTGCAAGAGCCAAGTCAAGAATGAAGTGGAACCAAAGGAAACCAAGGAAGAAGACGAGGATCGAGGCCCAGGACCGAGCACCACCAAGTCGGGCCCGAGATCGAGCAACCAGAGCCAGGACCGACGTTCCCAACGTCGGGCCCGAGGTCATCCCGTGTCGGTCCGAGTCGGCAATTGAGAGGATTGCTCCCCAAGGCATATTTTTAGCAACTTTCCACATTTGCCCCCTTCTAAATTGGGATTCCTTGGTCCCCAATCCATGAAAGGCTATAAATAGAGGTGATTAGAGAGCATTAAGGCATGTTTGGATAGACACACTCAAATCACTCTCTAAAGGCTCAAGGAAGACTTGGAGAGCAAGGAGAAGAAGGGAGAAGGAAGAGAAGGAGAGGTCGGTGGAGCTAGGAGGAGGAATTGTGAGTTTTGAACTTTGTTTTGCTTTGATCTAGTAGAATTGAGATTTGGATTTTGTAGACACTTTGAATTTGAATGCAATTGGAGTTTGGTTTGATGATGTTGCTTGAGATTTGCTTGATTTCCCTTTTGTTTATGCTTTTCTCTTACTTGATGGAGTAGATTCCATAGTCTTGGGCTATGGGGGAATCCCCTAGCTAGATTTGGGTAGAAAACCCCAATTCCATAGCCTTGAGTGCTTGATTTGTGAATCCTCTCTACACCAAGCTTCAATTCTCTTGTGAAAACAAGGGGCTTAGGCCTTGTGATTGGTAAGAGTAACCGAGAGCAATCTCGAACCCAATCACTAGACCTAACATCGAAGGAGAGTGAAAGCTCCCTTGGGTCGAAGTGTAGATTGGAGAGATTAGGGGCGAGCAACCTCGATCTCATTAGAATCAAGCACTTATTGGTTGAATTGAGGAAGCATATCCAAGTCTAGTTGGAGGTGGAACCCAAAAACCCAAGACCGATCTACTAAATTTGCCTAATCGAAGTACCCAGTAAGTCGGGCCCGACGTAGTGTAAGTCGGTCCCGTGCAAATCAACCTTGATCCACCCTCGGACCGAAGTGACCTGTGTCGGTCCGAGGTGATTTCCCTTGTTTTTCTTCGTTTTGCCTTATTTTCTCCTCTTTTTAGTCTTTCGGGTACTCTCGACGCACGAACTCCCGTGTGTTCGACACCCTACCTCTTTACTACAAGTGAGGTTCGGTTTTATAAATTTAAATTTTGACCACCCACACCCGGACCGATCAGTTGTGATCCGTCTAGTATGTTTTTAATTAATTAAATGTGTAACTTCATATATTAAAAAATTCATATATTAAGTAATTTGAACCTTTCTTCATATATTAAGTAATTGGTTACCTTGAGCTCAAAACAAAAAGTAATTGGTAACCTCCTCGTTTCCTTCAAACGCCTTTAAAAGTGAAATGATTACAAATTTCTTAAACCAAGAAAATCAAAGTAATTGGAAAAAGTTAGTAGTTGGATTGTTATTTACCTTAAATGTATTGTTTCCATCCATAACAATAACTTCGGTGTTACCACAACATCCACTTGCTAACATAAATCCATCTAACGTAACATTTCTACATATTTTGGATTAAAAAAATCATTTGTAAATAACATGTACCCTAATATATCCGATAAAAAAAAGAGCATGTAATCTTATTAATCTCATTTTTTTCGCCTACAATTTGTAATCATCTAATTAAATAAAACATGCAAATATTAACCATATTAATCCAAGATTAAAATTTCCCTCAATTTACTTTTCAAAAGCCTCCTCGTTACCTTCACACCCTATGCATAGCTGCTCATCGTGATTACGAATTCCAATCGATAAAACAATAAAAATTACAGTAAAATAATAAATATAATGGTTGGAATGCTAATGACTTTAATGGATTGTCTTGTATCTAAAACCCTAACCGTATCCTAAATATAATTAACTTGGCACCTCCAAACTTTAAACTAGCATTATCTTAAATGGAAAATGCAAATATGTTATATATAGATCATAAAAAGTTAAAGCCCTAACATTTCAACCAAAAAAAAATATGAAAAACTTAGGTCTTGTCTACAAACAAAATAAAAAAACTTATACAAAACAAAATAAAAAAACTTAGGTCTTGTATACAAAACAAAATAAAAAAAATTAGGTCTTGTATACAAAACAAAATAAAAAAAATTAGGTCTTGTATACAAAACAAAATAAAAAAACTTAGGTCTTGTCATAACATAACTCCATTTAACCTAACATAAATCGATTTAACATTTCAAATTTCGTACAACACTTTTTTTTGTTATGCTAATGTGCCTATTGATGCAAGTGTTTTGACATTTGTTTTTTTTTTTGGTTGAGAGTGTTTTGACATTTGTGAAGGTATTAATGCTGTTTACATTAAATAAGAACCAAATAAAGATAAAATTGTATCATGTCCAAACCCTAAACAACCCTAAACACCACTAAATCTCATCTATAAATAACAACCACTAGCATCACTTCTTCTTCACTTCTCCTTCACTTCTCCTGCTCTTATCTACAACAACCATTTTCTTATCTACAAAAACCTTCTCTTCTCTACAAAAATGTCCCAAATGTCAAAAAGCCCCAGAACTCCCATTACCAAGTTCGAAGTGGAAAGCATGGCAACAATGCCGGTGTCGGAGACGGGGCTTCTCAAGATGTACGAGAAGGCCCAACTCACGGCCAACGACGTTTCTGTCCAGGCAAGGCTGTTTTTCACACGTGCCCTTGAGAAAGGCATGGGTGCGGCCGTGAGGGGAGTGTTGGCTGAGGATCCACCCTTGGTGGATCTTATAATGATATTTTCTGCCGAGCAGAGCATCTGCTCGGCAAATATCACGCCCAAACGGCCGATCCCATTCTCCACTGAGGGCACCCCGAACCCGATCAACACTCCTATGAGTGCAACCAAGACCACCAAGAGGGTCTGTGCCCGTAAGAAGACGAAGAAGGCGGATGATATGGTGGAAGGAAACGAAATCATTGACCTGGAGGAGTAGGTCATGCACAACACTGGCGCAAGGGAAAGCTTAATCTTAATATTTATGCTTTTGTGTTTGTGTTTTCGTAGTTTTAGTGCATGCACTTTCTTGTCCTTCATGTTCTTGTTTTTCTTTTTTCGGCGGGCTAATTACAGATTATAAATCTATAATCTTTTGTACTCCTATTCTACTACTATTACAGATTATAAATCTGTAATCTTTTGTAATCCTATTCTACTACTACTAATCAACTACAGCTTTCCCCTAACCATGGATCTAATATTTATTCATGCATTTGTTTTGGGTTGCAATATTTATGCACACATATAATATTTACTATAAATCGAACCACATAATTAATTAATTAAATGATGTAATATGTAAATGTTGGAAAGTTGATTAATATATGATGTATCCACACAATAAATCCCCTAAACCTAATTAATCAACCAAACTTCTGTAATGAAGTATCACTCTCAATTACTCCCAAAAAAAATAAAAAGGAAAAAGATATGGATGAAGATTTGCTCAACAATACTTGCTCAAGACTTGTTCAACAATAACAAACAATTACGTAGTTGCTCAAATATTGCTTTTAAGTTGATTTTCATTATTACGTATTATATTATTTTTGACATATCACTTTAAAAATGTTTATAAATCTCTTTGAAGTTAAATCCTAACCCTAATCCTATAGAATATCCGAATTTTTTTTTTTACTTCAACTCCTGTCATCTTTGTTTTGGTCGAATTTATAAATTATTAGCTTGCACAAATGAATTTAAAATACGATACAATCTCTTTCTAAGTTAAATCCTGACCATAACCCTAACCCTAATCATAATACCACCCTTTAAGCATTACTTTTCTTTTTTTTGAATAAAAGGGTTAATTGTATTATAAAAAAGGGGTTGTTACAAAAATGCTAGCAAAGATATCTACCAAAAAAAATGCTAGCAAAGATAGCTATATACATCATCTCCAATCTCTCTTCTCTCGAAGAACTTACTAAGAGCTTTAGAGCTCTTTTTCCATCTAGCTCTACAACAATTCATAATGGGCTTGCAACACATGATGAGACACATTAAGCATTACTTATTACTTATTAGGCCTAAACTTCATTATAAGTCCATTAAAAAAATTTCATAATGAACTACATTGTGTGATCAACTTGTCCTTCAAAACAACTTAGGCTATTTCGATCAAAAAAAACAACTTAGGCTACAATGCCAAAGCAAACTAAATCCGCAACAATATTTATTACCAAATAGTTGAGTTGACTTACACTTTGCGGAACAATGATCGACACAATTAAAACACAAAAGAAGTGTACTTGTCCAAAACGCGTACGACTCACAATAAAAGTCGAGCAAAACATTACGTTAATTCTGTTGATATGTGTAGTAAAGAGGTGGAAGTGGATTACTTGGTCCTCCATGATGGACAACTTGAAATGGTGGTAATATGTATTGGAATGGCACTTGTTGTGGTGGTGTCATGTGGTATGGGCTTGGCACTTGTTGTGGTGGTGTCATGTGGTATGGGCTTGGCACTTGTTCTGGTTGAGAACCTTTGCGATGATTCCAATAGCCAGGTTTGTCATTTTCATGTCCTTTTCGATGAGCAGGCAGTCGGCCCTTGCCCCTTCTATCGGTTGGATCATGCACGGGCTCACCATTGTTGGATGCAGGAGATGCATGGCCAGTGTCGTTCACAACATTTGTATTGGAACTTCGACGCTTCCCATAAACTCTCCCTGTGTTGGCTACCGAGAGATAAGGTAGGCCACGACGTTCAGATATGGCCTGGACCTTTTTGCTCAAATCTTTCAATGCTCCCTTGACCACAGAAAACATATCCTCGTTTGTCATCGAGAGAGTAGCAATGGCCTCAAAGTCTGCCTTCATTGACTCATACCTTTCCATCTCTTTCGGCTTAAAGGAGTCCAAAGTGTAGTATGGAACCCTAATCTTCATGTGCTCTCTTGGCAAGTCCTTCCTCCAACGATCGAGGATGTACTTTTGAGGGACCAGTCTGACTGCCTCCATATTGTATACAACCAGTGTGTGGCAACACATAATTCCAGTGAACTCGAACATTTGACAAGCGCACCTAACGTCGTGATTTTCTGGATCATAATACACCTTAAATGTCCTGCTTTTATGTACGTCACGATACCACCACCTCACGACAATATCATGCACTCTAACTTTGCCAATCACTTCCGCCCTGTCTGAATTAGTATGCGTCAACTTCTTCACTTCTGCTTGGAATTGTCTGAACTTCTTGGTTGTATAGAACATTTGGAAGGGAGACTCAAACGCATACTTTGTGGCACATAGATAAGGCTTGTTTACCGAATCAAATTGGTCCTTATCCTCGGCCATTGCAGGCTTGGCCATTGCAGTTCCATATTGCTTCACAAACTCTTGTAGGGATGTGTTGCCATTAACAAACCCTTTGAAGAAATAATTCATGCCCTCACTCCTTTGTGTAGTAGACATTCCAGCCCAGAAATCACTTTTGAAGTAGATTGGCACCCACTTTTTTCTGGATTCCTACATGAATTTGCACCAGGTGCTTCTTTGAAGTCCACACTCAGATATCCATTGCTCCCATTTCGTCTCAAATTCGTCCACTGAGTATGAGAAATGCAACACCTTGTGCATTCCACTTGCGATGTCATCCCATGGTGCAGCGTCCTTGACTTTCTCCATGTGTTTTTTTGCATTCCTCATAACGTGCCATAAACACCACCTGTGTGTTCTATTTGGAAACACCTCAATGATAGCGTTCTCTGAATACAAACATAAAGATATTTAACGTACGTGTGAGATTTTCATTATTTATATATTTAGGATATAATCCTAGGTAAGATATATAATTTCGGCCATGTGGTTATCTTTAACAATAAAGGACATAATAATTTCGACCAAAGACATGCATATGGTTAGGATCGCTCCATGCATGATATATATGTTATTATCTTATTCTAGGATATGTACTAGGGTTCTCTTCCATACGTTATCATTTTGAAATAAAATGATAGTATTTTATCTATACATTTTATATGAGTCACATATTATAAAATTTAAATTTAAATTTATTCTTAACATCAAATCATGATTTTGGATTAACAAAATATTGTAACGATTTCGGATAAAAAAGACGATATCAATATCTAATTTCTAATAATATTATTATACATTCCTTTATTAATTGAATAATACGGTAAAAAATTATTATCGATCGTGTCCCGTACATGATACGGGCAATAATCTAGTTACACCGCTTTCTTAGCTCGGATCAGCATGCGACTAAATTAACTTTTTTCATTAGGTCATTCCAAAACCGTGATTTAATTAAACATGGTCTCTCTACTTCATAAAAATACCCTAATTTCTACAATAAAATACGTGTGAATGCCTCATAACAAACATAAGAGAAGATCCACAAATGTATCGAAAGAATATGAAGTTGTGTTAAATAGGGTAATATTTATATCCATATCTATTCATGTGTTAATAGTTTTTTTGGTTGAACATGTGTTAATATCTATTACTATATACTAAAGCGGAAGCAAATCCTGCCACCATATTGCGCCACATCACCCCTTTTATTAGAATAATATATTTTATATAAATTTTGTTATCATCTATTAAATTGGAAATTTTATCTTTCTACTCCCTACTTATTACATGTAAATTTATCATATATATGATCCAAAAGCATGTACGCACTATATTATCATTAATTAAGTTATTTATAATTTATTTGATATTATCATCCATCTCTTACTATATACTAAAGCGGAATCAAATTTCGATCGCCACCATATTATGCCACATCACCCCCTTATTAAAAAACAATTATCTTATCAATCTTAGTTTTAAGCTTATTCTTATACATATTTAATTAAAATATTAGTTCTATCTTGAATTTTGAGTTGCTTTGTATCCTAACATATTAATATCAATCTTATTATTATATGGTACAAATTACAAAACACCACCTGCATAATTCGTACATGGAGAGTTGATTGATAACGGAGAGTTGGTTAATCTTATTATCTACATTTTAAAATATAGTACTGTACTAATCCAAATTTTAATTTTAAATAATTTATTTATTTATATAGATTAGTTTATAATTTTTTAATTTAAATTTCAAAATTTTTTTATCAGTTTTTTATAAAATTTGATAATTCATCTCATCTTATTACATTCTTCCTCGATATATATGTTTATGTATGTATAAAATAATTAATATAAAAATACAATATTTTTATATAAATATTTGATGATATATGAGAATTATGTTATTTTATAATCTAAAATATATGTAGCGTTTTAAAAGAAACACCACCGTACAAGATAACAAAAGAAATTATATACAAGATAACAAAAGGAAAAAACACCCCCGTACAAGATAATATTATAGTTATTATAGTGAATTTATATACAAGATAACAAAAGGAAAAAACACCCCCGTACAAGGTACGGGTCATTTGCTAGTATATCTATTACTATATACTAAAGCGGAAGCAAATTCTGCCACCATATTGCGCCACATCACCCCCCTTTATTTAAAAATCTATCTTACTAAATCTTGATTTTATCATAATCTTATACATACTTAATTAAGATATTAGTTCTATCTTATAATTTGAGTTGTTTATTTAATAATTCTATCCATATTTAAAATCTCTATCTTATCATTATACACATTTAATTAGTACATATATCTATCATAAACTTTATTTAGAAAAAAATTCTTTTGTCATGTATAAATCATAGTCATAATATTTTACCCATTTAATTAAATATCATATTAACTATAGTTTATTTTTCGTAATTTTTTATGGTAATTTTTTAAATCATCAATGGTAGAAAATTCTACCATTATATATGAGAAAAAATATTCATTTATTAAAATAATATATTAAATGTATTTTTTTTACTATCATATTATATTAAAATATCAATAAAAAAAATAGATGTTATATTTACCATATATATTGCTAATATTACATATTGATTACGCTTTAGAAAAAAAGATAGATTTCTTAATTAAGATAATGATTCATTAACATTTTTATTATATATTTATAATTTATAATTTAATTTTTTTTCAAAAAACAACATATATACGAGATAATTTGGTTTTCAAATTATCTTATTAAATATCATCTATATCTTTAATATTACAATATAAAAGTTAGTTTAAGCAATTTAATTTAAATAAAAAAAAGATTTGTATCAATTTTTATTAAAATATGATAATGCATCTTATCTTATGTCATTCTTGCTCAATTATTTAAATATATGTTTATGTATGTATAGAAAGTAATATATAAATAAAATTTATATATATTATGATGTACAAGAATTATGCCATTTAATAATCCGAAAAATAAACATCTTTTTAAATTAAAGTATGCATATGATAATATTTGTAATTGCTACAGTAAATTTATACATTAATTAATATATAAGTACACAACATCCCCGTACAAGGTATGGGTCATCTGCTAGTATACTTCTAAACCTGAAGCAGTTAAGGGCAGTTTTGGTATTATGTTTTTTTAAACCATCCATCATATTTTTAGTACCTGATTTTTATTTAAAAAAAATTCTATCCATTTCTTCATAATAGATTTAATAAATTACAATTAGATATCCATACTTATCAAATAACGTAATTTTATATGTTTTTATTGAACCTGCACTATTATCTTTTAGCGTACTTACCATATTATCTTTTAGTGTGCATAGCATACGTAATATCAATTTTGTTCAACCATTATTTCAATTAACATGATCATTGATACATTAACAACAATAAGATATCTCTAACAACCATATAGACAATAGTACGGTAAATCAACCAAACGGTTTTAAGTTCTATCCATAAATAATTATGATCACATCTAATTAATACAAATCTTTTTATCTAATCTAATATCAAATCTTCTTAAAAAAATACGATTTTTAACAATACTTATATAGTTATAATTAATATTTCACCTATCCAACAACAAATCTATAATATTTAATATTTAATTTTAGTCATCTAAGTTTGAATACGGGTTTAGAGAAATTTAATATATATTTCTAATTTTGATATAACTAAGGACAGATTTATCACTAAGTTATTTATACTCTTCCTACCTTATTTTTATGTACGAATTTTTTATATAACTTTTCTATTCATAACTAAATATCTCTTTTCTATTTTATGTAATCTAATACCAATTCTTAATAAAATATGATCCATGACAACACTATAATTGAACATATTCTTAAAATAATATGATAGTTAGGATAATTCTAAAAGTAAATCATATCATATAACAATATAATAGTAATTTATTATATTACACTATAATAAAACTAGATTATTATATTTATAAAACATATTTATTTTGCAAATTTTACAAGTCAAGTCAGTTGGTTTCGTGTTTCAATCCAATCGGGCACATGCCAATCAAGTTTAGTTTTCCATGCATTGACCTACTAATTTATGGCTCGGGTTTCAACTATAAAATTTTTGGTTTATCCGATGTGTTTATCGAGCTGAATTGAATGTTGATTGCTTTAATTTAAAATACATGTTAGCATATACGATTGTTAAGTTAATTATTACCCTATTCACTTTTTTACAATTTAAATTATAATACATATAGCGTATATAAATCAATATTATAATTTTTAATTAAAAAAGTCCCGGGCAAGGCCCGGGGATAAAACTAGTTTATAGACTATTAGTATTAATCTAGATTGTATAGATAGATAAAATTTGGATAACTTATAAATATATGATATTATTTTGATAGATATGGATATAGATATTATTATGATATATCAATATATGGTAATTAGATAAATACATATGAGAATTGTTTTTTGTAAAATTAATAAGAATTATAGATATAGATATAGATATTATTTTGATATATCAATATACGGTAAATAGATAGATACATATGATAATTTTTTTATTTGTAAAATTAATAAGATTAGGTAATTGATTTATAATTAATTTAACATGTGGTGGAGAAGAATTAACGTGGAGGAGGGAGGGAGTATAATTACAAAGAAAAAGGGACATACATTTTAGGACGGAGGGAGTATAATTTTAGCACAGCCATGTCATCTATCTGATGTAATGTACTTGCCCATGAAAACAAGGTTGATGAAAAACAAAGGGTGTTTTTAGATGACATGGTTATAGTTACCATTAGCAATAAGCAATAGGGGTGTTATTATCATTGGAACATGTATACGAAGAGATACAAATTACATGATTATCATACGAACATGAATCCTATTGTCCCACACATGTTGGCATTTTTACCAGCTTCCCATAATTAAACATATATCAACTCTAAATCCTTGAGCTTTTATGACCTTAAAAGCTTGATCCTTGGCCTTGTGTCTTGGCTTTCCACTTCAAGCTGTCTTCGGCTTCGGTCGAGAAGGAAGCAGCTGCATGAACAATACAAGCGTAGTTCAAGAACAAAACCAAACAATACAAGCCAAGATTCTGGTGAAATCCATAATTATCCTCAGATAAGAATCTGGTAAAATCCAAAAAAAACTTCCTAATAATGCATTAAATCTAGAAAACCTTCCTGATGCCTATATGGAACTCTCAAGCTGAAAAACACATATGGTGAAGGTAGCAAAGAAAAGATGGCAAGTGGGTCAGCATAAATATCAGCAAATTAGATGCACTTGTAACAAGAAAATGAAATACTTTGATCAAATATCATAGTAGTGAAATTGAAGAGAATAATGTGAAATTTGGACAGGTGCTGATAACAAGAAATGAGAGACGTAGCGACTCCAAAGGCTCCAGTGACACGAGGAGTCACTTTCTTGGGGGCCAATTGCAGCAGCCCAACTGCAACGACGATATCTGCAGCTGCTTTGATCAGAGCCAATGACCTATCGTTCGACTGCTCAAGTTTAGCACGGTACTGCTCATTCTGCACTCACCAAAGCATCGAAAATTCATGAGCCCATAAAATCAATAAGATGCATCTTGTGTTCAGTAAAAAGCCAATATCACATACTTTATACTTGTCACTGCCTTTAAGTTCCTTCCCCAACTTCTTCGTTTGTGCAGAAAGCCGACCAATCTCCCCAAGCTGAAACATCAATCAAGATATTCATCATTCTCTGTCTTAATAGCGAAAATCCATGTTTATAAGATAAGAAGTACTTCCTCTGTTCACTATTAAGAAATTCAATCATGAAACTGCAATACTATAAACAAAATTCTAAAATTTCCAAATTATTTGTAATCACTTAGAGTCATTTGTAGACAGCAGATACAGAGAATTGCAATTACAACACCAAAATGGCAAACAAATATTAAAAAATTAGAATGCTAAAATGACAACAAACCTCAACCAAGGTGGTGCAAATAGAATAACCCATCCAACAGAAGAGAGAAATCCTGCCAATCATCTCGGCTCGCTCTTTGTTCTGTTATGCAACTAGTGAGTTAGTGCTCTTATTGTACTGCTTACCTTGAATTATGAAAAGACAGATGAGAAGAACTCTCAGCAAGTACCTTATAGATGCCACTTCTACCAAGCCACACGATTTGATCAAGAAACAAGAATGTTGACAGCAGTGCATTTTTCGACTGGGAAAAGAACAAATCCTCAGTGTCAGAATATTTCTTTGGTAAGGATTGTCACACAAGATTCTACTTATTAGAAAAATACACCTACCTTCCCAAGTAATATCAGTGGAAGAGGAGTTCCCTTGGGGCTTGGGCTAATAAGACCATGCAAATCATTAACAAACTGCACACAAATGGCAGAACTTCAGCTTCCATTGACAACAAAAAATGCATAAAACACTCACCGCATCTTCTCAAACTGGATTTTGAACTAGTAAGCTCACCTTGAACAAACGGAAAACTTTTCTTGCCAAGCTGGTGGACTTATCGACGTTTTGTGCTGTGCCACTTCCAGGCTGCCCATTGCTCAAGAATTTTGAACCATATTGAACTGTTCTGCATAGCTTGTCCCTGGCTTCAGCGTTGTTCAAGTACAGAACTACGAGACTGAGCTCAGCCCTTGTAGCTTCTAGTGTGCTCATGTTTTATCTTCTGATTTACATAAAAGAACATCAGATTCAATGAAAAACGACAGTGCAATTAGCTAGAATCAAAGAGTTCATATCAAAGAATTCTACAAATAGCTCAGATTACTAACATCAAGCTGTTAGCCATGAATGGATTGCACATAATAAAGCTCAATAATCTGGTATTTAACTTACGGAAATCCCTTTCCACCACTAACTCACAAACTTCGATCTATCATAAAGAGCTATAAACCTGCAAATTTGTCCTATTCTATACAATCAGTTGCTAATTGTTAGTACACAAAATATGTCAGTGTACAGGTCTCAATTCCTTCTTCAATAATCTTCAATGTTCTTCCACTCCACAAGCCTTTCTCCCTTCAATGACCTACAAAACAATGGACCAAGGGGCGAGCGACCCCTAATCCACCTCCGATGCTTAAGTCAGTAAGGGCAATGGTGATCAAAAGGCGTCAGGCAGAGCGATAGCTTAGAACATAACTTACCAGGCACATGCATGCATGTGTATTTATAGAGGAGAGGGACGAGAGGGGGAGGGGCGCGCGCCCCTAGGTGGATCGGCCCACCTGGGCTAGGGTTTCGCGATATCTTGCTCCCCAAGTCAACCAAATATCTTATCTCAGGCGAAGATAAGATTCTCCTCCATAAATAATATCCTAACTAGAGTAACTACCCTAATAAAGGATAAAGCATAATAAATATGGATAGCAAAATAAATAAGATAAGAATTAAATGCTAACTAATTGATAGGGAATTTTGCCCGCCCACAATGCCCCCCTCCGGGACCCATATACTCGTACACCCTGTGCTATCCCGGGTATAGGGACCGGAGCTTAAGCGGTGAGTGGCCATGCAGATTAGGGTGCTCTTATTCGTATATTCATATATTCGTACATTCGTACAATCGTATATGCGTATATTCGTATATTCGTATATTCGTACATCCGTATTCTTAAAATACGGGATCCGTGCAACTCCTACGCATTCGTATCGTAGGGCCTTCATGGGGTGTTTTCCTTGGCCAAGTTATTCCGTTAACGCGCTGCGTAACGTTGGTATTTTTTTTGTGCAAGACTCAATCTAATGCAAGACAATGCAAACTTCAATTAGAAATTCAAATATGAAATGTCATGAACTAAGGACAAACTAAAAAATGAAAACCTAAAGGGGGGGCTCATCAAAACCGCGTGGAAAAAAGAGTACCGCCCCCACTACATGAAATCCTAGGTCTCGGCTGGCTTATCTAGGGCCGCGCAGGGCCTCAAGTCGCCGGATTCTCGCCCGCGCCCGCGGGAGGTGGGCCGCGCCCGCGGCTGTCCTCACCGTGGTCGGAATCGCGACCGCGGCGATCCAGACTGTGCCCTTGGTCGGTGCCGGTGACTATGTCCACTCGCCCGAGCCCTTTGTCGCCATCTGTGATCCTCTCGTCGGGCCGGACTCCTTTCGCGCATAGCCTTGCTTGAAGTTGGTTAGCCCACACCCGCACGATTGCGCCTTTATCCATAAATTGGACCATTTGATGCAGGGACGAAAGTACCGCTCCCATGCCATGGATCCAAGGTCGCCCGAGTATCAAGTTGTACGGCCTTGGGACGTCGACGACTACGAACTCGGTGTGATGCTCCTTTCCGGCGAGACTTACTCGAGCCTTTAGGACTCCAAGTGGAAAAGTGGGGTATCCACCGAGTCCGGAAAGTTGCATATTGACCTCTTCAATGTCCTTCTTGGACTTTCCGAGTGATTTGAGTGTGTCGTAGTACATCACGTCGACCGAGCTGCCGGAATCCACCAAGGCGTGGTGGATCTTGACCTCTCCGAGCTCCACCGTCAGGACAAGCGGGTCGTTATGCGGGTACTGGACAGTCGCCAAGTCTTCGTCGCGAAAGACGAGTCCTGGTCCGCGTGGTCCGAGTGGGGGGCGCAGCTCGGCATGCTGGACGCGCATCACCTCTAGCTCGTGGCACTCCCTGCGAAACCGACTTCGCGACTCCGGATCGTCCTCTTTGTAGAGAGCCGTAATAGTCTGGACCACCTCGATCTGCTTAGCACTCGTTCCCTCGTCATCCGAGGTCTTAACGTATTGCTTCAGGTGTCCTTTCTTTACTAGCTCCTCGAGGTATTCTTTGAGGGGCTCACAATCCTCGGTCATATGCCCCCGAGCTCGGTGATACATGCACCACTTACGCCCGTGCTGGTTGTCCTCCGCATCCCCCTTTGGCGGGTACTTGAACCATTCAATGTTCCGGATCCGGGTCAAGAGACGGTAGATCGGAATATTGAATGTAGTGAATACGCTCTGGTCTACCCTTTTTCGCTTCCCGACATTCAGCCTAGGCGATCCGCGCGCCCGGCGGGAAGGTGTAGGGGACCGATCGCCGTCGTCTTCATCCTCCAACTTGGCATATTGATGGACCCGATCCTGTAGCTCATCGAGCGTGGAAGGCAGGCGCAGAGTCAGTCTCTCTCGGAGCTTGGACTTCTTTGGTACGGCCCGGCGGAAGGCGGCTATAGCGGTCTTCTCATCGCACCCGTCGATTTGAGCATAGCACTCCATAAAACGGTTCGCGAACCGACGGAGGCCCTCATCCTTACGTTGCCTTAGGCTGAGCAACGTGTTCAATGAGATCGCTTCTCGACTGTTGGCAATGTACCGTTTGGCGAAAGCCGAAGCCAATTGCCCCCATGACCGGATCGATCCTGACTCCAAGCTTTGGAACCATCTAATCGCGCCCTTCCCGAGACTCCCGGGGAACATCTTACACATGATGGCGTCGTCAGAAGTCCATAACGCCATCTTGTGTGTGTAATAGGCGATGTGGTTCACTGGGTCCGACACTCCGTCGTAGACCGTGAAGCTTGGTGGTGTGAACTTCTTGGGTGGCTCCGCCTGCTGAATAGTTCGATGGAATGGTGTAGAGGTTACTAGAGCCAACTTCCTATCCACTTGGTCCTGAGCCGACTACTGCAATCCTCCTTGACTCTTAATAAGGGCGAGCAGCCTCTTCTCGGTCCGCTGCTCGGCTTGAGCTTCGATCTCGCGACGCTCGTCGCGGTCGACCCTGTCCTCATCCTCGTCGTGTCGACTCATAGGATGGTACCGGTCGTACTCACGAATCCTCCCGCGCTGGCTCTCTGTCCCGCGGTCGCGGCTGATGGACCCGCGATCGCGGGTCGAGCCGCTCGCGGAATCGCCCGTTGCTGGCTGCGATCCGCGCCCGCGGGGCTCGTTTCCGCGCCCGTGGTTTGGATCGTTCCCGCGCCCGTGGGGACCGTTTCCGCGCCCGCGGTTCCGGCGCCTCCTGCGGGGCTTTCGCTTGCCGTGGTCGTTCCTCCGGGATTCGTACCCACTTTGGTCGTGGGCCCGCAAGCTCTCCTGCTCCGTGGCGCGGGAGTCCTCTCGCGGGTCCCGACTCTAGGTACGCCTATCCCTCTCGCGGTCTCCGCCTTTCCTTCGGCCCTTTAGGGCCCTCCGGTCGCTGTCCGAACCGTCGCTTCCGTCACCCGTAGGTTCCGGGGTTTGGCGGTCATCGGGAACCTGGATGACACTAGCCAAACGCTGCGGTTGGCGACCTTCGTCGACCGGGCGCTTTCCCTGCATCTTCTCTAAGGAGAATTTCAGTGCTGCAATCTCCTTCCTGGCCTCCTCGAGTTGATACTGAAGGTAAGGCCTTTCCTCCTCGCGATCCCTTCCCGTCATATCGCTTGTCGGTCCTGCGACATCCCCGAGCCCAACCCTCTCACTCGTTCCGCGCGCACCGCTTCGGTGGGCTAGCGAGCTATTGATTCGCTCTATTTTGTATAGGTTAACTCTTGTATTTTAGGGCTATATTGAGTGTGTTTAGGTTAGAGTTGTGCGTAATTGTAATATCTAGGCCGAAGACACAAGAATTCAAGAATCAAGAGTTTTAAGGCGTTTTGAGCTGTCTGCGCGACATCACTTGCTTGCAAAGGCCATATCTTGAGCTACAGAGGTCGGATTGAGCTGATTCCGGTGCCATTGAAAAGCTAACTCGAAGGGCTTCAATTCATCTTTTTACACCGAAGTCAGATTCCAAGCCGAAAATGGTCAAAACAGCCTCCGAAGTGACACCAGCGATTCTGTCGAGATTCCGCGACCGCGGATTGTCCACCGCGACCGCGGTGGCCGCCGAGACGAATTGTTCTTTTCTGTCGTAAAAGCGCGGGCGCGGTGGGAGCGACGCGACCGCGGTGATGCCGAATCCGAGGCGGGCCGAAATCTTTCTATCTTGTTTCCTTTTCTATATTTTGCCTTTTTCCTTATCTATCTCGTGGAGCTTGTTCCTTGGGCTATATAAGGAGGAGCCAGCCTTAGGTTTTTAGTATCTTCTTTATCATAATTCAATTCTTCTCTTTTAGGTTTTAGTTTAGTTATGGAGAGCTAGTCTCCTTGGGTTTGTTCAAAGGAGAAGCTCTGATGTATGAACTCGTGAGATTTTGGTAATTGATTTCTATCCTTTGGTTGATATTGATTCTCTTGTGCTTCATCTTATGAATGTTTATTGTTTCTTTAGGAGTCATGAACCTATTGAATTGATTGATGTTCTATTGTTTGATTTAGGATTGGTTGTTGTCTATGCATCTTTCCTATTTCTCGAAACAACTCTATTCTAGGACCGTGGACTAGTTTAGGGAAGAGTATTCAATGGTTTAATTGTGCATGAGACTCGTAGCATGATTGCATGATTTGATTTCCTAATATCCTTGTTCTCTATGCTAATTCTAGGTTAAGCGTCCTTGCCTAGGGTTATAGAATTGCTTGGACCGTGGACTTGCGATTGTTAATGATCAGGATAGGAATTAACCATAGGTGTGAATGAAATCAATGGATGAATCTATGATCGAGTGATTATTAAAGAGTGGATCTTTTGGATAAACCTGCTTTCCCTTATTTGTTTGATTGTTTGTTTTGTTTATTTCTTAGATTAGATTAGTTTAGATTCTTCTCTTTAAATCCCCCTTTTCTTTAGTTGATAATTGTATTAGTACTAGAAGCCATAGTTCTCTTGGGTTCGACCCCTCACTTACTTGCTATACTTAGTTTGTAGTTTGGGTTATTTATCTTTGATCTTGGCACGACGACTTTAGCCGAGTCAAATTTTGGCGCCGTTGCCGGGGAACTTTGGTTTCTTTCTAGTATTAATATTTTTATTGGCTTTGTGTGGACCTATCTTACGGTCCGCACTTGTACAGTCTGATGTCTGCCTTTAAGTTTTGTCAATTGCAGGATGAGCCCTTTCATGGGTATTTCACTAGGTGTCAGGAAGAGTTGTATGAGCTTGCATCGTGGGGCTTAGACGTAAAGATTAAGGATGCTTGCGATTACATCTTTGGTGGGGTGACTCATGAGACCCTACTGATGTTGTACCACAAGAGCGAAGGAAAATACGTCATCTGGGAACCCATGGACCAATGGAATTTCTTTTGTGGGATCCGAGCCGACGAGGTCAAGGAGTTAGCTTTTGTCGAAGATCCGCGCCCGCGCTCACCAACCCGCGCCCGCGGAAATTCGACAGAACCTACGGAGTTTTCTTCGGATGAAGAGCAGCGACCGCGGTCCCCTGAGCCGCGACCGCGTTCCCCTGAGCGCGCCCGCGGAAATACCCCAGAGGCATCCCCCGAGTTCTCCGGAGAAAGGCGAGCGCGACACGCATGTCGCGAGGTCTTCGGTGCCCCTTGTTTTGAATGTGCTACGGTGGAAGGGCACTACTACCTCCCTCGCAGTTCAGCCCCTGTTTTGGATGAGGAAACGGAGGATTTCCCCTTGGAAGAAAACCACGACCGCGGCCCACAAACCGCTCCCGTGGCCTCTAAGGAGGCTTGTCCGCCGGTGCTCAAGCACAAGCCTATCCCCCCTAAAAGGCTCCCCAGGCGCGTTCCCTCAAGACCGAAAGAATCCATTCAGAATGACAAGAAGAAAGAAGAAGTTGATTGGGCAACATTTGGTGAATTTTGGGATGGTTTGGAGCAAGAGGAGGTTCGAGATGATGATATGGAGATTTCTTCTTCACCGTCAGAAAATTTCGTATCCCCTTCCATGGAGATTCCTGAAGTCAGCCTTGACGATCCCTATATCCTTTATTCCACTTCTTCTTTATCTTTTGATCCTGATTTTGTTCTTACATGTCAATCTTTTGTTAAAGATTCTATCTTTGAGCATGCTAGGGTAGGTGATGAGTTCTTCTATGCTTTACCTCATGATAGTGAAAATTCAACTAGGGGATTTGCATGCTTTGCTAAATACTTTGAAAAAACACCTAAATCACCTAATTGGTTTCACTCTAGAAAATCACACCCTAATTGCTCAAGCATGTTTGATAGGTTAAAAAGGAGTTTGAATTATTTCTTATTTCTTGATAATTTGTCAATATGCTATGAGTCCTGTTGTAAGATAGCTGTGCAGGACTTTGATTTGATGCTCAGGGCATTGACGATGTCCGATCCTAAAGACGTCGGGCCATCGACGTTAAATAAAGGCGCTGCTTGGGAGGCAACCCAAGGCTTAGATAGATTGTTTTTCCATTCCTAGCTTAGGTTCTTATTCGTTTTCGGACTAACGTGCAGGTACTAGGTCCGAAAGGACATTCTGGTGCAAAACCGCGCTCGCGGCAGCCATACCGCACCCGCGGTGGAGCACCAGAACCAATCCCGACGTACAGGTACTAGCGCCGCGGTCGCGGTACGAGTACCGCGCCCGCGGTTATCATGTAGTGGGTTCCGAAAAAAAAAAAAAAAAAATTTACCGCGCCCGCGCCTCGGGAACCGCGCCCACGGTGAGGCCGGGTCTGGCAAAAAAAAATGAAAAAAAAAAAAAGATTTCGGGCATGTATCTTCTACTTTCCATATATCTTTTCCATCCTTCTATCTTTACCATCATTCTTTCCATCTATCTATCTATCTTCTATTTTCCATATCTCTTTCCCTCACCTTCTATATTTCTTTTCATTCATTTTTGGAATTATTTTTGTATTGGCTATGTGCAAAAGCCTAAGTATGGGGGAGCTTTGTTCCCCCACATGTCGTCACGGCTCGAGTTCAAGTACTTATCCATCTTCCTAGAGACGAGCCAAGATACGAAGGTTCCTTGCACATCATCCGGTTCGAGAGAAGTCAAGAGTTCACGACTACACGAAGACCGCGCCCGCGCCACACCGGCCGCGCCCGCGGTTCCCTCCAGAAGTCGACTTTCCTCGCTGTGTTGATTCCGCGACCGCGGCCCGTACACCCGCGCCCGCGGTTGGCCTACAGAACGGGATTCTAAAGCTTTTCGTCCATGCTTTTTACCACCCTTTGAAGAGGTCTTCCAGTCCACCTCTCTTCAATCGATTGTGAGTCTTCTGATATACCTTCTTCCTTGCTTCTATCCTTTCTCTTTGCTTCATTGAGGACAATGAAGGATTTAAGTATGGGGGAAGGAGTACTCACATTCGCTTATCCTAGTTAGCTTAGTTAGTTGATTTGCTTCAGGTTTTTGATTTTCTTCTTTTCATGGAGCACTTGCACCATATTTTTTGCATAATAAAGGAAGAAAGAAAAAGAAAAAAAGATAGAAAGAGCCATAAAAATTGAAAAAAGGCATATAAATCCTGGGATGAGTCGAAAACCCGAGAGGGCGGCTCAGGTAATAAGCAAGTAACCCGGACCAGCATTAGGCTGGGGTAATATGAGGTTCTTGAGAGTTGTGAGTATTTGTGAGCACACCTATTGAAAAATGAAAAGAGCGGTTAGGTGAAAACCCGAAAGGACGCCTAAGCAGAATTGAGCGGAAAAATTTGAGTGTTTTAGTATCATTCTTGCTTGGGGACTTTGGGGCTTACATTATAGATTTGGGTAGATCCTAGGTTGCTCTACACTTTTTAGAGCTTGAGTGTTATATCTTGTTGTGAGGTGTGTGTTTGAGCTTCATTGTTTTATGCTCATGATTTCTCTATCTTTTGGGTTCGGGTTGTGAGTTGAGTGTTTTTATCTTCCCTTGTATTTCCTGAGATCTTAGATGTGCTATCTTGTTATATTTCTTTTAAGCTTACTCGAGGACGAGCAAGATCTAAGTATGGGGGAATTTGATTCGCTCTATTTTGTATAGGTTAACTCTTGTATTTTAGGGCTATATTGAGTGTGTTTAGGTTAGAGTTGTGCGTAATTGTAATATCTAGGCCGAAGACACAAGAATTCAAGAATCAAGAGTTTTAAGGCGTTTTGAGCTGTCTGCGCGACATCACTTGCTTGCAAAGGCCATATCTTGAGCTACAGAGGCCGGATTGAGCTGATTCCGGTGCCAATGGAAAGCTAACTCGAAGGGCTTCAATTCATCTATTTACACCGAAGTCAGATTCCAAGCCGAAGATGGTCAAAACAGCCTCCGAAGTGACACCAGCGATTCTGTCGAGATTCCGCGACCGCGGTGGCCGCCGAGACGAATTGTTCTTTTCTGTCGTAAAAGCGCGGGCGCGGTGGGAGCGACGCGACCGCGGTGATGCCGAATCCGAAGCGGGTCGAAATCTTTCTATCTTGTTTCCTTTTCTATCTTTTGCCTTTTTCCTTATCTATCTCGTGGAGCTTGTTCCTTGGGCTATATAAGGAGGAGCCAGCCTTAGGTTTTTAGTATCTTCTTTATCATAATTCAATTCTTCTCTTTTAGGTTTTAGTTTAGTTATGGAGAGCTAGTCTCCTTGGGTTTGTTCAAGGGAGAAGCTCTGATGTATGAACTCGTGAGATTTTGGTAATTGATTTCTATCCTTTGGTTGATATTGATTCTCTTGTGCTTCATCTTATGAATGTTTATTGTTTCTTTAGGAGTCATGAACCTATTGAATTGATTGATGTTCTATTGTTTGATTTAGGATTGGTTGTTGTCTATGCATCTTTCCTATTTCTCGAAACAACTCTATTCTAGGACCGTGGACTAGTTTAGGGAAGAGTATTCAATGGTTTAATTGTGCATGAGACTCGTAGCTTGATTGCATGATTTGATTTCCTAATATCCTTGTTCTCTATGCTAATTGTAGGTTAAGCGTCCTTGCCTAGGGCTATAGAATTGCTTTGACCGTGGACTTGCGATTGTTAATGATCAGGATAGGAATTAACCATAGGTCTGAATGAAATCAATGGATGAATCTATGATCGAGTGATTATTAAAGAGTGGATCTTTTGGATAAACCTGCTTTCCCTTATTTGTTTGATTGTTTGTTTTGTTTATTTCTTAGATTAGATCAGTTTAGATTCTTCTCTTTAAATCCCCCTTTTCTTTAGTTGATAATTGTATTAGTACTAGAAGCCATAGTTCTCTTGGGTTCGACCCCTCACTTACTTGCTATACTTAGTTTGTAGTTTGGGTTATTTATCTTTGATCTTGGCACGATGACTTTAGCCGAGTCAGCTATCGTGGTCATGCGAAGGCTCTTGGATGCGAAGGGACGAGCGATCACGCCTTCTTCC